>OY728160.1:1071315219-1072558219 GCA_963277665.1 Viscum album
TACACCGGATTTAAAATCATAAAAACTGAATCACATATACACCAGATTAAGAATCATAAAACAGAATCACATATACACTGGATCCGAAATCATAAAAACTGAATCACATATACACCAGATTTGGAATCATAAAACGGAATCACATATACACCGGATTTGGAATCATAAAAACTGAATCACATATACACCGGAATCGGAATCATAAAACTGAATGACAAATCGTAATGACAGATCTGTAAGTATAACAGAATGGAAAATCGAAATGACAGATCTGTAAGTCTAACAGAATGGAAAAACGTAATGATATATCTTGTAAGCATAACAGAATGACAATTCCAGATCTTAAAGAAAAATGAATACCTAAAAAAATCAGAACATAAGAAAAAGTGTTTGTGATTTTCAAAACATAAATCAATAAGGAATGGAGAAGTCATAGGATATCCTTATTTACTCAAAAATCCCCCCCTTTTTGGAAAGCACAAACAATGTTTCTAAGGAAGAATATATTGACTTAGATAAACAAGTATAAAAAAACTTATCTCCCCTTTTGAATGAAATTTCTGATGAATATGACTAACTCCCCCTTAGGTTATGTTTCCCAAGGATCATATTCCGGATATTTGAAGTTAGGTTTTCTTAAGGGAATATCTCCCCCTTATACATATGTTTCTTCTTAAAATAAAACTCCCCCTTACTTAGACATTATCCTTTCTTTCCATACTTATTTAGAAATTATCCTTTCTTTCCATACACCCCCTTACTTGATTCTCCTTCTTAGAGATTAAATTATTCCTTTAAATAAATTCTCTACCTTTGTGATGTTCAAAAAGAGGGAAAGTAATGGAGAAGTATAAGATGTACTTATAAGGTTAATAAAGAATAAATTCGAAAACAAAAGAAATATATGCAAGAAAATTTTAAAAAAAATTATAAATAAGGTTTATATTACAACAAAACATCGAAATTTAAAGAAAAGTCATCCATTCTTCTTCTACTTAGACAACATCTTATTTATCAGGGCTTTGAGTTTCTTCACTTACTTATGATCCTCTTCAAACTTTTTCAATAGGATATCCTGATCTCGATTCTTCTTCTCTAAAGACAATATCATTTCTTCTTGATTATCCACCTTTCTCTCTAATTCAGCTCTGACCTCCTTCTCACTGCTAATAGATCGAGCAACAGAATTGAGTTGACTAGATTTCTTGTAGATTGATGTCTTGACCTTGTTGAACTCAGTTTCACAAGTATTAAAATCTCCTTTTTTTGAATCCATGAAGTCACCGAACTTTCTTATCTCTTCATTGACAGTTTTGGTATGGTTAAAAACGTTCTTACAATTCACCTTCTGGGATTTGTAATCAATCAAAATATTATTGAAGTATGCTTCTTGCTTGACAACCATGTCCATAAGCATATTGGTTGATTCTGTCTTTTGATTCAGGGTCTCTTGCATCATTTGACTCTGGGCATCCATTTTTGCATGAAACGGAATGGTGCTGACTAACTTTCTTAAAGATAGACAAACAAAATCATTTTCTATAGATGAAGAGGACTCAGATCCTAAAACAACTTTTTCTTTCTCAACTCCTCTTGGAGTTAAGGAAGCTAGTCTCTCTATTCTCTTAGATGACTTCTGAGGCATCTCTTTATCAGATGAAGCAATCAAAACATTCTTACCTTTAACAAGGTCTCAAATTGAATATTTTTCCTCTGAAACATGAAAAAAAAAATTAGATCTCATTGTTCATCTTCTTCTTTTTCAAACTCATGATGTTGAGATCCTCCTTGTCCCTCTTATTCTTGAAATTATTCCTCTTCTTCACCTTTTTGTTCAACCGGTTCATTCTCTACTTCTTCTTCTTGTTCAAATTCAACTTCTTCTTCATCTTCAACTTCAACCTCTTCCTCAACTTCTTTTTCTTCCTCATGTTCTTCTTTAACTTGTTATTCAATGTTTTCTACTAAAACAGATTTAGAAACTGAACACGAAGAAGTTCCAACATAATCTTCCACTTCCCTTAAAACATCATCATCATCATCTTGGATTATCTGATCTTCCATTTCTTGAACTAGTTTTGATAAATCTAGGACTTTCTTAGCTTTCTGGATTTTCAGAGTGGCCACTGGTTTCTTATGAACAACTTGAGATTCAGATACTTCCTGAGATTTCTTTTCTACAGCTTTTAGAAGATACTGACAAACTTGCTCCTACAAAGATTTCTTCTTTAACTTCTCCTTCTTTTCTTTCTCAAGATTTTCAGCTTGCTTGATTCTTAGATCCTTAGCCTGTGCAGGATTTAGACCAAAATAAGGATCTCCTTCATTTTTAGTAGCTTCCATTACTCTCCACTTTGCAACTGTTGCTTCTTAATAAGATTTTGGTTTCTTTGCAGGAAGAGGTTCTAAAACCGGAACTGCAGGAACTGGTATGGGCAAGCTTGGTTCATCAAGTTTCATTTTCTTAGGAACTGACTTTGAAGATTCCAGAACATCACCCTTGTTTTGGACAACCATTTATTCAATGTTTTTTGATTCTGGAATAAACTATACTTTTATCGTCCTTATATTGTCGTCACTAAGCAACAAAATCTTGAAAGGCTTTGAGACTGATTGGAATGGAACATTTATCTCTTGAAGACACATAACAATTATCCTGGTAATATTTGTTGAATACATAAGGATCTAAGATCTGATGGTTCTACTTTTTATTGCTTGGATGGTGAGAAAGATGTACTTCACCAAGTTGATCTTCCTTAGATTGACAATAAAGTCTAACAGAAAGATATCGCATATCTTTATAGAATCCTTATCTCCCGTTCTTGGAATAAGAAATCCTTGCATCCAGAGAGCCACCATCTTGTGGTTCATTGAAAGATTCGTAATCTTATGATTCTTAACATACTTAAGACCGAGAATATCCAAAGCCTTGATGTTTTCAAAAGAGCCTTCTTTCTCAGGGAGTTTCTGAGAGAAAAGAATAGCCTCCCCTTCATACGATATGCTAAGAACATTTGCTGCCTTCTTTTAGGGGACTGTATATGATTTATCATAGCATTCGAACTTAAATAGATCATTACCGTTCTTTTGAAAGAACATAAAATATTCATAAAATTGAATAAGGAGGTCAGGATAAACTGGATCCTGGGATTTCTCCTTAGCCACATAGACACTTTCCCATCCATTAGATCTTATGACCTTAGAAATAAGGGAGTCGTATTTTTCAAAGAACTTAGGGCACACTAACCCTTCCCTAAAGATTTACTAGTCCTTAATCTCCTTGCTAACCATCATCTGATCTACTGAGGATTCCGGAGTCATTCAGGGTGATAGATAACTTTGGAACAAAAAAATTGAGGGCAATAGAACTTCGGCATTGAGATCAGTAAGGATGGTGCGATACTTGAAAACAAGCAACCCCATATATAGACATGGGTATGACTTTTTAACTTCTATAAGGTAATCAAATGGCTAATAAAAACCCGATCTGATCTGACAGTTGAGAATGGATATAGAAAATACGAATTCCGATCTTTTGAAGTAAAGTAAACTGGAATTTAAGAAATTTTCTAATACCAACAACTAAAACTTAAGATAAAGAAATAAAGAGTAAGAGAGATTACCTTTTGGAATACTCTAAGAGATTTATCGGTACTATAGAAATTTTTATTGGATGTTTTCAAATATGACATTTTCAAATCCGACATTCTCAAATCCGAGATTTTCAAATCTGAGATTTTCAAATCTGAGATTTTCACATCTGAGATTTTCAAATACAAAATTTTCAAACACTAAATTTTCAAATCCGAAATTTTCAAATATGAAATTGCCAAATACGAAATTTTCAAATCTGAAATTTTCAAATCCAAAATTTTCACATCCAAAATTTTCAAATCCAAAATATTCAAATCTGAAATTTTCAAATCTGAAATTTTCAAATCTGAAATTTTAAAATCCAAAAAAAATTCTATGGAAAGAAAAATATTTTTAAAGAAATAAAATACACAAACATATGTACTCCCCCTGAAATAAGGAGTAGATTAATGTTAGGAAATGATTTAAAAAATAAGTATATATGAATGATTACCTTACAGAAATCATTCCTAGATTCTGTTTAATCTATTCAAATCTATCAGAAGGTAGATATTTTGTAAAAATATCAGCAAGTTGCTCTTGGGTTCTGATGAATTGAAGAATGATATCTCTTTTAAGTGTGTGATCCCTAAAAAAGTGATGTCTAATATCTATGTGATTTACATGAGAGTGATGTGTGGGGTTTTTACTTTGGGAAATGGAACTTGTGTTATCACACATAATTTGAGTCTTAGTAAAACTCATACCATAGTCTGTGAGTGTGTGTTGTATCCACAACACTTGAGCACAACAACTTTCAGATGATACATATTCAGCTTTAGCAGTGGAAAGTGCTAGAAAATGTTGTTTCTTACAAGACCAAGATACTAAGGAATCTCCTAATAAATGAAAAGTTCCGGATGTGCTTTTTTTATCCATTTTACAACCACCAAATTCAGCATCTGAAAAAAAAAATTAAGTTCAAAATCATTTTGAGAGGAATAAAATAATCCTAAATCTAAATTTCCCTTTAAATACCAGAAAATTATTTTTATAGGTTTTAAATGGGATTCATTAGGACTTTCTTGAAATATTTCACATAATCATACTAAGAACATTAATTCAGGTGTACTAGCTATTAAGTAATGTAAGCTTCCTATCATCCCTCTATAAGATGTTTGATCTACAAGTTTCCCTAATTCATCAATATCAAGAGTATTAGAGGTTCCAATAGGAGTACTTATACTGTTAGTGTTTTCATACCCGAACTTCTTTAGAAGATCTTCAATATAATTATGTTGAGATATGTAAGTTCCCTCTAGTTTTTTTTGAAATTTGAAAAATAAGAAAAAATGTTAACTCACCCATCTAACTCATATCAAACTCAGATTTCATAAGATTCGCAAAGGAATCAGTTAAGGATTGCTGAGTTGATTTGAAGATGATGTCATCAACATAAATTTGAAAAATCAAAACCTCTTTATCATTTTTCTTAATGAGAAGGTTTGGATCAGCAGTTCCATTAACATAGTTATTTTGAAGTACAAATCCTAAAAGTCTATCATACCAAGCTCTAGGGGCTTGTTTAAGTCCATATAAATCATTGGTAAGTTTATAAACATGATTAGGATATATTTTATCTTCAAAGCCAGGGGTTGATCTACATAGACTTCCTCTTGTACATAACCATTAAGAAAAAAACACTTAACATCCATTTGATAGAGTTTAAAATTAAGGAATACTGAAAGGATAGAAGAACATGAATAGATTCAAGTCTTGCTACAGGAGCATAGGTTTCTTAATAGTATATGCCTTCTTATTGATTATAGAATTTTGCAACTATTCTTGCTTTATTTCTAACAATAACTCCATTTTCATCACATTTGTTTTTAAAAACCCATTTTACCCAAATAACATAAGTTTCCTTAGGTTTCTCAAACAAGGTCCAAACTTGATTTCTTACGAATTCATTAAGTTCATCTTGCATGGATTTTATCCAATCTTCGTCACCCAAGGCTTCTTCAGGAGTTTTTGGTTCAAATTGGGAAAGAAATGCAACATGTTAAACTTCATTTCATAAAGGACTTCTAGTTATTAGTGGTTGATTAACATTTCCAATGATATTATCACTGGGATGATTCCTAAGTAACAACTGACTTAGATTTTGAAAAACCTATTCATCAACATACGGTAGAAAATATTCAGGGGTAAATGTTTTAGAAACATTTTGTTGAACATTATCCTTATCTGAAAGATCATTTATCGAAGGTTGGTGATCAATTTTAGAAAATATATCAGGAAAAGTTTTAGGTTGTTTGAAAACAAAAGGAACATTTTCATCAAAATTTACAGGTACTATTTCTTCCATTGTCACGAACCAACCAGGGTCAACCCTGAACCGGTCACCCGATCTGGTCTGTGACATGCCCCGAGAGGTGTTCCTGCTCATCCCAGGCTAGTGAAAAGAACCAGGGCATCAAAAGAGAGCAATAGGGAATGATTTCGCCCGAATAAATAATAATATAGTCGAAACAAAATAGAATAAAGCAAATTAACTAAACAACGCACAAAAAAAAAGACCAACAACAAAAAACTAACCTGACCACGACCAAAACTCCTCGTGACCTCAAGAGTCACTCTCCACACCACAACCAAGTCTCGTCCACAGTGAACAAGCTCAAGTCAAAACTATAACAGAACTAAAAACAGGAAAAACACTATAGGATTGAGGGTTAAAACTCAGTAGGCGTACCCAAAAAACTATTCCCAATGCACTACCTTTAAATAAATAATTCACTAATTCTAGGTTTGAACTAAAATATACAAAATATGGGTTTTCATACACACACATTCATTTCTAAAACAAGTAATTTTCCATTTCCCTTCTTAATTTTAAAAATATGTTTAATGTTTGAAAGAAACAAGTTCATTTCATTTGAAAACATTTTTTTAAACAATTTAGAAATCCAAATTTCAGTTGTTAGTAAAAAGGAAAACCACACACAACACATAACACACACTAAGGGAAATGGAAAAGTGGCACACAGGGGCCAACAACCAAACTAGACATCTCAACTGTCCGCCAAATACAAATAAACACCAAAAGAAATATGGGTTCAACTTAGGAGCTCGTGAACAATTCAGAACGTACTATATATGTGAGTCATCCTGAAGGCATGCCTACTATTGATGACGTCGTAACGCCCTAATGCCCGATGTTTCCCTACATGGCCTAACCGAGGGGCCCAATCCCCTATAAAAGTGTCATCCATACTAGGGGCCACTAGCCAGGGCGTAATCTAAACTAGTGCAGCAATCATTCTCAGAAGATTCACTTACTATGCCAAGTTCCCATGTCAACACATATAATAAACAGGAAAGGGGTGAGTCAAAAAAATTCAATCAAGTAGCACAACCATCACACACAAATCATGTAGTAAACATAAACCAAATATCACCCCTGAGTCACCCCAAAGAGGGTTTTCCAATATAGTTTATTTTATCAAAGTTCCAAATGGGACTTCACCAATTTTAACAGAAATACTCATTTCTAAAGAAAACTAAAACACTTGTTCACACATAAAAATAAATAATTTATCAATAAACCAGAACTACATTTGAAATTCCATGAATTATGTTTAAAGGCCAAACGGGCATTCTTTCACTACTAGGTTTTCGCTCATCACGAAAATATTTCAAGTGTTGTGTATAAAATAAACAACTCTTTTTTACATCGAGTGATAATTTAAAAATTGATTATCTAATACTATTGCTTATTTATTTAAAATTATTAAAATATCATGCAATTAATAAATTCTGAATTTAAAGGCGAGTGTAGTGTGGGACCTACCTCAACTCACAGCTCGAACATGACAACGCGACACACCTCACACAAGTGCACAAGCTCGTGCAAACTGATGATCATGGTATTGCTGTTTTCATCACTGACACACTGCAACAACTGCAAAAACAACTAAAAACACATAAAGGTTAACTTCAAATAATCCAAAATAATAAACAATGCAAAACTTTCCTCGACACTGGTATCGGTGAAACGATGTGAGCGAAGGAGGCATGAGTCAGCACATGGTTGAGCTCGATCAAAGGGAACGCGTGAAAGAGGAAATGACTGGAGAGGATGTCGATAAAGAGTGCGGCCCGACTGGGAGTGCGCGCGATGGCAGGATAGAAGGCGCGTTGGCTGAAAGAACGCACGTTGCACTGGTGGGGCAGGTTGGACGGTATGCCACGGGTCGGTAAGGGAAGGGATATGGATTGACTCTTAGGGGAAGTGTCCTAATTTGGATATTAAGTAGTTTCAAGTTAAGTGGGGTATAGATATGGGGGGTTTGGCTTAGAGGAGGGAAACTGTTTATTTTGTATTATTGGAAGTCTGAATGCATTAGCCTCTAGAGGAGAGTTCTCTAAGGAGTGTAGCTTGAGTCCCCTAGATCGCTCAAGGGAGTCCACTTTAACTTAATTTTGAGACTGATCAGGTAAAGAGTTATTCTAGATTCTTACTGAAACTATATCATCTTGATTGAATCTCTATCATGTAATATGGTCACTTCACCTACATAACTCTCCCCAACAAAGCACAAGAAAAGGTCTTTGAACTCTGAAAACTCTTCCAACAAATTCACAAGGAAGGTAAACAGATCCTTGGCTAACTTAATGATGATCACAACCACTTGCATTATTTTTTTTAAACATCCAAATTAAAATGATAATATGTAAAGGACTTGTAAAATATGTATTAATATTACCCGCCAAGTTATCTCTCCTCATACTGGAATCTGAGGAAGTGTTGGTGAAAGGTGCGGCCCAGCTGGGAGGGTGCGCAGCAACTAGACAGCACCGGTGAGGGGCTTGGCCAGCTAAGGGTGTGTGTCGGAGGGGTCTATGTGGAAATACAGTGGTGGGGAAGGTTGTCGCACTGGCTGGTGTATGGTGGCCAGAAAATGTCGGCTTGAGGTGGGGCTTTGAAGGAGGTCGGGGGTGGCAACATGCTAGGGAGACGGTCGAGGCATTTTGGTAGGAGGAAGAGCGGCCTGAGGGATGATGTCAGTCAGACAACGAGGGGAGGAGGGAGTCATAGCGCGCTGGGGAGCCAGAGGTGAGGTGCACCAGGATGGGGAAGCGCAGGAGGGTGCGCGGACAGTGGAGCATGCGATGGGAGGGCTGTTGTTGTTTGCGCACAGGAGGAGAATATGAGGTAGCAGGCATTGTGCGAGGAATGGAAATAGAGAATGGGAATTGCGGCTGGTGGGTGCAACGGAAAGTAGGTGCATGAAGGAGGCAGCTAGGTGAGTTGCAGAAGAAGGGGGCGTGTGCTATTAGGGTTCCGCTTGCCCCGTTTTTTTTTTTGCTTTCAATTTCATTTTTTTCGCAAAAAAATAAGATAATAAAAATAATTAAAAGAAATAATAATAAAAATAAAATTAATAATAATAATAATAATCATAATCATAAAATTATCAATTTTAATCCTTCACCCAAAATAAAAATAATAAAATTTTCTTAAAAACAATAAAAATTATGAAATATAAAATAAATTAAAAAATCATTTATTTTAATTATTTGAAGGCAGGAAGATCACGCAATTTCCAGGGCGAAGCCACACAGCATTTCTAAGACGCACTACGCCCTTGCACCCAACGGCATTAAATGAAAAATGCGCATTTTTTTTTCAAAACTCAACAATCTCGCTTGGAATTTAACTAGAACCTTGGAAAAAGTTTTAAAATCCATAGAAAATAATAATATAAAATAATTGAATAGGTAGGATGTGACAATTATCCACACCATAACACTTTCCACCCTCAGAAAGCCACGATAAGACCAAGACCCAAAGATGAAACTCTTTAAGTGTCAGTCACCCCCAAAAGTTTGAGCACCTCCAGTTGATCGATCCAAACGAACACCGAACCCCCATGACATGAAACTTATCCTTAAAACAAGATCACCTTAATCATCACCAAGCAGAACCCAAACCATTTGTCTCAACCAAAGAAAAAATGAACTTAAATCACCTCTGAGACATATCCCTATAATCTTAGTCCAATGAAACCGTTGGGGGTACTCCAATCTCGACATTTACTCGAGAGGACGAACTCAAGATTAGGTGGTTCCACACGAGACCACCCACCACTAAACAAAACATGAAACGAAACTCTAATAATGACACGGGGAGGCCCAAATGGACTCCCCACCATAAGGATTAGGATAACTCTAAATTAGTTCGGGTGTAACTTTGAAAAACCTGTTGTGGGTCTCCCCACCAAAGAACTGATGAGATTAACCGAACTTGAAAACTTTCCGCACTGACCAAAAACCCCCCATCGCAAGGGGAGAAGGGAAGGGTCGAACCAATCGAACATCAAAACTACCATCACTGCTATCTCAACAACATCACACTCTTAGAAGAACACAAACCATACCACACCAAAGACCGGGATTAAAACAAGACCCTTCTTCACTATTGGGGTTCTCCTGACTACGCTCCAGCTTCACTCTAGGGCCTATGGCTAGAGCACTGATGATTGAAGCATCTCTTGCCTCATATTCAAGCTTCAGAAATTCCCAAACATAACACACAAACCAGAATTTCACCAAACACACTTCCAATAAAATAAAAGTTTCAAAGAGGTTCAACCACAACCATTATTACAACTGAAAGAAAAGAAACACCAAAAAATGCTACGAGAGATGATTACTACACCCAAGAAACACTAAAAAGAGAAACCTCAAACTAATCCCCAAACATCGCCCTACTTCTGCTGACAGGATGAGGTGACCTTTGACGAGACAAATCTTACTTTAGTGCGCTTCTTGGAAACACCGTGGCAGAATCGCTACAAGTGACCCCAACTTCCATAGGTGTGGAAGGGTCTCGGAGCACTCGAACATGTCAGCCTCCTGTGGACCTTCTTACCACACTGGTGAAAGATCACGACATTGTGTTGTGAATAAGATGACTGAAGGTCTGAAGGTCTCTTGATTCTTCTACTAGCACCACCAGCATCAGGTCACTTCTCATTCTTCTTATCACCATCCTCTGCGTTGCTTCCCAAAGCTAGAGGGTTCGCCACCTCAAGTCCTCCTGCTAACCCAGCTTCAGCCAAAAAGGATTTCCCAACAACATCCGAGAAGGTGGTTAGGTTGAGCTCTTCCAATTTCGATCGCATCTCAGGTAGGAGTCCAGACTCAAATTGTCGAGCCTTCCCAGGATCATTCGCAACAAGCCATTGATCATACGGAACTAGGTCTATGAAATCTCCATAGAATTTCAGTACCGATTCAATACCCTGCTGAAGACAACACAACTCCATCCCCTTCCTCAGCTTCGTCAACTCAGAGTAGTGTTGTTGGATGAACGATGACTTGAAAAAACTCCCATGTTAGATCTTCTCGGGTCTTATTCTGACACACAGACTTCCAACATTTCCAAGTTGGGCCTTCAAGCATAAAGGTAGCCAAATTCACCTTTAACGACTCAGGCAGCCTAATGAAACTGAACTTCCTCTCAATCTTCAGTAACCACTACTCCTCCTCAAGTGGATCCGCTTAAACATAAAACAGAAGAGGGTTCAACTTCCAGAATTCCAGAACATATTCTATGGGCTGATCAATTGGAGGATTCGCTAGGGGTGCACCACCCGAAGCTACACCTTGGGAATCCATCAAATCATCATGGGAGAGAACACTAAGGAACAAGGAAACAAATAATATAATCAAAACATATCCATTTCCATTTTAAATTCGAATTTCCACAAATTCCAAAATAAAACATTACAAAACGATTCTTAGAAGTGATGAAAACCCAAACGATCCACAAGGAGAAACTAGCGTCGATGGGTGACTTGGATATATGGTTGGTGTCCATATGCCAGTAACGCCACCGTCAAAAGGAGCACTCTAGGGTAATGTCCTCGGCTCTACATGGCTTGTCAGACCATGCGAGCTCATGAAGGTCACTTGCCTGGCTTTCATTTCTTTTCCCAACATAAAACAATTCAAAAGAACCAAAAGACAACAAAAATCTGAACATCCCATGGTAACTCGAGGTTCAGAACGAGAAATGCTTCATGACGTCCTTCTCATCTATACACCTTGAGTCCCGAAAATTATACTCCTTCTACCATGAAAACCCTAAATAACAATGGGCGCTCTAAAAAACAAGGTCCGCTCTGATACCATTTTGTCATGAACCAACCCAGGTCGACCCTGAACTGGTCACCCGAGCCGGTCTGTGACATGGCGCGAGAGGAGTTCCCGATCCTCCCAGGCTGGCGACAAGAACCAGGGCATAAAAAGAGAGAAAAATGGAATGATTTCGCCTGATAAAATAAATAAAAAATAAGATATAAAATAGAACAAACAAAGTAACTAAACAACACACACAAAAAACGACCAACAACAACAAACTAACCTGACCACAACCAAAAAAACCTCGTGACCTCGAGATTCACTCTCCACACCACAACCAAGTCTCTCCCATGGTGAACAAGCACAAGTCAAACCTACAACAAAACTAAAAACAGGAAAAACACTATAGGCGTGAGTATTAAAACTCAGTAGGTGTGCCCAACAAACTATTCCCAATGCACTACCTTTAAATAAAGAATTCACTAATTCCAGGTTTGAACTAAAATATAAAAAATATGGATTCTCATACACACAATTTCATTTCTAAAACAAGTAACAGTCTATTTCCCTTCTTAATTTTAAAAACAAGTTTAATGTTTGAAAGAAACAGGTGCATTGAAATTTAAAACTTTTTCTTACCAATTTAGAAGTCCAAATTTCAGTTGTTAGTAAAATGTAAAACCAAAAAAAACACACAACACACACTAAGGGCAATGGAAAAAGTGGCAATAGGGTCCATCAACTGAACTAGACCTCTCAACTATCCTTCACATACAAATAAACACCAAAAGAAACATGGGTCGAACCTAAGAGCTCGTGAAAAATCCAGAACGTACAATACATGTGACTCATCCTGAAGGCATGCATACTCTTGATGACGTCATAATGCCCTAATGTCCGGTGTTCCCCTACATGGACAAACCAAGGGGCCCAATCCCCTAGTAGAGTGTCATCCAAACTAGGGGACACAAGCCAGTGTGTAATCTAAACTAGTGCAGCAATCATTCTCTGAAAATTCACTTAATATTCCATGTTCCCATGTTAACACGTACAATAAACAGGAAAGGGGTGGGTCAAAAAATCAATCAAGTAGCACAACCATCACATATAAATCATGCAGTCAACATACACCAAATATCACCTTTGAGTCACCCAAAAGAGGGTTTTCCAAAATAGTTTATTTTATCAAAGTTCCAAATGGGTCATCACCAATTTTAACAGAAAATCCTCATTTCTCAAGAGAACTAAAACACGTGTTCGCGCTTCAAAATAAATCATTTATCAATAAACCAGAATTAAATTTGAAATTCCAAGAATTATTTTTAAAGGCCAAATGGTCATTATTTCACTACTAGGTGTCTTCTCATCAATAAAATATTTCAAGTGTCGTGTATAAAATAAACGGGTCTTTTTTACATCGAGTGATAATTAAAAATTTGATTATCTAATACTATTTCTTATTTATTTAAAATTAATAAAATATAAAGGAATTAATAAATTATGAATTTAAAGGCAAGTGCAGTGGGTAACCTACCTCAACTCACAGCTCGAACACGACAACGCGACACGCCTCACACAGGTGCACAAGCTTGTGCAAACAGATGATCGTGGTATTGCAGTTTTTCACACCAACTTGCTGCAACAACCACTCAAACAACTAAAAACACATAAAATTTAACTTCAAATAATACAAAAGAATAAACAATTCAAAACATTCCTCGACATTGGTGTAGGTGAAAAGCCGTGAGCGAAGGAGGTATGAGTCAGTGCGGGGTTTTGCTCGATCAAAGGGATCACACGAAAGAGGAAATGACTGGAGAGGATGTCAATGAAGAGTGTGGACTGACTGGGAGGGCATGCAATGGCTGGATAGAAGGTTCTTCGGCTGAAAGAGCACACGTTTCACTGGCAGGGCAAGCCAGACAGTGCGTCGCGGGTCAGTAAGGGAAGGGATATGGATTGACTCTTAGGGGAAGTGTCCTAATCTTCATATTAAGTAGTTTCAAGTTAATAGGGGTATAGATATGGGGGGTTTGTATTAGAGGAGGGAAACAGTTTATTTTGGATTGTTGGAAGTCGGAATGCCTTAGACTGTGGAGGAGAGTTCTCCTAGGAGTGTAGCTGACGTCCCCTAGATCGCTCTAGGGAGTCCACTTTAACTTAATTTTGAGACAGATAAGGTAAATAGTTACTCTAGATTCTTACTGAAACTCTCTCATATTTATTGAATCTCTATCAAGGAATATGGTCACTTAACCTGCAGAACTCTCCCCAACAAAGCACGACTCAAGGTCTTTGAACTCTGAAAACTCTTCCAACCAATTCACCAGGAAGGTATACACATCCTTAGATAAATTAATAATGATCACAACCACTTTCATTATTTTTTTAAACATCCAAATTAAAATGATAATATGTAAAAGACTTGGAAAAGATGTATTAATATTACCGGACAAGCTATCTCTCCTCATACTGGAATCTGAGGAAGTGTTGGTGATAGGTGTGGACTACCTGGGAGGGTGCGGAGTGACTAGACAACATCGGTGAGGGGCTTGGCCAGCTAAGGGTGCGTGCCAGAGGGGTCTGTGCAGCTGTACAGTGGCGGGGAAGTTTATCGCACTGGCTGGTGTATGGTGGCCAGACAACATCGACTTGAGGTGGCGCTTTGAAGGAGGTCGGGGGGCATCATGCTGGGGAGACAGTCGAGGCATGCCAGTAGGAGGCAGAGTGGCCTGAGGGACGATGTCGGTCAGACAGCGAGGGGAGGAGGGAGTGGCAGCGTGCTGGGGATCCAAAGGTGAGGTGCACCAGGACAGGGAAGCGTAGGAGGGTCCGTGGAGGGCGGAGTGTGCGACATCAGGGCTGATGTTGGTTGCGTGCAGGAGGAGAATATGAGGCGGCAGGCGCTATGCGAGGAAGGGAAACAGAGAAGTGGAATTGTGGCTGGTGGGTGCAACGGACAGCAGGTGCATGAAGGAGGCGGCTGGGTGAGTTGTAGAAGAAGGGGGTGCGCGCTACTAGGGTTCCTCTTGCCCCATTTTTTTCTTTCAATTTCATTTTTTTATTCTCAACAAAATAAAATAATAATCAAAACTAAAAGAACTAATAATAAAATTAATAGTAATAAAATTAATATTAATAATTATAATAATAAAATTAAAAATTTTAATCCTTCACCCAAAATAAAAATAATAAAATTTTCATAAGAACAATAAAAATTTTAAAATATTCAATAAATTACAAAATTCATTCATTTTAATTATTTGAAGGCAATAAAATCACGCAATTGGGAGGGAGAAGCCACTCGGCATTTCCAAGATGCACTCCACCCTTGATCCCAACAACGTCAAATGAAAAACGCGCATTTTTTTCAAAACTCAACAATCTCGCTCAGAATTTAACCCGAACCTCGAAATAACTTTTAAAAGACATATAAAATAATAAAATAAAATAACTGGATAGGTCTAGGTGTGACATCCATAGTGCAAGTATTTTTATTAAAAACTCTATATTCCTTAGAGTTAGTAGAGTAACCTAAGAAAATTCCTTCATCGGATTTGGGTGAAAATTTATGTAATTTATCCTTGGTATTCAAGATAAATACTTTGTAGCCAAAAACATTGAAGTAAGAAACTTTTGGTCTTTGACCAGTCCACAACTAATAAGGTGTTTTATTAAGAAACAATCTTATTAAAACTAGATTTATCGTATAACAAGCAGTACTTACATATTTATCCCAAAAATGTTTAGCTATAGAATATTCACTCAACATGGTTCTTGTCATCTCTTGAATAATGTGATTTCATCTTTCGACAACTCCATTTTTTGAGGAGTTCTTGGAGCTGAGAAGTTGTGAGTAATACCTTTTTTACTACAAAAAGTTTCAAAATCATAATTTTCAAATTCTCCACCATGATCACAATGAATAGTTATCAACGATAGGTTTTTATCATTTTTAACTTGAGATCTAAATATTTTGAAAAAAGAAAAATCTTCAGATTTCTTTTTGAGAAAATAGACCCAAGTAAATCTAGTGTAGTCATCAACTAGGACAAACACATAGTATTTGCATCCAATAATTCTAGTTTGTGTTGGACCAAATAAGTCCATGTGCACTAACTATAAGGCATTAGAAGTTGTAACTTCACTTATATATTTAAAGCTATATTTATGTTGCTTTCCATATTGACAAGGATCACAGACCTTCGAAGAATCGAACTTATGTTTTGGTAGATCCTGAACAAGTTCTTTCTTAGAAATCTTACTAAGATTCCTTAAGTTACAGTGTCCTAGTCTCCTGTTCCAAATCCATGATTGATCTTCAAATTCACTAAGGAAAGGTAGATCTTGACTTCTATGGTTTCTAGTTTTAAGGTGTACACATTCTCATACCGAAGGGAAGATAAAATAAACTCATACTTGGAATAGTGAACTAAACATTTATCATTTCTAAAATTCACAAGGTAACCTTTATCACATAATTATATTATGCTTATGAGTTTGTGCCTAATACCTTTTACCAAAAGAACATTTGAAATAATAACTTTTCCAAGAACAATAATGTTATCTATACCGAAAATTTCTCCTTGAGAGTTATCACCAAAAGTTACCTTTCCACCTTTTGTTTTTAAAATCTTCTTGAAATAGTCTTTGTTACCAGTCATGTGCCAGGAACATCCACTATCCATGTACCATATGTTGTTAGTGCTTCCATTATTTTCCTGAAAAGAAAGAGTTCGGCTTTTGGAATCCAAATTTTCTTGGATCCGGAACTATTTGATAATAAAAGCTTGGGTAACCATATTTTTTTATAAAAATAAGCTTTATGAAACCCAAGGGATTGCACTTTATTTAAGGAACATTTCTTCTTCCAATGAACACCACTTTGGAATTTAGTACAAAAAGGGGCTCTAGAAGGAACAAAATAATTATTTTTAAAAAGTGGTTTTTCATGAGAATAACCTAATCTCTGATTATTACCATGAGGTCAGAAATAAGAATACATCTTGTCAAAATTTTCCTTACCAGAAGTAAAATTTGCAAGAAGTTTCTTCAAGGAAAATATTTCAGATTTTATTCTCATGACTAAATTATTATCCTCAAGAATAATAGATTTAGAGTTAAGTTTATTCTATAAAAAATATTTTTCTAAAATCATATTTTTAGGATCCTTATAATGTTTATCCCTCTCAGAATTAACTTCCTCAAGTTTCTATGAATTTTTTAAAAAAAACATCATTTTTCTCATCAAGATCTTTGGAAAGATCTAAAATTTATTTTTTTAGAATAGATTCTCTAGAGTTTTCTTTATCAAGTTTCTTAGAAACATTACAATTTCTCTTTTCTATCAACTTACCAAATCTATAAACATCCTCATAGGAAGGAAAATCATTATCATTAACTAATGAAGAAGAATCTTCATTTGAAGAAAAACCTCTATCTATAAAATTTTCACTTAAATACATATTGGTTAAGGATTCAGTAGTTCATACCTTAGCCATAAGACAATGATTTTGAAATGGAGATTTGGCTATTAGACCAATATTATTTTTCCCAAAAGATTCATATTCTGAAGATTTACCAGAAGAGTCTCACCACTGGAACTCTAAGTGTCATTGGCTATCAAGACTTTCTTATGCTTTGATCTGTAGAACTTATTCTTGTTTCTTTCAGAATTCACGTCTTCCTTGTCTCTCTTCTTAAGTAAGGAAAAAATTAGGTCTAATATGAATAGTTATTATACATTCATAGAAAGTCACTTCTCCATCTTTCTTATCTTTTCCATATTTCATCTTGAATTTGTATTGAAAGTTCTATTTTCCAACAATCTTGTTCATCCTCCGAGAAAGATTTTCTAGATCATTTTCTGAAGATTCACTTCCACTAGATCAAATTTGTATAATAACTTTATTAGACCTGGATCTAGTAACTCTATTAGGAGTTTTGGATTTCATATGATTTAAAGTAGTTGTAAAAGCAACTCCTCCATTTCTATTCTTCTTCTTAATATTATCATCATCTCTCTTTATTCTGGTTTCATGCTGAAGAAGAGTTCCAAATAGCTCATCTAAGGAAATCTGAGTGACTTTCCTATTCTCATCAATTGTGGCCCTCTTGGACTCACAATCATTTGGTAGGATGTCAATGATCTTATCTACAAGTGCCTCACCATCCAAACCTTTTTCTCCCATAGACTGTAAGATAATCAAAATTGTCATGAATATTTGTTGCACCTTATATATGGGTTCTCCATAAGGGAAGTAGAAACCATGATACTCATCCCTGAGCATAACTCTTCTTGTTTCAATAACTTTGGAAGATCCAAAGTGAGTTACTTTAACTTCTTCCAAATACTATTTTCAACTTCACAAGATGAAATATGGCTATAAATATTTCTAGTCATGGAACAAATCAAAGTATTATGTACCTTAAAGTTCAGCTGATATTCCACCTTTTCTGAATTAGTAATGGTTCTATGTTTTTTATCAGGGATCTTATAATCTCCAGTTAACATAATGTAGTTTTCTACACCTGTGTTTATCACAAAGGTCTTCATTCTATATCTCCAGTACTCATAGTCATTTCCATCGAAGATTGGTGGTCTAGGAGGATTGATATTATCTAGAGATCCAACATGAATTCCTGCCGTACTAGAAGGAATTTATTTCCACAAAAACTTATTAGTATTGAACGTTTAAAAAAAATATGATGAACTTAAGAAAAAGAAAACTTGAGAAAGAAAACTTATATGAATATAAGTATTTCATAGACCTCCTCTGATACCAATTGTAGGATTGGTTTAGAGTATGAGGTAGCCAACCTGTGATACCAATTGTAGGATCGAATATCTAAAAATGAGATGCTAAAATACAAGAGGGGGTGAATTGTATACTTTAAAAATTCATTTGGAACCTTTAAAGTTAAGTTTAACAAGGTTAAATAGACATTCACAAGACCTCTTAATGAAACCTTTTCTATTTTCTTAAAATATATATTCTGCCATAAAGCGTACTGAATCTGTAATATAATCAGAGTAACGGAATTACAGAGTATAAGACGGTTCTAGTTTCTAACTTTAACAAAGTTAACATACAACAATGGAATTAAAACAACTTGTAATAGTAAACAAGTAACAAAAAGATTCTTTTAACCCAAAGATAAGGGTATCCAACAACCTTGGATAAAGTTTCCTTGATTTATACTTTTACGAAAGTTTGTCTTACCCAAACCCAGGTAATCCCTCAATCTGAAGATCGTTATTAGTCTTGCTATCCCCGCAAGCCCTCGACTTAGAAGGAAATCATAACCTCTGTCTTCCAATATTGGGATCCCATGATCAGCATGATCAGAGTATGCACAAAGCAAGTCTGAACAATTTGTTCATGCCTGAACAAGTTGTTCATGACAATCGCACGAAGCACTGAGAGTTGTAAGAGTCTCTCTCTCTAGAAATCACTTCACAACTTTTTATCGTCAAAGTCAGTTGTCGAAGTTGAATTCCTTTTCTCGTTCAAATGGGCTTGTATTTATAGGAAAAACTTCCCAACTATCGTCTCCTCTCCAATGTTCATAATTTCCTTAAATTTCGGAGGGACCTGGAAACATGGAAAACTTACAACGGTAAGTTTATAACATATTGTACGACATCATTTCAAGTAACCGAAATGATTTTAAGTTAAAGATAAATGTTAAGTATAAGAAAAACTAAGAATCCGATATCATTGGAATGATATATTTAAACAACTCTAACATTATCAAGAAAACAAAATCATAAGGAAAAGTAAATCGTATTGTGAAACAGGTATCTCATTTGTTCCGGAATCGGAATCACAAAAGTGGAATCACATATACACCGGATTCGGAATAATAAAAACTGAATCACATATACACTGGATTTGGAATCATAAAAACTGAATCACAAATACACCGGATTCAGAATCATAAAACAGAATCACATATACACCGGATTCAAAATCCTAAAAACTGAATCACTTATACACCATATTTGGAATCATAAAACAGAATCACATATACACCGGATTTGGAATCATAAACACTGAATCACATATACACCAGAATTGGAATCATAAAACTGAATCACAAATCGTTATTACAGATCTACAAGTATAACAGAATGGAAAATCAAAATGAAAGATTTGTAAGTCTAACAGAATGGAAAAACGTAATGACATATCTGTAAGCATAACGGAATGAAAATTCTGGATCAAAAAGAAAAATACAAACCTAAAAAAATTCTGAACTTAAGAAAAAGTGTTTGTGATTTTCAAAACATAAAACTATAAGGAATGGAGAAGTCATACGATATCCTTATTGACTCAATAGTAAGTACTCTAATTGGTACCTCCAATTCTCTTGATCTTAAAGAAGCTAGGAACCCAGTAGATCAAACATCATTTAGAGGTATGATAAGAATTTTACTATACTTGACAACTAGTCATCCAGACTTAATGTTTTCAGTTTCCTTATGTGCAAGATATAAATCTAATATAAAGGAATATCATATAAAATCAGTGTGAAAATCACTATTTAAATGGAACCATGGAATTATGACTTTTATATACTTCTGGAAATTATTTTTTTTAAAAAAAAATTTAGATGCTGATTTTGGTGGATGTATAATGGATAGGAAAAGTACATCTAGAACTTGGCATTTATTAAGAGATTCATTAGTATATTGCTCATGAAAGAGGAAAAACTCAGTAGCACTTTCCACTGCTAAAGTTGACTATGTAGTAGCTTAAATTTTTTGTTCTCAAGTGTCGTAGATGCAATACACACTCATATACTATGGCATTAGTTTTACAAAAACATAGATTTTTTTTATAATACTAGTTCCATTTCCCAAAGAAAAAATACCCTACGCATCACTCCCATGAAAAACACATAGATATTAGGCATCACTTTCTTTGGAATCACACACATAAAGGAGATACCATTATTCAATTTATCGAAATGAATGACCAACTTACTGAAATTTTTACAAAATATTTAACCTTTGATAGATTTGAATACATTAAACAAAATTTAGGAATGATAAACATAAATTAATCTTCCGTATTGAATTTTTTTGAATCCTATCTCATTACATTATGTAAATCATTTTCATAGGGGGAGTACATTTGTTGATTAATCAAAATTTTTCCTTAATCAAATTTTTTCGTAATCAAAATTTTTCCTTAATCAAAATTTTTTTTAATCAAAATTTTTTCCATAATAAAATATTTTCATAATCAAAATTTTTCCTTAATCAATTTTTTTCAAAACTCAATTTTTTATCTTTACTTTAAAAATTTTCAATTTCAAAATTTTTCTTCCTTAATAAAAAATTCTCAAATAAAAAAATTCCTAATAAGAATATTTTTCCTTACAGAAAGTTTCCTATAAATCCAGAAGGTATGTTTTTTACGTAAATTTTCATAATCAAAACATTTTACTTGTTTTTTTATTTAAGAACTTTTTTGGATTCACTTTCCTAAAATCTAAATTTTTACCTTAAAACCCCAAAAGATCGGAACCTACCTAATCCTTCTTTAGTTTTCATCTCAAAAGTTAGATCAAATCGTGCTTGTTTCAACTGTTGGGTCAATTTGGTAATATGAAATGTCGCTTCAACCCCTATATAAAGGCTCCTCTATTCTTTGTCCCACATCGGTTTTCAAGCATTTGTGTGTCGAAGCACTACCTCTATTCAAAAGGATCATTCTGCATTTTTTGTTTTGTTTAACTACAGATGTCTTTGAAAGCATCACCTCAGAAGAAAATGTCTTTAGTTAAGGAATTTTTAGAATGTAAAATCTACAGATAAAGGTTAGTATATTTCAAGTTCTTTTCAAAGTATAATTCCATCATTATGAAAAATATCAAACTGAATGGATGGGAAAGCTTGTGCTTTTCCAAACCTAAAGGACAAGATACTATTTATCCAGAGTTTCTTGTAGAGTTTTATGAGTTTGTAAGTAATTTCAAGGAAGGTGGGAGAGATAAATTCTTGTTCAAAAGTTATGGGAAAAACTATTATCTTTCCTTTAAAATGGCAGCTAATATCATTGGAATACTGTATGAAGGGGAAGAAATTTTATACACCCACAAGATACCAGATGAGTCAGGAATCTTTGATAAGGAGAAGTCAAGTGCCTTAGACATAAAGAAGTTAAAACACCAAATATAAACCATATCTCCACCAAATTCGGGATTCTAGCATTATGAGTTCAGGGTTTCCTAATTCCGAGAAAAGGAGATAAGGAAATCTTGAAAAAAAGTGATATCTTCATTCTGGATTTCATGGTGAACTTGAAGAAGATAAATCTAGTGGAGTATATCTTGGTAACAATCAAAAATATCAAGAACAGTACCCTCAAATCTCAAATTATAATGTATCCAACAATTCTATCCAAGATTATAGTCCTTTTATTAGATTTGTTCAAAATCCCATGCATTTCTAAGCCAATATCTTCCAAGGTTTTGTTGCTGAGTGATGATACCATGCGGAGGATGAAGGTTGGATTTAATAGATATCTAGAGAATTTTATGACTTATCTGAAAGTGAAATAGAGACCTTAGCTAAGAAGTTTTAAGTATTAGATACATCCAAGAAGGGTCATAAGAATAGAAAGCATAAGGAACTGAAAGCCGTAGAAAACCCCTCAATTCATGAAACTCAGTTAGCACCCCAAAAGTCTAAGAAGTAAAAAATCTACCCTGATGAATTGGTTTCTAAGTGGAGGGAAGAGAAGAAGAACAAGAACTAAGGAGATCCTAGATTTTCCTAGATTCCGTTGAGGCAATGGAATTGAAAATTAAGGCTGCTGAAGAATTTGAAAGGCAAGAAAAGCATAAGAAGAAAAAGAAAAATATTTATGTGGCAGAAATTGTTCATGCTCTTCTCAAGAATAATAATAAAGCTACTTAACAAATTCAGGTACTAGAATTTTTTTCACAAGAATCAGGTCTAGTGACTCTGAGAAAGAATATGGTAATTCCATAACATGATGAATAAGAAGATATTGTTCAGGAAAAGGAAGTGGAATAAGAAGAAGAGGAAGAAGGAGATGAAATTGATGATGTGATAATGAATGTTGAAGAATATCATGAGAAGGAATTCCCTTCTAAAAATCTATCAATTCAGACTTCCCATTATGAATTTATAAAACTTATTTCCCTAGGAAAATAAGAATAGGGTCAGGAAGAATTGAATAATACATATGATGATGAAAACAAAAATCATGAACTTGTTCAACTAGATGATCTTATGGAAGCTGATGTGATGGAAAATGTTGATGAAGATAGAATCGTTCAAGTATCAGATAGTGAACATGAATTCCCAAAAGCTGTGGAGACCATTTCTAGAGTAGATAAGGGAAAAAGATTAATAGTTGATAAACCTAATAAATTTTTGGTAGCTAAGAAATATATTGGTGGTTCGTCAAAAATAAAGGTTGTTGAGATAGAGAAATAATTATCACCAACGAGGGAATTAGATTCCAAATCATCTTCTATGGGTCATGACATTGTTTTCTATTCACTGAAGAAGTTAGTAAACATCAATCCGCTAATTCTTAGTATTGATTCGAGGTGTCAGTTTCTTCAACATTCTTTCAATCAGAAGTTAGATTCATTTAGCATGCTTATAAAAATAATCATAAATCTTGAGGCAAATTTCCAATCTTTCTTCATTAGTTTTGATGCTCACATGAGGTATTATAAGAAGATTACTAAGTGTTACAAGAAGACGATTGAAGATATTAGAATTATTGAAGACTTTAAAGACTTTGTGAAAGATGTTTTTGATATAGCAGATAAGAAGATGAAGGAGATTACAAAAAGATTTTTAAAAAATACGAACCTAGAATAAGCATTCTGGAAGCTGGAAGTAAAAGATATGAATGGGAAGCACAATTCAGTTGCTTTTATTTTAAAGAGGGAAATTGATCTCAGAATATATTTTAAGGAAACATTTAGTAAGCAAGAAGATCTTTTGATGTCTCAGGCAGAAATCCTAAATTCTCGAGATTAAAATATCAAAGATCTGGAGAATAAAAATGAAGGTCATGAATAGTTAGTCAAGCAATTTGAAGAATATCATAATGAGATTAAGAAACTAAAGACTATTGTGAAGAAGTTCATGCCGAAGGAAAAAAGAAGAATGAATATTTTTATTTTCAAATCCGATATTTTTTTACCTTCCTTATATCAATATTTCCAAACATAATGAAAATTCTTGTTGTGATTCACTTTTTTTGTTGTATGTAGCTCTAATCTTTCAGGTACTATTTTTATCCATTCTCTCTATTACTTTTTGAAAATCACAAAGGGGAGAAAGGGGTGATAAAAAATAATACTAAGTAATGAAGAGAATTCCCTAAGTAAGGAGGAATCTATCTAAGGGGTAGTTTTCTCAAAGAATATTTCCTTATGCAATAAAAAGAAAAATCTCTTTAAGGAATTCAAGAATATGATCCTTAGGTATTTCAAAACCTAAGGGAGAGTTAGTAGTATTCACCATGATTCATAAGTAATGAAATATAAGTTTTTATTTTTAGTTCATAAAGAAAAATTCTTATTCCTTATATTATTTTTCGTAAGGATGTTTGTACTTTCTAAAAAGGGGGAGATTGTTGATTCAATAAGGTCTCCTTATGAATTTTCTTTTCCTTTATGTTTTCAAAATCACAAACACATTATCTTATAGAAAATCGTACTTCCCTAAGGATTATTTTCATAAGGAAAGTTTCTTTTCTCTAAGGAAAAATTTTATCCTTGCCTTTGTTTTCATTGTCCCATTTTATAATCTCTCTAAATCAAACTCATTTATTACTAAGTAAAAAATTCAGATTCTTATGAAAAACCTCGGAATCTAATAATTCCTTGGATATAGAGTGTTCTATTTTCAGACTCTGAATTCTATGAAATTTAGACTCCAAATTCTCCAAAATTCATATTCCAAATTCTTTGAAATTCAGACTCTAAATTCTCTGAAATTTATACTCCTTATTCTTCAGAATTCAGACTCTGAATTCCTCATAATTCAGACTCTGAATTATTCAAAATTCGACTCTGAATTATTTGAAATTCAGAATTATTTTTCTCAGAAATTCATGTTTTGAATTCTATGAAATTCAGACTCCGAATTATCTGAAATTCAAAATTTAAATTCTTTAAAATTCAGACTCCGAATTCCTATGAATTTAGACACATAATTCTTCAAAATTCAGACTCTGAATTTTACGAAATTCAAACTCTGAATTCTCTGAAATTTGGATTCTGAATTCTCTAAAATTCAGAATCTGAATTCTATGAAATTCAGACTCTGAATTCTCTAGAATTCCTACTCCAAATTCATCAGAATTTAGACTCAAAATTATTTATAATTCAGACTCTAAATTCCATAGAATTCAGACTCGGAATTCCTCATAATTCAGATTCTGAATTCTTTGTAAAATATAATTTGAATATCCATGTCTTATAGACTCTGAATGTTTATATGGTTAGACTCTGAATTCTATTTTTCATTATACTCTAAAAATAGATTTGGTTAAGTAACTTCATTTTTCTTACACATGTTATTGTTATGAAATGATGTCATGTAATGACTTTTTAACTAAATGTTGGTGGAGTGACACGGGTATTGGTCCCTCCGAGATTCAATAAAAAATATGATTGTTGGGGGAGGGAGCCGACCATTGAAGTTTTTGCCTATAAATAGGATCTGATTTGAATGAGATCATTATCTGTTGATCGACATAGAGATTACATACTGTGAACTGATTTCTAGAGAGATAAATACTTTCATGATTTTTACGTACGAAATATCTTATTCATCTTGATTTGTGTGACTCTGATTTTTGTTGAGTACAATTGTGGGCTTCTAGGGATAGGAAGACAGAGGTGATGACTACCTTAAAGATCAAGGGCTTGTAGTGATAGAAAGACAGATTCTGATATTCCTATTGAGGGCTTATCCTGGTGTGGTTAAGATAGACTTTCTTGAAATTATAAAACAAGGGACCTTTTATCCATGGTTATTGTATACCCTACTATTTGGGTTAAAAGATTTCCTAATTGTTACTTCTTTTGTTTCAAGTTTTTATTTACACTGCATTTTGTTAAAGGAATAAAGTGTAATATTCTTATACATTCTTGTACTTTTATTAACTTTAATATTAGATATTCTATACACTTTAAGGTAGATTCTTTATTAAGTAAAATTTTCTTAAGTTTCTTTTCCAAAACTATATTTCCAGAACCTAAGTATGTTTTTTCCTTATTTAAGAACTTAAAAAGGTTTTTTGAATTTAACTTGTTTAACTTTGTTAAACATTGTTTTCGTTAAAGTTAAAAACAAAAGATTTTAAACTTACTATTCACCCCCTCTTGTAATTGAGCATCTACATTCTTTATTATGATCCTACATGACATAACCATCATATGTGTCAAATATGAGTCTCCTATAATCATTTTTCTCAACCTTAATTCTTGAGGATTCTCAACAGGTATTGGGGACTCCAACACCTTGAATTTCCTATAATGTAGTTCTTTACGCAAGCACTAATACTACTCCTAGAAACTCATGCCAGTTTAGTCATGTTTTTTGTCAAAAATAATTTTTACTGTGTACTTGTGGTATTACATTACATTTTCTAAAAAATAAAAACCTATAAGATTAATAATTTTATCATCATTAACTTTTAGACATTAAATATTAATTTAATCATTAAATGTCTCCCACTATTTTATCGAACTCTAGTAGCCCTCATTACTTGATTCGGAATGCTCTATCGATTGAGTATTCTAGTGGAAAGGATCCATGATACCTCTTGTCATAGTCTATAATATATGGATACACCACTACTCGAGGATTTCCTAGGTTGGCACTATGATGGACGACTACATCAGCTCATGACTCTTGGATATATTTAGTGAATTCCCATCTTTTTTCAAAGGATGAACTTGCATTGCTCAATGCTTTCCTCTAAATTCTTAACAAGATTGATATGGATACTTCTTTACTACCAAACTATGTTAATTCAACCCAGTACTCTCATAAGAACTCCCCATTAGTAAGAGGTACCCTCAACTAGGATTAACAAACACCATGTACACCTAGTTGGTCTCAAATTCAAATGAAAAAAATGCTTTTGGGACTTAATATTTCTTTGTTTGGTTTTTAATATTTTCGACCAATGCAAAAATTTTCTATTAAATATGTTCATTCTATGTTTCATTCTCACACCTGAACTTACATTAATAGAATAAATTCATTATTTCTTTATGCATTTTTTGTTTATTATTTTATATGTTTCCTACAACATGAAAATGTATTAAATAACCAACAATTCATAATAAAAATAAATTATCCTAATGGTTTTGAGAATCTTATATTGGTCGGTCCATTTAAATGCAATAGATCAACCATGGTCTATGGGTATCATACCTGAGTCAAGACTTGAGTCATGATGCAGCTTACCCCCAGTCCAGTGATTTCACTTGTAATCTGGTATACTTCCTCTTCTTGGTGTGGTCCATGTCTTACATCATCATTGTAAATAGTACAAATGTACTTATACGTAGGCGATGTGGTCTCAAGAGGTGAAAAATACATATGGTAATAAACTGATGGATTTGTATAACCTTAAACATATTAAAATAAAGGAGGCAATGTGTAGACCATCGAAAAAAACTTAATTAAATATTAAAAACCTCGAACATAGTTATAATAAATTATTAAATAAAATAAAATAGACATGTAAGGTCAGTCACTTATCATTACCTATATATGGGTAAATAAATGCATGATAAAAATTAAATTACAATAAATTTAAGTAGATATAAATTAATAAATTAAATAATTTATTTTTATTTGGCCTTGTAATTAATTTAATTATTAATAAGAAATTAAATCAAACAATTAATTTTTTTAATAAAAAATTAAATTAATTTGAAAAAATAATTTTCTTTAAAGTTCAAAATAAATAAATTAATATATTTTGATATTTAACTTTATCATTGGTCTCTAGAACCCTACCCAGGCCTAATGTGGGTTTGGGAAAACTGCTGCAGGCCCATTTCAGGCTGGGAAGAACTCGCCCAGGGACATTGAGAGTTGGGAAAACACTGTGTAGGGAAGATCAAGGTCAGCTAGACCCACCTATACCCATTCAAAATTAGACAAAACTAATATTTCCCCTAGTCACCCAATCTTAATAAGAATCTGTAGCACGAGCTTATGTTTGATGGCAGGGTGTTTTGTCAAACACAGGATGAAGTCACTAGCAGGGGATAGCTGAGTTGTCCAATGACACTCTGATGATACCTGCATAGGATAGAAACTAAGATCGGATCCATACAAATGGGGCAGAAGCATGGTGGTTGACCGAGTGGATTTTTCTAAGACTAGAGTGGAAACTGGTCACATGGTCCTGTCTGGGCAAGGGGGTGGCTCAGAAGATGGGATCTGGCATGGTCACAACATTCTTGTCCAGCAGTATGGTATGAGAGTTCTTGTACATGAAGAATAAAGGTGATCATGGGGTCCGTTATAAGGATACATTGTTTGGGGATGCAATTATATGAGGGATATTCATAGAGGAAGGCGGCCTAATTCACTAGCTAGGTGGGAGGAGATGAAGATAGAGGTGGGAACTCAGGGAGGAAACATTGTGTGGTGAGTCTAGTGATGGTTGATTTGGATTATTCTAGTGATAGAGGGGGAGTTTTCCGAATATATCTAGATGAATCTTTCATTAATATTTTTTTTATATATCAATCCACCATTTAGTTTGGGTTTTTCAAATTTTAAATTTTTTAAAGAGGTGTCTCCCCAATTGGGTATCCCACTTTTAGTTTTTTTAATTATAGTATTTATATTGTTGATTGACTTACACTATATACTTTTATATGTTTTTTTTCTTTTGTAGAAATCCACATACAATACAACTAGTGGAAAAAATATTCTGTGGAAAAAATGCACTAGTCTCCCCCATTTCTCATAGCCTAAGAAGTGGATCTTAATTTTTTTTATTACTTAAATTCCATAGCCATGTAAAATAATTGCTTACCATCCAAAATTATTTCATACATCAGTATCTATCCAGTACATGATTAGAAAATGAGGTGTGACTAGAAACCCCACCAAAAACAAGATTTGGGTAAAATAACATATATAAAAAAATATACATTCTTCAAATTTTAACTCATAATATCCATATCTTTGATCAATATTAAAATTATCAAATGTTAATATCTTGGTCATCCGAAATAGGATTTATTGACAACCTATTATGTTGGTACTAAATTGAATCCCTCCACTTAAATTAAATAAAATTAGGTTTGTCTTGGATCATAAAATTCTTGTGATAACTATGATACTAATTTCTAGTACCAGGGTGTGTGGTGGAAGCCGGTGGGCTAGGTATTTCATCATCTATGTGATGAAACATGGTTTTCTCTAGTGATTAGAACCCCGGTAAAGGTCTTAGGGTCTTCATGATTTAAAAAAGAATAAAATTTTAGAAAAATGAATACCATATTCAAAATGTTGGCACATTCAACTGTAGCTTTTTGCCAGTGATCATTACTCAAAGCATCCAAACTCAAACACATCTATATCTTCAACACATGCTTCAATAATATTTGTTAATGTCAGTAATAGAATTTTGGGTGCCATCACAAATCTCTTATTATTTATTCCACATCGTAATAATCACCTCAACTCCATTCCTATGATCTACAAAGAAGTTCTTGGATTAATTTCATGAACGATATCTTTATCTCTCCATAATGTTAGAGGAGAGATAGGATCTCAATTCTATTTTAATGATCACGCAATATAATATATCTCCAACCCTTATTATATATTGGATATCTAAAATACCCAGAAAGAGTTCATGGCCCCTGTATATCCAACGCCCACTAAATAAGTAATAAATTACACGTTATCATGACCTACCTATGTTTTAAAAATAATATATATTTTATCACATTATTATAATATATAATAAGTATATTACATGATAAAACTAATTCATTAACTCGACTTGTAATTCTTTCTTTGTTAAATAAACCTTGAATATTAAAGTAATATTTTTTTATATAATATTCTCCATATATTTACTTAAATACTTGTAAATAATTTTACAAAATAAATTCAACCCAATTATTATATACTCGAATAATAATGAATTTATTTATTTATTTATGATCATTCATTCTTGAATAAATCTCAGACCCTATGGTGGGGCCCACTATGTTCTATATACATTTTTAATAGAATAGGTAAGACTCTTGAATATTCTATTTTGTGTGACCCTCTATGCCCTTATTTGAAAAGTATTGAATAATATTTATAGACTACGAGTGGAGTCTAGAAAACCATCGAGGCCCCTAAAGAGATAAGGAATAGACATAGTAACGATAGCATTCCTATGAACATGCACTATGTAATATAATCTCATTATCTTTAAATATCTCATAATGTTGGATGCACATATTATGCCATCATTCATTCTTAATTTTTTGTTTTTTATCTAACTAAACAAACCTACCTTAATCTAAATTGTCCTAGGATTTATTAAGGTACTGCCATTTTGATCAACTGGGACTGAGATATCACTTCCTCAACTCAAAAAAGACAAATTCTATCTTAATTATTCAAACAAATTCATACAATCAAAGATGCACCTAACATAAGATACTTATCCACAATATTAATTTCATGGTTTTTTCCATAAATTAAAGTACATGATTAAATGGTACACATTGATGATGAAATCAAGTTAGGAGACCAATACACATGTTCATAGATAGGAATAACCGATTACACATGAAACATGTGGTGTTCCTATTGGTGGGGCTGACATCATAATCTCACCTACTAGAGATAACCAAGTGTGAACTACATGATAAGAAGTCCCAATAATTATGATCCACGAACACCGGATAGTCAAACATTAAATGTGACTAGTCTGTATGATGTATCTATGTAATGTCCTAGATTTAATCAAGGTACGGAGAATTTAAATTTTTAATCCAAAACCTTAAAGTGTCCTAGATCACGCACTTGTGCACCCTATTGGAGGTCCTGGGCAGCTATTAAAATTATTTAAATAATTTCACGGGCTTTATATAAAATATTACATCACGGCCTAGTGAAATGTTTGGGTCTAAATAATAAAAAATAATAAAAAATAATAAAAATAAATTGAAATAAAATTAAAATAATGTAAGTAATGGATAAAAATAAATTTTAAAATAAAATAAGAAGGGGGTTAAGGGAAAAAATAAAATAATTAAAATGGGAATTATCCTATTTTTATTATTTTTATTTCCTTTTATTTCCTATCCCTTTTATTTTATTTTATTATTATTTATTTCCTATTTCCTATTTTCTTTATTTTATTAATTTCTTATTTTCCTTTCCTTTTTTATTTTCTTTTATTTCTTATTTTCTTTTATTCTCTCTTCTCCCTTGGTGCACCCCCCCGATAGCGCCCCTTGAAACACCTCAGCCTCCTCCTCCTTCAAAAGCCTACTTAAACTCCATTCCTCCTCTATTTTCTTCACCAATAGGTGAAAAGTAAAATCTTAGTAAGGATAACCTCATACATTAAGAATTGTAGGATCTGATCCACTATTTATCGTACAATATATTAGGGAATGTTTTTATATGAAATTGGGGTTTTTCTAAAATCATCTGATTTCTTCCATTTTAGGTCAAGTAAAAGATCATCACAGAATTTAGGATCCTCTATGGTTATGAAGTAAGGATTATACTCTCTTTCCCATAATTTTTTTTCAACTTTTATATTTCATATTTTTTCACTCGTTAGTTCCTACCAGTGATATTCAATTTTTCATATTATAATTTAATTAAATTACTTAGCATAACTATTGCAACTTTGTTTGTGATGAACTAACTTTTTAAATATTTTTCAACATAATTGGATACCCCTTTGGGTGTGCCTATGTAATTGGTATAAATTTTTTTAGCCCTAAATAATTAATTTATTAATTTCATGTGTTGTACGACCCCTCTTTGGTTGAGTTTTAAATCAAATAAATAATTTAGGATAATTATGTAGCATGAATTTTATGGTTTTTTTGTTTTTTTATACATAATGATTTCATTGTTTAAAATTATTACCATGTTATACTATTATAAAATAGAAAAGTGAATTTTTATTCTTTTACTGATAAACTATTTTGATTGTGACTATTTGGATTGAATGATCAGGAAGTTTGTGGCTCTTTGTTGCTTAAATTGTGTTGTTACAATTATAAATTTAAACTCTATGATATCTGCTTCCTTGAAATCTAATTAAATTCTAGGCGGTGAGACAACATGGGTTTCATATTAAGTACCACACATGGACTCTCCATTCTTGATTGGTTACCACACTACACATTGGGGACGTGATGTCTTAGGATTTTCCAGACAAGGGTTTCCCTGGGTTTTCTATATACTCATGATTGATATCGGTTCCCTAAGGGAAAATTGAGGACATTCACATTAGTAAAGTGGCTATGCCATTACTCGGGTGATACTCAACCCCATATATGTGATACCGGGGATTGAATCATTATAAATCCATGCCTTTAGTGATACTTGGTCTTTCATAAAATTTCCTTGGTTAGGCTCGGTGGTATTGGAATAATTGAAGGATGTACTATAGTTATATCCTCAGAATGGGCTCAGACTCCAACTCTAAACTTTAATATAATAATAATGATAATGTGTGGATGGTTTTATTTGATGAATATTTGGGTTCCTTGTGAATTTTTATGCCTTTCTGGTGCCTTGAAGCACACTTTGTTAACACATAAATTAGACCCAAGCTAAAGCAAAATCTTAAGGTTTTTTTGTCCTCCATATCTTTTTCTAGACTTTATATATATATATATATATATATATAAATCCTGCTTATTATAGGTACTTTATTTAGATTCCCATCTTAGGATGAAGTATGTGGTATGGATAGGGGCTATTAAGAACCCAGACCATGTTATAAATATTTTATTTTGATTATTTAATTTCTTGAAATTATCATATATTGGAAAAAAATTTAAAGTATGAAATGGAAATTTTTAGACATTGTGGGTGTCGACTTATTAGGATTTTATCTCACACCCTACTCAAAATACATTTGGTACAAGGGTAGAAATTATGTCTACAGGTATGGATACATGGAAGCATGTCTCTCCCAATGATTGATTGCTTTTCTATTTTGGATGGAGTTTGGGGACAAAGACCGAGCCTTTTCTCAAGATTTTTTTGTTTCACTTTGTTTCCTTTTCATTAAATTTTGATATATTTCTTGTATTATTTCATTCTATAATTTTATTTTATTATAGACATCATAGCATGACATCATAATGTAGCTGGTTATATTTATCATCTTCCGAACTTTTCATTTATTCAGTTGGGATTATTTAATTTCTTCTACTGTAGTTTGATTATTTATATGATTCTTTTAATTTTTATTAACTTTTTTCCTTCCAATATGTATTACCTATTACCTATAAGGGAATATTCTCCTCCCCAGACATGTTAAAAATGACATCGCTGCTAGTCAGTAGCCGCTAGCATTCGGGGAGATGCTTTTGAGGTCATGTGGCCGACCCAAATCAGAGCACCCTTCTAGTGGATCTTAGGATAGGGACATTACAAAGTTGTATTAGAGGTGGTTATTTTTTCCTTTTTTTTCTTACTGTTTGGGTTAGACAATAGACTAGGATATAGGAATTTGGAATGTACCCTGTGTTTGGATGTATCTAACCTATGTACAGGGGAAAGCCAAATTTATGTGTTGGGATTTCAATTTTTGATTATTCCAATTAATTTTTATATGATTTCTTCATTGGGTGGAATACTTTATTTATTGTTATTGATATTGGTATTATTGAGGTAATGGTTTTTACCATTTTATCCCAATGATATTAGGGTAACGCATTTACATGCATCCTATTAGGAACCATAGGGATTAAAATGAAATGAATATTAACATGCCATATCTACTTTTAGTGTGCATAGGCCTATTTTAACATGAGTGTTGTTGTTCCTAGTTGTAAAAGTTTGAAGTTCTTGTTTGTTAAATATGATGTTGTGATAGTTTGTTAGATGTTAACTTGACTTTACCTGGGAAATAATCTGTAGGCCTCATTTTCGTGATCCTTCTAAGTTTTATCTTCCTAATCAAGACCCAGCTCTTGGAGTGGGCTATCTATTGTGTAGTGATCAGAGGCAGGCTATGTACCTACCCTCTTTATTTCACCTTTACCTATTTACCTCATATTTTATATAATATCATCTAATGTGTGAGTTTTCCATCAAATAATTTGGTATTGTTATGTATCTCGACAATCCTTTGGGGGTCAAAATAGATGGAATATGCCAGTTCCAGGGGTTCCCCCTTAAGATAGGTGGGTATCGTTTCATCTGGAATTTCATTATCCTCAAGATGATCAAATTTAATGTCATTCTCAGTATCTACTAGCTCATTCCTTATCGTTCCCAAGTGGATTGCTATCACCATCGAGTGTCCTTCGTATCCCCTAAGGGGGAAACATGTCTACATAAAAGATAATGGGATATAAAGGCAGATTGAGCTAGTCTAAAACGTATAGGACTTGGAAGAGTGACATATCAATTAGAAAGTATCTTCATGGGCAATCACGGAATGCAGCTAGTGGAATTACCTCCTATTATGGATCATTTCAGGGATGTCTTCCCTAATGATTTCTCTAGATTTCCTCCCATGAGGGATGTGGAGTTCACTATCAATCTAGTGTCAGTGGGACACCGATTTCTATTCCTCCTTATAGGATGGAACCAAAAGAGCTACATGAACTCAAAAAGTAGCTTGAAGACCTCAAGGCTAAGGGTTTTATCATACCTAGCACATCATCCTGGGGTTTACTAGGTCTTTTCATCAAGAAGGTGGATGGTACCCTCAGATTTTGTGTGTATTATCACTGAATTATCCAGTTTATAGTAAAAAATCGATATTTGTTTCCTCGTATAGGTGACCTCTTCGACCATCTCTGAGGAGAAACTATTTTATCCAAGATTTATTTGAGTTTGGGATATCACCAGGTGTGTGCGAGACCATATAACATACCACGTACGACATTCCAGAGTAGGTACGGCTTGTACGAGTATCTAGTTATTTCATTCGACCTCACGAATGTTCCAAAAGTCTTCATGGATCTGATGAATTGGGTTTTTTCACCCATACCTTTATTCATTTGTGGTGATTTTTTATGACATATTGGTGTATTCTCATTCTAGAAAGAACCATGCAACCCATTTTGAGATCATACTGAGTATATTAAGAGAGAACCATCTATATGCAAAGCTTAGCAAATGCCACTTTTGGATTGATAAGGTTCACTTATTAGGCCATATAATATCTGAGGCAGGCATATCAATTGACCCAAAAAAGTTGAGCATCATATTTTTATGGGAACATCCCAATAATGTTTTCAATGTACGTAGTTTCTTGGGGATTTCTGGATATTAAAATCAATTTACCCAGGAATTATCCCACTTAGCCGCACCTCTTATGGCCCTGACTAATAAGGGTGTACATTTCATCTAGTTATAAGCTTGTGAAAAAAAATTAGCAGTTAAAAGTATGTCTAACCTCAACTCCAATCCTAATTCTTCCCAGTATAGGAAAAGATATATTTTTGACTATGATGCTTCAGGAATCAGACTTAGTGTAGTTTTGATGCAGGGAGATCGATTTGAGGCTTATGGATACCATAGTTAAGACCTCATGAGTGGAACTATACTATATATGGCCTTGAGTTAGTAGTTTTGGTTCATGATTTACGTTGTGGGAGACATTAATTATTGGGTGAGAGGTTTTTTAATTACATAGATCATAAAAGATTGAAATATATCACCACATAGTGAGACTTGAATTTTAGGTAGCTTAAGTGGGTTGAATACCTATAATTGTTCAATTTTGATATTTCTTATACCCCTAGTAAAGATAATTCCATGGCTGACCATTTGAGCTGTAAGATGCAGACACAATCCATCTAAACAGCTAGTAGTGAGTGGTCGATGATGGCTTTGTTTTCAGAGATGCATCTGGAGGTTCAAGAACAGCACGAGCAACCAGTTCTAATAGCTCTTAAAGTGACATCCTATCTTATGGAGAAAGTCTTTATGTGATAGTAATATGATCCATGGGGTTTTTTAGGAAAAGTGTCACAAGAGAGAACTTGCATCCTGGTTGGGATATTGATAGAAGTGAAATTATACTTTACCAAGGTTGTGTATGGGTACCATCAGATATATGAGAATAAATGATGAAGGAATCTCATACCTCATTTTGGGAAGTTCATCCTAAACTTACCAAGATGTATAGAGACATGTGTCGTCAGTATTGGTGGTTGGGTATGAATAAGCAGATAGCATGTTTCATCACTCGGTGCTCCACCTATCAACAGGTGAAGGCAGAGCACCAACAACCTACTGTACTTTAACAGGTGAGTGGAAACAGAATTAAATCAGCATGGATTTTGTTACAAGATTGCTAATATCTCCTCATAGAAGTGATTAAATATGGGTTATTGTCTATAGATTGAAAAAATTCACGCACTTCATACCTATCTGGGAGACCTTCTCTATTGATGAGTTGGGAAGGATGTATATCAAGGAGATAGTGAAACATCATGGCGTGCCTCATTCTATTGTCTCATAAATAAACACCCACTTTACTTCACAGTTCTAGTAAGGGTTTTAGAAAGCATTGGGTTTATAGGTACTCTTGAGTACTGTATATCACCCTCAAACTGATGGACAATCCGAGTGGACCATAAGAGTGTTAGAGGATATGCTACGAGAATGTTTCCTTAATTTTGGAGGTTCCTAGGAGAAACATATTCCTCTTATTGAGTTTACCTATAATAAAAACTTTTAGATGACAATTAAAATGGATATATATGAGGGCCCTTATGGTAGACCATGTCGTTCACCTTTATACTAGCTCAAAGTAAGTGATGCAGTTCTGTTGGGTCCCCACATTGTTCAGGAGATGACTAAGTTCAACTGATTCATAAGCGTATGAATACATATCAGTCCATAAAAAATATTATACTGATAGTTTTCATAGACCTCTCGGGATTGAGTTGGGACGTGGATTCATTTTTCATGTTACACCAAGGTTGGGTCATATGTGGATCACGAGATAGGAGAAGTTATCACCAAGATACGTCAAGCCATTTTTGATACTAGATAGAGTTGGGATAGTAGCCTTTCAGTTACTATTACCTCAGAGGTACTATGCCAAGAACAATATATTTCATGTATATCAGCTTCGGTAGTATCATCCAGACCAGTCTCATTTATTTGATCCTAACAACATTGAGCTTGAAGCAGATGCATCCTTTGAGGAGTTTCTAATCTATATCATCGACCGTAACATGAAGGTTATCCGGGGTAGGTTAGTTCCTCTGGTCCGGGAGCTATGGAAGCATGGACGTGTTCAGGATGAGACCTGGTAGTGGGAGACTAAGGTGCATGCTCAATGGTCAGAGATTTTCTCAGATGAAATTCCACTACCCTCAGAAGGGAAACTAAGGGATGAGTTATCCTAAGGAGGGGAGGTTGTAACATCTCTGATTTAATCAAGGTATAGACCGTTAAATTCTTTATTCCAAATCCTTAAAGAGATCTAGGTCGCGTGCCTTCAAACCCTATTGTAGGTCTCAGGCAGCTATTAAATTATTTAAATAATTTCATGGGTTTTATGTAAAATATTAAACTGCTCCCTAGCGCAACATTTGGGTCAAAAATAATAAAAAGAATTAAAAAAAGGAATAAAAATAAAATGAAAGGAAATTAAAAGAAATTAAAAAGGGATAAAAATAAATTTCAAAATAAAATAAGAAGTGGGTTATGAGAAAAATAAAAAAATTAAAATGGGAATTAACCCATTTTTAATATTTTTATTTCTTATTCTTTTCTGTCCCTTTTATTTTATTTTATTCTTATTTATTTTATTTTTTCTATTTTATTTATTTTCTTATATTACTTTCCTTTTTTTCTTTTATTTTCTTTCTTCTTTTCTTTTCTTCTCTCCTCTCTCTTGGTACATTTCCCCCCTTTAGCACACATTGCAGCGCCCCAGCCCCCTCCTCCTTCGGAAGTCCGCTACTACATTCCTCCTATGTTTTCTTCACCATCAGGTGAATAGTAAATCTCTTGTTAAGTATAACCTCATGCACCAATAATTTCATAATCTCATCCACAATCCATTTCTCAATATGCCATGGAAGTTTTTTACTTGAAATTGGGGTTTTTCTAAAATTATCTGATTTCTTCAATTTTAGGTCAAGTAAAAGATCTTCAAAGAGCATAGGATCCTATATAGTTATGAGTTAGGGAATCTAATCTCTTTTCCATCATTTCATTATTTCTTTTATATTGCACGTTGTTCCACTCATCAGTGCTTACTTGAGATATTAAATTGTTCCTATTTTAATTTAATTAAATTACTTGTCTTGACTATTTAAACCTTGTTTAAGATAAACTAGCTTGTTTAATTTGTTTCAACGTCATTGGATACCCATTTGGGTGTTCTGAAAAAAAATTTCTAAATTAATTTATCCCCTAACAATTAATTTATTAATTTCATGTGTTTCATGTCCCCAATTTGGTTGAGATTTAAATTAAATAAATTATTTAGAAAAATTATGAAGCATGAATTTTGGGATTTTTTTTGGTTTGTTAATGCCTAATGATTTCATTGTTTAATATTATTACCATTATATAATATAATAAAAGATAAAAGTTCATTTTTCCTTCTTTTATTGATAAAGTGTTTTGATTTTGACTGTTTGGATTGAATGATTAGGAAATATGTGGATCTTTGTTGCATAAATTGTTTTGTTACATTTATAAATTCATAATTTTTTATATCTAATTCCTTGAAATATAATTAAATTTAGGGTGTCAAGACAACATGGTATCGGTATTAAGAACCACACAAGGACTCTCTGTTCCTGATTGGTCACCACACTACGAGTTGTGGAGGCGATGTCTTAGGCTTTTCTAGACAAGGGTTTCCCTAAGTTTTCTATATACTCATGAGTGATACTGACTCCCTAAGGGATAATCTAGGATATACCTATTAGAAAAGTGGATATGCCATGCCTTAGGTGATACTTGACCCCATATGTGTGATACCCTGGAAAAAATCATGATAAATCTAGGACTCGAGAAATACTTGGACATTCAAAAGATTTCCATGGAAGAGCTCAGTGGTATTAGATAAATTTAAGGATGTGCTATAGTGATACCTTCAGGATGGGCTTAGAATCCAAATCTAAACTTAAATATGATAATAATGATAACTCATGGAATGTTTTATTTGATGCAACTTTGGGTTCCTTGTACATTGTGATACATTTACGGTGCCTTAAATCAAACTTTTTTAACACATAAATTAGACCCATGCTAAAGCACAATCTTGGGGTTATGTTCCTTTTTGTCTAACTTCTATTTTTCTATTCTTTATATATATATATGTGTGTGTGTGTGTGTGTGTGTGTGTGTTTGTTTATATATACATCGTTCATATTACAGGTACTTTATTAAGATTCATAACTTTGGCCAAAGAAGGTGGTATGGAAAGGTTCTATTGAGAATCCAGAAAAAGTTATACTTATTTTTTTGTTTATTTAATTACATGTATTTATCATATATTGGCAGACTTCTTTTGTTTGCAGCATGAAATGGAAAGGTTTAGACACTGTGAGTGTCAGCCTACTGGTATTTTATCTCACACCTTGATCAAGCACTGTTTGGTTCCCGAGTAGACTTTATGTCTGTAGTTATGGATACAGGGAAGCATGTTGCTCCCAATGCTTGATTGCTTTGTTGTTTTTGATAGACCTTGGGGGAAGAGGACTGAGACTTTTCTCAAGATGTTGTTGTTTAATTTTTTTTGTTTTCATTATAGTTTTATATCATGATTGTATTATTTCTTTCTATACTTTTATTTTAGAAAAACATCGTAGTATGACATCATTGTGCAGCTCGTTTGATTTATCATCTTCCACACTTTTTATTTATTTAGTTGGGATTATTTAATTACTTATTCTACAGTTTAATTATTTATATGCTTATGTTACTTATTATAAATTGTTTTCCTTCTTCTATGTATTACCTATTACCTATAAGGGCATTGTCTCCCTTACTGACATGTTAAAAATTCTCTCACTACTATTTGGTAACCTCTGTCATTTAGGGAGATGTTCTTGAGGTCATGTGGCCAGCCCGACTCAGAACACCCTTCCAAGGGCCCCCAGGATCGGGATATTACAATCTAGACCAAAGGATATATGTTTAAGATTAATTTCATAGTATCTTGATCTTATAATTATATCCTAGGAACTACTTTAACCATTTTGATATGACAAATAATATTATGGAAATTACCATTTAAATAGTGGATGGTGAAATATCAATGCTACAATGGTAAGTTTATATCATGTTTAAGTCACTATATACATGGTATAGTAATCAAAAAGTACAATTCAAGTTGTTTCTAGGTCACCCACAATTAAAACATAAGTTCCATTCCCTACTGAGTAAGCGATGTAATTAATCAATGTTAACATGGATGGTATAAAGAAGGGTTTCATAAGAATGTCTTGAATCAATGAGAGGGTCCATGACTAGGAAATAATCTCCTTAGAGGAATAATCTAAACTCCTATCCTCATGTTATGATAAAAGGTTCCATCATCATCACTTGATGGTGAAAGACTACTTTCCTTTAGAAACTGAGAACATGGAGTCAAGATCACTTCAATCTCTACACATACAAAAAACTTCCGGACATGAATGTGTATGAAATAAAGTTTATGAACAAAATTAGAATCACTTTAACAATAAGATTATGAATAATTTTGGGTATCAATATTATAAAGAATTTATCCATAGTTGGCTTCAACTACCTATAGAATGCTAGTAGTTGAGTATACTAAATGAGGTTCCCCTGCCATTACTAATAGGTAAATGGGTAGGATGTATTCCCTCAGTGCTTCTAAGACCAATATATTCCTGCATGTGGTGATCTCAAAGTCCTAAATTCATGAGGAAACTCTTTCATATCCCATGTTTTCCAATCCCCCCCAGACCCTTTATAAAATGGATATTGTATAATTGAGGGTCATTAACACCTTCATCGATTCGTATAACACCATTGGAATTATAAATATGTGATAGATGTTTCATGGTGATCTTAAGGATGTGGATCTAGGTTGAAAATCCTAGTAGTAGATATACCAAAGGGAAAAAGTACATCTAATAATTATGTCCAACCACTTCAAGAGTTTTTTCAAGAGTGGTTCGACATCACATTCCCATGTTCTAAGGAGGTGGGGTATTCTATTTATGTCTTCCCCAATTCAAACTTGTAATTTTTCCATGATGGATCCCACCCACAAAGAAAAACTCAATATAGTGAAACTAATATTGAAGCTAAATATCTCTAATTTATCCCCATTTATTCTACACTATCATAAGTTCCACAATTCCCATGTTGAAGGGAGGCCATTTTTCCTTCCCATGATAGTAAAGTCCCAAAACTACTGCTTTTTTTCATATCTACCATCAGTTATGTGGATTCCATCATGTCCCCTATTATCCCAATCATCATGTGATATAAATATTTAGTTATATTATGATTGAAACCCTAGATTCCCACCAAGAATTATGAGTTGACTATCCCCACCATAAATGCTACTAATAGCCATCACGAAGGTCCTTCCCATGATGAATAAGCACACCATTCTTAAGGTCCTTCCTAGGATGGAAATCTTGAAAAAATACATGGAGGTCCTCCCTATGATTCCAAAAACCCTTGAGGTACTCTTTTTGATTCCAACCACTATGGATTTCCTCCCCATGAAACCAATAAAAATTCTCATGTAAAGGCCCCCATGATGGAGAGAAGCTAACACTTGGGGAACTTATGCAGCGATTCCAAAGGAATAATAGGGGGATTGATAGTGTATTTCCCTTAATATTTTAGAATCCTTTAAAACCTAGGATTTATAGGATATGGTTATGGATCTACCACCATATCCTCTATATAAAATCACTCAATGATTGAGGATTTCAATTACAAAGGCCAATGTTCACATGTTCCCAAAGACCCTTCATAAGTACCTATACAAGGAGGATGTGTTGTATTCATTTCAGGGACTGTTAATGAAATTGATCCAAGAATAATCATCATCATTTCCCAATACCTCTACACTATATAGGTGGGAAAATTAGGATTTAGACCAAAATTCTAATATGGGGAACAAAATTAAGAGGAAAATTATTCCTCCACTTGAAATTAGATGTTATTGAAGCCTAAACCATATCGGTATAAAGTCACTCCAAAATAAAGTATTATATCTTTGATAAAAGCGATTTTCATGAAGTTCTACAATAGTGGAGTAATTTTATGCTCCCTCTAGTGTATTCTTACCAATTACATACAAAATCCTAGAGTAATAGAGAGAAATAGTTCTCATCTAAAAAGTAAGAGGAGGATGAAAAGAACCTGTGGTTTTAATGTACAGTGACAAGATTATGATCATGTTTTACCTACATGAAACCCAAAACTTCCTCATCCCAAAGATTATCACTAAAAAACATGAGATATACCTCCAAAAGAACTTTTTTTGATGTTAAAATTATTTTACATTTGATGGTTATTGTATCTTAGAATATATGGGAACCTTCAGGACCTTGAGGAGTAGTACTGGAAGGTCAACCTTGATACACTTCTAGTGTCATAGTACCCCAACTCTAGTGGACACTACTAGTGTTTATGGTAGGTATGTTGTAAAATTATTGAAGTAATACACTAGATCATTGAATATGTATCTCCCTATGTGTGCATCAAAATATGGGGGTATTTTGCCTCCCTATAATTCACTGTTCTTGGACATTAACAATAGGTTCTCAAATCTTGTCCCTTTAACAGTGAATCTTCACCACCAAACACTACTATGGTTAATTTCATCAAAGTTTCTCCCCTAAAAACTAGGATCAAGACACCAATGATTAATCTGATGTGAAATATTTGGCCTTATAAGAACTATTACAGTAGATAAAACCACTTGTAGGTATTCGTAAATAATAACAACAATATGACATGGGTCTCAAAAACAAATTCCATGCATTCCCAAATATCTATTTTTCTCCAAAATATGAAGGATTATTGATGATTAAATATTGATATCCTCTAAGGATACTTTACTAACTGGCATGATGTTTAAGATAACCTCTTTCCACCTCTAATTGAATTTTTTTCAACCATAATCCCTTAGTCGATGAACCAGGATTGAAACAAGGTGTTATACCAACCAAAGGTAGAATCTGGTAGTCCTTATGGATCCCCATATAATGATTTATCATGATTTCCCACCATTGGACCATGTCCGCTCTACTCCATGACAATGGGATAATCCATACTAATCCTAATCAATTAAAACTCTCCCCAACAACTTTATCCTCTCTTCTAGCGACATAATCTCCATAACACCATGGTACTTGATGGAGTTAGTTCCAACATCACTAGGGTAATGAATAATTCATATTAGTGCCAAATTCATTCCATATTCCTAGATTTAATTCCCACCATATTTGGCGAAAAATATATGTCTCATCAGGTGCAAGATGATTCTTTTTAGGGGAAAATAAGTTTTTTATCACTATCTTCATGTTGGTAGACTACTACATTGATCTAAGGGGAAAATAATTCCTATTAATCCCTTTTAAAGCCTCTAAATAATTCTCCTGGTCAAATTGAAGATGTTCACTAAGTACGCACAATACCTAGGGATAAATCCTTGAAAAAGTTATTTATAATGAAATGATAATAAGGCAAGCATTTCTTCAAGATCAACAAGATTAGCCATCTATAGAAGCATCCTCCAACATGGTTCTATGTACCATTTCAATAGTTTCTATATGTATGATCCACATACATCCAACTATTAAAATAATTCAGCAGGTGTCAGGAAATCACCTCATCCCCAGTTATTTGGGGCCTCCACACTTCTTGTCAAGGGATGAACCCTTTGAAGCATAAGCATGACCTTGAAATAAAAGTATAGTGTGATTAAGAATCACACCAGTATCACATCCAATATATTAATATTTGATGCACTACATTTATAAAAGGAACATGGTGAGTACCTTACTAAGGTACTAAGTATCCCTATGGATTTTGAGACTATATTTTTTGATGTCAAAGCATATCATATAGAAGAAGGAAAGCATAAGGAATGTCAAAAAACCATCTCTATATTAGAGGAGGATGTGGGAATGGTCATACAGGTCTATATAAACCCCCTATATATCTTAGTAAAGTTCATTGGAATCAATTTTCTTCAATGATAGGTGGATAATGGTGTCAGTATCAATATCATCCATATTATTACACTATATCAGCTAGTATATACAAAGGTCAATCTATCCCCATATAACCTAAAAATTGAAATATATGACAAGGGTGAGAAAAATATACATGGAAAGATCCAGATAAATACCACAGTTGGAATTTTTTTACAATATCAATTCCATGTAACTCTCATAAGACATCACATTTGATAAATTACTAGAGAGACATTTCCAATATTTTCATGCATCCATACCTTCATTGTATCATTAGTTCATGAAATAATCTATTAATAGTTTATTATGAGTTATATATATGGATGTTTCCCCCATTGATTTATGTGATACCCATTATATTTGTGTTGATTATTGAAATAGGGGTGTGAAGGATCCCCACAATAAAGGAGTGGATCATGTTAATGGTCTCAGTTACTTGTAATTAACCTTAATGGATCATTGTTATGACTTTAAATATAGTTGTTTACTACCAATACACCATCACTACTCATAATCTCATGAATCACTTCATAATTATAGATAAAAAGGAGTGATATTAGATCACTGACTACTCATAAGAGGAATGGGTGAGTCTAAAATTATAGGTTTTCACCCCCAGTATGTGTTGGAGATTTCTCTATATTCTCATTAATTGGTGCCTTACTCATGTATACTGAATAGTATGATTAAACAACATGTGGTTGATTGGACCATGACATTTATACATGATGATAAGACCATGTAAGAAATAATTTAAAGGGATGAGAACCCTGAGATACACAAATATGGTTTCCATTAATCGATATGGCCATATATCTTATTCTAAGGATTATTCACGTATATAGTAAGGTAATTATACATCGTAACCACCTATTCAAAAGGAAATAAACTCCCCTTATAGTACTCACACTTTTGAGGAGGTAGATTTTTTTGAATCCCCTCTTATCTTTGAAGATGGAGTTTCCACCACTGTCTATAATCTAATACTGCTGAACATTTTTACTAAGGAAGACCTAAGGATGACATTGATCAGTGATGTAATGTATCTCAATGATAAAGAGTGGTATGACATAATATTGAAGAAACACTAAATTGTATTCATGTGTAACTACAGGGATATGCCAAGTCTCAATCCCCAATTCATTCTCCACCATCTGGGTCTCCCATTAACCAATGTAGGTACAATTAGGTACCCATAAGGATGCACCCCTCCCATAATTACATGGATGAGGGTATTCCTAACAAGATGATAAAATAAAACATCTACAAGGATGTATTATACCCCAAGTGTCTAACTAAAATTTTTATAGTCAAGAATAATAATAGATAAATTAGATTTTGTATCAACATTAAAGATCTAAACCACCGCTAACTAAATGATTACTTCCCCACTTTGGTCATAGATTTTTTATTATATATAACCACTAGATTTCAGACCTCTATTTTATATATGTATACTGTTAATACAATCAAATAAAAATTTATTCTAAGGATGAAGATACCACTACATTCAGGGCACCCAAAAGAACACACAAATATAGAGTGATACCATTTTTCATATATAACATCAAAGAAACCTACTAGTGGTCTATGGATCAAATATTCAATCCTCTTATTGGAAATATGGTAGATTACTATGTTGATTATTTTTTCATAAAATCCTATAAGTTCTAGGATCATATCAATGATATTGAGAAAGTTTTTTTCAATCTCTATACACACTATCTAAGGATGACCCCCTTGAATTTTTCTTTTAGGGTCACCTTTGGGAAATTACTTGGATCTCTTTTCTGATATAGATACATTTAGTTCAACCAAAATAAAATAAAGGTAATCATTCAGACCCCCCCCCCCCCCCGCATAATTTTAAAGTGTTGAGAGGTCGTAAAGGGTTTCTAGATTACATACGGTCTTTTTTTTCACTGACATAGTTGGAAATTTTAATTCCTTCTCAAAGTTGGTGAATAAAATAACTACCTACCAGGGGGATGAATAATTATAAGGTATATTCAATTAAATCAATAAATATTTGTTGAAAACTCTAGATTTGAAACTAACCATATAGTAAAAACCCCTGATCCTCTATATGATAGCCCTAGATAAATATTGTGTTGCATTCTTATATTAAAAGAATAATGATGGTAACAAGAATATTATGTACAAACTCAGTCGGGTGATGATAAACATTGAGTTCAGATATTACCCCTTTGAGAAGAACTACATCCCCCAAGACTTTATGGTCGAAATGATACATTATTATATATATCATCATGAGGTCTAGTTAATAGTATACATTGACCAAATAAATTTAATCCCTAATCATCCCATATTAACTAAGAAATTGGCATAACGGACAGTGATCCTTTAGTAGTTATGCATTAGGTTAATCCCTTAAAAAGTTTTCAAAGGAAAATCACCATTATATTTCTTCTCATTATGTGATCCATGTTCTTTATATAATAATATATTACTATATATGATACATTTATATAATAAAATAAATTCTATTGATAAAAACTTTAGGTACAAAAAACAAGCTCATCATGGATCTCATTCTATTGAACCATGCCCATAGTAATCATAAAATGAACTGGGGATTTATAAATCCTTGAAAAAAATTATTTCGATATATTTTTTCATCTGGTAATGTTGAAAATTTTATCAAAGAATGGGTTTAAACATCTCTAGTATAAAACATGTATGAAATAATCAGAATTACAACCTCCAAAAATGAAAATAAGTTATAACTAACTAATGAATGTATAATAAATGATTATAAACAAAGATTAAATTTTTTTATAGATATTAATAATATTATTAAATGAGTGATTAAGATATTTATATTTACTATATATTAGGATAAATCACTTTCATGGAATATGAGAATTAATATAAGGGTTTCTCATCACAATTTTCCCTCTTTGAGACATATTATATAATAACCACTTATTTTTTTATATTCTATATTATTCACATGGATGTATTTTTAATATACTTGTTAACAAATTAAATGGATTCATAAATCCTTAATATGTTCTACATTTCATGGGTTTCCTATTTGAGAAGTAATGAAGTTGAAAGAATTTATTTCCAATATCTTTTTCAAGTCGAGATTGTTAGGAATCAATTTCCATCTGAGATTTTTTTTGAACTTTATCACTAATAACCCAACCATTTTCATGTCCTTTGGTTATTATTAATTTTTAAAATTTCCTCTCTTAAACTCATTTATCTTGGTAAATAATTTACCTGATGTGATTCTTATAATTGAAATTGACCCTACCCCTTCTTTATAATCAGGAATCTTTCTTCTCAATTTTCACAATAATTTTATGGGTTTCCTTATCCATGATTAAATAATTTATTAATTTTATTTTTTATTATTTTAATTTTCCTAAAAAATTCATAAAATAATTTTTTAATGATTTTTATAAAAATAATTTTGAAAAATCATCTCTTTTTAATAATTTTTGAGTGAACGCATTCCTTCACCATTGTGAGATATCTTCTTTTGGAAAATTCCTTTCCTTGTTTTAAAATAGATTTGAAAATGATTCTAATTCTTAATATTTTTTAAAATAAAATTAAATATTTTTATATTTTTTAAAATTAAATATTTTATTTTAAAAATGAATTCATGATTTTGAAATCTATTTTTTTTAAGAAATAATTCTTCAATGTTTTTATTTCTTCTCAATGAAATTTTTTGAAAGGGTCCTTATTTTATAATTTTTTTTATAAAAACCCATTTTTGGTTTTAAAGGATAATTTTTAAAATGATTTATCAAGATCAAAGTATTTAATTTTAAATAAATCTCTTTTAAAGGGATTTCAATCATTTCAAAGTGGGATATTTATTATTATATTTCAAAGTGATTGATCTGATAATCTAGAAAGAGTGTTTTTTATCTATTTCAACATCATTTGATGTTATTTATGTTACACTTGAGAAATATTTTTACAATACCATACACTTATTTTATCTATATGTCTTATGATGATAAATTTTTATAAGTTTTTGTGAAATATGTTTACTTCCAGTGGGTTGTTAACCTATGATAAATTGATAAATGTTTTATATTATTTTGATATACATGTGAATGGTTTTTTATTATTTGATGATATGTTTCCATTAAATCCCTATATTTAATTGGTAAATTTTATATCCAATCAACTAAAAGGGGAACACTGATCATTATCCCAAGTCTGAGAAGGTACATAAGTAGTTATACCAAGTCTGAGAAGGTACATGGGTGGTTAGACCAAGCCTAAGAAAATACCTGAGTTGTTATCCCAAGCCTAAGAAGATAAATAGGTGGTTATAACAAGACTAATAAGTTACACAGGTGGTTATCTCGAGCCTAATAAGGTACACGATTGGTTATCCCAAACCTAAAATTGTATATTGATAGTCATCCCAATCCTACTATATAATGAATGTCTTAGTGGGTATCCATGATATATAATTTCTATACTTATGTTTATAAAAAATTCTTATGCCATATTCATATGCCTATGTTATTCTCTCATGGATTAATATTGTTAAATGTTTCATACTTTTCTGAATCATTTCTTATGTTATATCAATGCTTTATTCCAAGAATCGCGATTTGAGATTCATGTATTTGGGTATAATTGTCTTGGAAGTGATCCTTAATAAAGGAAATTATTTTTTATTCTTATGTTTGTTTTATGATCTTATATTTTTCAACATGATCATGATATTATGGCTCGTGTCTTATGTTATTCTCATATATTTTTTCCTTCATTTATAATTGATAATCCATGTTTATATGGGTATGATTTTCTAATATTATGTTCATGGACCTTGATTATTCAATCGTACCAACATTTTTATCATATTCTCACTTATGATAATAAATTTTTATCTCTTATGTTTACCCTTACTGAGAATTTTAGATCAATTCTTTCTTATGTTTCCATTACCTAGGTTATGATGATGATTATTGCAATTCCTCGCTACCCTATGGACACTCGAATGATGCCCAGAATGTTAGGGTGTTTTAATGTGGTTTCAGAGTTTTTTATTACATGGTTGTACCTGAACAGGTTAATTAAAAAGTGGTAGTTGTGTTATGTTGTTTCCAAGTAGTATAAAAGATGGGTTATTCAAAATTGGTTTTTTATTTTGGATTTTGCAGACTGGGAGTCTAGGAATGTGTTGGAACTTGAGATGGATGTGGGTTGGAATGGCCCAAAGACCTTCATTTTTTATTATTTTTTATAATCCACCTTTAAAGGGGTGAGTTGGAACCCTTAAAAGGTCATAAATATTAGAGACAATTACATGACCCTTAGGTCTTAGAGGGAATCACCTAGACAAGAAAACATGGAACTACTCCTCCCTAGCATATTTCATGATATCAACACTCCACCTTCACAGGTCTAGTTCTCTAGTTGTCATATGAAAAGCTACACCGGACTAGTACTGATGGAAATGTCATACCCTCTCATTCTTCCAATTCTGCTTAGCTCTGCTCTAGTAAATGTGCCTGGCCTGAATCCTCATCTGAAGCCTTGTCCCTTGTATTTTGACCGGTAAATCTACATAATCATGAGGCTTGAAGTTCTTGGGGTGGCCCTAAGACTTAATGTGGCCTGAAGGCCTTGAGATACAACTGTCCTAAAGGCTTTGGGTGGCCCTAAATCCTTGCAGGACTTGAGGACCAAACTGATGGCCCAGAGGCCCAAATGGATGAATAGTTTTGGCACTATAGTACCGAACAATACCTACTACAGTGCCTACTATGGTACTGCTACAGTAACCCAGAAATATGTCTCCACCTAGATTTTATCTTGGGTCTCTTGTATGCACTTGTTGATTCCTCGACAATTGGGCCCATACCAATATAAGATAAAGTGCAAGTTACTAGGGTAAAATTGTGTTATTGTTCTACTTTCATGGTTATAGTTGAGTCATTTTATTTAATTAAATTTTTTGTGATGTTAGTGATTTTTTATTCTAACTATTGACCCAAAAGTAAATAGGTGATATTTATTCATTTTATTAGTCTCATAGAGGTCACATAATATTTTTTATCCATTTGAGTTTTTCTTGAAACTTGGAATAAAATGAGGGGTTTTATCTATTTAATGTGTTGAAAATAGGATAAACAATGTTTTCCTATATAATCTCTTAGTGGAATTATACTCAACTATCCATGGAAAGGTAATGATTCCTATTATGAAATAAATAGGGGTTCGGTTTGTTTAAAGTGTTAGAAAGAACCAATGTGGTGTTTTATCATATATATTCATGGTTTTATATTAATTAATTAGGCTAAGTATCTAATTTCTGATGTGAATGTGTATGTCATCCAATATGGATATTAAATTTGTGGTGCCTAACCCTGATACTAGTAGCTAGGGACCCATGAGGTCGGATTGTAAGTGAAATAAGTGTATTAGGGAAGTGTAATTGTAGTGATATGGGATTCCTATTATATATTTACCAATTTTTGAAATATGAAATATTATATCTATATTCATCATGGTATTTAGTTCTCAGTAATATTCCACCTAGAAGGCCTCCTTTGGATCATCAGGATGGTGGAGATGTGGAATTACTAGGGAATACACAAGATGATGAACCTAAGGGTGAGGGTGAGAATTATCCATATTTCAAGGATTTAAGGGAAGTGGGATAACCATAATGGGAAGATAAGATAGGGTAGCAGTTATATGATAATCTCATAGTGATCATTTTTTGGTCTATTTAGAGTATTGACAAGGAGCTCATTGAGATGTGTCATTTATAAAATATTTTAAAAATGAGTTACATTTAAATTATCCTACCTTGTTTTGGGGAGAGGGTGGATCTCAATTATCATAATTTTGGATAGATTCTATGAAGATTATATTTGATCAGATCAAGATACCCCCAGTGAAGAGGCTAAAGTCATCCACATATATGTTTAGAGGTCAAGAAATGTCTAGATGTAATGTATATGTATAGGTAGGTGGGGATGAGGGGATGACATGTAATTTCTTTAAGAAAATATTTATTAATAACTTCATCCTTGAGACACTTAGGGTAGATTGAGATAATGATTTTATTCACTTTCAGTATTGAGATGCATCTCTATGGTGCACCATTTTAATTATGGTCTATGACATTCTATCAGGCTTCAGGTAAAAATATTCAGATTAAAATCATACATGTAGGTAGTAAATCATGAATTAATAGATAATCAGAACTTGATTGAAGGAACTATACCAATCCAGATAGTTGGGTTAGGTGTGATGATTAGTGGAGCTCCAAGTAGACAAAATTGGAGTTTTGAGGAGGCATTCAAATAAACTATGTAATTATTACACTATAGAGTGCCTCATTGATGATGTGCTTCAAGTGTGTGGATATAAAACAGTTTTGTGCTCAATTTGATCAACCACTGAGATTGTGATGATCATGTGGACATATGGGGCATTTAGAGAGGTTTTTTGGAAGACCTCACATATAGCAGGGAGTCGTGGAAAAAGATAAACTCAAGGATATTATGTAGGACTAAGAGTGGAACCAAGATATAGTAACCTAGATTCATCTATAAATGGGGGTCATGGAAATGTGATAGATACCCAATAGTGCGGGTAGTGACAAGCATGGGGTATCACTCTGCAAGGATTAAAGGAATCACACAATCAGGCTTCAGGAAAGGTGTATGTTGTTTATCCAATGTATTCAAAGTATATTGGAGAGATGAATATGGTCATAGGTATGTTGTGAGTGTCTAGATATGGTTGTTGGTTCTATATGTTATATTTTAGGGCATGAATTTCATGTATAAAAAAGTTAATTAACTAGGTGTTGGTTAATATGTGATTATTTAATATGATGCATGGTAAATGTGGGATGCATTAGCATCGGTTATAAAAGTGGGAATCAAGTATGTTGTGATATTGATGTGGGTATCATGCATGATGTGGTATTTATGAGGACATCGATATTGATGTGATATTTGTGTGGGAATCAAGTGTGATGATGTAATTATGTGGGAAATAATAGAAATGTAAGATTTAATACTCATTAGTAGGATGTATGCTAATAATAATTGATAATCATTTTTTATGTGTAGATGATCAGTGTATAGGGAATGGACAGGTGTGAATCTATATTCATTTCAGTTAGTTAGGTCAAGATGAGTCTGAGTAGGTAATTCCTATGGTGGGGAATTCCCATAGAAGTAATAGATGTGTTTAAATTAGGAAAATGGGGTAGTTTGAGTTTTTTTTTGGAAGGATAAAAATGTGTTCTCTATCATCTCTTTATTTTCATAATGTGTAGATAGTGAGGCTTTTTTGTTGATGAGGGTTGGTCAGTAATTGGTTAGAATATATTGGGGACAAGCTATTGTATGTTGTGGAGGTTATAAGGTCCTTGAAATTTTAAAATAGTAATTCAAGTCATACCTCAAGTCGGCCTTGTGAATTTGAATCTTTTAGAGGGGCTATGGGTTTAAATTTTATTTACATATATTATTGAGATTATGTTTATAGTGTTCTACATTTTTTAGTTTTTTTATTTATTTTCAAGTTACTTTAAAGGTTTCATTTAATTATTGAAACTTTGTAAATTTTTTAGGTTATGTTTTTTTCAGTGATTTTAAATATGGGCCTATGGTTTGGGTATTTTTATGTGTGCAATTTTGAAAATTTAGAGGTTGGTGAATTTTGGGTGATTTTTATGGTTTAAATTTGTCTGGGTTAATTTTTTTTTATTTTTAAAGATTCAAATAATTTCATTTTTTGAGATATAGGTGGGTTTTATTAAGGATTTTTGTATTTTTATGTGGTTCTAGGAGTTATCCTCATATAAAAAGTTGGTTCTTGTCATTTTTGGTAAGATTGGATATATTTTAAATTTTATCTTCTTTTTTCAAAAAATATTAACCCTTACTCAAGGGTACCCTCATACATAAGGGTAACCTATATAAGGGTAAAATAGATTTACTCATAAGGGTACGTTATGTTTTTTCTCTATTAGGTTAGGGTAATTGGAAATTTCCTTAAGTTACATAAGGGTAACTGAAAATTTCCTTAAGTTATGTAAGGGTATTGAGAAATTTCTTTAAGTTGAATAAGGGTAAATATAAATTTCCTTAAGATATATAAGGGTATGTTTCATAAGGGTGATCTAAATAAGGGTAAATCTAAAATTTTAATTATTATATAAGGTTAGTTATGTAAGGATCACATATAAGGTTAGTTATGTAAGGGTAGTTATGTATGGGTGAATTTTTTTATAAAAAACTAAGAAAATGATTTTTCTAGATTTCTTTAGAAAAATCAAGAATGATTATCTCTTATATAAAATCATTATAAAACATATTTTTAGGAATTTTCATAACTAAATGTAATAAATTAGGGTTAGGAATTATCTCTTGTTCCTCTCTTCTTATCTAAGTGATGTCTTATGTGTTTCTTATTAGAATCATGTTTCATCTAGAGTGAGATGGATTTATGGGTAAGGATAATATTTTTCATGTGACTAATGCCCTAATTTCTTTATATTTATTTATACCTCACTAAAAACACCTAATTTATAGTTTTAAAAAAAAATATTATTATTAAATAAAAAAATATCAAGATTTTCTTGGTGTGTGGAGTCTTACATACTCAAGGTACTTTTTTCCTAGATTAATCAAAAATTATTCATGTGTTATGTGATGTGAGTAAATAGGCTTGAGTAGGTTGGTTCTGGTAAGACTAGTTCTAAAATAATTTGAATTTTTATTATTCCAAGGAGATACCTATGTATAGTCCCATGTGTGAAATGGTGTGGTTGTTCCTGGTATGGTATGGAATGTGAAATATGTGGTTCATTGATTGGTTTGGCATGATAACACTGATTATGGAAATTGTTTTCATGATTATATGGGTAATATGGATTCATGGAAACATGTTGGGTGTGGCCCAAGTGAATGTGGGTGGTTTTGATCATTTAAAGTGAGGAAACATGGTTTATAGGTGGAAATGGAGGTTCACTAATGCTGTGGCTTATGATTTTTTGTGACATTGGTCATCATGGTTGGTTAATGGGGCTATTGGGGTTGTGTGCGCATAGGGTATGGACCATGAGATAGTCTTGACCACTCATTATGGGTGAAAACCTTGATAAGTTAAGTGGAATATATGGTGGTTTGACCATAGGTATGGAGGATGTGATCATTGTATAAGTCCATGATTAGTGGTGATTGAGATCACCATATGGGGATGAGTCTCGCCATTTATATTGGGACTATTGAGCTGAGATTATAGAAGAATGGGTATCACTATGCCTTGGGTTTGTCAGGTTGTTGAGCTGATGGTTGGAAACTGAATGTGGAAGTCCTTGGTAATTGTAATATTGATTGTGGGAATGAGTTTGGGGAATCATAATGTCTTGTATATCTATGTGGTAATGATTGGTGTGTGACATAGTGGCTTATGTGACTGCTTGGAAGGTCAGGTGATCTTTCGGTATGACAAACCATGGATGTTTTCTTCCACTTCAACACTAGTTGAGGTAGGTAAATGCTCACTTGTGGATTATGAGAACAAGGGGAGTGTTTTGAATGATATATAATTCATTTTGGTTTATTCGTGTTTCTATATAAACTGGTATATGTGTGGATGTAAGATAGGGACATTATTAGTGTGTCTTACTGAATTCATACTCACACCCTTCATGGGCCCCCCTAGACACGTGTAGAATTTATATATTTGAGTAGAGGTAAGGTAAAATGATTGATTTCAAGATCTTAGTGTATTGGTTCATATAGATAATGCATGTGGATAATAGCAACTTTTTTGAAGATAGTATAGGAGGTTCCTTGATATCTAGCTTGTGACTTTTTTGGTTATTTTATAAATGTACAGAAATGATCATCCCATGGGAGATCATGTTTACTCTTGTAGGAATGAAATGAATTTTTTATATTTTATGGGTTATAACATGTTTATTTTTGAACATTATTTTAATTATTTAAAATTTATTCTATTATGTTTAAATAATCACTTTTATAGTGTTATTATTATTATTATTATCACTATAAGGTATAGTCTCCCATCTATCACCTAATAGAACCTTATTACTAGTCATAAGCCTTTGGTATATGTGGAGTTTCACCTAAGGTCAAATGGAATACCATCATTATGGGCACTAGTTGAGTGGTTGTGAGGTGGTGGGGAATTGAAAGTATAACCTAGGATATAAATGGAAGGAAATATAGTATGGTGTGATTATGAAGAAATGTTCACGATAATATTTTTATATAGATCATATCCAAAGATACTAAACCTTCCGGTTATTTATATTATATGATTATTATGAGATGTAATGTTTAATTAATGTACAATATATGAATGTTTATCTTGAGTCCTCATACTTTGAATAACATCCAGTTGTAAGGTGTTTTTAGAACCAAATTCGGAAGTGTGGTTTTATGATGTATCAAGTACACCAACACCTCCAAATCATTAATATAGTTCATAACTTATTTCTGGGAGACAAAAAACATGGTTATTATGAACCTAAGGATTTTTAGGTGTATTATAAATGTCAAATGGTGATCCCACGTCCTCCTCCATGTAAAGAACAACCAAATCTCAACCCATGTCATATAGGATTTAGGGAAGGTTTCATCATCAGGTACATCTATGATTAATATTACGTGCTTCTCTAGATACATTTAGGAAAATTTATTGGTGCTCCTAAAAGCTTCAACTTATAACTCACTTCATGAGGTTCCCTTCACCCGTAGTTTTTCTTTATTCCAAGGCCTTTCCTTGTAATTGTGTGTGAGGCCTTAGATTTTCCCTGATATTCATGGTCTCAATATAATCCCTCCCATTGGGTAGGAAAGTTCCATAAGTGGTAGCTAGTATTATGCCTTACTACCCCTGATCTAGTGTGGGTTTACCCATCCAAAAAACTAGCTTCCTTATAATAACCCTAGTATACACTTCTATCAAAATCTAGGCATAGTCTTGGAGTATCTTTATTAGGGTATCAATCATCGGATGTTTGATATTATCAGTGGTGACTTTTGGGATAGCATAAACTAGAGATATCAGATGATCATCAGGTGGATCTCACGAATAAATTGTCTGTAAACCTAAAAATCTATCCACATGAGGTATTGGAAGTAACATGTGAAGATTCATTGAGTTTACAAATCACAAATGATGATTTCATTGATTTGAACAACCAAAACTCCTATTTTAAAGGTCATCATATGCATCCTTCCATCAATGGTGTTGTTTTTTCATCAATGATAACAATAGTTGTGACACTGAAGGGGGTGAAGTTAAACCACTCATGAGACCCCAATAGGATATTATGTCTAGTTTTATTAATCCCTAGTGGTCAAAATCTGGTAATGTTCAACAAGGATGTTATGAAGTCTTCATCTATGAGAATGGTGGGCTTCTGAATCTCATACCCTATAAAGTTCATTGTAACTCACTTTGAAAGTAATTGGAATGGGATAAAAATGAATAGTGTTATGTCCCACTGACCCACATGCCCCATAAGTTTATAGAGCTTCATCAAGGAAAGAATGGAAAGGTCAATCATGTACATGTACTAATTATTCCTCTATGAATAATTTTTCCAGATTCAATCCCATGTGGGTGTCACCGATCAGAAATATTGAACCACTGAGGATGGATTCATGAACCATTATAACCTCAAGATCATGGTAGTCTAATCACTCAAATAAAATCCCAACTCTATATAATTTATTTTTTTTAGGAATAACTAGTATGACCTAGGATACCATCACATATGGATTCATGGGAACTACTTTAGGTGCCCCACCTTTCTCCACTTATGCATGTCAGGGAACATGTTGAACCTTGACTTAGAGGGGTTATATGAGTGTATGTGGGACTCTCTATATTTATCCTCATTTAGTTATCATATAATTTCCTTCACCAGTACCAATGTATGTTCTATATCCCCCCGATATTTTACCATTATTAAGAGCTTGTCATACATTCTTTTAGTATTAGGATCCCTCTGATCTTATAGATATCCCAAAAAATAACATCAATTTCTCTATGATAATTATGGAAAGTGTTGGTTTCTAGAGATCAACATCTAAATATATCTGGGATGATGTCCAGATGAATATAATAATGAAATAGTGAGCATTATACTTCTTCATATAGTACAATCATATGATGGAGGTCTCCAAACTCCTCACATGTCCATTGGACTGAATAGACCCATTCCCACTCATCTATGAAGTTAAATCTTGGGAAAATGTTACAATCCTTGGTCCATCCTTTCCAATTGTTTTCTATACTACCTCGGTAAGCTCTTGCATACTATAAAGGTGAAGTTTAAATAGTAGGAACTTCATTGTTCACTTTATGTGTGGGATTCCAAAGGGTGTAGGAAAATTTCATGTCATAGTCTCCCACAATATGGTCCATAATAAATATATTTGTTCAAAAATGATCTATTGATATTCTAAAGTAGTGGTGTGGAGAATAAAAGATAGTCTCTAGTATTAGGATGTAATCTAGTAGCATGAACCCATAAAATAGTATTATTTGAGACAATAGATACACCAGTTGGTCTGGCCTTGGTATATTCACCAGTATCTGGTGTAATTTCTGAATTCAATCACTTGATATAGTTTCAAGGATCTCTTTTATTTCCTTTCTCCAAGTAGTGGAATCCTAATAAGTATATGAATCCATATCTTATGATTGATAAACCAGCTAAAATTTTCCCAAGTTTGTTTCATGAAAGATTTATTTTCATGAAAGGTTTATTTTCATGAAAGTTTTTTATCATGGAAGATATGATTGTGGGTGCATATAAAGTCTTGATCACATAAATACTGATTCACATAAAATAAGTGGTTGTACAAAATTTAAATACATTATATTAGAGAACTCTCATGAAATATGTGACTTCCAAGAAAAGGGAGGATCATATCAATTTCTATGAAATTATGTGGTCCCCTCTAAGGTCCCCGTCCCAATTTATAGGGTTATGGTTTCCCTTTCACCTCTAGAGTTGTGTGAGAACATAAAATAAAATTTCTCTCCTTTAGTGTCTTCCTTGAAATTTGATCCTCCTTTCCAGTTTAAGACCTAATTTAGAGGGTGTTTGGAATTTTTTGACACTCAAAACTATGTCCAAGATGAATTGTGAATGGAAAATATACAAATTAAATTATTTTAAAGAATTTTAGAAAAGTATCACAAAGCCTTCCCCTTACATGGGTCCATATATATAGCACTATGGAAAACTATATTATGTGAGTGTGTAACTATTTCATGGGACTCTATTTCCAAGATCTAAGAGGCCTATAAATACCCCTTATATCACCACATTTATGGATTCAAGATTTTCTTAGTAATTAAAAGTATCTAATCTTATACAACCTCTAGTTCCATGCATTGTGAAATTTGAGTCAAAGAACTTATATGGATTATTATAAGTCATAAATATTATGTGAATTTCCCTTCAAAATCCCTTTAATTAATTTTCAAGTTCTTGAGACTATACCACAAAACATCCTTCCATGAATACAACCTCATGAAAGATCATAATTCCTTGTGCAATTAAAGTTCTTTCACAACCCATATATTTCATGAGATCGTGTTATACAATCCCATTTGATTCCATGTTCATGAGATAAACGTCCATGAAACTGAGGCAACATGGGGGAAATTTTATCTCGGATTCTGAATAAACTTGTGAAAAATATATACACACAAACCAAAATTGTATCCATTCACCTCTGAGCCCTTTTCATCTAATGGGGTCCTGGTAACATTTTTAGAAGCTCCATAATTATCATTTTTTCATCCAAGAAATATCTTGGTATTCCAATTTATAATCACATATCAATCCTGTATTATCATTCCTTTCACAATACATGTGTACTTATTGCATGACATTAAAATACATAGTATATGTCCTTACCACATAATGTTAAATTGCATGGACCATTCTCTCCAAAAATCCTTAAAATATGTAAACTTGAACTCTATGAGTTTTCATTCTTTTCAACATGATATCAAGGATTCCTCTTTGATGCTTAATCCCACACTAATATATCTCCCCTTTGAGAGGATATATCCCCCAAACGAAATCACCTTCTAAGAAATCAAAAAACATTCTAAATAATATCCATTGGACTCTAAACCATGAGTGGCCCCACTAGACACTAAATTGTGACTGTCCCCTAGACTTTAAAGGATGAGCTTCCCCACTTGACTCAAAATTGTGAGCATCCCCACTGGCCTTTAATCCATGAGAATTCCCAATGGAATTTAAACAATGATCACCTTCCTTCCCAAATTTAAACTCATAGGCCCATCCTTCCTTATGTGACAAGCATAAGACAACCTATCCTTCCATTTGTGATAAGCATAAAATAACCCATAATTCCTTATAAAGTGACCATAATATTTTTAATCTTATAATATGTTATGTGTATAATATTATGTTTCTTTCCTTATTTGAGGAGTATAAGATGCCCTTATGGCCTGACATGAGTAAGGTATAGAGGCCTTTTTTCCTAAAATTCAACCCACATAATTATCCTATCATTATGTGACAATTATAAGATGCCATTGTGTTCTATAATGATAACGAAAACGAATCATCCCTAAATATACCAAACACACTACCATAAGGACTTGACCATGGTATGAAAATAAATGATGTGATTAACCAATTTCCATAAGGATCGTGTTGGGAATGGGATCATGAGCATGTCCTAAATCTATAACGGATTCCTGGAATAAGAAATAGGATCCTTAGAGGGATTAGCTTACATATCATCCTATAATTACAATTAAAGGTTCCATCATAATTACTTAAATGATAAAGGGATACCCACCTTTGGAAAGAGGGAACATGGAATATAGATCCTGAATATCTCTATGTATCAAAGAAACATATTTCTATGAAAACATTGGAAATAGGGACCAAAATAATCTTTTTAAAAATCTATATAACTAATTATAGTAATACATGATCAAATGGATACATAGATCTTGATTCTAAAAATAGAGTAGGATACCTACATGGGAAAGGGGTTTGGAGATTCACAAAAGAGAATGAAATTTATAGCCACATGGAGCAATATTGATAATCACTTTTCAAGTTGAATGACTATATATGGTGAGGATAAGTTCATAGTGAATATTCCAAGTGAAATATCTAGTTAGGAATTTATTTAACACTGATAGGGGTGAATCAGTGTTAGTGAACGTTTTTCTAATTTAAACCATTTAATCCATTTTCCTCTTTTATCTCAGTAACTATTAGGTGAATTTTTATCACATTCTCTTTTATCACCCTCATTTTTGTTTTCAAAACATCCAAACATGCACACACAAAAAGAGGATAGTGATTTATAAGTTTCACTACTTAATAAGAGTTTTTAATCCTTAGTACAAATAGGAAAACCCCATAATCACATGAACCACTAAGAACAATCATGTGAGCTATATCAAGAAGGGTATATCTATCTTATTGTACTTTAGTCTCTAGAAAATGAATCATAATATCAATGGGTCTTTATAATACCTCATTACAGTTCCATAATAAGTTTAGGGTTAAAAAATACGATGTTTTACCAATATAGATTCTACCATTTCGTTGGTGTGCTACATGGGCCTTCCTATTCTTGTTCTCTTACTTGAATTTTAGTATATAATCACTTCTATTTATTTTTTATTCAGAGTATTGAAAACATCCTCTTCGTATTCTTCTCAGAAAAAAATACTAAGTCTGTTACTTGTTCTTAATTAAAATAGCTACCAAAGTGGTTGTTACTCCTTCTTCCTTTGAAAAATGAATTATACAGCACTTCATTCCTCTTGCTCAGTCTTCTTTATTTATTTAGTGTGACAAGTCTACACTTTTTCTTCCACCATTCTTCATATTATTTAGTGAATAAGAATATTAGTATAACTTCTCCCAATTTTATTTGATACTCACAAATGTATCAAATGAATATAATATCATTTCTCCAAACACATTTCTTCAAACTATGGAAAATATATTTATAAATAAATAGTAGTATTGAACTCCTATTTCATTAATTATCCCTTAATTTTAAATCTTCATTAAATATTCTTAAAATCCCATTCTCATTTAAAATTCCAAAAGATCGGAATAGTTTCCTTCACCACATGGAAATAATTTAATCTCATTTTACTTCCACAAAATCAACACATTTAAAAATTTGTTCCATATGTTCATCAAAAATGAATAACATAGTAGCGGTGCTTCTTACTTAGAAGTGTAAATAATCTTCTTGGATCATCATATCATATAGTTTAAAAACTTATCAAATCATGGAATACTACTCATGCTATTTATTATTTTAAGAACCCACCACCAAGAATAAAACGATTAATATCTCTATTTCTTCATAATATTCAAATTCTGTTTTTATAAAATTTCATAAGACATAAAAGTGTTAATAAGAATAGAGTAAAAAATTAATTTTATAAAGGTTTATGAAGTATCAAAGTATTTTTAACTTCTTCACTAAGTTATACACCTAGCTCAAAGTTGTACACATGTAAAAACAGAGTTATACGCACACCATAAAGCTCATACAAATCTTCAGTGAAATAGAATGCCTCCAATCTATCTTCAATATGGGATCATGATTAACTAAATCATGATATATAATTATTTGAATGCTTTTTTTTCTTATCATTGTTAAATTTGGTAACTCTCTCATATGTGGATTACACATACTTGTATCACTCGTATGCATACTCATGATCAAACTTGTACTTGGTTCACTCATCTACATATTCAAATGCAGATGACACTTATGTTCCATCCAAGTGACACATACTAAGTATCATATGATACTTATGAAAACTCTAGGATATCTGATACACACCACCATTATTATTCTTATGTAGAGAGAAATCCATCCTTATGAACATGGGTCTCCATTTAGGAATCCCCTTATTTGAATTATCCTTACTTCGATCAATAACAATACAAACCCCATGATTTTCAAATGTAAACTTATTCAAGTTTACTTCATAGGATTATTTTGATGAATTCACATACAGACCTCTAATAATATAATACCATGGTCTTCATCCTTAAATTTCACTAATAATTTCATATCACTCTTCTTCTAATGATCTTCGACATTTCATCTCATCTGATAGTCATCTTTGTAATTCAACCATATAGAATCATGGAATAGAATTCTCACAATATCCCAAGGAATATCACATCACCATTATGTTCTCATCATGAACATAGTTGTCATAGTGCATCTGAAACATTCCTAGTGAGAGTAATATGATGGTGTAAATAATATCATGTCACTTCTCATCACATGTATTTTTAGGTGATGAACAGTAGCGATACAACTACATCCCACATTGGTTTATATTTCAGGAATGCATTGGTTAATTACTTATCACATTCCATTTTACCTCAATAAAATCCCTGGGTACCTCCCCATACAAGTGGGTTACTATGCCACCCCACACATGTGTCACTTTTCCTCTTTATTCTATGTCACCCAATATAGGGTATCTTCCCTTCACCCTACTCCTTCTCGATGGATGGATCACCTATGATATTGTCTGATAAATCTCTATGGGATATCCCGGTTTCTTAGCTGTTTGGAGTTCTTTGAGCTGCCCAATTTTTTTCACTTTAACCCCTTCATATTTTCTTTTCAAAATAATAATTCTTATTACCAAATATACTCAAGAACCAAAATTAATACCTTCTCATATTCACTTATATTATTTTAATTTCCTCAAAATAATCATTATAATTTTATAAATCTAAAAAAAATTAAGGATTGAGCACCAAAAATACCTTTATTATAGAGATAAAACAATTATCCATATAAATTGATAATGGAACTTCTAATATTTAAACCAAGTTACTTCAAACCAATTTAAAAAAACTTACAATATATTCTTATCTATATATTATTCTCATGTATAATTATTCTTCAAAATATTGATACCACGCATCATTGGTATTAAACAATTCATTAGAAAACCACTGAAAATAAAAAAGCACACATAAATTGGGAACAACATCATGCATGAAATAGGGGGATTGAACATCATAATATAAAAATTAAATTCAATTGGAGATAGAGAATCAAGAGCTGGAGAATTGACCATTGGAGGATGTTTCACCAAATATCATAAAATAATGTTCTTCTTATTTATTATATTTTTATTTTTATAGAATAAAAATGTGTGGATAAACACATAGTGGGGTTTAGGAGAAGTGTATTAGTGGTTGTTGCTTAATATTGAATGAATATAATTCTACAATTCTTCATATTATGAACTTAATACTGTGATAGCCCAAACAAATATTATAGTAACAAAGGGGATATAGTGAAGGAATGAGAGTTCAATTAAAATGTAGTGAACTTGAATTAGGGACTTATATTTCCAAATCATGAGAGTGACATAAGGGGATAAGGAATACTTTGATCACATACTTAATAAACATAATACTCTTGGTGTAGTTAGCAGAGGTTGCCTCATGGTGGCCTTCAATTTCACAATGAAACTGAAGATTGAGTTGAGATATCCATTAAAGGAAGAGTGAGTGAGATAAGAAATAACTGATTAATTATTATATAATAAATTTGAAACAATTAAACCAATCCCAACACTTCTTTCTTTTCTCATTTTATTTAAAAAATCTTTAAATCATTTCTCTTGTACTCCTCTACTTTTTTTCTTGATTTTAATAATTTTTTTGCATTAAATGTTTGGTTATACTTTTCAAAACAAACGCATTAAAATTTTTCAACATAATACTCACACCAATATATTTTAATTGGGGATTTAATTTTCCATACTTTTGGAGATGACATAGGACAGGTCCCATTTAATTTTTTACATAAACCAATAAACTTACAAAGAATCTATGTAGCTAAAAGACATAGTTCATAATTACCAAATTATATTAATAAGGGTATTTAGATTCTTTTTAATTGAAATCCTTTGATGTATATCATGCTTGTTTATAAGGTAAAATGACCAAGACACTTTTCAACGGAAAAGTGAAAGAGGCATAGATATTCAAGAATTGGTTCACATAGATGTGTGCTGACAATTTCTAGTAGAGGATTGAGTGTATTTCTCTTAATTACTCACTCTAAAAAATTATTTCAATATATATGGATAAGTTTTCTAGATTAGGTATAAGTCTAATTCGATTGAGAAATTTAATTAATATGAAAATTAAGTATAGAATAATATTGTTAAGAAAATAAAGAAACTTTTATTGGATAGAGGTGGAGAATATGTTAAAAACCTATTCATCAAATATCTAAATTTTTTTGAGATATTATCTCAACCTAATACTCTTTATATACCTCATTATAGTGGTGTATGTGAAAGAAATTATCACACATTATTAGATATGGTGAGATTGATGAGGAGTCATGAAAATATTTGGTTATCCATTTTGGGGATTTTCATTACAACCAGTGACATGCCCACTAAACCATATTCCAACTAAAGTGTCATGTAGAATCCCATATGAATTATTGTATGGGGAAAATCCATTTTTACACATATTAGTGTGTGGTTATTTGAAGCATTTCTTAAGGCTAAAACTAGAAACAAACTTTAATCATGAGTTACAAAGTGTGTCTTTATAAGATATCCTAAAGATACAAGAGGATTTTATATATATAATCCACTGGATAAATGATTAATTGTGTAAATATTTGAAATTTTTCTAGAAATTAAGCATATATTCAAAAGAGATAGTGGGAGAAAGATATAATTTTAATAATTTGAGGCTCAAGATACACATGAGTTGGCACAAGAATAAATTATACATGATTTAATATAAGAATTTATTAGAAAGATGAAAATATTTTAGAGGAAAACAAAGGAATTTATAGGAGTATAAACATATGGTTCTCTTATAATTAAGGAATGTGACAAGTTTTTCATTGATAATAATACTCCATTTTCCTACAAAGAAGTGGTAAATAGACCATATGTTTCTAAGTGAAAAGAATATATGAATTTTTAAATGGATTCCATGTATTAAATTCATGTTGGATTTTAGTAGGTCCTATAATGATGTAAAAAAATGGATGTAAATGGGTATTCAAGAGTAAACTAGGCATGGTTCATAAATTTGTAACTATAAAATATGATTTGTATCTAATGTTTTTAAGAAATGTTATGGTATTGATTATAATGAAACTTTTTCACCAACTGAAATGATAAAATAAATAAGAATTATTCTTTCCATGGAAGCATACAATTATTATAAAATATGGTATATAGATATAAATATCACTTTTTTAAATGGAATACTTGTGAAATATTTATATATAACACAATCAGAAGTATTTTTATCACAAAAGGAAGGTAATAATGTATGAAACTTACAAATATACATTTATGGATTAAATAAAGAATTAAGATCATGTAATATTCATTTTAGTGATTCAATAATAGAATTTGGTTTAATAAAGGATTAAATTGATTCATGTGTCTACAAGAAGGTTAGTTGGAGTGTCATTGAGTTCTTAATGATATATATTGGTGATATATTATTAATGGGAAATGAGATACCAATATTATACTCAGTTAACTCCTCATTCAAAAAATGATCCTCCAAGAAGGAAATGGGTGAAGTGGACTATATCATAGGTATTAAGATATAAAAATATATATCTAAGTGGCTTCTTATAAAAACCCAAACTTTTATAAATAAAATTCTTTTTTTGATTGAATTAAATGCCCTATTATGTATTATGGTTATAAAAAAACATGAATTTATTTATTTTATTATATCCTATCATATTTAAAATACTATTAAGAATCATAACCATTTATGATATTTTATTTGAACAATGATCATATGATTAGTCTAAATATAAGGTTTTGATAAATCTAATTGTCAGCGACAAAGGAAGTGATGGCCTCGACTAGTAGCACCGTACCCTATGAATCCCATTAATCAAAGCTTTTGAGGGAGGTAGAATTATAGGTATTTTCCCTTGACCAATACCAATATTATGGCTAATAACTAAATCATAATAAAAACCATTTATAGGATAATTTCAATGTCATCGAGATCACGGCCCTAACCATGTACATTGAACCACCCCATAAAAAGCTCACCATCGTGCACCTTAACCTTTGGCATTTTGCTGGTGTAATAAAGGGATATGTATCAATACCCTCATAATATGAATATGTATATTTTATTTTCAATATAATAATTATTATATTTACTTTTTATTTTTGTTACTTTATAAATGTTTTTGAAGTTGATGTGATAAAACACAAATTGTATTTTTGTGTAATATAAAATTTTAATTAAGAAATTCATCTTAATTAATTAATTAATTTTAAAATTAAATTATATATTAAAAAATAATACTATTAAATAATTCTTATTAAATATAAATGATAATATAAGTTTTATAGAGTCAAATGTAATTTTTATAATGGTTCTAAAGCTATTATTGTGAAAAAGATCAGCATTTCTCAATAAATGTTAATTATTGTTTTAAAAGTGAAAATTCACAAGTTTAGAACATTATTTTTATAAAATAAATATTATTTTTTGGAATAATAATTTCTAAATTATCCAATAGTTAAATTTCGATAATTTTCTAAGAATGTTTAATTATCAGGTAAAAACTAAATATAGTATAAAATACGATGTGTATTAGGACATCATAAAATATAAAAAGTGATATAATAAATAATATAAAATGTATACATGATCAAGTATATGTTTCACATTTAAAATAATTTATTTTTATGTTATCTTATTAATTTTATAAAGCCTTTATGAATCCTCCGAAACAAATATTATATTTTATGGTTTCTAAATCAGTTCTTTATAAACATGACTCACTTCCACATCACCAAGGGTAATATTTTATTGAGTTAATATCTTGGACCTATAAAATAATTAAAACCACCCATATTTAGAAGACAATATTGGGAAAACCCCTGGTAATGTTTGTAGTTTTTATTACTTTATTATATGGAGTCCAAAAATTTTGTTTGAGAAATAATAAAGAACTCCCCACTCTTTTACTATATAAACCAACCCAATATCCAATCCATATTAACTAAAAAACCTTTGATAAATTCATTTCTCTTTTATAACATATTTATATTCCTCCCATGGTTCCCCAAGCTATCAAGAATCCCCTACCAAACTTTTGTAATCACCCTCTCAAGTTAAGGGATCCTCTCTTTATCCTCTTTATTCAAGCACCTTATTTATGAAATGCATTTTGTCCTCTAGTTAATATTGATGGGAAATCATTTTAAACATCCAAATTACTTCCATTATTATTTAAAAGGTATTATTTACCCCTTTATCTCTCATTAATACTTCCAATGATTCATTATGTACCTCGATTATGTTGCTGAAATTATCTTGCGATTTTCCAATGCCAAATTTTGATTCAAAAACCCTCCTTCTCTTATGCCTTTTAAATCCAAAATTTTTATAATGGATTTTGTTATTACAAATAAATTATAATATCTCTCTTAATTACAAGTGTTTATATACCCCTTTCTCTCTCATAAAACTATTTTATGAATCTTTAAGTGTTGTCGCTAGCTACCAAAATTTCACTACAATTTTCCATGCAAAACATTTATGAAGTGTATACTCGAACCCATTTTCACTCAAGGGTATTAACATAGTTGTAAATATAGTTAATTGGTTTTTTAATTCCATTGATTTATTACATAATCCTTAATTTTTTAATTAAATTTTATGTAATATGATCCTATGTGGAATGATCTGTGTTGCATGCTTATGCATGTTCATTATTTGAAAGTGACAGATGAGCTCGAAATTATATTGCTCTCCAATGCATTGTGTAATGTTTTAGTATCAGAATATTACATGTATGTTTCTTGTTATTTTATCCTAAGAACATTACGTTATAATGTATTGGTAGATAAACTTGACTTATGATTATGATGTCATGTTTAAAGTTGTGGTCACATTCCCATGTTGCATCTATATTATCATGTTATATCATGCCTCATTGTTTGTGATTATGATTATCACCTCTTTTATGTCACATTTAAATTCCTATTGTCTAAGATGTAATTATTTATTCATGTTATACTTTGTTTATTCAATTATTGGGCTTTATATATCACCTGCTTCTTATGTATGTCCCTATGTTATCACATGTAGTTTTAAGAATGATGGAATAATATGATAATGTTAAGGAAGTTTTCAATAATATTAATATACCCCCTCCCCCCAATTTTATGTTGTTATGAAATGTTACTAATTACCAAAATATTCTAGGATTCTTGATCTTATCGGTTGTACTATGTGATATTTTATGCAATAAATCTTGAATTAATATGAAATAAAGACAAGGGTTTTCATAGTTAGTATCAGAGTAAAGTATACTTATTTATGGGATTAGGATTATAAAATTATAAAAAAAAAATTAATTAGTTATAATAATAAACATAATTAACATCCCTAAATTTTGGTAAAGTATAGATTAATTAGTTTCCATGAAAATACATCCATGTTTGAATACTACAAGTGGATGTGGCTCTAGCACAGAGGTACCTTGAGGTAATAATCCTGAAAAGGGTGCATTAACCTAGACTCAATCATAATAGTGTGCACAAAAATGGGCCTTGATACCCACCTGTTTTGACACTCCCATGGGATACTCTTTGGTAAATTCAAAATCTATTTATAAACCATTATTAAGGGAACAAAATTTCATAAGATTTTATGTTAAGAAATTGATCATGGGTAACATAGATTAAAGCCTAAAAATTCATACCTTAAGGAAATACATTTCATTTATAAATTATTAATGTAATTTTTTTGGATTTCTATTTGGGTATTTAATAGTTTAAAAGTAATCATCCATAATTTTCACTTTATTCTATCCAATGGCTAGAAATAGGAGGAAATGAGTAAACAACCAATGTGACGGGAAATGTGATGACTACCCAAATGAGTCCCCCACCTCGATGGGATCAAGAATCGTGAAATTTTTTATGATACACTCTCTATTGACTTAGGTTCTGAAAAACGACCTAAATCAGTAGGAATACCCAAATTCCTCAAATAAAGAACAAGCTACATTTTATACCTTTATGTGAAAAAAATGTCTTCAACTTTCAGGGGATCATATGATCCCTTAAGCATGGAATAATATATAAACTTCATTGAGAAGACCTTATAAATACTTCAAATTAACAAGAAAGAAAATGTTATACTATTTGTTTATCATATAGAAGGAGAAGTTGATAAATGGTGGACATAGATCAAGAATATGAATCTTGAGGAAGAGATCAAAGTGATGGGGTGGAAAGAATTTCAGAAAAAAAAATTTAAAAAAAATTCCTCACACTCTCTAACTTAAAATGGAAAGGGACTCAATTTACATAAAGAAAAAAGCTGATGAACCATTAGGAAGTATAAGGAAAACTTCACAATACTTGAATGATTTGATTTCTAATTTTTCATTACCTCTGAATGAAAATTCGAATGCTTTTTTGGTGGGATAAAACTAAGTCTATGAAAATCCCTTATGATTTGGAACTTCGATTGCTATGAGGAAATTATTTGATGTTCCCTTAAAGAAAAAATAGATATCATAAAATATCAAGGGTCTCATGAGGATAAGAAGCAGAAAGTAGAGTTTAATTGTAAAATTTTTATAGAGAAATATAATATTCAAAAGAAATTTCAACATCCCGCTTGTAAAAATTATGGAAAGAAGCACCCTGAAATTTTCCTAAAGGGGGAGAGTAAATGCTGTTGTTGTGAAAAGTAAGGGTGTCTAACTATAAATTATGGATGGGGGAAACCCACTAATGTGATGGAGGAATGTAATTATTCATTAAACCCTCAATATATTGTCTAATTTTTAAACTATAGGGAATAAGGAAACTATGTGAACCACTTCCCTAAGCCATGTTTTTTCAGAGAAAATCAATGCCAACAACCTCCATGGAAGCAAAGTTGATCATATGACATCACAACCCTTGAGGTGGATCCTAAAAACGAATTGTTAATAGTTATTATAGTTATTAATTGAAGAATAGTGAATGTACTTTTTAATTCTAGTTATACGTATTATTTAATATCACACAGGTTTAGTATAATAATTCAAAAACCACCACAAATCATGGAAGTAGAGCTGATAGTGAAATAGAAAATATGGAAATTATTACATCCTAATTATATAACTCATCCCCTATCAAGATTTGTGGGATGAAATTTCTAATGAACCTTTTGAAACTTCCTTTAGTGTAATTTGATGAAATTATAGGTATGGATTGGATTTCCTTATATAGAGCCAACATAAATTGGTGTGAGATGGAAATCACTATTTGTATCATGAATCATCTTATGATTTATTACAAATGTAAGGAGGAGGATGAATCTTCTTTGGAACCAATGTCACAAGAATGGATATTATTTCCCTAGAGGAAAGTGTATCTATCTAAAATTATTGAGTCTAAGTAAATTATCATCCTATAAGTCATTCCCATTGTGAGGGAATACAGTAATATGTTTCCTAAATAATTTCCTGGTCTTCCTCTAAGATGATAGGTTGAATTTTCAATCAAGATTATACCTAGGTATTTTCCAATATCCAAGACTCCATATAGAATTACTATTATGGAACTTGAGTAGTTGAAGAATAAACTATAAGAGAATTTAGATAAAGCATTAATACACCCATGTGATTCACTATAGGGTTCACCAGTCCTCTTCATCAAGAAGACGGATGAGTCAATGAACCTCTTAATTGATTATCATGAGGTCAACAAGATCATGATAAAGAAAAAGTATCATTGGTCATGGATTGTTGACTTTTTTTTCCAACTACATAGATACAAATACTTCTCTAAGGTGGATATTCATTTGACGTACAATCAAGTAAGGGTAAATAAAGAGGATATTCCCAAGAGTGATTTTTGTACAAGTTATGAGCAGTATGAGTTCATAGTAATTCTTTTTGGACTCAAATTCTCCAGAAATATTTATGGAATTAATGAAAATATTCATTGAAGATAACCTTGAAAATTTTTTGGTAATTTTTATATATTATATTCTAATATAATATAAAATTAAGGAGAAGCATGAGAAGCAACATATAAATATGATAAATACCATAAAAAGGAAAATATTTATAAAAAGTATATAAAATGTGAGTTCAGGTTGAAGGGAGTATCATTATTGGGGTATATTATCACATGACATGGAATATTTATTGTCCCTACAAAGACAGAAGCAATTGAGGGATTACTGAGGTCTATATCTATGATAAATATTCATAGTTTCTTTAGAATGGTTGTGTATTATCAATGATTTGTGAGAAATTTCTCATGACCGTTAAACCCTCTGACTAGGATAACTCAGAAGGGAGTAAAGTTTGTTTGTAATAAATAATGTGAAGAGAGATTCAAGAAGTTGAAAAAAGTGTATTATCTCTTAACCTAAACTTATGCTACCCATAAGCAGGGAAATATTCATGGTATATATCAATGTTTCAAAGACGTTCTGGGGTTATTTTCTAACGAAAAATAAAAAAGTGATAGCCTATGCCTTAATGAAATTTAATGTTCATACCAAACACATGATCTGGAGTTCTCTGTAGTGATATTCACATTCAAAATATAGAATCACTATCTATTTTGTGAAATGTGTAATAATAATACTGATAATAAGAGCCTAAAATATGTATTCACATATAAAGAGTTAAATATGTGCTATAGAAGATGATTAGAGCTGATTAAGAACTATGACTACTCAGTCCACTATCGTCCTAAGAAATAATTTAAAGTGACAGTTACTCTAACTCGAAAGGATCTATAAATTTTATCATTTGTGAGAATTAAGAAGGATACAATCTTCTTAAAATTGAAAAGTTTAGTCATGAGAATAATAAAGTAAGGAACATCATCAATCCTTTCACAAATGATTTCTCAACCATCCATTCTATAGAAGATAAAGTATTCTTAAAGAAATGATGTGTAAATTAATAAGAAGGTGTAAGATATAAGAAAATGGAAACCCTTGTAGTTTAAAATTAATGAAGAATTAGTTGTAATATTTGGGTCTTGAATATGTGTACCATCAAATCATAAGTTAAATAAGGATCTGTTGGATGATGTTCATAGATCAACGTTATTCGTCCACCCAAAGATCATGGATATGTATCGAGATGTCCAAGAGAACTATTAGTGGGAAAATATAAAGAAAGAGATCTCATAATATACATTATGGTGTCTTAATTTCAGTAGGTTAAGTATTAAATGGAAAAATACAATGGGATGATGCAACCATTACCCATACCTACATATAAATGGGAAAACATCACCATGGATTTTTTTCAGTGGTATTCCAAATAAATCAAGATGAAATAATGATATATGTGTGATGGTGGATCATCTAAAAAGATTTCTCACTTCGTTTCTATTCAAGAGTAATTCTCACGTGATCAAATTGCAAGGATATACATTAGAGAAGTGGTGGGGATTCATGTAACACCACTATTGATTGTATCTCAGTAAGATCAAGATTTACCTCTAAATTCTGTAAGAGTCTCCAACATGTTATAAATACTGAGTTAAACATCATCACATCTTATAACCCTCGAACTAATATCCAATCTGATCTAACTATCCATAAACTCAAGGAAATATTGAGAGAATTCTCAATGGAATTCAAAGGAGGATGGGATCAACATATTCCTCTGGTCGATTTCTCATACAATAATAGTTTTCACTCAAGCATCCAAACGAATCTTTATGAAGATATGTATGGTAAAAATTTGGAACTCCTTCATAATATGATGAAGTTTATGAACTCAAACTATTGGGTCCTAAAATGGTTGAGGAAATGGTGGAAAATTTTAAGATTATTCAGTAGAACATCAGGGTTGGTCAGATTCAATAGAAGAGCTATATTGACAATCACTTATGTGACATAAATTTTGAGGTTGAAAATAAGGCATTCCTCCGTATATCTCTATGGAATAAAGTCATGATATTTGGGAACACGGGAGATCTTATTCCATGATACATAAATCCCTTTGAGATCCTTGATCGCATCAGAGTGGTGGCCTATCAACTAGCACTACACATAACTTATCTCAATTACATGATGTGTTTCATCTATCCCTCTTGAGGAAGTGCATACCAAAACCTTTATATGTTATGAATCCAGAGGCGTTACTATTGTATAATGATCTTTCATATGAGGAGTATCCATTGAAGATCTTATATCGTAGAGAAAAATTTCTATGAAATAAGATAATGAACTAGGTTAATGTGATATGGAAAAATCTCAAGTTTGAAGAAGTGATGTTGGAACCAGAGGAGGTGATGAAATGGAATTACCCTCATCTATTTTAGTTTGTGAAATGAAAATTTCAAGGGTGAAAATAGAGGAATATTGTAATGACCTAAACTTTTATAAATAAAATTTCTTTTATGATTGAATTAAATTCCCTATTATGTATTATGGTTATAAAAAACATATCCAATTATTTGTTTTATTATATCATATCATATTTAAAAGATATTTAATCATCATAACTGTTGATAATATAATCATTTAATAGTGATCATATGATTAGTATAAATATAGGTTTTTGATAAATCTAATTGACACTGACCGAGGAAGTGATGGCCTCGAATAGTAGGATCATTCCCCATGAATCTCATTTATCAAAGATTAAGAAGGAGATATAATCATTGGGATTTTATCTTGACCAATACCAATCCAAGATCCAACAACTAAAGCACGAGTGAAACCGTTTACAAGATAAGTTCAATCTCATCGATATCATGACCCAAACCATGTATGTTGAACCACCCCGTGAAAATCTCACCATCGTGAACCTTACCCATAGGGTATTTTCTAGTATAATAAATGAAAATTTATCAATTCCATAATAATATTAATAAGTATATTGTATTTTCAATTTAATAATTATTATATTTATTCCTTATTTTTGTAACTTTATAAATGGTTTTGATATTGATACGATAAAACACAAATTTCATTTTTGTGTAATATACAATTTTAATTAATAAATTCCTTTTGATGAATTAATGAATTTTAAAATTATATTATATTTTAATATAATAATAATTCTAAATTTTTTTATGAAATATAAATGAGGAAGTAATTTTTATGAAGTCAAATGTAATTTTTATAGGGGTTTGAAAACATTTATTCTCAAAAAGAACAACATTTATCAATAAATATCGATTTTTTTTAAAGTGAAAATTTACATATGTAGAAAATTATTTTGATAAAATATATATATTTTTTAATAAAATAAAAATTATCCTATAGTGAATTTTTCATAATTTTCTGAGACAGTTGAATTTTTGGGAAATAAATAAATACAGTATAAAATACAATGTGTATTATGACATAATAAAAGAAAGAAAGTGATGTAATAACTACTATAAAATGTATCCAAAAACAAATATATTTTTACCCTTTAAAATAATTTTTTTTATTCTATTTGATTAATTTTATAAAGCCATTGTGAATACTCAAAAATATATAATATATTCTAAGTTTTTTAAATCAAATATTTATAAAAATTACTCACTTGTACATCACTGAGGGTAATATTTTATTGGTTTGCGAAATTTTACTAATAAAATAATTTAAACAAGCCCTATTTTTTATAAAACATGGGAACCCCCATTGTAAGGTCTGTGGCTTTGATTACTTTGTTATATAGATTCCAAAACCTATATTTGAGAACTAATAATCAACTCCCCTCTCTTTTACTATATAAATACACCCATGATTCCATTCCTCTTCACTAAAAACCATGGATAACATATTTAATCTTCCATACCATCTCTATAGTCCACCCATGATTCATTATGTACCATCGTTATGCTGCTGAAATTATCCTGCAATTTTACCATGCCAAATTTTTATTCAAACACCATCCTTGTATTATGCCTTCTAAATACCAAGTGTTCATGTTTTATTATGTTATTATACATCCCTGATCCTTTAATTTTTACATCCAAGTGATTATATACCCCTTCTTCCCTCATTAAACCATTTTATGAATCTTTAAGTACTGTCGTTATGATATTGAAATTTCATTGCGATTTTCCATTCAAAACATTTATAAAGTGTATACCTCAACCCATTTTAACTCAATGGAATTCACCTATTTATACCTATATTTCATATATTTGGGACTTAAATTTATTTACTCTATACTCCTTAATTTTTTAATTAAATGTGGTGAAATATGATCCTATGTTGAATGATCTATGTGGCACACTTATGAATGTTCATGATATGAATGTGATGGGTGAACCTGGAATTATATAGCACTCCAATGCATTGGGAAATGTTTTAGTCTCATGATATTCCATGTATGGTGCATGTGATGTTATCCTAAGCACATTATGTTATTATTTCTTGGTGGTTAACCTTGAATTATTATTATGGTGTCATGTTTAAAGTTGTTTCCACATTCCCATGTTCCCTTTATGTTATCATGTTATATCATGCCTCATTGTTCATGTTTAGGATTCTCAACCCTTTTTATGTCTAGTTGAAATTCCTATTGACTAACATGTACTTTTTTTTCTTTTTTTATACTTTTTTATTCCCTTACTGGGATTTATAGGTCACCCCTTTCTTATTCATGTCCCTAGGTTATCCCATGCAATTTTAAGAATGTTGGAATAATATGAGCATGTTAAGGAAGTTTTCAATAATTTTGTTTTACCCCACCCCCACCCCCATTTTAAGTTTTTTTAGTGCACCTAATTACCCAACTATATTAGGATTCTATGTAAAGACCTGTAAATTACAAGTAAATTTTTTTCATAAATTCTTTGGGATTTTAGGAGTACGTAGTTTCTGACAGCACCTGATTCTGAGGCCAGGTGTGCCCGGAATCAATTTTTGATGTTTAGCACGGGTAAATTCAGTAAACGAAAGAGCGGGTTGTTCTATCTTTTGAACCGTTGCTCGGAATTGAAATCCAAGGGAACCGATGGAACCGTAGCGCCGGTAATTGCTTAAGAGGACCTTTACTGAAGATGAGTTTGCTTTGGAGGAGTTGTTAAAAAATGTGGATTAAATAAAAAGTGAATAAAATTGTGTACAATTTTATTTATAATTCTAAGGTGGTTTTATATTACCTGGGAGAGTTAGGGTGGGACCCACTAACATCCAAACTACCCATGTGAGGATAAATGTGAGGTGGGGCCCGCACGAGCCCCAAACCATCACATTCTCTAAAACCCCTTAAACCCCCCCATTTAAACCCCTTGTATTTAATTAAGTGACTCCTCTACCCACTCTCCCACATTAATTCATGCCAACATGCACTTAATCAATTAATTGAATTAAGTGTTTAAATTTTGTAATTTGAATGCATGGCATGTTTTAATAAAATAAGAGGGGCCTTATTTTATTTGTGGGTTGGCTTGTTGTGTTGAGAATTGGAGGAGAGAGCTCTAGTTCCCTTTGAATAACTTCTTCTTCAACGAAGAATGCCAACTCTCTGACGAAGAATGTCAACTCCGCGGATTAGTTTCTCCATCCTCTTCTTCCTCCGCGACAAGGGAGGAGACACCGACGACAATGGAAATGACGCCATCATCCGCAGCACTTGAAAACCGCAGACTTCCATTGAGGTAGGGGTTAATTATTTTGTTAATGTTTTATCATCAACCTTCATTGATTAATATTTGGCCGCTTTTTATCGTTATAATGGGAGGATATCGGGCCACACAAACATGGCCTATCATCCTCCTCTTTTCTTGTTGATCTTCGTTGATGATTGTGGTGAAGGCGGCACAGTGTCCTTGCACCGCGCAGGAATGAAGAGGATTTCGGCCGAAGCGGGCCGCGGTGGTGGAGCGCGGCACCGTCGCGCCGCGCCGGTGAGGCCGAAGGAAGCCACGGCCAAGAGCGGTCCGTGGTGGGGGGCACGGCATCGTCGTGTCGTGCCGGTCAAACAGGAGCCACGACATAAGGCCATGACGGACTTCTGAGGGGCGGCCGACTATGTCGGCCGCTGGCACCACCTGGAGGCGGGACCCGAAGCGGTCCCACGGTTACACCAAGGCCCGCCATTACGACCGACCATTTCGTAAAACCGGGGGGGGGGGGGTGTAACCCCCCCGACAAATTCTTAGGGCGGACTCCATGGGTCCGTCATTTCGGAAACAAGGGGGTTCCCCCCCCCCCCCCCTTGTGCCCTGCTTGGCCAGCACCGACCCACATCCGGCTTCCGAGCTGGGCCACGCCCAATCGTGCCAGACCCGGACCCGGTTCAGGTCGACCAGGTTTGGGCCGACCTAGGGGGTATTGGGCTGGGTCGGACCGGGCCCAGACCCCCTATTTTCGGATCAGGTTCATTCAAACGCCCATATCTTGGGATACGGACCACCAATCGACACACCGTCAGTTGCGTAGAGATTTTTGGATCGAGATGGTCGTTTCCAAATATTACACTCAAGGTTTTGGCGAAGTTTGGGTATGGCCGGGTTGGTTTGAATCCGAAACCAATCGGGCCCTTGGAGCAGAAACGCTTATAAGTTAAGGACCGGACATCTGAATGATGTGCCGTCAATTATATTGAATTCCTCTTAGTGAGATGGTACTTTTGGATTACTCTACTTGAGGTTTGGATGCAGCTAGAGTATGGTCAGATTGGTTTTAGCTTAAAAACCAACTGGGCCCCTGGGACGGAAAAGCCAATATCTCTCAGACCGGGTGTTCGATTGACGCGCAGTCTGTCGTGTTGAGTTCCTATTGACGAGACGGAACTTTGTGATACATAAACTATATACTTCGTGACAATTGATGTATTGACCCCCTTGGCTCGTGGAGTGGACCCTCCCGAAATCAAGCGTGTTGTGAGCGGGAACCCTAGAGCTAGCTGCGACTGCGACGACGATGGCGACTGTACTTGGATCCTACGTGGGTTGGGCAGCGAGGACGACTGTACTTGGATCCTCCGTGGGTTCAACAGTGATGACGACTGTACTTGGATCCTATGTGGGTTAGGCAGTGATTGTTACTGTACTTGGATCCTACGTGGGTTTGGAAGCAACGACTTCTGTACTTGGATCCTACATGTATTTGGAAGAGGAGATGATTTAGAGGCTACATCTAATCATCTTCACCACTCTTCGTGAGTAGTATACCTATGTGAGCTGATTCTTGACTTTCATTCATTATCATCGATATGATTTTCTTGCTTTCCTGTCTGGACTGGGTTATGCTTTCCATTGTGGACTGGGTTGTTCTTGGGATCTTGAGTTGGAGTCGAACTGGAATTGATGACTTAGGTATATGTATGGGCATATACCTAAGTTGATTTGGTCGATACTTCTTTTTTTTTCTTATTCCTTTATGGATTATTCCTTTGTGGATTCTGGGAGATCTTCGGGGGGTCTCGGGGTCCCTACTGAGTATCGTATACTCACCCCTGCACGGGCTATGCCCGCACTACGTTGTGTTGGTTGCAGACGACAGACTGCGCTGACCGTGGTTGAGGCTTGTGGAGAAGAATGGTATCCAGTGGTCGACTATCAGGAGGGGCGTACATGGAGTGGACGGATGGATTCGAGGAGCTGAGGAGACCATCTGTACCCACCCTTCAGGTGGGGACTCCAGAGGACGTCTCGATGGTTTCTGCTTTACTTTTCAGCTGTTGTACTTCAATTTTCTCAATTGTACTGTACTTTCAGTAGGGTTTGCATACCGGCCCATTTACTTTCCAGCACTTACTTTTGTACTCAGTTTACTTAGTTTTTACTTTATATTGCCTACTCTGGTGTGTTTGTTTACTTATATAAAGGCAATTCCTTCCCTTTTATCGGGATTCATGCCTTTGGTGCTAGTCACCAACCCTTGGCCTATGGAAGGTGTGCTTGGGGTGGTCCCGACACGAGCCCCGAGGACGGGTCGTGAAAAATTGGTATCATAGGTGTCAGTTCTACCGCAAAACTCAGGACTCTGATAATTTCTTCTCTATGAAGCAATAATGTTAAGAGTGTTGAGTGTGGTTATCATTCCAGGGAGTCGAGTGTCGGTGCGGCTGCTGACGTATCCATACACCAGGACCCTGACTTATGATTTCCGACTCAGTGCACGAAAACATTGATTGCATGTGTGTTTCAAAAGTTTTCTTTGGGATTACTTTATGTCAGCTCAACATGTATACTGTTTGACCGTGGTTCACCTATTTCTTTTCAGGATGGCCCCACAAAGGAAGCCAACTAGGGTTCCTAGTAACATGCGAGATGGTAGCCCACCGAGCAACGAGGCCTCGATGCAAGGCCCCATTACAGCGAAGGCACTAGGGGTACCACTACCCACCAGGCCACCGATACCACCAGCCCTAGCAGAAGAGAGTGCATGTCGCCTGAGTGCGTTGCATGAGTTTCAGCGATAGAGACCACCCAGGTTCCGCGGAGTGACGGACCCTCACGCAGCTGAGGATTGGTTGGAGGCTATCGTCACAGTCTTCAGATTGGTAGGGACACCAGCAGACCTTATGGTGATCCTTGTCGCGAGTCTCCTGCATGCAGCAGCAGGTATATGGTGGAGCCTAATGCTCCAGGTGCACGACGAGGCATCACTACTTTATATGGACTTCGAGAGCCTCTTCCACTCTTAATTTGTTCCAGCCACCCTCCATGTGGTGCGCATCCAGGAGTTACTACATCTGTGTCAGGGCAGCATGACAGTAGCCCTGTACTCGGTGAGATTTACTAATCTCTCACGCTACTCCACAGACATGGTACGGGACCCATTCTTTCGGGCCTGGACCTTCGAGAAGGGACTAAGGCATGATATCAGGGCTTCGATGATCTCTCTCAGCATTCTGATGTAGGTAGGAGTTCTGGAGCGATCCCTTCTTGTGTAGAGCTTTCTTACTGAGCCTACACCAGCAGCGAGACCTACCGCAGGGCGACACATAGCGGAGTCTTCTGCAGCCGGCAGTAGACATATGTCAAAGATGTCCAAGAGGACCAGACCATCAGGTGGGAGACCTCAGGATACTGGTTCGAAGCTGCAGGGTACATGCAGAAAATCCAGTCAAACAAGAGGCAGAGAGTGCTATGCATGCGACGGGCAGGGCCACATGGCTCGTGACTGCCCGACATGCCATGCAGAGGAGCAGCAGACGGTTGAGGGACCACCCAGGCAGAGGTAAAGGTTTGACCGTGGAGGTCCGCAGGGAGAAGGAAAATGAGGCAGAGGAGTTGTCCGAGCAGCAGGTGGTGGACGATGCTTCGGGGCTCTACCACCACCGCCACCTGGAGGTCCACCCCGACCACAGGGAGCTGGCGGACAGAGGCAGGCTCAGCTTCAGGCAGTGGAGGCTTACGACGACGGCGCACCTGATATTATTCGAGGTACTATCTGTGTCTACTCCACCCTTTCTGCAGTTCTTATAGATGCAGGAGCGAGTCATTCTTTCATTATCGATGCCCTTGTTCGGAGCTCAGAGATTCCGACGGAGCCGTTGGCTCGATCCTTATGGCTAGAGACTCCTACGGGAGCAGACTTGACGATTACGCACTGGTTCTGGTAGTGTGAGCTTACTCTAGGAGGTGAGAGATTCGGCAGGGATCTTCTTTTAGTGGCGTTGAGGCCTTACGACGTCATCTTGGGCATGGATTGGTTATCTACGGTCCGTGCTCAGATCAACTGTATTAGGTGCAAAGTGCGGTGTGTCCGCACAGATGGGAGTAGGTTCACCATCACAGGAGAGAATGGAGCCTTTGCAACACAGGATGGACTTACGCAGAGGATAGGGCAGCCGATTATGCATCAGTTGACTAGTCTCGTCCTAGGAGTTGTTGATATGCGGAGTCCGAGTTTTCCTGTTGTGGTGAATCAGTATGTTGAGGTTTTTCCTGATGATGTTCCAGGACTACCTCCTCGTAGAGAGGTAGCCCAGTACAACACCGATATCTACTCCATCATATCAAATGGATCCCGCTGAGCTTCGTGAGATGTGGGTACATCTGGAGGACTTGCAGGGAAAGGGATTCATTCGACCCAGTGTTTCACCCTGGGCTTCTCCGATTTTATTCACCAAGAAGGCGGATGGGAGCTTACGACTATGTGTCAACTACCATCGCCTAAACCAGGTGACCGTAAAGAACAAGTACCCAATCCTGAGGATTTATAACCTCTTTGATCAGCTCAAGGGAGCACGATGGTTCTCGAAGATAGACCTCAGGTCAGGCTATCACCAGCTCAGAGTTCAAGATGAGGATGTGCAAAAAATGGCCTTCAGGTGTCAGTAGGGCTACTATGAGTTCTTGGTTATGCCCTTCGGCATAACCAATGCTCCAGCAGTGTTCATGAGTATCATGAATAGGATCTTCCAGTCTTACCTCGATCATTTTGTCATATTCTTCATCGACAAAATACTGATTTACTCGACTACTGAGGAGGAGCTTTCCTACCACTTGTGGGTTTTACTGGATACACTTCGAGAGAACCATCTTTATGGTAAGATCTCTAAGTTCCAGTTATGGATTCGAGAGGTTCGCTTCTTGGGTCACGTCATCTCAGAGGTGGGAGTTGCGGTGGATCCTTTGAATATCAAGGAAGTACTTTCTTGGGAGCCACCCAGGAGCGTGACAGAGGTGCAGAGTTTCCAAGGTATGGCTGGGTACTATCGGAGATTTGTGCTAGAATTATCCATAGTTGTAGCACCGCTTTCATCTTTGACGAAGAAGGGGAAAACCCTTGTGTGGTCAGATAGATGCTAAAAGAGCTTTCAGGAGCTGAGACAAATATTGACCAGTGTTCCCATCTTGAGGCTAACGGAGGAGGGCGTAGGGTACGTAGTTTACTTCGACATATCAAGGACCGTACTCGGGTGTGTATTGATGTAAGAGTAGGTAGTGATCGCCTATGGTTCACGGCAGTTGAGGCAGCATGAGTAGAACTATGCTACCCATGACCTGGAGTTAGTAGTAGTGGTCTTCTCCCTGAAGATGTGGTGACACTATCTGATGGGCAAGCGCTTTATAGTCTACTCTGACCACCAGAGTCTCAGGTACATTTTCTCACAGAACAACGTAAACCTGAGATAGTGGCGATGGATAGAGTTCATCTGGTACTATGACATTGAGATAGTCTATACTCCTGGGAAAGGGAACATAGTAGCTGATGCTCTCAATAGGAGATCGGTCATACAGTTGCTTGGGGAGGCGACAGAGCATCTAGCCACGTTGCAGATATCCTTCGTGGATAGAGATGGGGCATCCTTTCTATAGTCGCTCACATTCACTCCTCCACTACTTCAGTAGGTCAGGGAGGCACAGCGTGGGGACGTTGACTGTGAGGCGTGACGTTCTTAGATATCCTCAGGGATGGCACCCGATGGATTCTCTAAAGGCGTGGAGCACGTCATCTTCTTCAAGGGACATACCATGGTACCAGTTTCATTACAGGAGGAGGTGCTGAGGGAGTTTCACACTTCCCCATTGGTGGTTAATCCAGGTGTAGTGAAGATGTACCATGATCTCAGACAACAACACTAGTGGTCGGGTATGAAGAAGGTTGTGGCAGAGTGCGTTTCATGATGCCTCACCTACCAGCAGCTGATGGCGGAGCACCAGGTACCAGAAGGCTTGGTATATCCCTTAGAGGTCCCAGAGAGGAAGTGGGAAGGGATATATATGGATTTCATGACCGGGCTTCCACGTACTTCCTGAGGACACGGCTCCATCTGGGTGATCGTAAACCGACTCACCAAGTCGGCCCACTTCTTACATATCAGAGATCACGGCTCAGTGGAGAACTTGGGATGCCTCTACATTCAGGAGATCATATGGCTTCATGGTGTTCCATAATCTATCATCTCTAATTGAGATGCTCGCTTTAATTCCCAGCTTTGGAAGGGGTTGCAGGAGGCGTTTGGGACGCAGCTACGCCTAAGCACCGACTTTCATCCGCAGATGGATGGCCAGATGGAGAGGACCATTCAGACTCTCAAGGACATGCTTTAGGCATGTGTCCTCGACTTTGGTCATAGTTGGGAGGATCACCTACCTTTGGTGGAGTTTGCGTACAACAACAGCTACCACTCCACCATCGGAATGGAACCATATGAGGCATTGTACGACCGACCTTGCAGATCACCTTTGTGCTGGATAGACCCTGGGGAGTCAGCACTTGCAGGACCAGAGATGGTCCAGGCTACGATAGAGAACGTACAGATCATCCAGGAGCGGATGAGGACTGCTCAGAGCTGACAGAAGTCCTATGCTGACAGGAGGTAGAGACCACTGGATTTTGAAGATGGCGACCATGTTTTCTTATGGGTCTCACCTCGACATGGATTACGGAGATTTGGCTGGTGTGGCAAGTTATCTCTGCGCTTCATCGGACCATTCCATGTTCTCAGCAGGATAGGTGAGGTGGCTTATCACATGGCACTTCCACCTCAGTTGTACTGGGTGCATGACGTCTTCCACGTATCTCAGATTAGGAGATATGCGCATGACCTAACGCATATCATTGATCATGGGGATCTGGACATCGATGACGGGGTGACATTTGCAGAGGTCCCAGTGGAGATCGAGGATCGACAGGAGCGGGTCCTACGTGAATGGTCGATTCCTCTAATGCGCATCAGGTGGCAGCATGGGAACCTCTAGGAGAACACATGGGAGCGAGAGGCTCAGATGCGTGCACAGTACCCTCATTTGTTTCCCTAGTTTATGATGTTGCTTTACAGGGACGTAAATCCCTGAGGTGGGAGTAATGTAAAGACTCTTAAATTTCAAAGAAATTTTTTTCTTAAATTCTTTGGGACTTTACGAGTATGCAGTTTCTGACGGCACCTGATTCTGAGGCCCGGTGTGCCCGAAATCAATTTCCGAAGTTTAGCTCAGGTACGTTCAATGAACGAACGAGCGGGTTTTTCTATCTTTTGAACCGGTGCTCGGAATTAAAATCTAAGGGCACTGATGGAACCGCAACACTGGTAATTGCTTAAGAGAAATTTTACTAAAGATGCGTTTACTTTGGAGGAGTTGTTAAAAAAATGTGGATTAAATAAAAAGTGAATAAAAGTGTGTACGATTTTATTTATAATTCTAAGGTGGTTTTATCCTACATGGGGGAGTTAGGGTGGGACCCAATAACATCCTAACTACCCATGTGAGGATAAATGTGAGGTGGGCCCACATGAGCCCCAACCCTTCAGATTCCCTAAAACCCCTTAAACACTTCATTTAAACCGCTTGTATTTAATTAAGTGACTCCTCCTCTCCCCACCCTCCCACATTAATTCATGCCAACACACACTTAATCAATTAATTGAATTAAGTGTTTAAATTTTGTAATTTGAATGCATGGCACGTTTTATTAAAATAAGAGGGGCCTTATTTTATTTGTGGGTTGGCTTGTTGTGTTGAGAATTGGAGGAGAGAGCTCTAGATCCTTTTGATGAACATCTTTTTCAATAAAGAATGCCAACTCTCTGACGAAGAACGTCGACTCGGCAACTCAGTTTCTCTATCCTCTTCTTCCTCCGCAACAAGGGAGGAGACACCGATGACGACGGAAATGACGCCATCATCTGCGGCGCTTGACAACCACAGACTTCCTTCGAGGCAGGGGTTAATTCTTTTGTTCAAGTTTTATCTTCAACCTTCATTGATTAAAATTTGGCCGCTTTTTATCATTATAACGGGAGGAGATTAGACCGCACAAACACCACCAATCCTCTTCCCCTTTTCTTGTTGATCTTCATTGATGATTATGGCGATCGTGGTGCGGTGTCGTTGCTTCGTGCGAGAATGAAGAGGACCGCGGCCAGAGCGGGCCGTGGCGGTGGAGTGCGGCGCCATCGCACCACGCCGGTGAGGCTGATGGAAGTTGCAGCCAAGAGCGGGCCGCGGTGGAGGGGCGTGGCGCCGTTGCGCCGCACCGGTCTAACAAGAGTCGCGGCGGATTTCCGAGGGACGGCCGGCTGTGCCGGCCGCTGGAGCCACTTGGAGGCGGGACCGGAGGGGGTCCCGCAGTTACACCAAGGCCGGCCATTATGTCCAGCCATTTCAGAAAACTGGGGAACCCCCCCCCCCCCAATATATTTTTAAGGGGGACCCCATGGGTCCGCTGTTTCAGAAACAAGGCCCCCCCCCTTGCGTCCCGCTCAGCCAGCGCCGAGCCGCGGCCAGCTTCCGAACCGGGCCGCAGGCCGCACGGGCTGGGCCAGCCGTGCCCCACCGGGCCGGGCCATGCCCAGCTGAGCCAGACCCAGTTCGGGCCGATCCAGGGGGTATTGCACTAGGTCGGACCGGGCCCAGACCCCCTATTTTCGGACCAGGTTTGTTCACTTTCCCATATCTTGATCTACGGACCTCCGACCGACACACCGTTAGTTGCGTAGGGATTCTTGGATCGATACGGTCGTTTCAGTATATTACACTTAAGGTTTCGTTGAAGCTTGGGTATGGCCGGGTTGGTTCGAACCCGAAACCAACCAGGCCCTTGAAGCGGAAATGCTTATAACTTAATGAACGGACGTTCGAATGACGTGCCATCAATTTCATTGAATTACTCTTAGTGAGACAGTTGTTTTGGCTTACTCCAGTTGAGGTTTGGATGTAGTTAGAGTACGATCGTGTTGGTTTTAGCTTAAAAACCAACCGGGCCCCTGGGACAGAAACGCCAATTTCTCTCAGACTGGGTGTCTGATTGACGCGCCGTCTGTCGCGTTGAGTTCCTATTGACGAGATGGAACTTTGTGATACATCAACTCTGGACTTCATCATAGTTGATGTATCGACCCCCTTGGATCATGGAGCGGACCCTCCCGGAATCGAGCGTGCTGTGTATGAGAACCCTAGAGCTGGCTGCGACTGCGACGATGATGGCGATTGTACTTGGATCCTACATGGGTTCGGCTATGAGGACGATTGTACATGGAGCCTCCGTGGGTTTGGCAGCGATGAAGACTGTACTTGGATCCTACGTGGGTTCTGCAGTGATGGTTACTGTACTTGGATCCTATGTGGGTTCGGCAGCGACGACTTCTGTACTTGGATTCTACGTGGGTTCGACAGAGGAGATGATTCAGAGGCTACATCTAATCATATCCACCCCTCTTCGTGAGCAGTATACCTGTGTGAGTTGAGTCTTGTCTTTCAACCATTATCATTGATATGATTTTCTTTCTTTCTTGTGTGGACTGGGTTGTGTTTTCCTGTGTGGACTGGGTTTTTCTTGGGCTCTTGAGTTGGAGTCGAACTTGAATTGATGACTTAGGTATATGTATGGGCATATACCTAAGTAGAGTTGGTTGATACTTCATGTTTGTCTTATTACATTGTTGATTATTCCGTTGTGGATTCTGGGAGACCTTCGGTGGGTCTTGGGGTCCCTACTGAGTATCGTATACTCATCCCTGCACAGGCTATGTCCGCACTACGTTGTGTTGGTTGAAAACGACGGACAGCGCTGACCGTGGTTGAGGCTTGTGGAGCGGAACGGTATCCAGTGGTGGACTATCAGGCGGGACGTACATGGAGTGGACGGATGGATTCGAGGAGTTGAGGAGACCATATGTACCCACCCTTCAGTTGGGGACTCCAGAGGACGTCTTGGTAGTTGCTACTTTACTTTTCATCTGTTGTACTTCACTTTTCTTAGTTGTACTTTACTTTCATTTGGGTTTGTATACTGGCCCATTTACTTTCCAGCACTTACTTTTGTACTCAGTTTACTTAGTGTTTACTTCAGCTTGCATACTCTATTGTGTTTGTTTACTTATATAAAGGTAATGCCTTCCCTTTTATCGGGATTCACGCCTTTGGTGCTAGTCGCCAGCCCCTGGCCTATGGAAGGCAGGCTTGGGGTGGTCACGGCACAGGCCCCGAGGATGGGTCATGACATTCTCGATCATCTAGGTTGTAATAAGTGATATTTTATGTAATTAATCATTAATTAATGTGAAATAAAGACAATAATTGTCATACTTCTTAGATGAATTCAAAGTATATATATTTATAAGGTATTTAAAAGATAAAATATGGAACAATACAAGTTTGTATTGTTACCAATGTCTCATGGAATACATCTCTCTAATAAAATGTTTCCATCAACATAAGAAGAGAGATAAATAATTAGTATGATTTCATATGCTTCTTCAATTGTATCTATCATGTATTATATGTTATATACTAAACTTGATATTTATAATGCTTTGAGCATGGTAGAAATATATAAAACATATCTAGGAGTGTTACATCAGGTATTGGTTAAAATAATACTTAAGTACTTGAGACATGCAATGGATTTTTTACTAGTATATAGAGGAGATAGAGACCTAGTTATAAGGGGATACATAAAGGCTAGTTTTCAAACATATTAAGATGATCTAAAGTCTCAATAAAAATATTTTTTATTTCTTAATAGAGTCATGGTTATATGGGGTGTTTTAAAACAACATATAGTCACTTATTTCATACTAGAATACAATAACATTTCATCTTTTTTATGTAGCTAATGGAGTTATATAAATATGTAATTTTTTCCAATAGCATAGTGTAGTACCTAGAAACGTGGATCCTATAATAGTATATTGTGATAATAATGTAACCATTTTTCTACCTAAATAACCTAGGTCACATAAATGGATGTATCATATAATTCGTAAGTATCATTTCATGATGGATTTTACTCTAATAGCTGAATTCAAAGTTAGTAGAGTTTACATAGGATATAATGTGACACATCCCTTGGCTAAAGTCTTATCATAGTAGAAGAATGAATTTCATGTGAGAGATAGTGGGTTGAAGATTATTATCATTTTTCACTATTTAAAATCAAAGTTAATTGGTGTTAGTTACCTAGAACTAACTAAATTTTTTACTTTTAATTACTAGAATATATATATTTATTCTTATCACATAATAGAGAGTGTGGATAGAAGGTCCTTAGAGAGCGTGGAAATGATGATTTTGAGATGATTTAAACTTGAAGCATTAATAATTAATCCCTTGAAAAATCATGACTGTGGATTAATCAAAGATGATATAGGTGGAGATGTAATGGAATTTCATATTGGGTTTTAGAAAAGTTGCCTCCTCCATAGAGGTAATGAAAAATAAGGAATCGTATAAAGGGGAACATGTGGTTTTGAATTCACATCATTCACACATCTATAGATCTATGGATGGGAAGTTCTTGGTTACTGATGATCAAGGGTCCCTCAAGGAGAATCATTATTCTTAAATATATTCCCTAATTGAAAATATAATCCTTATGAAAGGTGACAAATCCCTAAATTTGGAGGAACTGAAATTGAAACTGAATCAGATCTAGGGATTTGAAAGATGGAAGATTATCCCTATTTGAAATGGATACTTCCAATTGTTTTTTCAATTGTAAATCCAAAGATCTGCCACCTAGGACTCCTACTTCTATAATCTAAATCCATGTTTTTTTGGATCTCATAATTGGATATCAGTTTCAATCCCCAATATCAGAAGTAAACTGATGCTAAAATTTAGGTCATGTTTCATGGACTTAGTTGAGTGTTTTGAGACCCTCATATCATGAAGGTTTTTACCTCTTGAATTGGAGAATATATCAATATGAATGAAAATTTTATCGAAGTAATGTTTGGCTTCTATGCTATAGTTTTGGTGGATGTGGATCTTTTGAATCCTTTCCCTAATAGTGTTACTCTTTCTGTGAATGGTGATAAAATTGAGGTTGAATTTGAATATGAGTTCATACATTCCTTTTGTAACTTTTGAAATCTTGTTTTCAATGATATTTCTAATTTAAAACAAGTACAAAATATCCATATTAAAAACCCAATTAATTTCAAAGAAGTAGGGAGAGAATCTCTAAGGATAACTATTAAAGAAGGAACTATAACACCATCAATGACACATTAATCATTTGATAATTCTCTAAAGTCTAGATAAGGAACATTTGGAAGTGTAATGTATGTTGGGGTTATCAATATAATAAAAATTTATATCAAGGGGAAATAGGTTGATATGGATGATCAAGAAACATTACCTAAAACCCTAAAGTATAGTAAAAGAAAAACTGAGGTGGTTCCCTCTAGAAGCTTACCTATTGATAATATAGACCTCCTTGAAAGGGATAAATATATGTTTGGGAAGTAATGTGATATTTTGGTTTAATAAGGGGACTCTATGCATAGAATATCCTCCAAATGACCACATAATTGATGCAGCTCCTATCATTTATGGACCTCCAGGTTAGATTGATGGTGAGGAGGCTGGGTCAAAGGTATTACTTACTTATGGTGATATTAATTCTAAGTATTTAGATTTCTCTTTGGATTCTAAGAAGGTTTAAAATAATGGTAGGTCCAAGGGCTCTCATAATAGGAAATATTCACACTCTAGTGGAAATAAAAAAAATAAAAAAAATAAGAGGTGAATTTTTTATTCTGGAATTGTTAGGGGTTATATAACTTTACAACATCCATATCATTAAATAACTTCATCATAAATCATAATACTTTGATTATTAGTATTGTTAAACCCAAATTATATTTTATCTCCCTTAAAGTTATTAACTTCATCTCCTTGGGATATGATTTTTTTTGTAATAATAAGAACTCAAACATGGTTGAATCCTTTTGGGTATTTATACTTAATAAAGATACCAACCACCCTATAGTTCATAATAGAAAATATATGATTGTCATTATAGTGTCTTTTAATGATAGATATTTTTGTTGTTATTTCATAGATTACCTTAACATTAACCAAGATGGAAGGTTTTTATGGGATAAATTTGAAAATCTCAACCATAATATACAAGGGTTGCGGGTACTTACTGGGGATTTCAATGTCACTATGGGAATGCATGAAAGGATATGAGGGCCAGATCATTACATTTATAGCTAATAATTTAGAGAATGATTTGATATTAATGTAATGGTGTATGTATCATTATTTAGGGACAAATACACTTGGGGTAAGAAACTATGGACCCTTTTTATTGATAGAAAACTGGATAAGATCTTTTTTTATTTTAGTTCCTTTCAGTAGTGGGAGGAGGTTATTCTCTAGAAACATGATGAAGATTAACTCTAAATATCATCCCACTCTAACCTCCATTATCATGAATAAAGGAATTGTAACCTTAAATTTTAGATTCAATAGTTCTTGTGTTAAGCTTATATATTATAGGAGAGTTGTGCAAGAGTTTTGGACCAATACTGAATGCACTAATGATCTTCATGATTATTTTTAAATATCAATAATTTAGAAGATAAATTAAGATAATAGATTAAATAAGTCTTCTAAATCATGGATGGATAAAATTATTAACTTTAAAGGGACCTTTAAGAGCTTCAAATAGTCATAAAGGGGACTTTTATATCTCCATTTTTAATAGAGAAGTTGAGATTTCTACTAGTATTAGAAAGAATGACAATTTTAATGAATTTATATAAAAAATAGAACTTCAAGGAAAAATGGATTAGGGAATGTGAAAAAATAACTACCTTCTTTATCAAATTACAAATGGTTATAAAATAGTAAAAACTTATTACCTATTTTAAAAATAGAATTGATGTTAATCTCTAGTTTCAAGGAAAATAGGGAGTATATTGTTGGTCATTTTTAGGAGCTCTTAAACAATGGTTCCAAGGTTAATCTAAGCGAAAAGGGTAATTTCATTCCCATAATTGTGGATGGATCATATAATGTTATGATTACAAGGTATTGTAACCTATTTGAGGTTAGGAATGTTGTTTTATCTCTCATTCTAGGGAGTTATCCCATGCTTGATGGTTTCATGAACCTATTTTTATATAAATATTGTGATATAGATCTGGGTGACATGATGAAGATAATCTCTATTTTTAAGAAATAGTATTCTTAAAAGTATTATAAACTATCAATTTTTGATACTCCTACTTAAAGCTGATATTGAAGATTTTATTAAACCATCCAGACTAGTGGCACTTTCTATCATTATCTACAAGGTTTTTTATAAAAAAAATTCTATAAGGATTTCAAATACCATCAACATAGTGGTTTCCTGCAAACAATATAGTTTTTTATGGAAGAATAATTCAATATTGTATCTTATATACCCATAAATTTTGTTAATCTATTAGGGAAACCTAGATGGAATCATATCCTTTCACTCAAATTGGATGTTAGGTATAACTTTAGTACTTCCAATTGGGATTTTATGATAGAGATCATACTCATATTTGGTTTCAAAAAGAATTTCATAGATTTTATTTGGATTTTATTTAGCTTTTTTAGGATCTTAGACATAGTCTATATAACTACTAAATGATTTTTTTCATGATTTAGTGGTATTAGATAGGGTTACACTCTACCTTCCATATTTTTTATTATCACAGAAGACTACTTGAGTAGATCCATTATTGATTTGGTGATTAAAGTAAGGATAAATACTCTCTAATATGGGGTGTTATAGATCCATCTCACCTTTTTTGTGTTGATCAATTGATTCTATTTTCTCAAGGTAGCCTATAGATTATTGATCCCATCAGGAATGTTATAGTGAACTATGGGTTGATAGCTAATCAAAATATTAATTAGGAAAAGTCCCTTATTTTTTAGTCATAATTTTAACTGTAAAAGAAGGTTGTGAATAAAAATAATACTAGGAATTGGGGAAGGAAACATGCCTTTAAATTACTTGGGTGTTCTATTATTCATGGGTAGATCCAAGGATTTTTATTTTAGATAATTTTAGAATATAATCAAAGGAAAACTCATCTCTTGAAAAGGAAATCCCCTCTCTCTTTCTAGACTAATTCCAGTTGTTAAGGGAATAGTTATTCGTATATTTTTTTTACTCTTTTATAACTTATAAATAGAAAATTATCTTGATTAGAATACTGAATAAAATTATTAGAAACTTTTTTTGGAGTGGAATATCACTTAAGAGGAAGTATTTTATGGTTAAGTGGAACACTTGTTGTAAACCAATTTAGGAGTGAGGAATGAGAATCCAAAACATGAATCTATTCAATGATGCATTATAAGCCCAATATTTATAGAGACTTATAAATGAATGTTCTAATATAACTATTTTCCAGAGAAATATTTTTTTGATAAGATTTTATCTATAAAAAATAATTATATCTTCTCATATATTTGGCCATGTTTCAAGAGAATTTATTATGAGATAATAAAGTATAGTAGATGGTTGATTTATCTTATGTATAATGTTATATTTTGGTTTGATAATTATACTAGTTTGTAACTTTATAATAACTAGTATAAGAATATTCAAGACCTCAATGTGAAAATTATGGAAAAAATTAGAGCCTCCTTTCTTCACCTACCTGATTCCCTCAAGTATGTCATATACTCATACCATTTCATTCTCAATAGGGATTACTTATCTGGGAGCCAAGTGAGGCATGGTGTCCTAACCTATAAAATATTTTAAAACTTATTAGTGGGGAGATCCTCTATGTTTTCCAAAGACTTGTTTCACTTTATTAGGTCCCAGATTCCTCCTTCAAGGTATTTCATCATTTGAAGAGAATCCCACAACATTCTTCCAATGGATAAATCTCTGATGAAATGTATAATTTCATTATGCTCTATATGAAGCACTAATAAATATAGTTAAGAATCTATTATCATTTATTTTTTCATTTTCATTATGTTAAGGTTGTTTGTAGAATTATTTTTTAACTCTTTGAAGTTGATTTACTCTCTAAAACTAATATTTTTGGACTCTTTAACTATTGCAGTATCCTAGAGGGCCTGGTCCAATTTAAGAACATCTTCAAGGATATTGAATCTAAGTCTTTGTACCTAATTTTTTGGAACAAAAATTACAATAGGCATGATGGGAATTTTATCAGTATACATATGTCTTGAACGAATATATTTTTTTCCATTAAGATGCATACTTTTATGAATAATGGGCTTACAAGGAACTCCATTTGGGAAATTTTGGTCTTTGATAGGCTAGGTATCAAAGGTCGTATAAGAGATAAGATGAATTCAACCCTATTATTTTAAAACCCCCTACAATACGTTTGATTTGGATCGATAGAGATGGTTCCTTAAGAGGAAATCTAGGACCTTATGGTTGTGGTTGTATCTTTAATAACTCTAATGGATAAAATATCTCTTATTTTTACAACGGATATAGAATGGATATTTATTATGAGTATGATATGAAATAATTCATTTTTTAGATCAAAATTACAAGTTTTAATGACTAGTGAAACATATATCTTGAGATAGAGTCTTCTTTCATTATTTATTCCGTCAAGCTTAATATCTCCTCACCCTCCTAGAGGCTGGAGGTAACATGGGAGGATTTCATAGAGGTTTTGAAGAAAAATAATATTTTTGTCCAAAATTTATAGGGTGGGTAATATAATTTATTACCTATTATCCGACATGGAGGTAGAATTAGGGTCCAGTTGATATTCTAGGATCCTACCATATTTTGTTGAGGATCTATTGTTTCTTTATATTGGTAAAAAATATTACTTCCTTTTTTATAATATTTATGGGAATTGGAATTCACTATAGGGAGGGATCTTATTATATTATCACATATTGATTATTCTTATACACAAAAATAATGTTATAATGTCATTATAATATTTATCACATCAAAGGGTTTTATAAATTCTCTACTATAATGAGATCTTAGATATTTCATGATAATATTATTAAATAATATGTCTTATATTTTATATATATATTAATATAATGGGATAAAAATGATTTATTATTATTAAGTGGTAGGTTATCATAAGAATTTAGACTTATTTTCATGAATTTTGGACTTGGTGATCTGTAGAAAAGGATTTCATGAGGGATGAACCACAAATTGGGATTCCAAATGTTCTATTTTTCATTGTATATTCTTATCTTAAATAATTTATTCATATTTATAAATTAGATCATTATTGATGTGTATCATGAATCACATAATTTTATGCATGTACAAAAAACGTGAAAACATATACTCACAAAGAGCTTGTATGTGTTGGGTGCATAATAATTGATATGGTATAAATTGAATTTTCATGAAAGGACTTGTCCCTATTATGTTATTGGAATATGAAGAATTTGGTTACTAGATTGATATGGCGGTATAGAAAAAAATCCATGGCCTTGGTAGTTTGCTGATAAGTTCATTTTATAAATTCAAATAATGATAAATTAAGCAGATAGGGTGATAACACAAGCATATATCCTATTTGATGAGATATCAGCTGAGAATGGATTATATTATAGAATATATTTCATAAGAATATTATTGTAGTTAATGCAATAAATTTTTTCTCCATGGGTGTCTTGTTCTGTCACTAGATGCTAATATTAGACTTAAGGTAAGAATTACCTATTTTTATTGACAAAGAGTCCTAGAAGATCATGCATTTAGTGTATAAAAAAGATTATTAAATTCAATTGAATTTAATATTAATAATAAATTTATTCTCAAATTTTGGAATAATATTTATTCATGTTCTATTGATTATAAAATTCAATCATGAGATATTCAAGTTTAGAGTATGCAAGTTTAATTTAATATCCTATTTATTTATTCACAGTTTTATGTATATAATATTAATTTATCCAAAAGTTCAATTAATATTATAAAATAAATATTTTATTCAAGTTATAAGAATATATATATATATATATATATTGAAATAATAAATTATTCACAAGTTTAGTGATTATAATATTTTTTTATTTTACCCAAAAATATATTTTATTATTGAAGGTTTGATATATTTTATGGGATAATGTGGATCGGGTTTAATGTCTAATGGAAATGATGTATTTTTTTAATTTCATTAAAATAATAAATTAATTTATCTGTTTAATAATTTATATTAGATGTCATGCCATGTAATGTAATATTATTATTACTATTACTATTATTATGTATTATATATGACATGGGGTATGAGTTGGATAAAATAAAAGGATAAGGTCCATTGGGATATTGTTTTTTTACTTTAGGTAAATATTCTAAAATATATTATTTTTCAATGTAGACATTATAGACAAAAGAGTGGTCATCAAATATTATTTAAATCCCCATAGAGAATTTTCTTATTCTCTCATCTATCAATATTCGATATAGAAAGAATAAGATTCTTATTATGATCAATAGAGAATGACATTAAGAACTTATTCGTCTCATGATTGCACATGGGATATTAATAACATCATTTTTAGTTTTGTGAAGCACATATAGATTAATCTAAATGGATCTTTGATTGGATTCTTCAATGCAACTACAATAGAGTATATATAATACATCAAAGAACTGATCAAGAAGAATACCACAACTGAGTTAATTATATTTGAATTAATTATAAATTTAATGTTCATGATACTATCTATGAAATTATAATGAGTATTCTCCATGTTTTTAGGAATTTAAATATTTAATTTGATGAATAATAAAATTATAATTCCACATGACAGTTTAATTGTTCCCCTAGATCCTTTAATGTGTTCATCTATATTATACAATCCTTACTCAAAGAATCAAGAACATATGAGAGGCTATATGAGATTGAAATATTATGTGTGTCATAGTCACTCGATGCCTTGGAAAATGATATTATATTACTATTAATGATACATGTGACATATCAAGAGAAATATAGGTATGAAGATACATGTGTTAGGTTGAGATTATTCTAGATCTCTTTATAGATTGAGTGGAATTGATGCTTTTCTTATAGAACCTTGACCCGTTTTTTCATCTGAAAAATGCTCAAGTCTGGTTGGCCACTGGGCCTTAGGCCTGCCTCCCCATACACAAAAGGCTACAGATTAGCAGGAAGGGTGTAAATAGGTGACAGTGTGGAGATTATACCCTCCAGTGATGATAATAATAACAATCTATATATATAACATAGTGAAAAAGGACTATAAAATTGTAGAATTGTAACCCAACATAGCAGAAGCATAATAAAAAAGAAGTAATAATAGTCAATAAGCTCAAATATACCAATAGCAGAATAAAATAACAAAAGAAACCATTTATAGAATTAAACAATTCATAATACCATATGTAAAGGAATGCATACAAGTGGGGTCATACAAGACAATAAATAAAAAGGTTCATCCATGGACAACCTCAATACATACATATATAATCATGTTGATACAAAATAAAGACACAAAAAGTAACTCCAGCTGATGTAGGAACCTCTAAGGTCCCTTTCCATCCATCCCATTATAATGGTCTGATAAAATTTTGAGGTCCATCTTTTGGGAAAATTCCCTTACCTTTTTTCAAGAAAATAAAGTCTACACATGTCCCGAAGTGCCCATCTAGGGTGTGATAATAATCTTAGTAGGCCACCACTAGAATTTTCCTAACATACATCTGTGATAAAGTGTTTTTAAATATAACTAAAGCGGTGTATTAAGATCATATAAAACAAACAACTTCTCTTGTTCTTAGAGTACATAAGGAAGCAATCACCTTCTTCAAACCATCACCTATATAATGGTTGTAAATAGGATCCTTAGCATAAATCCCAAGGCATCACTAGATGGAAATCATTCTAGGTGAAAACTTAGGTTTCACCACTAAAAGAGTCGCATGGAACCTCATACCATCATTAAAAAAACCTGCATTCTGAAGGAACTCTCAATCAAGTACCTAGTACCTCAAACCTAATCATAGAAGAATATATATAGGCTTGTAGCCTGACATCTATTCACCAAATAATAATCATCATTGTCTTAATAACTAATGTCTCAAGGAACAGTGATATCTATCCTCCTAAGTAATCCCATCCAAATAGCCTCAAATACGGTCAGCCTCATCCCCCAACCGAAATTCTCAACACCTTCTAATGATGGGTCCTCACCATCCCCATGGACTTATATGGAAAGAACCTTCAACCAAATTGATTTTCAACACCATCACAAGTTGCATCTAATGAAGGCCTCTACCCACACGAGTAGTCAAAACCACCTCATCATATGAGTCCTGTCTATGTGCACATGACTCTAACGGTGCATCAGCCGATCATGGTGAGCGAAAATCACCAACATAGTACATATTCCACACCATCCTAGCACCACGTACCCCTATAACAAAGTCACTCATCGTGATGTTCAACACCAACCAATGTCACATGGGTCATGCTCTGATGACCTTCTCACCTCAATCTAACAACCATGTTTCCCAACCTAAGATCAATATCACTCATAGAATCTACGAATCTCCCAACCTCATGAAATATGTCACCTCATCCATATGGTCAACACCATCTCAATCCTCAGACCATGCCTATCACATTCCCATGGAACTATCGCAATAATCATAAACAATTTAATTTTAATAAATAAACACCTCATCCTAATTTTCCCAAGTTCTGAAGCCTCTCACCGAATCATACTATTTTTAGTCATATGTAAATAATCCCATAGGCATATCTGAGGTTCAATTAATGAATTTAATATCATGGAATTAATTAAATAGGTTATTTCTTGGATTTCCTAATGGCATGCTCAAGAAATCACCCCCAAAACACAATAGAAATAAAAGAGAAATCTAGGAACCACCAGCCTCAATTTTTTTAAACACTCATACATATAATATTAGCCTCTAACTCGAGCTTATTTGGGATAAATCATTATTTTTGATGAAAAAAATTAAAATAGGGCAAATAGTATGAAAAGTATTTAGTGCACTATATGGAAAGATAAAGGGATAAAATAATCTAAATGACTCTAATACTTACTAATATGCATCCATCACCTCTGACAGGGCTCGAATTAGATCTCGGATGAAGGGTGTGGCTCAAAGCATAGCATGAGGAATAAAGGGAGGAGGAACCCACTCTGTGTGCGGGTGAATGAGGAAGAAAGGGGGAGAAAACAATTAAAGGAGGTAAGTTAATTTTATACATTTCATACTTTTAAATGAGTTGAAAAGTTATCTCACATGGTTTGGCTAACTATGTTCCAATCGTGCGACACCCACTGCTTATGTACCACACCTCACACGGTTAGCCCACATGGTTTTCTAAACTATGAAAAAACCATGTGTGAGCCTCTAATAAAAACTACAAACTTTCCCACATATCCATGTACCCCCTCCCACACAGTTTCTCAAACCCTCTCTAGTGAATAAGGAGGGTTGAATGATTTATCATGTGACCTACACGGTTTTTCCAAACCATGTTCCCCTATCTATGCACCCTGAAAAGAAGGTTTTCAGACTCTGGCACACCTGAAACCCAACCAAAACCCTGAGGAAATTTAAAATACTTGAAACTAATCTAAAAACCATTCCTTGGGTCAAAGTAACTCTCTAAATTAAGTTCCTATGTAAATAATTCAAATTGGCCCACTCACCAAATAAAAAAATTCAGATGGGATGAGGATTTTGACCCGATCCAAAAACCCAGGATTTTAGAGTCTCCCCACCGTAACATAGATCATCCTTAAGCTATAAATCCATATCCATATATGATACTGAACATATCCATATCTTTTAAAACCAACCCAGTCTACCCTGATCATCAAGTCACCGTTTAACTCTCTCAAGGTTCTCCCCACCTTATGAGTTTCCTACCCTGGTCACTTCCCAACCCAAACTCAAAATAAACCAATAGTCCATTGATCATCCATGAACTCATAAGTCCTCCCATGATTCATCATCACACCTGCACCTCATCAGGTACTCAATTCATGCCCATGTCACATCAAACACCAATCAAGTACTACATTACATCATATTACCACCACGAGCTCATTCCTCACATGGAACCTAAGAGGTATCGCATCTCATCAGATGCCCTAAATTAGTCATGGTGCCTCAAACCTCACCCAATTACTACATCACACCGATTATTTCATTTCAACCCACCTCAAATAATCATACATTGCATTGATTCCCATAACAAATCCTAATTCCATGAACCTCATACATATACACATAACACATCCAATATGACGCTAACCTACTAACCAACACCATGTTAGTCCAAAAATACATCATATTCATATCATGAACCCAAAATGGACATGCATCAAAAAATACATGCCAAAAAAATTCACCCCAGTCATTCCCATGGCATACCTCTAACTATAATTGGATCTCATCATACTCTGCACCTAGCAGCTCCACTGCATTCACCTATCCTAAATCCCAACTACCTGAGACCTTGCCTCCCTAAATAATTACACCAACTACCACCCACTAACCCTACTGATGGGTATTTATTTCTATTCCATTACCTCTACATGTAGTTGAATCATGGATACTAGCTCCTGGTACCACTCTTGGTTTGAACTCAAATTCCTGAGTCTGCCCTAGTACTGGACTATTGGCTATCTAAGAAGTATTCTTATAGAACCTTTTGAGATTATCAACCTAGTCATATGCTCGATACTCATTTGTTTCTGGATCACACTATGTTTTCACATGTCCTATTTTCTCTCACTGAAAGTACACCATCGAAGATCCACTTTTAAATGGTCTACTCGAGTCATTGTCCTAAACACCCTGTCAATACTTCTCTCGGTCTCGCTTCCTACTATCTAAAGAATCACTGCTAAAATCACCTTAAGTTGTCATCTTGCTTGAATATTACATGTCTATAAAATTTCCCTCACTAATAAATTCTTGATTCACTACCTTCAAGAATGATGCTATCTTGAATATGTTTACCTGCAACCTGATGGCATGATGTAAACCATCCTTGGAACACCTCACCCTTGTGATATCATTTTAAACCATACAGGGTGTGAAAAGAGACAATTCTGTGAATGTATTTTCATATTCTATGAAGGACATGTATCTATACTATAGACCCAAGAACTTCTGAGATCTTTCCTCCCTCAATGTCACTAGGAAGAAGTGCTCGAAGAACCTGGCCTCAAAATCCTTACTGGACAATCCCTCATATTTTCCCACCAAAACCTATACATCTCACCAATGTTTAGTCGGTCCTCATGGCATGTAAGTCTCTAACTTCACCCTCTATCTTGTTGGTGTCTCAAGATACTCAAAAATGGTTTTCACTTACTAAATCTAGTTTTCTTCAGCCTATGGTCCACCCTCACCCTATAAAAGTAGTGGGTTCTATGACTGGAACTCATGATTCAATACTCTATAGAAGGATCTACTCCCTGATCACTACTGTCAATCCCATAGATGATACATACCAGGCTCTCTTTGATCTACTCATCAATCCACGACTCATAATTTGTCAAGTCATGTGGATATATCGCCTATATCGGAGCCTTTACCTATGCCTGTAGTAGTGGCTCATGATCTGCCAAACCCTCTGGGGCCTCATCTTAACCCCCAGGGTCTCAAACTGTACACGCCCTTATGGCACCAAATCATTGCCCTCTTTATGCTCCACTGGAATCTATCTAGGGGGAATCCCATAGAATACAAATAAAATGGTCAAAAATACATGATAACATATATATATATATATATAATGTAGATACATAAATTTGTAACAAGAAACACAATCTCATAGTCCTTACACTCCCCCATCGTAACTATGTCATACGACATCTGACCTCTTGGACTCTTACCCACCCGTATCAGATCTAGGAATAACATATAAATCTGGCCACATGGCCCCTCACCTACCCATAATAGTGTCAGGAATCACATATCAGTTTTGGGTAGCTGATTAAATTTCCATCAAAGAGAAGTTATGCAGGAAAACATTATTTAGCTTCCTTTGTTGACATTTTAAATAGCTCACCCCCAATAATAATACATTACTACTCCTATTAGATCTAGACCCATAATTATTCATATATCACATATCACATCACATCACATAAAAATATCATTGGAAACACATGCATGGGTTGGTTTAGTAGAATACCACCAAAGAGTGGATAAGGAGGAAAACTCTATTTAGTTTCCTTTGTTGGAACTTTAAACAACCCATCCACTTGTACGTAAATATAAGTTCCCTATGATGATCATTATAAACTAATTATGACACATATATACATATATCATCATCCAATATGCCTATCAAGAAATCATAAACAACCATACCATTCCATATCAGGCCATGTTTCAAATACCATAACTGATAATAATCACAGCCAAGTGCACCACTCAAGGTATAGATCAAATTAACTATAAAAATAGTAAAGTAAAATAGTAATTTCCCGCCCCTAAAAACTTGGTTTATTCCCTATTCATGGGAACAAAATCACCCAAAAATGAGTTATAACCCAATTTCAATAACATCCTAATCTCCGATCCACCATTACCCAAATATTAATACCAACAAAAAATAAATTCATTTGATATCATTAGTAGTCAGTCAAAAACAACTACTAATTCCTAGTCATGAACTACTCTGATACCATTTGTAGTACCCCGACCCATTTTTTCACCTGAATAGTGCCCACGGTTGGTTAACCATTAGGACTTACGTGTGACTCCCTGTATTTCAAAGGCTTCCAACTATTAGCGAGAGTGTAAATAGGTGATTGGTCTCACCCAAATTTACCCATGTTTTTAGGGTTAAGTGGTATCTTGAAGTGTATCTTGGGTTGTCGAATCCTCATAAACCTAAAAATATTCCAATAGACATGTACATTCTATAGATTGTTTTTGGATATGAAGTGGAAAACATTGGGTTGATTTTATATGGGTTTAATTTAACACTAAATCACCTAAGTGAATTCAAATTTAGAAAATGAGTTGATCCTAGGTTATATATTTTGGTTGATTGAATGAATTTATTTTTAAACTATTTCAATTTCTTAAATTTGAGTAGGGTTCATTCAATGAAATAAAACTACCATCATCACTTACAGATTTAATACCTATACACACTAATACTAATCAATAATACAATTGGAGGATCATATTTAGGAGCACTCCAATGTAAATGTTTGTTTTATCACTTGAAGTGTGTGGTCTTAAAATTCAACAAGGACGAAGAATTTTTAAGGTCGTCAAACAAAATTATAAATTAAAAGAAGTGATTATTCATTAATGGATTGATAAATAACATTTAATCTAGCCCCTTTCTACTCCCTTTGATTAAACCATAAAATATTTATCCCTTAATTTATTCTATGATCTCAATGGAAGTGGGATGTACACTCATGAGGATGGAATTGAAGAAGTAAAAAAACCAACAAAATAACAAACACCCCACCATTGTGTGAAGGATTTATCTCTTCACTATGTGAATAAATTCATTATATAATGAAATGGTATCAATTTGTTAATAAAAATAATAGAAAGTGATAATAAAAAGAAGTTTTATTAATAGACTAAGGTGATTCGAACAACTTACAATTTGAAGAAATGAAATTACAACATAAAAATGGTATCATAACATTAAAATGAAATCAACACATAAAGATGCATAAATCCTCCAACACCACTACCTTAAATAGAAATTTTTGAATATAAGTGTCCCCAATTAATTGTGGTAGGACTAAGTGGGTGGAAATTTAAGGGAGAGTGGACTTTTCCACCCTTGAAAAAAAATCTTAGCCAACTTATATCCACCAAACAGATGTGCCGAATTGAGCTTATATATGGCCAAATTGGAGCAGTCCATAGGAGAATAAAATTAATATCCAGACATCTCCTAACAGTTTGTAAAATTAAATCACAAAATAGTTTCTTTTTTTTAGATATGATTTAAATATTAGGATATTTTTCTAGGCTACAGAATCTGGCCCAAAATCACTTCTTCAACTTGGGATACCTCGGAATCCATTAAAAAATCTGAATTATCATGGTCCACTATTTAATTAAATGTTCCCCATGATTTCATATATCTCTAGTTCAATTTTTAGAATCATTGTGATTGGATCTTGGACGCTATAATACTTTTATTGGGCTTTTGTCCAGTTCCCTTCACCCAGAATATTCTTGGTTCAAGGCCCATTTTGGTGGTCTTTCAATGGGAATCTTCAGGCACTCTAAAATCATGAATTGTTCCTTATAGAATTAGGGACCTAAAAATAAAATATGAAAATAAAATCCAGCCTATTTTTTATGAGGTATTCAAAAATATACCATGCAATAGTGCATTTTAAGAAGTAATTACAATCATAATGTGAATTAATGTTCAATTTTTAAAATGAAATAAAAATAATGTTTATGAATAATGAATAACATGAATATTATAATATAAAAAATTAATACTAGCCTCTTTCAGTGGCTAATCACCCCCCCCCCCAACTTGAGTTTTTCTATCCTTAAGAAAAATATATCTCAAAAATATGAAATTCGAATTCCCTTTTCCAAAAACATTTTAATACACAATGCTCATCAAAATACCTCATACAAAATAATTATTTAACCCATCAAAATAATTTAAAACAAGTTTGGTCCAGAAGAATATCCCAATCCCAATCCCATTCCTTTGTCAAATTCATCTCCACATTTCATCCAATTTCAATTAAACATGATGATGTGTTGTGCATCACAATAGTCATGGGGGTTCATTTTTATTCAAGGGGGAATGATGGAAGCACTAGGTGGAATCACATTTTAATATTAAAATGATTATTAATTTTGTTTTTGAAAATTTTCCATAGTAATTTAAATTTCACTCAATCAAGTCAACCCCTATGGAGAGTCTTTGCCGATGAATCCCGAGCTTAAAGACCTTAGGGAACAAAGTGAATCCCACATACTCAGGCACCATCTCAAGTTAACTCAATAAAAAAATTAAAATTATCACAAATAGAGATAAAATTCCCAACTATGGGCTAGAAAATTATGGAGTCACGATCCCCAAGTGACGAATGTCACACACTAGGTCAATACATTAATCTACATGCAATTTTATTATTATTATTTTATTTATTTATTTATTTTTGAATTCTCATGTTAAAATAAAAACTATCACCAAACATGTGTTATTTATTGGGGGATCCCATGAACTGAAATTAATACCCCCCCAATCTGAAGGATGTGCATTGTGGAATTTTTTATTAATTAGTTGAAAATATAAATGGTGAATAATCACATAAGACAACTACACATTCCAAAACTATGCTCATGAAATTAAACGTGCATTAAAATTAGAATCAAGGAATGAAAAATTATTGGATATTCAATTTCAAAGTTTACAATGTGTATTATCATGTTCAAGGTTAAAGAAAATTTTCCTTTCATTAAGACGTTCATTTTTTCATTTCAAATGAATTTTTTATGAACATAAAAATAATTTTTTATTTCATATCCCCCCAACTTAAAATAACATTTCCACCAGTGTTAAAAGAAAAGAAAATTTAGAAGGTGGGTAGAGGTAGAGAAGAGGATTTCAAAAAGGAAATTGAAAATGAAAATCATTGAATGAAGTCACCCAGTGGTTAAAGTTTAAGTTTTTGTTTCTCCAATTTAATCCATTGGTATCTATGTCACTTGTAGAAGCCTCATCAATGATGGTATTTTGTGTTTGTAAACCTGTTATTTGCCGAAAAAATCATGAATCTTAGGATCCCCTGAATCTTATACACCAACGCAATTAGAAACTATGGAAACCTCAAAAGGATCCCTGACTAAAAAAACAAAAACAAAAGTAATGGAAACAAAATGTACATGTTTACTTTAATATTCAAAACTTGAGTAAATGTATAGATAAAGGTTATGTTGACTCTAGTAACGTACTTTGTTTAAATTAATTAGCTCAACATTGACCCTAAATTTATCATTTTTTCTGGTTCATAGGTTGCCTCAACTAACTCCTCTTTTGATTCTTGTTTATTGAATGATTCAATAAATGGTTTTAACTTATGACCATTGACTTTGAATACATGACCACTAGTGGGGTCTTGAATATCTACTACTGCATTAGGGTACACATGATACACTATGTATGGACCTAACCATCAATACCTTAACTTTCTTAGGTGTAAATGAAGTTCTGAACTATATTAGATCACGAATTGTCCTGTTTCAATGTGTTTGACTTAGAAATTATAATATTGGTAGGCTTGAAATATAGATTTATTTATCCTTGAATTTTCATAATCCTCAATCATAAGTTCCTCAAGTTTATTAAGATCTAATTTATTGTTTTCTTCGGCCAAATAAATGTCAAAGTTCATTTTTTTTATTGCCCAAAAGGCCTTGTGTTCAATTTCAACAGGTAAATGTAATGATTTTATATAAACCAACCAATATGTTGAAATTAATAAGGTGGTTTTGAATGCAATAAGATGTGACCAAATTGAATCCATGATTTTCTCAGACCAATATTTCCTAGAGGGATTGATATTTTTTTAAATAATTTTCTTAATCACCCTATTCTCTAACTCAGATTGACCATTGGTTTGAGGATGGTAGGTAGTGGAAACTTTTTGAGAAATCCCATACTTAGACATGAGTGTATAGAAGGTATGGTTGCATAAATGGGTTCCAAAATCACTAATTATATTTCTAGGGATTCCAAATCTAGAAAATATGTGCTCTTCCAGGAATCGTATCACAACATGATGATCATTAGACTTGGTGGGAATGGCCTAAACCCATTTGGATACATAATAAATGTCTAAGAGGATGTAGATTTATCCCCTTGAAATTGGGAAGGGTCCTATGAAATCAATTCCCCAACAATTGAAGATTTTGATGACCAAAATTGGAGTGAGGGAATTTGATTCCTTTTGGTAATGGATCCTAATTGTTAACAGTGAGGACAACTTTGGTAGAATTTGTGGTAATCCTTAGTGAGGATAGGCTAGTAGAAAAAACAATTAGGACCTTTTTAGTGGATTTATTTGTGGAAAATTGGCCTCCACATGCGTCACCATGACAGGATTTTAGAATGGACCCGTGCTCAGAATTGGGAACACATCTTCTAATGATTTGATCAGGATAAAACTTGAAGAAGTATGGATCATCAAACACATAGTGTTTGAAATCAAAAAAATTGTACTTATCTTGGGTCACCAGAAATGGAGAAAAAATTGGTCTCTTCCAAATTTATCCAATTTTTTAGGGTTAAGCAGTCGCTTTTAGTGTAGTTTGGGTTTTCAGATTCTCAGACACCTAAGAAAAAACCTATAGACACATGCATTCTATGGAATATTTTTTTATATTAATTGGAAAACATTGGGTTTATTTTTTATGGGTTTAAGATAACACTAAAATACCTAAGTGAATTCAAATTGAAAAAATTATTCGATCTTAGGTTATCGCTTGGGGTGGATTAGTGGAATTCCTTTTTAAACTATTTCAATTTCAAAAATTTGATATGGTTTCCTTAAAATAAGTAAAAATACCATCATAACATACTAATTTAATACCCACACACCCTAATAATAATCACCTACACACTTGGAGGATCATATTTAAGAGTAATCCAAGGTAAAGGTTTATTTTAGCACATAAAGTGTGTGGTCTTAAAATTCAATAATGACGAAGAAGTTTTAAGGTTGTCAAATAGAATTATAAATTAAAAGAAGAGGTTATTAATTAATGGAGTTATAAATAAAATCCAATAAAAACCATTTATACTTCCTTGGATCAACCCCTAAAATATTTATCCCTCAATTGGTTCTATGATCTCAATGGAAGTGGGAAGTAGACTCATGAGGAAGGAATTGAAGAAGTAAAAATAAAAAAAATAACGAACACTCCACTTTTGTGTGAGGGATTTCACTCTGCACTATGTGAATAAATTCACAACATGATTAAATTGTATCAATGTGTTGATAAAAATAATATAAATTGAGAATAATAATTATATTTTTTAAGAGATTAATTTGATTATAACAACTTAAAATTTGAAGAAATGTGATTACAACATCAAAATGGGAGCATAACATTAAAATGAAAACAACAAAAAAAGATACCTAAATACTCTAAATATACTACCTTAAATAGAAATTTTTTAATCCTTGGTTGATCCCCCAATAGTCCAAGTCTTTCTAATAAATTTTGGTGGGCCTATGTAGGTGGAAAGTTAATGGATAGTGGACTTTTCCACCCTTAACAAAAAAATCTGAGCCAACTTTCATCCACCAAACAGATGTGCTGAATTGAGATTCTATATGGAATAATTTGAGTGGTACATAGAAGAATAAAATGAATCTTTTTATGTTCCATAAATTTCTTTAAAATTTCATCACAAAATATTTTTTGGTTTTGGAGATATGATTTAAATGGTGGGTTGTTTTTCTAGGCCATAGAATCTAGCCCAGAAATACATATTTAACTTGGGACACATTGAACTCCATTAAAACATACTAATTATATTGGGAGAATATTTAATGAAATGTTCCCCATTATTTATTCTATCTCTGGTTCAATTTTCAGAAACATTAGGCTTTTATCTTGGGCTCTATAGTACTTTTATTGGTCTTCTTTCCAGTTCACTTATCCCAGAATTTTATTGGTTCAAGGTCCATTTTGGTGGTCTTCCGATGGGAATATTCAAGTGATAAAAAAACATGAATTATTCCTTATAGAATGTGATACCTGAAAATAAAATATGAAAATAAAATAAAGATCATTTTTTGTTTTATAATATTTTCAAAAATATACCATGCAATAGTGCATTTTAAGAAGGAATTATAATCATAATGCAAATTAATGTTCAATTTGTAAAATGCACTAAAATGGTGTTTATGAATAATGAAGAACATGAATATTATAATATATATAATTAATATTAGCCTCTTTTAGTGGATAATAAATTATATTGGAGAGATTATAACCTTTATTTATGATGATAATAATGGTCTATATGTATATAACATAGAATAAAAGGAACACAACAGACTATACTAGTAACCCTTCGTAGAGGAATCACAATCAATTAGAAAAAATAATAGTCAATAATCTCCAACATACCAATATAAGAATAAAATACCAAAATAATACAATTTTATAATTAAACAAGTATTGATACCATATGTAGAATCATGCATACAAGTTAGGACATACATGATAATAAATAAAAAGGTTCTCCGATGGTCGGACTCAGTATATACATATATAAACATGATGATACAAAATAAAGACATAAAAAGTAACTCGAGTTGATACAGTAACCTCCATGTTCCCTTTCCATCCATCCCATGATAAAGGTCCGATAAAATCCTAAGGTCTATATCATGAGCTCGGTCCCTTACCTATTCGAAAGAGAATAAATTCTACTCACATCCCAAAGGTCCTGTATATGGTGTGAGAATAATATTTGTAGGCCACTATCAATGTGTGCCTAAATTACATCTATGATAAAGAAGGATTTATAAATATAAATAAAATGGTACATGAACATCATATAAAATAACCCACTTCCCTTGTACTCATCACCCATAATAAAGCAATAACCATCTTCATCCATCAATAGTATAACAATTTTTAAGAGGATCCTTAGCATAAAACCCAAAGCATCCCCTAACAGAAATCATCCCTGATGAACCCTCGGGTTCTACCTCTAAAACAATCACCCAGAACCTTATTTCATCAATCAAAAAATCGACATACTGAAGTCACACATAATAAGTACTTGGTCTCTCGGTCCTTAGCTCAAAAGAATCCTCATCGGATCATAGCTCAATTCCTAAGTCACAAATTTGTATTTCTTCTAAATAATAATCATCATTTTCTCAACAGCCGACATCCCGAGAAAATAGTGATATTCTTATTCCCAAGTAATCTTGACACAATGGTCTCAAATATGGTGATCCTAATCTTCCAACCAATAGTCTCAACACCATCAACTGATGTCTCCTCACCATCCCCATGGAATTCTTTGGAAAGAACCACCAACCAAACTGATGATCAACACCATCCTAAGTTGCATATAACATAGGCCTCTACCCACATGAGTGATCAACACCACCTCTTCATCTAAGTCATATCTATGAACACACGACCCAAATGGTGCATCATCCAATCTTGGTGAGTTGAAATCACATAATACCTAAGAAAAATAGTCCTAAAACCTTTTTCCCTTGAGACTGTGTCACTCATCTCGATGGTCAACACCCACCAATATCACATGGGCTATGCGTGTAGCCTAATGACCTCATCGCCTTAATCCAATGACCACATCGTCCAACCTATGATCAATATCACTCATAGAATCTATCCCTCACCCAACCTGAAGAAATATGTCTCCTAATCCAGATGGTCAACACCATCTTAATTTTCAGGCTACACTTGTCACATTCCCATGAAACCATCATAAAAATCATAAAATTTTAATTTAAATAAATAAACACCCCAGACTAATTTTCCCAAGATTTGAAGCCTCTCACCATCTCATATCATTTATAGTTAGGTGGAAACATGACCATAGGAATCTCCAAGGATCAATTAATGAATTTAAAATCATGGAATTAATTAAATAGGGCCTCACTAAGACTACCCAATGGTGCGCTCAAGAATGAACCCCCAAAAAATGAAAAAAATCAAAAAGAAAGCTAGGCACCACTTACCTCATGTTGGTAAATGCTCGAACATCTGATCTTAGCATCTAACTCGAGTTATATTTAAAGAATTCAATGTTTTAGATGAACTCCCTAAAAATAGGGTAAATCACCTTGCATGGATTTAGCACACTATATGGCAAAGACATGGAGGAGGAACCCCTTGTGTGTGTGGTTGAATGAGGAAGAAAGGGGAGAAAACTATTAAAGGATATGGGGGAATTTGGGACATTTCACAATTTTAAATGAGGTGCACGGTTAGCTCAAATGGTTTGATGAATCTTTCACCAACCATGTGACACCCACTACCTAGGTATCACACCTCACATGGTTAACCCACACAGTTTGTCATACCATGCGTAAACCATGCGTGAGCCTCTACTAAAAACTGTATACTTGGATGCATGTCCATGAACCCCCTCCTGTTTAGTTTTTCAAACCACATCCAATGAATAATAAGGGCTGTATAGTTTCCCCTATGAGACTCATGTTTTTTCCAAACCCTGTGTCCTAGTCTGTTCACCCTAGAAAAGTTTTTTTTTCATCCTCCGATGCACCTAAAACCTAACCAAACCCCCAAGGCAATATATCCTTGAAAATCATCTAAAACCATGCCTTAGGTCAAATGAACTCTCTGAATTAGGTTCCAAAGTTATGAATTCAAATTGGTCCACTCACCAAATAATAAAATTCAGATGGGATGAGGATTTCTACCTGATCCAAAAATCCAGGAGGTTAGATTTCTAAAGGCCTCTCCTTTCTTAAAATGATGGATTAGAAAATTAAAAGTTGTTTTAGATACCAAAAATTCATGTGGGGTCACACCGAGAGGTTCTATATATGAGTATAATTTTTTTATAAAGTGTTTATTTAAAAACTATGAGAATATAATGACATCTTATCAAAAAGAAGGTTTTGGAGTTTATGATATGGTCCCACATGTTGTTTCCTATGATGTGACATAATGTAAAAATGAATTAGTTTTACAATGATTTAGTGAAAATAATATTTTGATAAAAATATACACTAAATAAAAACCATGACTTTGAGGAATTAACAACATTTTTTTTATGTTAAAGTAAACACAATAATATTTATATAAATTTCCAATGGATTTTTAGTAATGGTATATAAAACCACCTCAAAACCTTAAAAAGTAAATTTTCATTATTTTTTAGTGTTGGTTTCCAATACCATATCTAAATGATATGGCCATCATAAATTTTTATTCAAATGCTTCAAAAGACTTATATTTTTTGTTGTTTTAATAAAATATGGTTTGTTGTTTGAAAAAAATAGTATATTTATCCCTTCCCCGTCATCTATGGCACTAGCAGTACTACCATAATATATTATGACCTAATTCATGTAAACTATATCTAAACCTATATCCTCTACTATAACCCTCCCCTCCATCATCACTGACCACACCCCTTCCCCAAGCTGGTACATTACTTCGTTCATCATCTACTATCACATTAATTATCATTCACAAAACTGAAAGGGGCGGATTAATTGTATCCCCTCCCATCTATATTTTTCCTGCTGAAATAAAATTTATAAAATCTCTATAGAATTACCCTTGTGGATTTCTTTTATTTTGTATCAATGAATGCTATTAAACCTTCATATTGTTTTACACATATTAGTGTGTGATGAACCTAATATTTTTTTAATTGGTTAAAATGGTAGGGTTAAACCTTTTTCTCAGTTTATTAGTTATTATGATTCATCCCTTATGATTATATATTGGTTTACATATCCATGTTTATTTATTAAGATTTATTATAGTAGTTTTTATGGGTAGATTAAACTTAATCATTTTTATATGAATAATTATTTTATATAATTTTTATTTTTTTAAATTCATTAATCATTAGATACTATTATTGAACTTTTTTTTTATTTTTTTGTATTTTATATGGATTATATATTATTTTATCATAATCATATAATCAATTAGATATAGTGAGCTATATGGTGGTGTGGATGTGTGCTTCAACGAACTTTCCTATGATTTTTCATCACACAGTGGGTTTGATGTGATTGATTTTCCACTATTAGTTAAACAATAATTATTTTTAGCATATCAATTGTGGTGGGAAACTTAATATATTTTTTGGTATTTGGTTCCTACTCTAATGGTAGAAACCTAGTTGACGGGATGTTTTTTTATTGTTAGTGGGTATTTCTCAAGGTGATGTATAATGATGGTGTTAAGAAGTTGGTAAATTCTTCCTCAAAAGACAAAGAATATAAATCCTAGGATGTTGATGATAAGGTGATAAAGGTCAATTATCTATGATGATAGAGCTCGTCAGTTGGAAAGTCATGTATGGCATGAATTGCATGAATTTAGGTACACATATTCATTGACATGATTATTATATACCTTTGGTTCCCTATCTATGATTTCATGTTTCTATATCTACTTCCAAGTAGCCAAATTTATGTTTCCTTATACATGCCTTCTGGTTTTTCATTGGGTTTTATATTGTTGGATTTTGTTTGTATGATATTTAGTATGTGTTTTGTTTGTTATTCTAATATTTTTCCATGTTCAAGTTACCACTAAACCATAAAAATTATTTTTTAAAAAATAAACAATTATGTATTAGAGAGAGTAGGAAATCAATTTTTATGAATAAAATTTAGATTACATAACCCTAGAACACATCTCAGTAAGTTAAGGGTTCAAATATATTTTTAAATTTTGAAATTAAAAATCAATTTGTAGATGGGAGAATAAAATGTTCATTTTCTAATTGTAAATTCAGGAAATGATAAAAGAGATATGAATTATTTGAGAACTTGATATTGGAATAATTTTATAGTCAATATTTTTGGTAAATATGGAGTGATGAGTTGAACATTACAGAAATTTTAAACAATTTTTTCCACCATCAAAATGAATAAGTTCATGTACCGATAGTGGACAATGAAATCCATAACTTATAAAATGATTATTTTGGAACCATTGGTAAAAACCATTAATATCATAAAACAACATTAAATTCAAATGTTGACCTTATAGATATTAAATTTATAAATTATAATTTTAAAATTGAAGAACAAATAAAACAAGGTGGTACTGTATTAATAGATTATTTTCTAGAGACTAATACAAGTGAAAACATAATTTAGAAAAAAAATATTATTCTCTAAATTAGTTTAGGATAGAAATAAATAGTTATATAAAGGATGTTCCAAGTATTCAAAATTTTCTTTTCTACTAAATTTATACTCTATTATATTCCTACGTGGTATTTCTAATAAATAAATGACTATGATATTAGAATTGTTTCATGATAAATTTTATAAATCCAATATCCCTTAATCATTTATGAGATAAAAAAAATTTATTTCTGATATTGGACATAGTTAAATGAAGATACATTCATGTACCAATGATTGTAGTCTATATTGGGGAGAAGATTCGAAAAGAGAAGAGTGAAGAAGATTCTATACTCCCTGATAAGAGTTAAAAAATGGGGATGAAAATCATAATCTTCAAACTAACATGAAGAATTTGAAAAAGAAAACTATTGTAATGATTTTACAATAATTTTTCATAAAATCATGACTACAAAGGATATTTATGTCATCTACAACTGTTGAGTGTATGTATTAGAATACCTTGGATAATAATGATGATGGATTTTTGTGACATCCAATAAATTCAAAATCATGGAATACTATCGGTTCATTATATCCATATTTATCTTTTGATTATAGAAATTTTTCCTTTAGAATAGCAACTGATGCATTCAATATTTTTGGGACTCTAAGTAATAATTACAAACTTTTCTTAGTTTTTTTAATCTCATATGATCTACCTACCTGGATGTGTGTGTATAAAACTTCATTTATTGAATCAATGATTTTTCCTAGCAAGAAAATTCATGTAAATGACAATGAAGTCTAACTTCAACCTCTTTTCTAAAAAAATCAAGATCTATTTAAATCTAGAAGAGAAACACATGATACATCTATCATGAAAATTTTTAAAATTAATCTTTCCATATTATGGACCATCAGTGGGCTTTATAGACTAGGAACTTATTTAGTTGGAACTCATACATTAGTTTTTCTTTTCCAGTTTGTAATGTAGATTTGGAGCCTCGATAGATTCCTTATAGTATAAAATGGTGCTTCATGTGTTATAACTAATTACTAGAAATCACTCATATATTTTGGAATAACAATACTTGATTCAATGGGAAAATATATTTGAGTCCACTAAAATTATTAAGTGAATCACAAATTCTAGCACAATTTTTATAAAGTTTGAAAAATATTTTTAACATAATGATGACAAGAAAAGATTTCATACAACATCAAATTCAACTGGAATGTAGTAATGGAAGAAAATGAATATATTTTACAAAATTATATATTGGAATTTTTTTTTGAACACCACCATCTTGAAATATAAAAACTAAGCTCAGGATGATCTAACATATCACTCAACCCGGTCCACCACTAGAACTGAAGGGTGTTTCTGATCCCTATGGGTTGGAATCTAATGCATATGTATCAAGAATATATGCTTGGGAATGGTTTCACCATCATAAAAATAATAAAATAAGAAATGGATTCTCGCAATTAATTGACATGACCCATCGATACATTGGATTCCCATGCATTTAAATAAATAGATACAAGATAATAAAACAAGATAAATTCAGAATAAACTTACCATCACAATAATAAAAAATTAGTTTGATAAATAAAAATACAATAGAAGTAGAATATGAGAAAACCAACATGTTGTATTTACCTATACAACACCAAATAAAAAAACAACCTAAACAGCTACCACAACATATCCTTATAGCACACAGCCCCTCACCGCTTCTATGATTTCTAAAAAATACACAAACAAACCACATCACATGAGGTCAAAACTGGGAATCTGATATAATATATGGAAGATACATACACCCAGTAGTGTATGTAGGGTTTGAAATAAGATTTCTCAATAGGGTTTCACTAAATAATTTATGAAATTAATTTCAAAATTCACCTTATAAATTCTGGTTTGAAATATAAATGGAAAATAGATTTTTTATTTTTATATATAAAGAAACCAAATAACATTCCATCACAACTTTTTACAAAATTTTCCTCTTCTTAGAATGAGAAATAGTATATCCAAATCCTTTTCATAAAAACATTTTTAAACCACTAAATAGGATCATTTATTAAGTTTATGAAAACAATTAAAATTCCTTTCCTCTTTCCAAAAACATTCTTTGAATTCCTTTTTTTGAATTACACGTCACTTTCTTTTTAAAATTCATTTTATAACCATTTCACAAAACAATTTTAAGAAAATAGATCAAGACCGAAAATTAATCAAAATATAAGAATTATCATGCACTAATATACCACTGAAGCATAATAAAGGTACCAAAAAAATGGTATCATAAATCAAATAAATCTATATGGGATACAAATGAGGTATAGAATGGGTTACCCTAAATGACCACAATGGAAACTAAGTGTCACGGGTAACTCACTAGGACTCAAGTAAGGTGAACCTAAATTGGAATCCAGAACCTTCAGTGAATAATAATGAACCCATTTATTGTCCCTATAGTCCCATCGGATTATCTAGGATATATAATCCATCTCAGGAATTCTTAGAATCCATGGCCCACAATCCATCCAGGGAGCGCGCAACATCAACGATAAATTTCCCTAGTCAGTAAACTATCTACACTAGGTTTTTCACATATCTAATTCATCTAATAATTTCCCAGGATTTCCATAACCTCAATCAACATAGGTGAGAAACAATCAGGTATAATATCATAACAAAAAAACAATTTCAAAGATTTGAAATAAACCATCTCTTACCTCCTGCTATATCATAAGAACTAAACCTCCTCATTTTATCTGATCATGAGAACCACAAGAAGATATGAAAACATTAAACATACCCCAAGGTGTAACAACCCATAGTGGGAATAAATAAAACAAGGGGCTCAATTGAGGGTCACACAAACATTTGAAAAACATTCTTAATGGTTTCAAATGGGCCTTTCCTTAAAATCATGCTCGGGATGTCAAGCAGTTTTCTACCATTTGAAATCCCACTTTAAATATTCTTTGAAATCAAACCATGTAAGGTCTCACATGAAATCCATTTAAAAACTAAACCCTCTTTTATTCAAAACTTTTATAGAAATCTGATTAATTCTCTCTTTTCAGTAAAATCCATGTAAAACCACAGTTTCCATTTTCAAGATTCAAATATATTCAAATACCTTTAATTGTTAAAATCAATTTTGAACAAGTCACATAAAAATTTAACAAAAAATTGTCATTCTATCCACATTTATAATATTAGAAAACACTTAAAATTCCTTTTAATCTAAGAAATAAAACCCTTAATATGTTTGTAAAATCCATATAAACTATCACATATATGTTTAATTTAACAATATAAAGCATTAAAACCATCAATAATTCTATGAAATTCCATTTTAAATAAGTGAACAAAAGCACTTACCTCAAATAAAGTAGAAACCACTCACTTTAGATTGAGGAATCCAAGACAAGAAAGAAACTAATCCCTCTAAACACTAATCAACCAAATTCCCAAGATTATACCCATACTGAACCCTAAATTCATCCCACTCAACAATTAGGCTTATCAGGAGAAAGGAAATCCAAGGGTAAGAGAGAAAGGGAGAAGAGGAGAATATGAAAGGAGTTATTTACATTCAAACTACATAAAATCCACAAAGAGGAGGCCAGAAATCCAAATTAAAGGGAGGGAGATAGAGTTATTCTCCATGCTCTCTAGGTCAGGACGCACAAATTACATGAAAAGGGACCCAATTTTGGGTTTTGAATTGAGAGGGAAAGGGCTAAAATTTAATAAAACTAAGATTACACCCAAGGATCATCCCGACATGATGCCTCATATCATGGTGTGAATGAATCTATAATAAGATTTGGAATCACTATTAGGGAGTGCTTCAAGATGTGACCACATTAACTGTGGTATGAATGACTCCACCACAAAAATGATCATTACTATTAGGGAGTTCTTCATAGTATGACACCTCATGTAGTGATATGAATAGAATAGTTTATAATATCCACTTCCTAGGACTCCATAAATCACCTTAAAAAATGACAAAAACTCTTGAAAACATCAAAATAACCAATAATAAATTCAATCAAATTTCAATGTAATAATAATATGGAGATAATTTATAGTAAAATATTCAAGATATTTAATATTAGAAATAAATTTACATTTTAAACTATACGTTTTTTAGAGAAGAACATAATCAAGCATGTTTCCAATTCAACTGGAATATTCTCACTTCATGTTTATCAAGGTACCATCAATAATCACCTCCTCCAACTCTCCAAGAAGTGCTCTCATTTTTTCCACCCTGGATACGTGAGTTGCTATCCAAAGTCCCCCCAGAGGCTGATTATATTTTTTTCAACATCAAAAACATGAACACTGCCCTATTAAAGTGACAGAAAAAAGGGAATTCTAACACCCTATCCTTTTGTCACTGCAACTATAACTATAGTAGATATTATAAAAAATTCTTCCACATGTACATGAGAATTATCAATTTTTTCCTACTTCCCTCTACATATACTAATCAGAAATTATAAAAAATGTACTTTTAAAAAATTACCAAGATAGGTTTACCTAATGTTGGTTGTCTTCATATTTCCCAAATTCTTCAGTGGAAGCTCGATAAAATTGGATCTCATTGTGATTGGATTGTGAACATCAAAAACACCACATCTAGTTTTGACTCGATCTTGAGATATAATTTTACCAAACTCTAAAAAAAAGTTCATTAGTATTCATATCACTATAAATTCATCAAGAATGAACTAAATCATTCATCCTTGATTCAATATCATCTATGATAACCACATTTTAATCCATATCCTTTTCTCATCATCAAGATCTCCCAAACATGGATACCAATTCGATCTCTTATGGTACCAATTCGACTTGAATCATTATCTCTGATCCCATCCTCAACTCCAAAAATCAAGGATTCCTACTTTTATTCGACTTAAAATATTCAAAAGGAATGCATCATGATGAATCTTTACCATATCATTCTTCCTACTAAAAATCATGCTTTAACAACCATTGTGTAGTCTCACCTCACTCGAGCTTCATCTTGGTTCCAATCCTCAAACAAGGCTACGGTCTGATTCAATAAACATAGCCCTAGTTTGAAGAAACCTCCTCAGTAGTCAACCATGATAAACAAATCTAGTTCATTGGGTTCATGTCAGTTGTGTCTCTCATCCCTAATCTTAGTTCATATTCTTAATTTAACTTCTAGCAACCTAGATCTGGATTTGGTTGAACCAAAACCATAACTATTCTTGATCTTTTGATTCCTCAACCATGATGGAACCCCTATTGATATGATTTATAATCTATATTCTGATCATGGTTTGGTTATCTCTGATTTACTATTTCATCTTCCTCAGGAAGAGACTACATCGAACACTATCTTTAACATCTTCTTCAAGAACGGATTGGTTTTTCTCAACTAATCCCTTCCCCTCCTTCGAACAACCCATTGATTCCCAAACCAATCTCGAGATTTATAAAATTATAGTACTTTAAGATCAATCTTCCTTATATAGTTCAATAACATGATCTATTTTCAAATTTAGATACAAGGATACAGTCATCATATTTGGATACATGAAACCCATGGAAACCAGATATGTGATATGCATAGAAAATTCAGATACGTGGGCATCTTACTACATGATTTTTGAGAATTTTGATATGTAGAAATATGTTGTATATTTAAAATCATCTAAGAAATCCACTAGGTACATGGAAATCCCCACAAAATAGATATGTGAATTGATTATTAAAAATTCTATGTAGATTGTGGTGTAAAATTTTGATATGTGGTTCTATTTAGAGAATTGAAAAACCTATATATGGATCTAAAAGAAAATTGGTTATGATGATCTACTAGGCATTTAGATATGTGAATCTTGGAAGAATGATAACTTCATATGTAGGTTCACTGAATCATTCAAAACTCACCTACATCCATGAAATAAATTTTATACCTTTGAAAAATAAAATGAGATTTAAAATTCCCATCAATGTTATTGATATAAAAATCATAGATTCAAAATTTAACAAAAAGTTCATATAAAATTGAAATCATGGAATTAATTATTAACTTCCAAATATGGATTTCATTAAAGAGATTACCAAAACATAATTTCTCATTAAATCATTCTATGATTAAAAAACATTTATAACTAAAATAAATTCTAAAACACAATTTTTATAAGAAAATTTACAGAATACGAATCCCAATTCCAAATTGACACGTATTCAAAATATTTTCAATTAAAGCATATATTCTCATCCAAAATGTTATAAAGTCTATAAAATGATGTGTAAAAACTATATCAAAACATTCATGAATCAAATTTCCCCATGTAAAATCTTTTTTTATCCATAAGGAAACAATTAGTCAAATTTAGTGGAAAAAATGAATCCTGAGACTAAAAAACTGGAATGTCACTAGGAATTGATTTTCACAAAGATTTTACCCCATGAATTTTCTTAAGAACAAACATTTCTCCCTCAAAAAAATAAATTCTTTCACTAAACAATGGGTTATTTTTTTTACAAAAATCATTAAAATTTAATATTTGAAAGAGGATTTCACACACATCAATGTTCATCCATCTGAAAGTCCAAACTTCTCTTTACCTTCAGGAGAAAAAACTCATATAATTTAAGATCTCAGAATAAATAATTAGACACACTATTGGATGGGGTCAAATGAAAATTTATTAGTGGAATAAATAGCTCATCCAAAATTTAATCAATGAAGAATAAATAATAAAGAACAAAAGAATAAATAGTTCAATCTGAATTAGGATTTTCATTTCATATTCTATTTGGGTGTATATCTTATGAGTTAAATGAAAATTAAAAAGTTCAAAGTTGATGATAAGTGTATAACATCCCCTAAAAATTTTAAAAAAATAACCATGTTTTTCCAAGAGTTCAAGAGAAAGAAATTATTTTAAGTTATATTCAAGGTGTAATAAAGATTAACCTCCTCAAATTTTCATCACAACCTTCAACATTAAGATAAATTTTCTTCACTGAAAATGCCAAAGTGATTCTTAAAAACTCACAGTTTTTAAAATTTTATGGTTTTTGTATAGGTTAACATTTAAGCTTAGTTAAACACATTTAGGACATATCCCCCATGGTTAAAAATCACAATTTTCCCCAATATTAAACTTCTAAATGAAAATAAAAAATAAAAATAGTTTAGAATAAATGGATTTTTAAAATCACACAAAGAAATTATTTTAAAGGGGTAATAGGAAATCTCATTAAAATTTTACCACAACAAAAACAATAACCAACTCACATCATGAAAAAAAGTTTCCTAATTATTACTATTAATTTCAACATGAAAAAGATAATCCAGAAAAAAAAACCAATTAAATTCCAAATCATTGGTAGAAATAATAATATTTTAAAGGAATAACAATGAGCATAATTTTAACAAATACCTCCCTTTAAATATAATATTTTTTATCCATTTTACTCACTTAAATTATCCCCCCTTAATTTCTTATAAAAATGACCTCTAGTTTTCTCCAAGATCCTAAAAATAAAAACAAAACTAAAATTAGATTGAAGAAATTCTAACTCAAGTAAAAAATTATCCATTGTTTTGAAAGTAAGGGGTGATTGAAGTTTCTTCAACTTATAACTTATATGGATGATTAAAAATTCAAATGTTTCTTCTCTATAAAGTGGAGAACACCCCCAAGATAATTTCTCATGGTGAACAATGGGAACAGAGTCCTCACATCAAACCCACTTTATTCTATGTAAAGAAATGTTATGAAACAAAAAAAAAACCTAACACTACAAAAGGTTATTACCTTCCCCCACACTTATTCTAAATAGAAACATATAAAGAGGGAAGATAAAACCTAGATGATTCAATGGTACTCAACTTCTAACTAAAGTAACTCCTCCCTAGTAGGTTCCTTAATATCTTATATAAGAATCTTAAGCCTGTTTCCATTTATAGTGAATGGAGCATCCTTCCTGAGATATCTAATTTTTACTACCTCAAAAGAGAAAACATGAGTAATAATATAATATCCATCCTATTTGGAATGAAATTTACCTAGGAAGAGCTTAAGACTAGAATTGCGCAGTATCACTTTATCTCTAATCAAAAATTATTTGTTCAAAATCAATTTCTCATGAACATCCTTTGTTTTCCCTTTAAATTTTTTTGTATTTACAAAGTCATTATTTATAATTTCTTCTAAATTTGGAAGACACAACATTCCCTCTTTTACATATTTAATAAAATTCAAATTGAATGACTTAATAGCCCAAAAATATCTATGTTCCAACTCTATAGGTATATTATAGGATCCAAAAAATACTATCCTATATGGTTACATCCCTATTAGAGTCTTATAAGTTGTCCTATTTTCCCACAAATCATTGTAAAGTATTAAGCTCTTATCCTTCATGTTTGAGTTAACTATTTTCTTAAGTATATTCTTGATTTTTCTATTTAAAACTTTATCCATGCCATGTATTTGAGGATGATAGGGTGTAGACAGTTCATGACTAACCCTGTATCTTTTCAATAAAGTTTTTAATGTATTATTACAAAAATGAGTACCTTGTTCTATAAGAATGAACATTGAATTCCCAACTCTAAAAAATAGATTACCCTTGATAAACTGGGACCCCACTTTAGCATCATATGTGCTAGTTGATATATCTTCAATCCACTTATACATATATTCTATAGCAATAAATATATATGAATATCCAAAAGAATTAAAAAAATCCCATGAAATTCATCCCCTAAACAACAAAGACATCACAAAACAATAAAGGTTGTTAAGGCATATCCGGTCCTTGATAAATGTTTCCGTTGAATTAAAAAGTTTTTCAGGTCCTAAAAATTTCATGAGAATCTATAAAGAGGGTTGGCCAAAATAGCCCAGAATCTAAAACATTCTTTTTTGTTCTTTGGGAATCAAAGTGACATCCAAAACTAAAACTATTTCATAATTTTAACACTGAATAAATCTCATAATTTAGGATACATATCCTTACATTCTGGTCACTTCCCATATTCCATAAGTATGGATCATCTCAAACATATTTCATAGACTCAGTAATAAATTTAGCCACTTGGTACATGGAAAACAATTGAGGAGTAACATCAGCAACTAAGAAATTCACTATGTCTAAAAACCAAGGTCTCTTATCTATAGTATTAGAATATAACCTATTTCCAAGGAAAAACTCTCTACTGGGTTCAACAAATGATTTATCCTGATATAATTCGGTAGGTATCCTACTCTAATGATCCACCACAATTTTCTAAATTACTTTCATATCTTTAATCTCGATGTCAAATTCGTGAAGCAATATGATCCATATAACTAGCCTGGCTTTTGATTTTTACTTCTTCATGAGATATCTAATAGTTAAATGGTCAGTGACTACCACAACCTTAGACCCTAAAAATAATGTCTAAACTTATCAACGGTAATAATAATGGTCATTAATTATTTCTTTGTTGTGGATTAATTGGAATGGACAACATTTATATTCCTAGAAGCATAATAAATGACATGTGACTTCCTTTCTACTCTCTTCCCATGAACATCCCATAAATAGAATTTTGAATCATAATTCATCAACTCAAAATGAAATACCCAATTAGGTGGTTTAACTATGGGTGTGGACATGGGAATCTTTTTAATTTCATTGAAGTATTCCTTACACTTCATATCAAAGAAAAAATAAGTATCCTTCTGTAAAAATCTTATCAAAAGCAAAGAAATTCAGATAAAATATTTTATGAACCTCATATAGAATCCAGTTTGGCCAAAAAAAGTTCAAATATCTTAAAAAGTCATTGGAAAAGGCAATGAATAGATAATGTAACTTTGGACATGTCCATACAAATCTCATTCCTAGACACTTCATGACCAAGATCAATTACACTCTCAACCATAATATGGAATTTATCATAGTTCAAAACAAAGTTATTTTCAATACACACTCTATTAAAAGCCCCTAAACTTCTCATATATCTCTCAAAATATATATTATACACTATAAAATCATTCATAATCACCTACATATATTCATCAATAAATTAAGATAAAATACTAAGAATGCACCTTTGGAAGGTGATGGAGGAATTAAATAGTCCAAATGGCATTATCTGAAAAGAACAGCTATTAAAAGGACATGTAAAAGTTGTTTTATCCAGGTACTCAACAAATATATGAATTTAAAAGTATCCTAAAAATACATTTAGAAAGAAATAATGGAATTGGACATCTAGCCTTTCAAGGATTTGATCAAGAAAAGGAAAGGGAAAGTTTTCCTTCCTAGTCACTAAGTTTAGCCTCTTATAATCTATGCATACCCTCCACTTATTAGAAAACATATAAGGAACTAATTCTCCAAATTAATTATTCAAAACTAGGAATGCACCCTTTTGAGGAATAATTTGGATTGTACTTACCCATTGGCTATCAAAATTGGGGTAAATTATATCAACAACTGACAAGGTAGTTACCTCCTTTTTAACAGCTTTAAGGAGGGGTATGATTCAATCTCCTTCGAAATTGTCTAGAAAGTTTAGAATTATCCTATAGAGGTATCATGTGCATATTAAATGAATGAATAATATCAGGTAAGTCATATAAAGATCATCCTAAATCCTTCTTATTCTTCTAAAAGACCTCTAAGATTTGGTTCACTTGATCACTAGATAACACACTGGAAACTATAACAGGAAATTTATGTTTCTCTTCCAAGTAGGAAAATTTCAAATTTTTATTCAAGTCATTAAGTTCAAGTGTATATGGGATTTTCTCTTAAAAAAAATAGGTTCTATGGGTTCTTTGAGTTCAATTTTAACTTATAAAGCATTCTCCATCATAGTAGTTTTACAACACTCTGAAACAATGGTGAAATTATTCTCGGACAATGTGCACATGTCACCCTTAAAATAAATTTCATATTTAAGTGAAAAATCATGAGGTGAATATTAAATGAAATTTTGAGCAGATTCTAAGTTCAAAATAGTGAATCACATGAATCATTTTTAGAGAAATGATAATTTTCCATAGTTTTGTCATGTTTGGTAGAATTTAAATCAGTTTCAACTATTTCAGGTTCAATTTCACACAGTAAATCATAATTTCCAACAAAATTAAATGTTCCAAAAATATCAGAAAAATATTGATCAATATCAATATAATTTTTAGTAAAAACCTTAGAATTTCCTTCATTTCCATGTTTATAAATGTCAAAATAGCATTAATTTTCATTAAAAAGGATTTTATTTCTAAATCATTGTAGTAGAATTTGGGGTTTTCAATGTTAGTAAACTTCTTATTTGGAAAATTTTCATTTCCCAAAGAATTTATAGGTTGGTTATCTTGAATAAAATTAGGAAAATGATATGTAGGAAACCAATCAATAATATTAACTTATTATATTGAAATATCTTCCAAGGGGGTGTTCCATTGATTCAAAGATACAAAAATTAACCATATGGCCTCCAAACCATAATGAAAATTTCTTTTGTGAACATTATTTATAGCTTCATTAATTTTCAATAATGATATAACTATAATTAAGGGTTCATATCTAATATACCTTCCATATTCCATATCCAAAAACTAAAAATCATCAGAAAAATGGGATCTTTTACCCCAACCAAAAAATCTTCAATGACTCCAGCTAGCTTAGCTAAACTTCTATTATCCAGTTGGATAACTATTTCAGACTTCTTAAGATCTATAACCTACATAAAAAATAGAATAAGGAATAAAAGTTATGGAGGCTCTTAAATCTAACATAGAATTCTTAAAATGATGATTTCTAGTAATACAAGGAATAGAAAATGTACATGGATCCTTTAATTTAATAGGGATAAAATATTAGATCATGGAGGAAACATTCCCCACAAAGTTGATTTTATCACTTCCCTTGAATGTATTTTTATGATTACAAATAAAATTAATAAATTTAGTATATCTGGGGATTTTTTTCATAGAATCTAACAAGGGAATATTAACATGGAATTTTCTAAATGTTTCTGGAACTTTCTTTTCTATTTTAGTTACAACATTATTCTTAACAGGAGGATCACCTAGAGGGTATGTCAGTGGTTCTTTGTACATTTTCTAGTCATCATCAACTTTTTTCTTCCCTTTATAAAATCCCATAAAATTTATAAAATCTCTATAAGTTATTTTAATCTTGATTTCTTCCATTTTATTTTTTTCCTTATTCTACAGGCATGTCGATAGCGGGTTCAATTTCAAATTCAAAAGGTCCAAGAACCAGTTCAATGGGTGGTTTTGTGACTTATCTATGTGGTTTTATATCTGTTTCAAAAGTCTGAATGTCTTTTTTAGGTTTTTATTCATTGATTTAAACATGTGGGTTTTGATTTTCAGTTCCACTTCTTAAAATTATGGAACTAACATTCTCTCTTACCCTTGGGTTCACTTCATCTAGTGTGGAAAAGTACAACTTTGATTTTTTAGAACACTAATTTCAGTTTCCATTTGTCCCATCTATGTTACCATATTTTATAATGGTACTTGTTGTTGTTGAGAAATGTCTTGTTGTTACTTAACTATTTATTTAATATGAGAATCATTCTTTTTATTATTCTTCATTGTTTAGTTATCTTGATTTTGAAAGGATGTGAAATTTATTCCAGTTTGACTACTGAAATGGTTAGAATTGGACTTAGTCTATTGATTTTAATTTTGGGGTTATAAGTACTTATTGTATTGATAAGGTTACCTAAACATATTTTTATTTTTGATAATTTCAGCCTTGGTTAAAATTTTGGTTGGGTTAAAAAGGCTTGGATTGGTTGTTCTGGTTGGAAAATTGACTAGTCATGTTTTCTTGAAAAGGATTTCTAGGGAATATCCCATTACTAGATTCAGGAGTCTCATTAAATTTTGGACATTGAATATTAAAATGATCACGATAAAAACAAATTTCATAGTGAATTTGGATTTGAAACATTGGTTCAGGTTTAATTTGTGAAGGGATAGAGTTAGATAACATTTGTCTCGTCATATTGGTGAGATCACTCAACTGACTTTCAATTATACCACTTTTTGAATTAGAAGTAGACAATTCCAGGAAATTTTTGAGATGAATTAATCCCCTATCACCATATTGCAATAAATTTTGGGCCATATTTGATATGATATTTCTAACATCAATAGGATTTTTATACAATAAATCACTTATAGATACAATATCTATCATCTCTTATCCATCAAAAATAATCCATCATAAATATATTAGATTAAGAGTTCATCTTAAATATGGTGGTGAGGGAAGCTAGAACACATCTTTTTAAACCTCTACCAATATTCATGAATACTATCCCCTGATAATTGTCTAATCCCACGTATATTTTTTCTAAGTGAGGTAGTCATAGATTCTAGGAAAACAAATCTATGAAAATATTTTTAAGTGGGTAACAATTCCCTATATAAGTGGAATGAGAGTAGTTTAACCACTCCTTATCCACCCCATCTAAGGAAAAAGAAAATTCCCTCATCTTAATCTAATCCTCACTAACTCCCTAGGGTTTTATAGTGATTCACAACATGGGAAATTCTTGTAAGTGCTTATATGGATCCTCACCCAGTATCCAATCGAATTTATGCAAGTGATCAATAATTCCGGATTTAAACTCAAATCATGGTGCTATTTCAGTGAATTATATACTATTATGTTGATTTTGAAAGTCAAGATCTCTAGATCTTTTAAATTTATTTGTCCAACCATTCATTCAATATTTTTCAGGTTTTCTATTTTGAGGAATTCCATTTTTGGTGATTTTAGTGTTGAAGTTTCAACTCTCTATAAAATATCATATTCAAAGACTTGTTTGTTTTTATATTTTTATATTATTCTTGATCCCAAATGATAGGAATCTTAAAATTATGGATTTTCAAGATTATTTTGTGATATATAAATTCAACATTGGTTGTTTTATTTTTTTAACAAATTTTTTTACATATTTCTAGCAAGAAAATTATTATATTTTTCTTATATTTTTTTTAAAAATCCTTAGAAGTCTCATAAAAAACAAATTGAAGATCTTGGTTTTTTATGTGTATTTTAAACCTAACAACAAATTTTTATCCTCTAAATCCTACAGTATAGAAGAACTCTGAGTATTCTCTAGTGAGTTTTCCTTTAAAGAGTTCTTTCCTGTCACATTTTTATATTTATTATGTGGGTTTATAGGGGATTTAAAAGACTAAATGTAACTATTAAAACTTCTCTAAACTATCACATATGAAAACAGAAATAAAAAATCATTAGTGTGTGATTATTTGTAGCCACAAAAAAATAACAGTGAAATGACAAGACAAAAGTTGTGGCCATATCTAGTAGATCTCTTAGTTCATTATTTCTTCATTAGATGAAATATACTTCAAACCGATAACCCTCTCAAAGCATGAATTATAATCATAATTAATGCATCTCATTTATCTCGATAAAAATTTATAACAAAAACTAAAATCGTATTTTCCATTCTCCTTTCCAAAAGAGATGATTTATTACTCATAAATCACTGAGTGTAAAGGCACAATTTAGAATTTCAACACTCACAAACCTTGATCGAAGATCAAGAAATTTAAACAATGAGTACTAAAATCAATCTCATACTTGGCCTAACATAATGGCCCACACACATAGATTAAGATTTTTATCAATTAACGTGTGGAAGGAAGGAATTGACCAAAAGAAAACAAATATTCTTTAAGATTCAACCAAATTTTGATGAAATTTAAACTTGGAATGAAACTTCCATTCAAAACTACAAATTTTGGCCACAAAAAAATTACTCCAACATGTTCGTGGTGCAAGTGGAATATTCACACTTCATCTTCATGGAAGTAGTAGTAAGAAAATAGTTCATCAGTCTTCGCATCACATTGAATTCACCTAGACTAAAATCAATTCTTCATCCACGATTTAATCTCATCTCGAAAAAACATGTCTTATCCCAGATCCTTCACTCATCGTTGAGATTTCCCAGGCCTAGATACTAGTTTGAGCTCCATTTCGATTGCAATCCTAGAACAAGGCTATGGAAATATTCAATCAACGCAGCCCTGGTTCGAATCCAGCTTCCTTGGTAAGAAACCATGACGAATAGATCTAGTTCCCTAGATTCACGTTAGTTGGGTCTCTCATCCCCGACCTTTGTTCATCATCTTCATTTTACTTCTAGCTCACCCAGATCTGGATTTGGTTGAATCAAAACTTGAATTTTACTTGATCCTCTGATTCCTCAACTACGGTTGAACCTCTATCAATATGATTTTAGATCCATGGCTCAGTAGAGCATTATTGCCTCTAATGTACTGGTTTATCTTCCTTGGGAAGAAACCACATTGAACCCTGTTGTGGGAATCTTCATAAAGCTCAGATCGATTCATCTCAATGGAGCCCTACCTTTCTTTCTCATGGCTCGTGGATTCCTAAACCGATCTCAGCCTTTATTAAATTTAGGTACATAGAGATCAGGGTTCTACTTAAAAAAATTTGTAAAACCAAATTAGATTAAAAATTATCATCAATCTTTATGTTACAAAAATTCCAAATTCAAAATTTATCAAAAGATATTAAAGAAAATTTAAATCATCAATTTAACTATTTAACTTCAAAATTTGGATTTCATTAAAGATATTACCAAAATATAATTCTCATTAAAGCACTCCAAAATTAAAAAAAATTATTCCTAAAATAAATTAAAATAATAACCAGAAATCAATTTAACTTTTATGTTCTAGAAACACGCATTTTATAAGAGAATTTAAAGAATATAAAAATTAGTTCCAAAATACAAAATATTCAAAGTATCTTTAACTAAAGTATAATTTTTCATAAAAAATGTTATAATGTCCATAAAATGATGTGGAAAAACTCTATCAAAACATACACACGTCAGTAAGAGGGCATGATAAAACTAGATAAGTTCTTATAAAATGGAAATTTCACTCCTACAATGATCCCTCAAAACCTGTGGGAAGAATCCTAAATCATCATTAATCAACCTTAAGAATAACCGAAATCATAACCATATAATATGAAGCTCTAAGAAAATGGATACCTAGCATAGGTCTCCTCTTAATTTATAATTCATCTAAAACGGAGAAGCATCAGAAAACCTCTTTCACGGAGAGAGAGCATCATCGTAACAATCAAAATCCCCCAAAATCATCAAAGGGAATCACAATAATTCTACCAATTACCACCATCTACCATGATACTGATTAAAATCCATAGAATAAGCACAAACAATAGAGCACCCAAGATCATAAGATCTTGTCAACAATTTCAATAATAGATTCGAATCCCAAGGAAAGGGGGAAATATACCACCAAGTGTAACCATCTACCAATATACTGACTAAAATCCATATAAGAAGCACAACCAATGGAGCACCAATGATCACAAGATCTTGTCATCAATTTCAATATCACCTTCTAATCATAGGGAAAGGGTGGAAAACCACAAAATTGATTTAACAAGGAATGATAGGGGTTCTAACCTTGTGTCACAAAATTGAGTAGAAGGTGCAATATAAGACTTTATACACATCTTACCCTATCACGGTGAGCCCAATAAGATCCAATCCATCACCAATGAGTGAATAATATCAACCGACTCCATCTTCATCCTAGTCACAAAAATCACACCCCCAAGGTTTTACCTTATCTAACCCATCCAATTAAAACCCAACCCATGGCCTACATTGTGCACAATAAAAAATTATTATCATTAAACAATGAGGTATTAATATCTTAAAAACCCACTGATCATAAAAGGGAACCCAAAAAATCAACCAAGGACACAACACATGGAACCTACCTTAAAACCAAACTGCTCTAAACTTGGAATCAAAAATCACCAAAATGAATCATCTCCCAAATCAGGTGTTACATCCAAGATTCCCCTCCTCCCAAGGGAACCTAAAACTCTAAGAATATTGATCCTCACTGATTCAACCATCCAACCAAGTCTCTTAGTCCTAAACTACTCAACTTAATATTGTGGTTACAAAATAAATTTACTAGATGGGAACCACCTTGAAAAATTCCATGATATACCATTATACCCATAAGAGTGGAAAATCAATTCCTACCACTCTATTAATAATTTAGGAAGAGTAAAAGATAAGAATAGAACTATCCCAAAGACAACCACCCTACCTTTACTCAATAAAATTCTAAGAGGCTTACTTTAAATAATTTGGGACATGAACTCAACCTATTCATGTCTCTTAAATCACATCAAAATGCCCCAACATCAATCAAGGGACAAATCCAAATGCATAATTCACCCAAGAAAGAAAAGTGATTTAAAAAACATTCTCTTTTTAAACCACAAACTCCTGGGAAATATTCCTAAAACTATTTTTAAGGGAAAACACATCTTTGAAAAACCATCCAAGATTTTAAAATTTTCAATTTAATTTAGAAAACTAAAAAGGAATCACCTTCACTATTTTAGTTAGAATTCAAAATCCCCACTTTCTCAATCTGAAACATTTTCATATACTCACTTTCTATCTCAAAACACTTCATAATTTAAATCAATTTCAAAAATATCCATCATTTTAACACCCATCAAGGGTCAATGACCAAACAATCCACAACATTGTTTTTTAAAATCACTAATTTTACATTAAAATAAGGAACTCACTCTACATAAAAATGCTTTACCCTATAAAAATTTTCAAAAAAAATCCACGCTTTCATTATAAAACTGACACACCTTAAAGTTCTATTTAGGATAGTCAAAATACTTCACAAATAAATCATCAACTATTTTTAAAACAAAAACCATTTCCATGTTTCAAGATAAAAACAACCACTTCCAAAACATTATGTAAGAAGAGAATCCTTTTTAAAAATATTCACAAAGGGTTCATTTAAAAACAAAAACATTTTTCTTGAAAATAAAATTTTTGGACACAAAACCAATTTCATCATAATCATGTGAGAACAACTATTTTAAACAATTAAAGTCAAAATCAATGGTGAAAACAATCATATTTTAATGGAATGAAAATGATCATAATTTGAACTAATAATACCCTTAAAAGAGAGTATTTTTTATCCATTTTACTCACTTAAATTCTCCAAAATTATTTTCTCATAAAAATTCCTTCTGGTTTTCTCCAAGATCCTAAAAATAGAAGAAAAAAAAACTAATATTAGATTCAAAAAATTCGAACTTAAATAAAACTTAACTGGAGGTTAGAATGTAAGGGGGTGAATGAAGTTTCTTTAACTTGTAAATTCTATGGATAATTGAACATTAAAATGTTGCTTCTTCATAAAGAGGAGAACACCCCCAAGATAATTTCTCATTGTTAGAAATGGGAACAGAGTCCTCCCATCAAACCCAATTTATAATCTGTAAATAAATGTTATGAAATAAAAAAACATGACCCTAAAAAAGGTTATCACCTTCCCCCACACTTATTTTAAACAAAAAAATATAAAAAGGGAAGATGTGACCTAGATGATTCAATGGTATTTAACTTCTAGAAAAAGGAACTCCTCCCTCATAGGTTCCTTAATATCTTCTATAAACATTTTAAGCCTGTGTCCATTTATAGTGAATAGAACATCCTTCCGTAGATATCTAATTTTTACTACATCAAAATATAAAACATGAGCTACAATAAAAGTTCCATCCTATTTGGAATGAAATTTACCCAGGAAGGGCTTAGGAATGGAATTCTGCAGTATCACTTTATCTCAAATAAAAAATTCTTTGTTCAAAATCAATTTATCATGAACATACTTTGTTTTAACTTTAAAAATCCTTGTATTTTCATAGGTATTATTTCTAATTTCTTCTAACTATTGCAAACACAACTTTCCCTCTTTTCCAGATTTAAAAAAATCAAATTTCATGACTTAACAGCCTAAAAATTTCTATGCTCTAACTCCATAGGTATATTATAGGCTCCACCAAAGACTATCCTATAGGGTGACATCCCAATTAGAGTCTTATAAATTGTCTTATATTCCCACAAATCATCCTCAAGTATTAAACTCTTATCCTTCCTATTCGAGTTAACTATTTTCTTAATAATATGATTGATCTCTCTATTTGAACCATTATCCTTTCCATTTGTTTGAGGATAATAGGGTGTAGACACTTCATGACTAACCATGTATCTTTTCAATAAATCATTCAATTAATTATTACAAAAATGAGTAACGTGTTATATAAGAATGAAAATTTAAATCCCAATTCAATAAAATATAATACTATTGACAAACTGGGACACCACTTTAGCATCATCAGTGCTAGTTAATATAGCTTCAATCCACTTATACACATATCCTACAGAAATAAAGATGTATGAATATCCAAATGAATTAAAAAAAGGGCCCATGAAATCCATACCATAAACATCTAAGGAATCACAAAATAATAAAGGTTGTTAAGGAATGTCATATCGTTGAGAAATGTTTCCTTGAAATTAAATTTTTTTTCATGTCCTAAAAAGTTCATGAGAATCTATAAAGATGGTGGGACAAAATAATCCTAAATCTAAAACATTCTTAGCTATTATTTGGAGCCCAAAGTGACCTCCAAAACTCAAACTATTTCAAAATTTCACCATTGGATAAATTTCATAATTTGGGAAACATATCCTTACATTCTAATCACTTCCCATATTCCAAAATTAAGGATCAACTCAGACATATTTCATATACTCACTAATAAATTTAGCAACCTGCTGCATGGAAAACCAGTGAGGAGTAATATTAGTAACTAATAAATTAACTATGTCTAAAAACCATGGTCTCTTATCTACAGTAGTAGAATATAACATTTTCATAGGGAAAAAATCTCTACTGGGTTCAACAGATGATTTATCCTGATAAAACTAGGTAGGTATCCTACTCAAATGATCGACCAGAATGTTCTAAATTCCTTTCATATCTTGGATCTCTATGTCAAATTCTTGAAGCAATATGATCCATATAACTAGCCTTGGTTTTTATTATTGCTTCTTCATGAGACATATAATAGTTGAATGGTCAGTGACTACCACAACCTTATATCCCAAAAATAGTATCTAAAATTATCAAGGGTAATAACAATGGTTATCAATTCTTTCTCTATTATAGACTATTTGGAATGGAAAAAAATTAGATTCCTATAAAAATAAGAAATGACATATGAATTCCTTACTACTCTCTTCCCAATAACATCCCATAAATAGAATTTTGAATCGTAATTCATCAACTCAAAATGTAATACCAGATTAGATGGTTGAACTAGTAGTGGGTATAGGAGCTTCTTTTTAATTTAATTAAAGTATTTCTTATACTTAATATCAAAGAAAAAAAGGATTATCTTTCTATAAAAGTCTTATCAAAGGCAGAAAAATTAAGCTAAAATTTTTTATGAACCTCATATAGAAACTAGTAGGGCCAAAAATAGATCAAATACCTTTCAAAGTCTTTGGAAAAGGTAAATAATAGATAATCACTACTACAAAACCCGCCTATAACCGTGTTGGCATTTATCAACGCTCAAAAAATTCACTAATAATGTTCATCTTTATCATCTCTAAAATAATCATTGATAATGGAATTCATTTATCATTGCTAAATAATGATGATAAAATGCACCCATTATCAACGATTTTTTTAGCATTGATAAAAGTTAACCTTTATCAGTGCTTTATTTTAGCACTGATAAAGGAAACTTGTATCCGCTCTTCATTTATAACACTGATAAAAGGTATCCTTTATCAGTGCATTTTTAGCGCTGATAAAAATTTCCCTTCATCAGTGCTTTTTTAGCACTGATAAAGATTCGGTATAAAATGAAAAATTAAACAAATAGATATAAAATGAGTGAATTAAGAAAAATATCAAACATTTTATTAATTAAATAATTATTGATAAAAATGAATAAATTTAATATACATATATATATATTATGAATATTAATAAATAGTATATATTAAATATAGATATATAAAACAAATAAGTATAATATATATAATGTTAATTAAAAACATATTACTGTCTTATTCATTTTTAATGTTGTTTGATTTTTCAATTTAACCTATATTAAAAATCATGTGTTTCATTTATTTCTCGTACATATATATATATATATATATATATATATCTGTGTGTGTGTGTGTGTGTTAATGCATTGGTATACACTATGCACACACAAATACATCTACGCAATATATAGAAACACATACAACTAATATATATGTAATGTATTCAAATTTTAGTATATTTTATAATTTCATAATAACATGATACATTTAATATATATTATGTTTTTAATTGGTCAATTTTATTTATATGTTTTTAATACTACAGTTAGGGTATTCATTTTTAATGTTTTTTATTTTTTATTTTGATTTTTAATTTTATCATTTTTTATTTTTTATTTATATATATTAATTTAATATGTTTTACTATTTTCAATATGTATTCATCTACTTCAATATATATATATATCCATATTTTTTTAATAACTCATATTTAATTAATAAAACTTATCCATTTTTTATATATTTTTAATGTGTACTCATTTTGAATTATTCAATTTTACTCATTTTTAAAATTCAATTATTAATGATTATATTTCCATAATAATGTTAAAAATATATTTGTTAATAAATATTTAGAAATAAATAATAAATGTATATTTTCTATATTAATAATTATTATAAATTAATAATTATTATTTTTTAAATAAATATTTATATAATTATAAATAATTAATTATATATATTTAAATAAGTATAAAATTATAATAAAGTTTCTTAAATATTTATAATTTCCAAAAATTTAACAGTGCTTTTGCAGCGCTAATAAAGATCAATATTTATCAGTGCTAATTAAGCATTGTTAAAAGGTATATTTATTTTTAAGCATTGATAAAGATCACGATTAATCAGCACTAAAAAGCACTAATAAAAGACATATTTATCAGTGCTTATAAATTTAACGCTTATAAAAGGGATCTTTTCGGTTCTTTTTTTGAAAGTGTTGTTAAAAGTGACATCAATCTATTTAGAAAAACCCGAACCACAACTCGGTCACTCGCGATTCTCAAGCTCTCGCAGAACTCTTCTGTCGTCGGTGAAACTCCTCTACGTTCTCTCATATTAATCAAGACTAGAATCCAATATATGTTATTTTCTACTCTTCCTCTATTGTTTTTTGATGTTTTCGGTTCCGATTTTTGTGTTTTTTCATTGTTCGTAAACATGAAGAACCCTACATCTCTTCTCGTCACTACTGAAATACAACGAGTGTGGTTTTATTTCATCCTCTTTCTCATTTCATATGCATTTTAATGTCCAACCCATTTGTCCCTAAAGAAACACATAGATGGTTTACTCTCCTCTTAGCATTAACTAAAGAGACCTCTCATCCCCCCTTAGTTTTCTCTTCATTTGAATAATATAGAGTTCCAAAATCTAGGTAGTTTCTCAAATTTAATTCATCTTATATACTAAATTATAGATTCTAAAGGCTTAATTGTGAGGGTTTTTAAGGATTAGGGGATACCAAGTTGTGTCCCTCATTTATGGGTGATGGACATATAGGGGCCAAGGATTGTTTAAAAATCATTAAAACATGTTTTGGGGATTTTGGCTATTCATATAAATTGTTAAACCATGAAATGGGTTATTTATATTTATGATTTTGATGAATAATTTTTTATTGAATGGAAAAAAATATTGAATTAATTAGTCACATTCCAAAAATTATTTTAGTGATGCATGTTATGAGAGTTCCTTTTAATTAATTTAAGATTATTACTAAACTTTAACCATGCGTTAAAAGGAGTGATGGGGAATTTCGTTGGTGAGAAAAGTATGCTCAACAAATTTTTTAAAAATTTCCTAGATTGGATAGAGTTGAGAAATCATTGGGTAAATGGAATTAGAAAAACACAACCACATATAAAGAGTGTATTTCCCAAAAGTAAGTGAGTTATCCATGGTTGGATATTTGATCAAGAAAACTATTAGATGTGATTTATTAATAGATTTAATAATCATAATATAGAGATAATTAATTTATAGGATAAAAAATAATTTGAAAATCCATCTAACATGGTGAATAACTGTAGAGAGAACAAAAATTAATTAAAATATACATTTTATGGTATGAATATTTATGTCCTATAAGTCATGATAATTTTTTATCCATGTCCAAAATGCACAAAATAGAGATACGAACCCCTATTGTAATTAACATGTTGTTACATTCCATATCGAAACCTCTCTTCTTTTTTGATCACTATTTATCACTATGTTAAGGCCCTATCACTACTTCAGTGATCAAGGGTCCTCAATAATTTTTATATGATTGAAATATAGTGTAATCTCCTCAAAGTCTAGAATAATTTTTTTCTTCTTTAGTGTTATAAATCAAACATACTCTATTGAAGCTTAAATATGGATTCCAATGGTACTATATAACAAGTTTTCCATAGGTGTTTTTTTCTTTGTTTTCATTGACATTTATCCTTGAGGTATATCAGACCATTTAGGTTTTTTATCTCTCTAATGATCATAGGATGATACCCTAAAACTCATAAGTGGTATTAGAGACTTGTTCTCCACGGACAGAATGTATTAATCTATTAGTTGTTTTAATAAATAAATATAATATTTTATTTTGTCAATATCATATATTATGATATTAAGGATTTATTTGTTCATACATAGCATATGGATATTATATATCAATTGAGGAGACGTTTTCATTGATTCCATCAGTGTAGGTTCCTAGGACACTTTAATACTTAGACGTTTGGTTGTCTTCCATCTCTTCATGATGGATTGGGATCCCTCTTTCAAACTATCCTTCCTCCAATAATCAAGAGATGGAAGGAAATCAGGCATCTAAGGAAGGATTAAATAAAGGTGGTGAAGGTTAGATGTACTATAGTATTGAAGTATTATATTGCTGTTCAAGATTTCATGAAAGATACATGCAATTGTGGACTTCTTTTCATAGAGTGTATTGCATTTTTGTTATTTAAGAAAAATTAAATGTTTGACTTCTCATATAGAAAATGGATTCTGAACATGATGATGTTTCCAATACCAAGAAATAATAGACTATTGATGATGAAATTGTGGAATTATTAGGGTATCAACAACATGTTGATGAAAAAAAATGAAAAAGACAACAATGACATAACATCACAGTTTTGGATAAAATTATCAAGGATAGAAGTTAGGGTAAAAAAAATTAGGTTGTTTGGAATCAACGTGGCCAACCTTTTGACCCCAACAAGTCAACGTTCATTAGTTATCTTGGGGTCATAATAAGGATTAATGTGCCGATTGATATTGACTCATGGTGTTGAGTCCAACCTGTAACAAAGGAAATCCTTTGGAATGATATAATGGTAATGTTACAATATACTTTCTCTATTTTACTAAAAAAATTATATAATGAAATGTTGATTTAGTTTTCATTATTCCTTGCATACTTCATTTATTTTAGAATTTCTTCATAAGAAATGTGTCCTAATGGATGCTGGAAAATCCCATAGAGTCTTTCGGACTCTTCTAATGAAGTTACATCTTAGAGATGCTAAGGGGAAAATAAATCCCCACCCAGCACTTTGTTATGCACACATTATAAAGTAGGAAACATGGACTTCTTTCAGTAATCATCACAATGAGAAATCATTTTAGGTGAATTTTGATCAATAATATATTATTTGATATTATTTATTTTATCAAACTTGATTCAAAATTGTTAATTTATGAAACATCAAAAGAGTTCTGAAAATAAAGAACATGCATCAAAACCAGCGTACCTCTATCACAAAGGAAGGATGGGGTATGCTTTATTAGAGATGAAATTGGTATGCATTTTAAATCAAAAATAAAAGTTTAATTATGTGATATGAAACAACATATGTTTCTCTGTTTATATGCAAATTGATGAATTAAAATCTGAAGCCACTTTCATCCCAAGTCATATGTTATGGAAGCAGGCTCGTGTAAATAAGGATGGTATATTAGTTGATAAAACACAAAATCCATCTGGGAAGCATGTGTGAATATGACATAATTGTAATTCGTTATGATTTATAACAATATTATATCAAATAAATATGTTAATATTTTTTTTATATGGTTTAGGGACAAGAATCGACAACGACCGTATGAGAAGAAAAGCGACTTTCAGTAGCTTTGAAGCGGCCTAAACAATATGGTCTCATTAGAGCATTAGGTTTTGAAGTCTCTCCTAGAAAGTATTTAGAGAAGATAAAACCACATGAAGATACATATAATATGATGAGACGAATGCAGACACAAATAGACTCACTGCAAGATATTATTTTGCAGTCTAGTTTGGAAGAATAATGTATAAGAAAAGATCAAAATGAATCGGCGGCGGAGCAAATATCCGCACATGATCCAAATGATCTCACTAACTTTGAGGCTAGTCATTCACCCCAAACCTTACCCAGGGTAATCAATTTTTTCATTACTCTTTCTCCTAAATTTGAATAAAACAACTTCCAAAAACTTTATATTACTAAAATTTTGCAGGGTGTAATTGTATGTGATTTTTTTCTGTCAATGCCCATGTACCGTTGTGTTGCAAGGGATATAGTGTATAATATCCTGGGAGACCATCTACATAATCAACCCCTCCCAAAAGATCACATGAGAGTGGGGATTGTGGTATCCTATGAGCCAACTGCTGAGTTGTATGTTCAACTTGATGATCCAGATATTACAGCAGCCGAAGCTGCTACTGGAGCTTTCATAGCATGGTTGTATAATCTTATAAAGATACATGAGGTATGCCTTTAAAAAAAATTTCAAATGAAAAACATGTAATAGTTGATTAAAGAGGTCTGAAGTGATGTATGATATTACAAATGGATAAAATGGTATAGAAATGAAAGATCTAATCAAGGAAATCTGGTGAATCGAACAATAAAAAACACTCTTACAAGAGTACCTTCTCTATGAATGTTCTAGAACAGCATTTATTAATATTACAACTTCATGCAAAGACCACATTTAAAGATAAATCTATGTCTTATATTCACTATAAAGAAGAAATATTTTGAGCTTCCATTATAGATGGAATTGGTCTTGAGTCTCTAAATGAGATTCTCAAGCATGAATGGTTGGGCGTCTCAATTGAGAATACATATATAAGGTACATTTTCATAATACCTCTATCCAAATAGTAGACTAAATATGTTTATTAAATTTAATAACTCTTCATATTTTGTACAGGCATTTATATCACAACTATATAAATGGAAGATCGTGAGAATCATTATTTGGATTCATTAATCACAGTATCATTTCTACGATAAAAATTAATTTGGAAAACAATGAAATAGAGAAGAAAAAAGATGAGTTACTCAAATCTTTTAATAAAAAAGTGTCAAAAAATTTATAATTTTTTATGTCTACAATGCAAGGGTAAAACTTTATGAACTAATCAAAAAAATTGACTTTTAATTTTTGAATTAATTAATTGTTTTTGTTTTTTTAGGAAGCACTGGATGTTGATAGCAGTCAACATAGACACCCCAAATATTTATATTTTGGATTCAATGCATGGATTTCCAACCGACTGACTACATATGATGTTTATTTTGAATCAGTGATACACTAAAATCAACATTTTATCGATAAAATTCGAATTATATGTTCATTCTATGTTTTAATGAGATTTTTGTTGTGATAGGGTGGTCGCTAAATATAGGCAAAATCATGGAATGAGATCAGTGTATGATAAGATAAAGCTTGTGGATTACTACAAATGGAACCAAATTAAGGTATATATAGTAATATTTAACTATCAAAAAATGTCAAATCAATTTACTTATTTTGGTCAATGTTTTTACAGTGTCTGAAATAAGATAATGCAATCCATTGTTGATATTATGTTTTCAAATTTATGAGATAAATCATATAGCATAAAAAGACTAGAATCCCCCAAAATGTAATTTTCAAAGGTAATTACAATTTCACTAAATATATTTCATAATCAATTGTTTATTTATATTCTCTCAATACTATCAAGATTGATGACAAAAGAGTTACTCAAAAGAAGAAATCAATTTGTTTAGATACGTGTGGTCAGTGTACTTTTTGTCAGAATGTATGTTGTGATCCATAACGAGTCATGACCTTTGAAAGATATTTGGGGTGTGAAGAATTAGTGTCAAAATGCTTATATATTATTTTTAATCTCTTTCTCAAGGAGAAGATTAATGGAGTAAATCAATTTTTTTAGAAGCGTTGACCTACAAAAAATAAAAATTTTGGACAAATGCAGAGGCAGAGGTGAAGGCAGAGGAAAAAGCAGAGATGAAGGCATAGGTGGAGGCATAGGTGGAGGCAGATTCAATGTTGGAGACCAATGTGGAGGAGGAGGCAAAGCTGAAGACTGAGGTGGAGACTGAGGCGGGGGATGATAATAAGTCCTAACCTGAAAATAATAAAATTGTTGGGAAATGAAGTATAATGAGGATCATACCATGATTGTGTTTGAGAAAGATTATTTAAAAGTGCACACAACACTTGTCTCTTAAGATAAGATCTATTGTGCATCTTTCTAGTTTAAAATGACATTTTAGTAAAAAACACATGTGGCATACTATAAACTGAGAAAACACATTCAAATTGTTTTGGTAATTCAGGAAAATGATCCATACATCATTTTTATGGGTAGGGATCATCCACACCTCAATCTAATGCACGGTATGAACGGTATGACACTAAGTGTTTTTTATTCAAAAGTGACATTAATTTTAGTAAAAAAACAAATGACAGACTCAAAACTGAGAAAACACATTCAGATTATTTTGGTACTTTAGGAAAATGATCCATACATCATTTTTTATGAGTAGAGATCAGTTTCACCTCAATCTGACACATGGTGTTACCGGTATGACTCCAAGTGCATCTTTTTATTCAAAACTGGCATTAATTTTACTCAAAATAAAAACTGACATACTCAAAACTATGAAAACACATTCTGATTGTTTTAATAATTTAAAACAATGTTCCATGAGTCATTTAGGACGTGTAGAATTCAGCTGCACCTCAATCCAACACATAGTGTGCCTCCAAGTGCATCTTTTTTATTCAAAATTGACATTAATTTTAATAAAAAAACAACTAAAATACTCAAAACTGAGAAAACACATTCGGATTGTTTTGGTAGTTTAGAAAAAATATGCATACATAATTTTTGATATGTAGGGATCATCCACACCTCAATCTGATGCACAGTTTAATCAGTGTGACTCTAAGTGTGTCTCTTTTATTCAAAAATGACATTAATTTTAATTAAAAAAACAATCGATATACTCAAAACTAAGAAAACATGTTCTGATTCTTTTGATACTTTAGGAAAACTATCCATGAGTCATTTGGGATGTGTATCCTTCATCCATGCCTCAATATGATGTACAATGTGACTCTAAGTGCATCTTTTTTATTAAAAATTGAAATTAATTTTAGTAAAAACAAAACCCAGCAAACTCAAAACTGATAAAACACATTCAGGTTGTTTTAGAACTTTATGAAAATGATCCATAGGTCATCTTTGACGTGTAGGGACTAGTCGCACCTCTATTTGACACACAGTGTGACCGATATGACTCAAACTGAGTCTTTTTTATTTAAAAGTGACATTAATGTTAATAAAAAACAATTTACATACTCAAAACTGAGTAAACGCATTCTGATTGTTTTGATACTTTAGTAAAATTATCCATGAGTCATTTGAGACGTGTATGATTCATTAGTTCCTTAATCTGATGCATGATATGACCGGTATGACTCCAAGTGCGTTGTTTTTATTCAAAATTGTTATTAATTTTTGTAAAAAAATAACTCACATACTCAAAACTGAGAAAACACGTTCTGATTATTTTGGTACTTTAGTACAATAATCCTTATGTCATTTGTGACCTGTAATGATCAACTACACTTCAATCCAACGCATGGTGTGATCGTTATAACTCCAAGTGTGCCTTTTTATTCAAAACTGACATTAATTTTAATCAAGAAAACAACTAACATACTTAAAACTAAGAAAACACATTTCCATTGTTCTGATACATTAGGAAAACATCCCATGAATCATTTGGGACATGTATCATTTACTCACGCCTCAATCCAATGCATGAAGTGACCGGTATGAATCCAAGTGCATATTTTTTATTCAAAACTAACATTAATTTTAATCAAAAAAACAACTAACATACTCTATAAATATAATAGTGTTCTTTTTTTCTTGTATTTATGTTAGAAATTTTATTTCCTTTAAATTCAGTATTTGTATCTTATTTTGGTAATTTTTGTTCTTGTTTGTGTTGATTTAGTGTGTTGCTGCAGTACGTTGCACCTGTTTCTGGTGATGCAGTGTGTTGAAGCATCACACTGCAGTTTTCACCTTTATCAGTACTACTAAATGCACTGATAAATCTTTCCTTTATCAGTGCTTTAAGAAGAGCTAATAAATAACTCCTTTATCGATACATATATAGGTGCTGATAAAGTCTATCTATATCAACGCATTACAATACACCGAGAAATCATTTTTTTATCAGCACTAATAAATCATGCTTTTATCGGTGCAAATAAAAGCGCTGACAAAAGACGTCATTTATCAATTCTTTTAAAAGTGCTGATAAATGTACTATTTATCAGCACTAAATAAATGTGCTGAAAAAGGGGCTCTTTTATCAACGCTTTTATTTGTGCTTATAAATATACCCTTATTTAGCGTTTTTTTATCATTGATAAAAGTGAAGGACTTTTAACTATGCTAGGGTTATGAATGCTTTTCTAGCGCTGATGAAGGTCGATTCTAGCATTATTATAGACGGTTTTATTAGTAGTGAATGTAAATTTGGACTTGTCCATCCAAATCTCATTCCTAGACACTTCATGACCGAGATCAATTCCACTCTCAACCATAATTTGGAATTTATCATAGTTCAAAACAAGGTTTTTTTCAATACACACTATAAAAACTCTAAGAATGTCCCCAAAACATCTCAGATAGCTCTCAAAAGATATAATATACACTAAAAAATTATTCATAAACACCTCCATATATTCCTAAATAAATTTATATAGAATACTAAGCATGCATCTTTGGAAGGTGGGGGGATTAGATAGTCAAAATGGCATTATCTGATAAGAAAAGGTACCAAAAGTGCATGTAAAAGTTGTTTTATCTCATTCCTCTACAACTATATGAATATAAAAGTATCCTAAAACCCCATCTAAGAATAAATAATGGAATTGAACAACTAACCTTTCAAGGATTTGATCAAGAAAATGAAACGGAAAGTTGTCATTCCTAGTCACTATGTTTAGCCTCTTATAATCTATGCATTCCATCCACTTAATGACAGCTTATAAGGAACTAATTATCTAAATTAATTCTTTAAAAATATGAACCCACCCTTTTTATGAACAATTTGAACTGGACTTACCCATTCGTTATCGAAAATGGGGTAAATTATATCAATAGCCAACCAGGTAGTCACCTCCTTTTAACAGCTTTAAGGAGGGGTAGGAATCAATCTCCTTTGGAATTTTCTATAAAGTTTAGAATTATCTTCTAGATGTTTCATGTGAATATTCACCCAATGGAAAATCTTGGGTAAGTCATCTAAAGACCATCCTATTTCCTTCCTATTCTTCCTAAAGACCCCTAAGAGTTAGCTATCTTGATCACTAGATAACACACTAGAAACTATAATAGGACATTTATGTTTCTCTTCTAAGTAGGAATGTTTCAAATATTTAGGAAAGTCATTATGTTCAAGTCTATATGGGATTTCCTCTTTAAAAAATAGGTTATATGGGTTATTTGAGTTCAATTTTAACTTATATATCATTCTCCATCATAGTAGTTTTACAACACTCTAAAACAATGGTGCAATTATTCTCACACAATGTACATGTGTCACCCTTAAATGAAATTTCATATTTAAGTGAAAAACATGAGGTGACTCTTAAATGAAATTTGTAGCGGATTTTAAGTTCAAAATATTGGAATCACATGAAACATTTTAATAGAAATGATAATTTTCCATAGTTATGTCATGTTTGGGAAAATTTAAATCAATTTGAGCCATTTCAGGTTCAATTTCACATGATAAATCTGAATTTCATAAAAAATTAAAGGTTAAAAAATATTAGAAAAATATTGATCGATATCAACATATTTTTAGTAAAAACATTAGAAGTTCCTCCATTTCCAAGTTCAGAAATGTAAAAACAACATGAATTATCTTTAAAATGGGTTTGATTTCAAATTCATTATAGCAGAATTCAGGGTTTTCAATTCTAGTAAACTCATTATATAGAAAACTTTTATTTCCCAAAGAATTTATAGGTTGGTTATCTTGAAGAAAATAAAGAAAAATATCTTTAGAAAAACAATCAATGATATTATCTTTTTTATATAGAATTATCTTCCAAGGAGGTGTTTCATTGATTCAAATATACAAAAATTAACTATTTGGCCTCCAAACCTTAATGAAAATTTTATTTTGTGAACATTGTCTATAGATTTAGCAATTTTCAAGAATAGTATAACTAGAATTAAGGGTTCATATTTGCTAAAACATCCATATTCCATATCAAAAAATTAAAAAAAAAAGCAAGGAAAATAGGATCTTTTACCCTTACCAAAAAATCTTTAATGACTCTAGTTGGATTAGCTAAACTTCTATTATCTAGTTGGATAACTATTTTAGACTTGTTGATCTCTCTAACATACATAAAAGAACAAATAAAATATGGAATAAAATTTATGGAGGATCTTAAATCTAACATTGCATCATCAAATTGATGATTTCCAATAACACAAGGAATAAAAAATGTACCTCAATCCTTGAATTTAACAAGTAGAAAATATTAGACCACGGAGGAAACATTCCTCCCCAAGTTGATTTTTTCACTTCCCTTGAACGTCCTTTTATGAGTAAAAATATCCTTAAGAAATTTAGTATATCTGGGTATTGTTTCATAACATATTATAAGGGAATGATAACATGGAATTTTCTAAATGTTTCTGGAACTTCCTTGTCCAATTTGGTTACAAAATTATTCTTAATAAGAGGACAACCTAGAGGGTAAGTTATTGGTTCCTTGGACATCATCTGGTCATAATAAAAAAATTTCATCCCTTTATAAAATCTCATAACATTTATAAAATCCATATAAATTAATTAAAGCGTGATTTTGTCCTTTTTATTGTTTTTTCTTATTCTATTGGCTTGTCAATAACGGGTTCAATTTCAAATTCAACATGTCTAAGAACCAATTCAATAGGTGGTTTTGTGATTTCTCCATGTGGTTTTATATTTCTTTTGAAGGTGGGAATGTCCTTTTTAGGATCTTGTTTATTAATTTAAACTTGTGGGTTTTGATTTTCAGTTCCACTTCTTAAAATTATGGAACTAACATTCTCCCTTACCCATGGGTTCACTTCAACTCGTGTGGAAAATGAACACTTTGATTTTTCAGACCATTAATTTCAATTTCCATTTGTACTATCTATGTTGCCATATTCTATAATGGTACTTGTTGTTGTTGATAAATGTATTGTTATTTCTTAACTATTTCTTCAAGATAATAATCATTCTTTTTATTATTCTTCATTGTTTGGTTATCTTGGTTTTGAAATGATGTGAAATTCATTAGAGTTTGATTACTAAATTGGTTAGGAATGCACTTATTCTATTGATTTTAATATGGGGTTATAAGCACCTATTTTTTTGATCAAGTTACCAAAACCTACTATTATGTTTATAATTTTAGACTTAGTTAAAATTCTGGTTGGGTTGAAAAGTCTTGGATTGGTTATTCAAGCTTGAAAATTGACTAGTCTGTTTGTCTTGAAAATGGTTTTTAGGGAATATCACATTACTGGATTCAGGACTCTCATGAAATTTTGGACATTCATTATTAAAATGATCGTGAGCAAATAAAATTTCACAGTGCATCTAGATTTGAAACATTGGTTCAGGTTAAGTTTGTGACGGGATAGAGTTAGATAAAATTTGTCTCGTCGTGTTGGTGAAACCACTCAACTGACTTTCAAATTGACTAATTTTTGAATTGTAAGTAGACAATTCCATGAAATTTTTTACATGAATTAATCCCCTAGTACCAAATTGCTGTAAATTTTGAGCCATATTTGAGATGATATTTATAACATCAATAGGATTATTATCCACTAAAGCACCTCCAAAAACAACATCTATCATGATCTTATCCATCAAAACAAATCCCTCATAAAAATAATAGATTAAGAGTATATCAGGAATCTCATGGTGAGGAAATCTAGAACACAACCTCTTAAACCTCTCCCAGTATTCATGAATACTCTCCCCTTAAAACTGTCTAATCCCACATATATTTTTTCTAAGTGAGGTAGTCATAGATTCTAGGAAAAAATATATTAAAATGTTTTTAAAGTGGGTGACAATCCTCTATATAAGTGGATTAGGACTAGTTTAACCACTCCTTATCCACCCCATATAAGGAAAAAAGGAAATTGCCACATATTATTCTAATCCTCACTGACACTCTGAGGTTTCATAGTGATACACACCATGTGAAATTCTTGTAAGTTCTTGTGTGAATCCTCACCCGGCATCCGATGGAATTTATGCAAGTGATCAATAATTCATGATCTAAACTCAAGTCATTGTGTTATTTTAGGGAATCATATACTATTATATTGATTTTCCAATTCAATAGTAGCTAGATCCTTTAAATTTCTTTGTCCTACCATTCATTAAATATTTTTTAGGTTTTCCATTTTGAGGAATTCCATTTTAGGTGATTTTGGTGTTGAAGTTTCAACTCTCTCTAAAATATAAAATTCAAAGACTTGTTTATTTTTCTATTTTTATACTATTCAAGATCCCAAATTATATGAATCTTCAAATTTTGGAGTTAAATCTTATTCTATGATGTATAAACTTATCATTTATTTTTTGATTTTTGTTTACAATTTTTTTACTTTTTTTAGCAAGGAAATTATTTTTTTTTCTTTAACATTTTTTAAAAATCCTCAGAAGTCTCATGGAAAACAACACAAATTTAAGCACTTGGTTTTTTATGTGTATTTTAAACCTAACATTAAATTTGTATCCTCTAAATCCTATAGTATAGCATAACTCTGAGTAGTCTCCAGTTAGGTTTCCTTTAAATAGTTCTTTCCTGTCACATTTTTATATTTCTCTAGTGAGGTCGCATGGTTTAATGGGCCATGCTCCAATCATGAAACAATTCCTAAAACATTTTCAGAATGAAGTGCCTGGTCACTACATAGTTTGTGAGGCCAAGAAAGTGAACCTCATGCCTATGATTCTATTTCTATTTTTATCCCAAAACACTAAGAGGAATTCCCAAGGAAACACGTACAATTCCAATTTGGATAAAAACCCACCATCTCAAACTTCAATCCAACAATAGTTAAAACAAAATTAAAAACTCAATTGTCCATGAAAACTCAATGCTCGAAGTAAGAGTTATCTAGACTCTCCCTAAACCTACCTCTCAAATTTTAACATTAATATTTCTATACTACCCGACCTACCAAATGATGAGAGAGTGACTCTAAAACCTAGGACCCTCTCTAAAACCTAGGCATTGATACAATTTGTAATGAACTGAATCAGGATGACTCGACAAATCACTTGGCTCAGTCTACCACTAGGCCCAAAGGGTGTTCCTAATCCCCACGGACTAGAAACTAGTGTACATGTATCAAGAATAATACCTTGGGAATAGTTTCACCCTATTATTAATAATATATAAAGTATAAAAATATACTGAGAAACCTGTATGAAAAATCCAGACATTGGGCGTCCATTCATATCAATCAAAAATTGATTTTTTTTATTCAATTATGGGATAATTGCTCATTAAGAAAAGGAATAGTCACGACGGTCTAAAATGATGCAGTCCAAGGGCATCCCCTTGCACAAAATTATTGCATTCCTGAGGCAGCGAGCCCAAACTAGAATACACGATCAACAGATCCTCTGCACAACTCCCCTGAGAAAGGACATTCGCATCGAAGTTGGTATCCTTATGCACATTCCGAACCGAGCAACCATGTCTAAGCTCCAAGGAGCAACTGTGAACAAGATAAGTCGGGTGCCAAGGAGGTTCCATCTGTCCATTTAAATCTCATACAACAATTTCATAATCTTACTCCACCTCTGAACACATCAACACTAAGTTCTTGCAAATCATGATACCAGTATGAATTTCTTTCATCCCTGCACCCAGCGAACTCCTCAGACCATAAAAACTACTGAAGGCAGACATCACTGAACCATACACATCCCGTAGTAGACTGCCCCCATGGATTTTTTTCATTCATAAATGATACATCCACATTAAGTTTATATCCATGTAGCAGTGGACTACATGTGATCTAACATCCCTGAGAACTGGGCAGGACTAGTGTCTTGTTGAGTAACCTGCATATAATATGAGACTGTTGTCCTCCTTTAACCACATAACCCAACTCATGGATCACCCCCTTCATTCTAACATGAAGGAAGGTGACTGAAGGTCTCACCACTATCCTCACCTTATTCCTTGCCTCCCATAACATCCAGAAAATAGAAATAACAATGATTCCATGAATATTATGTTCTATTTCTTGATTTACTGCTCCCAAAAACCAACTAACAATAATGTACTGAATGGAAGAGCATGATGAATTGAAACAACCCCGGTTTCCCATAATAGACCACAAGTTGTTGGCCCATTCGCTCTCGATAAAAAGGTGGAAGGCCGACTCTGGCTGTGGGTTAGTACAACAGTAGCAGTGCGAGGCCATGGAAATCCCCTTTTTCTAAACATTATCCTCTATTAGAAATGCTTGATTTCATGCCCTCCATACCAGGAAATTAATTTTTGTTGGAACCTCTTTTCACCAAACCAAGCATCCTATTCATCATGATCCACTCTATGATGAAGAAGCATCCTATAATCATTCCTATTGAAATATCCAGAAGCAGAACCTGTAAAACAAACCCAATCGGCCTCCTCATTAAACACTATCTCTTTGAAAGTGACCATCTTCTCCTCACTCAGAATAGAGTCCATAAGTCTTGGATACCAAGAATCCTCCTTAACCATCATATCAGGCATAGGATAGAACAAAAAAAACATCTTCACATCGACCGAGTTATCAGACCATAAATTGATCTCTCCTCTCCCCACCACCCAACATGAAGAGTCTTGAAGAATATCAATATGATATAGGACAGTTTTCACTAGGCTGGATAGTTTCCGTCTGTCCCACTCCTCCTAATTTTGTCCATTTTTGTTTCTGATGAATTTGGCCCACAGTGATTCTTCAATAATAAATTCTCATGCCATACGAGCCTACATGGATTGTATTGTTAATGATATATCCTTGAGACCGAATCCTCCCTCCTTGATTGATTTTGCAAGATGACTCCATGAATTCTAATGATCCATGCCCATGGAGTTGGCATCCCATAGGAAAATATTCGTAGTTTTCTCCATCAATGAAATAACTCCTTTGGGAGGAGATATAACGGACATTACATGCATTGGAATTGATGATATAACATTGTTGATCAATGAATCATGACCACCGAAGGATAGGAATATTCTCTTCCAACTATGAATCCTCCAAAGTATTCGGTTGATGTGGTCATCAAAGAATAACTTTTTAACACGCCCATTAGCAATAGGGGCCCCGAGGTAAATCATTGGAAACTGCTTCTGCTGGATTCCTAGAATATCCTGGATATCCTGATCCCTCCTTCTTGAACATTTATTTGAAATGAAAACACTACTCTTCCTCACATTGATACATTGTCCACTTAGCCTTCCATAGACCTCCATAATTTCCATAAGACTTAGAATAGAAGATCTCCTACCATTCATGAAAATCAGAATATCATCATCAAACATAAGATGTGAAAGGGAACCATCTAAGGATTTCGTGTGATAAAAGTGGATCCTCCTTTCCTCAATTCCTCAGTTTAAATTATGTGAAAGATCCTCTTGGGAAATGATAAACACGATGTGTGACAAAGGATCCCCTTGCCTCACTCCCCGCACACTTTTGAAATAACCAAATCCCTTACCCATAAGAGAGATGGTAAGCCATGGTGATGAATAACAATGAAAGTAGAGGTCAAACACCCATTCGATAAAGCCAAGTTTCCTCATGACCTGTATAATAAAACTCCAATTCATATAGTCATGTGCCTTGTCTATATCCACTTGGATGATGAGGTTGGACCCAATCACACATTTATTAACATCTTCCACTAACTCTTTGGAAATTCCAATCACCCCTGGATGCCTCTACCCTTGATAAAGTCATGTTGTTCCTGGGAAATCACTTTTAGGGTCATCTTTTTTATCCTCCTAGTAAGAAGACTCACCAAAATATTGTAAGAGACATTACATAAACAAATGGGTCTAACATGATCAATAGAGGAAGGGTCTTCGATTTTTGGTAATAGAATAACTCTAGAAGAACAAGTTATCCTATTAATCCATGCATATAAATAAACAGATACAATATAATAAAATAAGACAAATGTGGCATAAACTGAACATCACAATAATAAACAATCAACAAGCTCAATACAGATATAATAGAAGTGGAATACAAGAAAACCAACATGTTGTATCATCTGATACAACACCACCTCAAAAACATAAAACAACATGAATAACTACCACAACATATCATTATAGACCATGACCACTCATCACTTCCACAATGTCCAAAAAAGAACCAAAAGACCCACATTGGATGCAATTGAACATGGGCATCCGATATAAAACATGGAAGTTTCATAAAGACAAAAGTGTATGCAGGGTGTGATCTACACTTTCCCATTTGGGTTTCACCAAAGATTTTGTGCAATTACATTCATAATCCACCTCATAAATTCATGTTTGAAATATAAATGGAAAATAGATTTTTCACATGCAAGTATAATGAAATCAAATAATATGCCATCACCGCTTTTTACAAACATCCTCTCTTAAAAGGTGGGTCCATTATGTTAGGGACACTATAGAAGAAAATGGTCAAGGGAATCGACCCCAGGACCGAAATAGATTACTCTTGAAAAACTGGGACACCACTTTAGCATCATCCGTGATAGTCAATATAGCTTCAATACACTTATACACATAGCCTACATCAAGAAAGATATATGAATATCCAAATGAATTAAAAAAAGACCCATGAAATCCATCCCCTAAACATCAAAGGAATCACAAAATAATGAAAGTTGTTAAGGCATATCATGTCCTTGAGAAATGTTTCCTTGAAATTAAAAGGTTTTTAGGTCCTAAAAGATTCGTGAGAATTTCTTGAAATGGTGAGCCAAAATAATCATGAATCTAAAACTTTCTTAGTTATTCTTTGGGGCCCAAAGTGACCTATAAAACTCAAACTATTGAAGAATTTCTACACTAAATAAATTTCATAATTTGGGAAAAATATCCTTACATTCTGATCACTTCCCATATGCCACAAGTAAGGATCATCTCAGACATATTTCATATACTCACTAATAAATTTATCAACCTGCTGCATAGAAACCTGGTGAGGAGTAATATCAACAACTAATAAATTCACTATGTCTAAAAACCAAGGTCACTTATCAACAGTAGTAGAATATAACCTCTCCCCAAGGAAAAAATCTCTACTGGGTTCAACAGATGATTTATCCTGATAGAACTCAGTAGGTATCCTACTCAAATGATCAACCATAATGTTCTAAATTCCTTTTATATCATGGATCTCTATGTCAAATTCTTGAAGAAATATGATCCATATAACTAGCCTTGGTTTTGATTTTTACTTATTCATGAGACATCACAACCTTATATCCAAAAAATAGAATCTAAACTTATCAAGGGTAATAACAATGGTTATCAATTCTTTCTCTATTGTGGATTGATTGGAATGGATAGCATTTAGATTCCCATAAGCATAAGAAATGACATGAGGTTTCCTTTCTACTATCTTCCAGAGAAAATCCTATAAATATACTTTTGAATCATAATTCATAAACTAAAAATGTAATACCTAATTAGGTGGTTAAAATATTGGTGGGTACATGTGGTTCTGTTTAATTTCATTAAAGTATTCCTTACACTCATATCAAAGAAAAAAGGAGTATCTTTCTTAAAAGTATTATCAAAGGAAAAGAAATTCAGCTAAAATATTTTATGAACCTCATATAGAATCCAGTATGGACAAAAAAAGATCAAATATCTTTTAAATTATTTGGAAAAGGAAATTAATAGGTAATCACTACTACAAAACCCGTCTATAACAACGCTGGCATTTATCAGCGCTTAAAAAATTTGCTGATAAATTCCATCTTTATCAGCGCTAAAATAAGCGCTGATAAATGAATATCTTTATAAGCACTAAAAAAAGCACCGATAAAATGTACCCTTTATCAGTGCTTTTTTAGCATTGATAAAAGTTAACCTTTATCAGTGCTTTATTTTAGCATTGATAAAGGAAACATGTATCAGTGCTTTATTTATAACGCTGATAAAAAGTGTCCTTTATCAGCGTGTTTTTAGTGCTGATAAAATTTCCCTTCATCGGTTCCTTTTTAGCGCTGATAATGATCCAGAATAAAATAAAAAATTAAACAAATAAAAAAAATGAGTAAATTAAGAAAGATATCAATCATTTTAATAATTAAATAATTATTGATAAAAATGAATAAATTTAATAAACATATATATAGATTGTAAATATTAATAAATAGTATATATTATATATAAATATATAAAATGAATAAGCATAATATATAAAAAAATTTAATTAAAAATATATTAATATCTTATTCATTTTTAATGTTTTATTTTTCAATTTAATCTATATTAAACATCATGTGTTGCATTTATTTCATGTACATATATATGTGTGTGTGTGTGATAATGCATTTTTATACACAATGCACACACAAATATATCTACACAATATATAGAAACAAATACACATAAGCCTGAATGGCCCGAAGGCCTTCTTTTTTTATTTTATTATAGATATTCCCCCTTTAAGGGATGAAGGGGAACCCATACATGACCCGTAGGCCCAAGGCACAAGGCATGCCACGACTCGCAATACATGACCTGAAGGCCCAGAGGCATCTTATGCCCAATACATGACCCGTAGGCCCAACCCACAGGAACTACCCCTCCCCTAGCTTATGCATCATTGATCACCTAGCTCCCCACCTTGCATTGTTGATCGGCTAGCATTGCCTTGTACAAAGCTGCACGGTGCCTGGTCTTGATGGTGATTGACATACCCTCTCATTCCTCCAATCCAGTAGTTTTGCATCTGGTGACTGCTAGTCTTGTTGCTCTGATCCTCTTTTGGGGCATGCTCTGTGTGAATTGGGCTACTCCATAGTCTTTGTGGCCCGAAGGCCCTGAGGCCCGAAGACCTTTGATGACCCGAAGGCCCTGGAGACCCGTAGGCCCAAACCAGTGGCCTGAAGGCCCAAATTGGGTGAATAGTTCAGGCTGCTACAGTACTGAACAGTACCTAATACAGTACTGCTACAGTACCTGGAAGTTCACCTCCACCCGGTTTTGAACCTGGGTCTCTTGGATGCCAAGCAGGAGCCCTTACCACTCGGGTATGGGCTCGTTGGCAAGAAACACATACACATAATATTTATGTAATTTATTAAAATTTTAGTATATTTTATAATTTCATTATAACATGATACATTTAATATATATTATGTTTTTAATCGGTCAATTTTATTTATATGTTTTTAATAATACAGATAGGGTATTCGTTTTTAATGCTTTTTATTTTTTATTTTAATTTTGAATTTGATCATTTTTTTTTATTTATCTATATTTATTTATTTATTATGTTTTAGTATTTTCAATATGTATTCATCCACTTCAATATATATATACATATATATATATATATCAATATTTTTTAATAACTCGTATTTAATTAATAAAATTTATCCATTTTTTTAATATTTTTAAAGTGTACTCCTTTTGAATTATTCAATTTCACTTATTTTTAAAATTCATGTATTTAAGATTATATTTCCATTAATAATGTTAAAAATATATTTGTAAATAAATATTTAGAAAAAGTAATAAATGTATATTTACTATATTAATAATTATTATAAATAAATTATTGTTATTTTTAAATATGTATTTATATAATTATAAATAAATAATTATATATATATTTAAATAAGTATAAAAATATAATAAAGTTACCTAAATAATTATAATTACAAAAATTTTAACAATGCTTTTGTAGCGCTGATAAAGATCAAAATTTATCATTGCTAATTAAGCGCCATTAAAAGATATATTTATCATCTCTAAAACGTTAGAATTGATAAATATAGCTTTTATCAGCATTTTTTTAGTGCTAATAAATATCAAGATTAATCAGTGCTAAAAAACGCTAATAAAAGACATATTTATCAGTTCTTATAAATTTAGCACTGATAAAAGGGATCGTTGTCAGCAGTTCTTTGAAGGTGCTGTTAAAAGTGACATCGATCTATTTAAAAAAACTCAAACCATGACTATGTCACTCACAATTCTCAAGATCTCGTGGAACTCCTCTGCTGCTGGTGCAACTCCTCTACGTTCCCTCAGATTAATCAAGTCTACAATCCATTATATGTTATTTTATGCTCTTCCTCTATCATTGTTTGATGTTTTGGGTTCTAATTTTTGCGTTTTTTCATTTTTCATAAACATAGTAAACCCTACATCTCTTCTCGCCACTACTGAAATACAATAAGTGTGGTTCTATTTCATTTTTTTTCTCCTTTCATATGTATTTGACTGTCCAACACATTTTTCCCTAGAGACACACATAGATGGTTTACTCTTCTCTCTAAATTAACAAGGAGACCTCTCATCCCCCCTCAGTTTTCTCTTCATTTGAATAATATAAGGTTCCAAAATCTAGGTAGTTTCTCAAATTTAATTCATTTTATATACTAAATTATAGATTCCAAACTCTTAATTATGAGGGTTTTCAAGGATTATGGGATACCAAGTTGTGGCCCTCATATATGGGTGATGAACATATAGGGACCAAGGTAAATGTAAAAATCATTAAAACATGTTTTTTGGATTTTGGTTATTCATGTAAATTATTAAACCATGATATGGGTTATTTAGATTTATGATTTTGATGAATAGTTTTTTATTGTTTTCAAAAAATATATTGAATTAATTAGTCACATTCCAAAAATTATTTTAGCGATGCATGTTGTGAGAGTTTTGTTTTTTTAATTAATTCATGATTATTATTAAACTTTATCCATAGGTTACAAACAGTGATGAGGGATTTATTTAGTGAGAAAAGTATGCTCAATTTTTTTTTAAATTTCCCAGATTGGATAGAGTTGATAAATCATTGGGTAAATGGAATTAAAAATACACAACAACATATAAAGAGTGTATTTTCCAAAAGTGAGTTATCCATGGTTGGATAATTGATCAAGAAAACTATGAGATGTGATTTATTAATAGATTTACTAATCAAAATAGAGATATAATTAATTTATAGGATAAAAAATAATTTGAAAATCCATCTAACATTGTGAATAATCGTAGAGAGAACAAAAAATGATTTAAATATACTTTTGATGGTTTGGATATTTATGTCCTATAAGTCATGATAATTTTTTATTCATGTCCAAAATGCACAAAATAGAGATAAGATCCCCCTATTGTAATTAAACCTTTGTTGCATTCTATAGCCAAACCTCTCTTCTTCTTTGATCGTTGATTATCACTAGGTTATGGAGTTATCACTCCTTTGGTGATCGAGGGTCCTCAAGAATATTTATGTGATTGAAGGCTAGTGTAATCTCCTCAAAGTCTATAATACTTTGTTTACTCCTTCATTGTTATAAATCAAACATATTCCATTGAAGCTTAAAGATGGATTCCACTAATACTATATTACAATTATTCCATTAGTTTTTTTCTTTGTTTCCATTCACATTTTTCCTTGAGATAAATCTACCATTTTTTAGGTTTTTTATCCCTCTAATTATCATAGGATGATGATACCCTAAAACTCATAAGTGGTATTAGAGACTTGTTATTCACAGACACAATGTATTAATTTATTAGTTTTTTTAATAAATAAATGTTACATTATATTATGTCAATATCATATATTATGATATAAAGGATTTCATTGTTCTTCCATAGCATATGGCTATTATATATCAATTGAGGAGACTTTTTGAGTGATTCCATTGGTGTAGGTTCCTAGGACACTTTAATCCTTATACGTTTGGTTGTCTTCCATCTCTTGATGATGGATTGGACTCCCTCTTTCAAACTAGACTTCCTCCCATCACCAAGAAATGTAAGGCAATCGAGTGTCTGATGACGAATTAAATAAAAGTAGTGAATGTTAGTTGTACTGTAGTATTGAAGTATTATATCTTTGTTCAAGATTTCATGCACGATGCATGCAATTGTGGACTTTTATGCATGGAGTGTATTACAATGTTGTTATTCAAGAAAAATTAAATGTTTGACTACTCATTTAGACAATGGATTTTTAACATGATGATATTGCCAATCCCAAGCAAGAATAGACTGTTAATAATATAACTGCAGAATTATTAGGCGATTGACAACATATTGGTGAAAAAAATGAAAAAAAACAACGATTCAACATCACAGTTTTGAATAAAATTATCAAGGTAAGAAGTCAGGGTAAAAATTTTGAGGTTGTTAGGAATCAACGCAGCCAACCTATTGATCCCAACAAGTCAACATTCATTAGTAATCTTGGGGTCACAACGAGGATGTATGTGCCGATTGATATTGACTCATGACGTTGTGTCGAACTTGTAACGAAGGAAATCCTTTGGAATGATATAACGGTAATGTTACAATATACTTTCTCAATTTTACTAAAAAATTATATAATGAAACGTTGATTTAGTTTTCATTATTCCTTACAGACTTCGTTTATTTTAGAAGATTTCCATAAAAAATTTGTCATAATGGCCACTAGAAAAGCTCATAGAGGCTTCCAGACTCTTCTGACGAAGTTGCATCTTAGAGGTGCTCAGGAGAAAATAAAGTTCCACCCACCACTTTATTATGCACTCATTATAAATCAGGAAACATGGACTGATTTCAACAATCATCACAATGAGAAATCATTTCAGGTGCATTGCGATTGATAATATATTATTTGATATTATTTATTTTATCCAACTTGATTCAAATTTATTAATTTATGAAACAACAAAAGAGTTCTGAAAATAAAGAACATGCATTAAAACCAGCATGCCTCTATCGCAAAGGATGGGGTACGCTTCCTTTGAGAAGAAATTGGTTTGTATCTTAAATCAACAATAAAAGTTTAATTATGTGATATGAAACAACATATGTTCCTTTTTTTAAATGCATATTGATTAGTTAAAATTTGAATCCACTTTCATCCCAAGTCATGTGCTATGGAAGGAGGCTACTGTAAATAAAGATGGTATATTTGTTGATGAAAACACAAAAGCACTATGGGATGCATGTGTAAGTATGGAATAATTGTAATTAGTTATGATTTATAACAATATTACATAAAATAAATATGTTCATATTTTTTTATATGGTTTAGCCACAAGAATCGGCAACGACCGTATGAGAAGAAAAGCGACTTTTAGTAGCTTTGAAGCAACTTGAACAATATGGTCGCGTTAGAGAATTAGGTTTTGGAGTCTCTCCTCGAACATATTTTGAGAAGATAAAACCACATGAATATATATATAATATTATGAGATGAATGGAAACACAAATACTCACTACAACTTATTATTTTTCGGTCCGGTATGGAAGAACAATGTATAAGAAAAGATCAAAGCGAACTGGGAGTGGAGAAAAGATCTGCACGTGATCCAAATGATCTCAACAGCTTTGAGGCTAGTCATTCCCCCCAAACCTTACCTGGGGTAATCAATTTTTTCATTACTCTTTCTCCTTAATGTGAATCAAAAAACTTCTGATAACATTATATTACTAAAATTCTATAGGGTGTAATTGTATGTGATTTTCTTCTGTCAACACTCACGTACCACCGTGTTGGGAGGGGTACAATGTATAATATCTCAGGAGACTAGCTACATAATCAACCACTCCCAAAATATCACATGAGAGTGAGGATTGAGGTAGCTTATGATCCTACTACTGAGTTGTCTATTTCACTTGATGATCCAGATATTACAATGTTCGAAGCTACTATTGGAGCTTTCATAGCATGGCTGTCTAATCTTATAAAGATACATGGGGTACGTCTTTAACAAATTTTTTCATACGAAAAACATGTAACATTTGATCATAAAAGGTATAAAGTGAGGTATGATATTACAGATGGATAAATCGGTGGACAAATGAAAGATAGAATCAAGGAAATCTAGTAAATCGAGCAAGAAAACAAAACAAACTTACGAGAGTACCTTCTCTCTACCAGTTCCAAAGAAACATTTATTAACATTAATACTTTATACAGAGATCACATTTAAAGATAATGTTGTGTCAGACATTCACTATGAAGAATAAATATTTGGAGCTTACGTTACAGATAGAATTGGTCTTGAGTCTCTAAATGAGATTCTCAAGCATGAATGGTTGGGCGTCTCAATTGTGAATACATATATAAGGTACATTTTCATAATATGTATGTCCAAATAGTGAGTTATATATGTTTATTAATGTTAATAACTATTCATATTTTTTATAGGCATTTATATTACAACAATATAAATGGAAGATCGTGTGAAGCATGATTTGGATTCATTAATCATAGTATCGTTTATACGATAAAAATTACTTTGGAAAACAAAGAAATAGAGAAGAAATAGATGAGTTACTTGAAGCATTTAATAAAAAAGTATCAGACAACAGACACTTTTTGATTTATACAATGCAAGGGTAAAACTCTACGAACTAATCACATAAAATATATTTTTAATTTTTGCATTACTTAACTATTTTTGTTTTTTTAGGAGGCACTAGATGCTGATAGCAGTCAACATAGACACCCTAAATATTTATTTTTTGGATTCAATGCATGGATTTATAACCAACTGACCATACATGATGTGTATTATGAATCAGTAATACACTAAAATCAACATTTTATAGATAAACATCAAATTATATGTTAAGTCTGTGTTTTAACAAGAATTTTGTTATGATAGGGTGGTCGTTAAATACAGGCTAAATCATGGAATGAGGTCGGTTTCTGACAAGAAAAAGCATGTTGATTACTGTAAATTGAAACAAATTAAGGTATATATAAGAAGATTTAACTATCAAAACATTTCAAAACAATTTACTTATTTCAGTCAATGTTTCTTCAGTGTCTGAAACAAGATAACGCCATCGATTTTGGATGTTATGTTTGTAAATTTACGAGACAAATAATACATCATGAAAATACCAGTATCCCACAATAGGTAATTTCCAAAGGTAATTACAATATCATTAAATATATTTCATAATAATTTTTTTGCTTATATTTTCTAAGTACTATCAAGATTGCTGAAAAAAAAGTTAATCAAAAGAAGAAATCAATTTGTTTAGAGATTAGTGGGCAACGTACTTTTTGTCAGAATGTATGCTGACAACAAATTTAGGTGATGAAACGCTATGTATGTAATCTAGTATGATTCATGACCTTTGAAAGATATTTGGGGTGAGAAGCATTAGTGTCAGAATGCTTATATGTTATTTTTGATCTCTTTCTCAAGAGGAATATTAATGGAGGAAGTCAATTTATTTAGAAGTGTTGACCACCAAACAATATAATTTTTGGGCAAGCGTATAGGTGGAGGTAAAGGCAGAGGCAGAACCGGAGGCGAAGGCGGAGGAAGAGGTGGAGGCAGAGGTAGAGGTGAAGGCATAGGTGAAGGAGGAGGTAGAGTCAGAGTCGGAGATTGATGTGGAGGAGGAAGCGGAGGCGAAGACTGAGGTGGAGACCGAGGCAGAGGAGGATAAAAAGTACTAACTTGCAAATAATAAAATTGTAGGGAAATGAAGTAGAATAAGGATCATATCATGATTGTGTTTGATAAAGATTTTTTAAAAGTTCACATGACATTTTTCACTTAAGATAAAATTCATTGTGTGTCTTTCTAGTTTAAAATGACATTTTTGTAAAAAAAACACATGGTGTACTCAAAATCAATCAAATGCATTCGAATTGTTTTGGTACTTCATAAAAATGATCCATATGTCATTTTTTATGTGTAGGGATCATCCACACCTCAATTCGATGCATAGTGTGACTGGTATGACTCCAAGTGCGTCTTTTTTATTCAAAAGTGACATTAATTTTAGTAAAAAAACAACTGACATACTCAAAACTGAGAAAATGCATTCATATTGTTTTGGTACTTTAGGGAAACAATCCATACATCATTTTTTATTTGTAGGGATCATACGCACCTCAATCCAACACACGGTGTGACTGGTATGACTACAAGTGCGTCTTTTTATTCAAAACTGGTATTAATTTTAATCCAAAAAAGAATTGACACTCAAAACTGAGAAAACACATTCTGATTGTTTTGATACTTTAGGAAAACGATTCATGAGTCATTTGGGATGTGCAGTATTAATTTACGCCTCAATATGACACATAGTGTGACTTCAAGTGCATCTTTTTTATTCAAAATTGGCATTAATTTTAGTAAAAAATCAATTGACATACTCAAAACTGAGAAAACACATTCAGATTGTTTTGGTAATTTAGGAAAACAATTCATGCGTAATTTGTGATGTATAGGGATCAGATGCATCTCAATCCGACGCACGGTGTGATCAGTATGACTCCATGTGTGTCTTTTAATTTAAAATTGACATTAATTTTAATAATAAAAAATCAACTGACATAATAAAAAATGAGCAAACACATTTCGATTATTTTGATACTTTAAGACTATTATCCATGAGTCATTTGGAATGTGTACCATTCATTTGTGCCTCAATCCGATGTAGGGTCTTTTTTATTTAAAATTGACATTAATTTTAGTAAAAAGAACAACTGACCTACTCAAAACCGAGAAAACGCATTCAGATTGTTTTGGTATTTTAGTAAAACGATCCATACATCATTTGTGATGTGTAGGGATCAGTCGCAGCTATATCTAACGTACAGTGTGACCGATATGACTCAAACTGAGTATCTTTTATTCAAAAGTGACATTAATGTTAATAAAAAAACTAACATAATCAAAACCAAGAAAACGCATTCCGATTATTTTGATACTTTTAAACAATGATCCATGAGTCATTTGGGATGTGTAGCATTTAGCTACACCTTAATCTGACGCACGATGTGACTGGTATGACACTAAGTATGTCTTTTTTATTCCAAAATTGATATTAATTTTAGTAAAAAAACAACTCACGTACTCAAAACTGAGAAAAACCATTCTGATTGTTTTGGTACATTAGTATAACAATCCATATGTCATTTTTGACGTGGGGGGATCAGTTGCACCTGAATCTGATGCACGGTGTGACTGGTGTGACTCCAAGTGCACCTTTTTATTCAAAACCGACATTAATTTTAATCAAAAAAACAATTGACATACTCAAAACTGAGCAAACACATTCCAATTATTTTGATACTTTAGGAAAATGACGCATGAATCATTTGGGACGTGTAGCATTAAGTCACGCCTCAATCCGACGCACGGTGTGACCGGTATGACTCCAAGTGCAACTTTTTTATTCAAAACTGACATTAATTTTAATAAAAAAACAACTAACATACTCTATAATAGTGTTTTTTTTTATTTCATTTGTGTTAGAGATTTTATTTCATTTAAATTCAGTATTTGTATCTTATTTTGGAAATTTTTGTTATTGTTTTTACTAATGCAGTGTGTTGTTGTAGCACGATGCACCTATTTCTAGTGATGCAGTGTTCTGCAGCATCGCACTGCAGTTTTCACCTTTATCATCACTACTAAATGTGCTGATAAATCTTTCCTTTATCGGTGCTTATATAGGTGATGATAAAGTCTATCTATATCAGCGCATTAAAATGCGCTGAGAAATCACACTTTTATCAGCGCAAATAAAAGCACTGATAAAAGACGTCATTTATCAACACTTTTAGAAGCATTGATAAAGGTATTATTTATCAGCACTAAATAAACACGTTGATAAATGAGGTCGTTTATCAATGCTTTTAAAACCTCTGATAAATGCGATGGACTTTTAACCGTGGTAAGGTTATCAGCGCTTTTCTAGCACTGGTGAAGACTGATTCTAGCACTATTATAGATGGGTTTTGTAGTAGTGAATGTAACTTTGGACCTGTCCATCCAAATCTCATTCCTAGACACTTCATGACCAAGATCAATTCCACTCTCAACCATAATATGGAATTTATCATAGTTCAAAACAAGGTTATTTTCAATACAGACACTAAGAATAGCCGCTAAACTTCTCAGATAGCTCTCAAAAGATATATTATACACTAAAAAATCATTCATAAAAACCTCCATATATTCCTAAATAAATTCAGATAAAATACTAAGCATGCATCTTTGGAAGGTGGTGGGGGAATTAAATAGTCCAAATGGCATTATCTGATAAAAAAAGATACCAAAAGGACATGTAAAAGTTGTTTTATCCTTGTCCTCTACAACTATATGAATTTAAAAGTATCCTAAAAAACCATATAAGAATAAATAATGGAATTGATCATATAAACATTCAAGGATTTGATCAAGAAAAGTAAATAGAAAATTTTCTTTCCTAGTCACTGAGTTTGGCCTCTTATAATCTATGAATACCGTCCTCTTAGTATACAACTTAGAAGGAACTAATTCTCCAAATTAATTCTTGAAAACTATGAACCCATCCTTTTTAGGAACAATCTGTACTGGACTTACCCATTGGATATCGAAAATGGGGTAAATTATATCAACAACCAACAAGGTAGTCAACTCCTTTTTAACACCTTTAAGGAGGGGTAGGATTCAATCTCCTTTGGAATTGTCTAGAAAGTTTAGAATTATCATATAGAAGTATCATGTTCATACTCACTGAATGACTAATCTTGGGTAAGTCATCTAAAGACCATCCTACAGCCTTCCTATTCTTCATAAAGACCCCTAAGATTTGGTTCTCTTGATCTCTAGATAACACACTAGAAACTATAACAGGAAATTTATGTTTCTCTTCCAAGTAGAAATATTTCAAATTTTAGGCAAGTCATTAAGTTTAAGTGTAGATGGTATTTATTCATTACAAAAATAGGTTCTATGGGTTATTTGAGTTCAATTTTAACTTATAAATCATTCTCCATCATAGTAGTTTTACACACTCTGAAACAATGGTGCATTTATTCTCACACAATGTACATGTGTCACCCTTAAAATAAATTTCATATTTTAGTGAAAAAACATGAGGTGTATTTTCAATGAAATCTTGAGCAGATTCCAAGTTCAAAATAGTGTAATCACACTAAAACAATTTATAGAAATGAGAATTTTCCATAATTATGTCATGTTTGGCAGAATTTAAATCAGTTTCATCCATTTCAGGTTCAATTTCACATGATAAATCTGAATTTCCAAAAACATTAAATGTACCAAAAATATCATAAAAATGTTGATCAATATCAACATAATATTTAGTAAAATCCTTAGAAATTCCTCCATTTCCATGTTCAGAAATTTCAAAACAACATGAATTGTCTTTAAAAATGGATTTGATTTCAAAATCATTATAGCAGAATTTGGGGTTTTCAATTCTAGTAAATTCATCATATGGAAAAAAAATTATTTCCCAATGAATTTATAGGTTTGTTATCATGAATAAAATCAAGAAAGGACTCTATAGAAAACAAATCAATGATATTAACTTGTTATATAGAATTATCTTCCAAGGGGGTGTTTCATTAATTCAAAGATACAAAAATTAACCATATGGCCTCCAAACCTTCATAAAAAATTTCTTTTGTGAACATTATTTATAGCTTTAGCAATTTTCAATAATGGTATAACTAGAGTTAAGGGTTCATATGTGTTAAAATTTCCATATTTCATATGCAACAATTAAAAATCGGCAGGGAAAACAGAATCATTTACCCTTACCAAAAAATCTTCAATACCTCCAGCTAGATTAGTTAATCTTCTATTATCCAGTTGGACAGCTATTTCAGACTTGTTGAGCTCTCTAACCTACATAAAAGAAAAAATAGAACAAGGAATAACATTTATAGAGGCTCTTAAATCTAACATAGAATCCTCAAATTGATGATTTCTAATAACACAAAGAATATAAATTGTACCTGAATCCTTGCATTTAACAGAGACAAGATTTTAGATCATGAAGGAAACATTCATCCCCAAGTTGACTTTATCACTTCCCTTAAACGTCCTTTTATGAGTACAAATCTCCTAAAGAAATTTAGCATATATGGGGATTTTTTAATAACTTCTACAAAGGAAATGTTAACATGAAATTTTCTAAATGTTTTCAGAACTTCCTTGTCCATTTTAGTTACAACATTATTCTTAACAAGACTACTTAGATGGTAAATCAGTGGTTCCTTGTACATTATCTGGTCATCATCAACTTTTTTTCTTCCCTTTATAAAATCACATCAAATTTATAAAATCCCTATAAACTTTTTCAAGCTTGATTTCTTCCTTTTTATTTTTTTTCTTATTCTATAGGCTTGTCAATAACAGGTTTAATTTCAAATTCAACAGGTCCAAGAACCAATTCAATAGGTGGTTTTCTGACTTCTCCATGTGGTTTTATATTTGTTTTGAAAGTGGGAATGTACATTCTAGGATCTTGTTTATTGATTTAAACATGTGGGTTTTGAGTTTCGGTTCCACTTCTTAAAATTATGGAACTAACATTCTCACTTCGCCTTGGGTTCACTTCATCTCGTGTGGAAAACTACCACTTTTATTTTTCAAAAAACTAATTTCAGTTTCCATTTGTCCCATCTATGTTACCATATATTGTAACAACACTTTTTTTGTTGAGAAATGTCTCGTTGTTTCTTAACTATTTCATCAAGATGAGAATCGTTCTTTTTATTATTCTACATTGTTTGGTTATCTTGATTTTGAAAGGATGTGAAATTCATTCTAGTTTGATTACCGAATTTGTTAGGATTTCACTTATTCGGTTGATTTTAATTTTGGGGTTATAAGTACCTATTTTTTTGATTAGGTTACCTAAACCTATTATTATGTTGACAATTTCAGCCTTAGTTAAAATTCTGGTTGGTTTGAAAAGCCTTGTATTGGTTGTTCTGGTTGGAAAATTGACTAGATTGGTTATCTTGAAAATGATTTTCAGGGAATATTATCATGAGCCAGCCTGGGTACCCTGGTAACCAAATACCCGAGCTGGCCCCGACATGACCCGAAGGGTGTTTGATGAAGCGTTGTTGTGTGCGCTCTCAAAAATATTTATACTAAGTGTAGCACAGTAGCTGACCTAGGTCGATCTCTTGAGGAGCCTTTTGCGGTCAGTCGCTCACTATTTCTAATTCACTATGTATATATAAACTAAAATTACCATAAATGATATTTGAGAATTAAAAATACAAAACTAAAAGTAAATATGTAGATGCAATGCAACAGAATGAATGCAGACAAAATGATGTTACGATAGAAAGGAGACATTCCCGAGAGCATCACCCAGAGTTAACATTCATAGTCTCATTATTAGTTTCGAATTTACTTAATGAACATGCTCCATCATATGCATGAACATCCTCCTCTGCATATGGTTGTGAACATATGGTACTCTCAACGATCATTGTGAGACCACACATCCACCTCCTCGATCGAGGGAAAATATTACAGAAGTGAAAGCTAAACCTCGGGTGGCAAGTGGAGACACAAAGGCGTCTTGCCCACTAAGATCCCCCTCGGTATAACTCTAAGTAAATAAGAAACATAAAACATGAATGTTCAAGGACTTGGGTTCATCACTGAATTACTCCCCCGAGAACTTCCTCAGGTTAGCTACTCATGATCACGAGCATAAGAGTTCATAGTGAAAAGAAAACGGGGGGAGAAAACAAAAGAGAGAAAGAAAAGAGGGAAAAGAGAACACTTGAATTAAAATATGGAATGAAATTACAGAATCAAATGAAAATAAAATACAAAGCTAAACTACATATAATGGCCAAAAAAGGCTATTTCTATGTTTCCAACCCTTTGAAATGAAAGAGGGATACACTTTTGTATTGAGAGGGGTGACATTTTGGCTCCAAAAATCATCTCCGAATGTAGACATGTGGATGGCCTCATTAATGACAGAATTTGGGAATTTGTCCTTGAAAGTTGTTCCAATACTTCTCCTCTTTAGACCCACGAAATTTCAGATTTATTGGCCATGTTGGGAGAGAGATATGGTCGCCTCACTAATGATATTTAATCTGTCCAGGTTGACTGTTCGTAGTCCAATACACCGAGTTCCAACGCATTAATGGTCTTGAAAATGAAATATCCAGACGTGTCTATCTTAATGAAAGTTCTTAATACGGATGTCTTCCAGATCCATGTAAAATTTCAGCTCCAATGGTTCGACCATTTATGAGATATGATCCCAAAAATAAAATTATTCAGTTCTGCACACAATTTTCGAGGCCTAGTTTGTGAGCTGGATTAGAGCTTCCAAATAATTGCTTTAGCTTTGGGTCCAGAAGGATAAAATGAACATCATCGAAAATAGAAACCTATAAAATAATAATTTATCAATTTGGATTAGTTTAGAAAAATTTATGTTCGAATCATTAAAATAAATGAAAACTGTTTAAATCCAAAATAAGCCATTTTTACAATTAAACTCAAAAATACTCCTAAAACTATAAAATGTGACAATTTCCATTGAAATAACACATTATTGGGATTAAAAACATTGAAATTAAGAATAAAATAATTGAAAATATTTGTTCTATCAATTCCCCCACACTTAAACATTGCACTCCTGGGCAATTATCTTATACCATGGTCAAAAACAAACTTCTTAAAGCATAAATGACAACACAACTCAATTATCATATCAGAGAAAATAACATGCCTCCTACATGGATCAGAATTTCAAAACTCCTCAAAAATAATATGAATCCATTCAATCTCATGTTAGTCCTCACATGCATGTCGTACCTACCTCCCCGGAAAAATATTTATCTCTTCACTCAAGGATATTTAATGTGGATCTTTTCTCATTCCCAAGAACATGTGTGATTTCCCTAGGCGTGTTATCCTCCTAGTATCTCCACATCACAGAGTCACAAATGTGTCAATCATGAGATCATTTTCATGGGTTGTTCTGAGGCTTAAGGTTGACAGGTTTCAAATGTAAAAACATCTGAGGCAGAATGAGGAGAGTTATGCTCTAAAGTGAAGTAAATGTATAAAAAAAGTTTTGCTCAAGAATGGTGTGCTCCTCAATCAGCTCAAAAATGAATCACCACCAAAAACATCTTCATTTGGGAATTTCACACTTGGGATTTCATCATCAATGAATTTCATCCCTCTTTTCCCCATATGTAGCATTATTTCAGCTTGAATTCAGATCTGGATTTCTCTTCAGAATCATGTTTTGGAGGAAAAGAGAGACATCTTTTGATCTTAAAATATTGGTGAACAGCTGGCCCATATATGTAATGATATTTTGTTCCACCCATCCATCTTCCCATCATGACATTTCTTCCCCCCAAGTAGCAATAAATATGGCAACACTTTCAATTCAGCTCAAAAAGATTCTTCAGGAAAGCAAAATACAACTCATATTCTCTCTCCCCCACGCTTGAGTTCAACAATAATCATACATTTAACTTCTAGAGTAGGTTGGAAAGGGATAAATGGCTTGTAATGTGGCTGCCTAACAAGGTATTTCATTGCTACTAGGGGCTTAACGAAGGTCAGATGTAAAGGTAGGCCAAAATAAGAGTTGAATGCAAAAGGGGCTTTCAAAGTGGTGTCTCAATCATACTTAACACATTATATGAACTCTAACAGCTTTGAAAAAGAGAAAAATAGTAAGTTATTGATCACACAACATGTCTCAAGACTCTCAAGAAAAAGAGAAATATAAGAAGATGTAAAATAGGTTTAGAAACCTCTCGGGTTGGGCATGATTTTCAATTTGGACAACATTAATGCACACGAGTTTCACAATCAATCAACCTTATTCAAATGAAAAGATCATAAATTAGAAACAAAATCCATTCAGAAATCATTTAAAACCTCAAATACTCAAATCAAGAAATGTGCCAAAAATACCAAGATGGTTTGACTTTTCCCAAAGTATTTGATTCAGCTCAAGATTCCTAAAAACACACCAAAAAATGAAAAAGGAAAACAAGAAAATCTCAAAAAAACAACATGAAAAATAAAATGAAAGCACAAAAAAATAAATGACAACTCATAAGAAAAATAAATAAAAAGAAATAGAAAAGGTATAAAAAAGGGATCATTCTTGGTTTGACCTCCAAGCGGGTGCTGGGTTTTTACTGCCCCAAGTCAGGCAGTTGCATCAGATTATCCCCAATCAGAAGGTGGGTGTGGTTTCTTTGAGATAAACCACCACATGTGACTTTTTCCAGCATCCATCAGTAGACACTGAGATTGGAGAACCCCAAAGAAAATAAGAAAGTTCCCAACCCCCAAGAAATAAGATAGATAGAATTTGAGTTCAAGAGTGGGAGGGAATAGAATATAGGGGTGCTCCCTATGAACTTATGTGGTGTCCACCTCCCAATGGTATGAAAGTTTTTGTAGAGGAGGTAGTCGCACCACCACCAGCTTCTCTGACTCTTCTTCCTCGATCACCACCACTTGGGTGGTCTCTTCTGTATCATCCAAGGTCTGCTCCATTTGTACTGTATCAAAAATTTCTGGAAAGGAGAAGTCATAAAACAATTCAATTTGAATAAAATTAAAACAAGATGAATCAATTAAGAAATGTCCCCTTTCATGTAAGTCATCTTGGAATTTAATCTCTTATGGCAGGAGCATTGGCAACTACATCTCAGCAGGTGCATATTCTTCTTCATCTTCCAAAGCAAGAGCGAGGTCAAAAGGTTCTGATTGTTCATTAGAAAGGATGGGAAGATCAAGTTGCAGGTTATCTTCAACAATGTTTTCCCAAGATTCTTCCAAAAATGTGATCTCCCATAAGTGAATCAGCTGGCATGTGTACATCAGGGACCTCCTCGAGCAATGGATGAGTTCGGGATGATATGATAAATTCCTTTAGAAACTCCTTCTCACCCTCCTCAGGTTCTTTGACGTAAAAAATGATTGGTAAAATCTCTTCCACCACTCGTTTTGGTTCAGGTTCCGGCTTAGGATCAGGTTCAGGTTGTTGCACCATTGAATGGATATATTCTTCAACTATTTCAGCTTTTCCCTTCAGTTTTTTTATTTCTTCTTTATGTTCTTGAATTTGGGATTTAGGATCATATTGAACTTTTTCATGCACCTGTGATTGGTCAGTCCATGCATAATAATCACCGTTGAAATACATCATAAACAAAAAAGTATTTTTAGTTTTTGTAATTTATGATTTTTGTGTTGATTTTTTAAATGAAAGGAAGAAAAATAATTTAAAATATGTGAATAAAAACAATTAGTGAAGACCACTTGGCTCCCCAGTAACGGCGCCAATTTGATGAAGTGTTGTCGGGCGCGCTTTCAAAAATATTTATACTAAGTACAGCACAGTAGCTGACCTAGGTCGATCTCATGAGGAGCCTTTTGCGGTCAATTGCTCGCTATTTCTAATTCACTATGTATATATAAACTAAAATGACCATAAATGATATTTGAGAATTAAAAATACAAAACTAAAAGTAAATATGTAGATGCAATGCAACATAATGAATGCAGAAAAAATGATGTTAAGACAAAAAGGAGACATTCCCGAGAGCATCACCCAGAGTGAACATTCATCATCTCATTATTAGTTTCGAATTTACTTAATGAACATTCTCCATCGTATGCATGAACATCCTCCTTTTCATATGGTTGTGAACATATGGTACTCTCAGCGATCGTCGTGAGACCACACATCAACCTCCTCAATTGAGGGAAAATATTGCAGAAGTGAATGCTAAACCTCGGGTGGAAGTGGAGACACAAAGGCGCCTTGCCCACTAAGACCGCCCTCGGTATAACTCTAAGTAAATAAGAAACATAAAACATGAATTTTCAAGGACTTGGGTTCATCACTGGATTATTCCCCCGGAAACTTTCTCGAGTTAGCTACTCATGATCATGAGCATAAGAGTTCACAGTGAAAAGAAAATGGGGAGAGAAAACAAAAGAGAGAAAGAAAAGAGAGAAAAGAGAACACTTTAATTAAAATATGGAATGCAATTACAGAATCAAAAGAAAATAAAATTCAAAGCTAAACTACATATAATGTCCAACATAGGCTACTCCTAAGTTTCCAACCCTTTGAAATGAAAAAGGATAAACTTTTATAGGGAGAGGGGTGAAATTTTGGATCCAAATATCATCTCCAAATGTAGACGCGTGGATGGCCTCATTAATGACAGAATGTGGGAATTGGTCCTTCTTGAAAGTTGTTCCAATAATCCTCCTCTATTGACCCATGAAATTTCATATTTCTTGGCCATGTTTGGAGAGAGATATGGTCGCCTCTCTAATGATATTTAATATGGCCGGGCTGACTGTACATATTCCAATACACCGAGTTCCAACAAATTAATGGTCTTGAAAATGAAAGATCCAGACGAATCTATATTAATGAAAGTTCTTAATCCGGATGGCTTCCAGCTCCAAGTAAAATTTCATCTCCAATGGTTCGGCCATTTATGAGATATGTCCCAACAATAAAATTCTCTAATTCTGTACACAGTTTTCGAGGCCTAATTTGTGAGCTAGATTAGAGCTTCAAAATAATTGCTTTAGGTTTTGGTCCAGAAGGATCAAATGAACATAATCAAAAATAGAAACCTATAAAAGAAGAATTTTGTAATTTGGATCAGTTTAGAAAAAGTTATGTCCGAAACATTAAAATAAATGAAAACTTTTTAAATCCAAAATAAGTCATTTTTTCAATTAAACTCAAAAATAATCCTAAAACTATTAAATGTGACAATTGTCCTTGAAATAACACATTGGTGGGATTAAAAACATTGAAATTAAGAATAAAATAATTGAAAATATTTGTTTTATCAGAGTTCCCAATCCTCATGGGCTGACGATTAGCACCTGGAATCGTACAACATACAAGTGGGAACAATTTTTCCACAAGAATGCGGAAGCGAAAGATAAAAGACAGTATGCAAATAAATTAAAAAACTCCACTGGGAGTAAAAGTACCAGAACACAAAGAGGCATAAAAGCCAAAGTACTACAACTCAAAGTATTAAACAGGAAAACAGCCTCAAGGTCCCTAAGGAGACAACTCCCCACGTTCAAATCTCAACAGCTGGGTCCACTTCCAAGAGATCTTTTCCCTTTGCTCGAGCCTGGAAAAGAAAGTCTACAAACACCCAAAGGTAAAAGTAAGGTGTGAGCCTAATCCTAATAGGTTACCACCAAAGATTCCATAACAGATGTCAAATATAGATTATCCAAAAAAAATCTTTCGATTTTCAAAATAAACATGTTTGGAAATTCAAATGAATATTTAAACAAAACAATCTAAATAGATTTGATATGATGGAAAATTCATTTAAAGCACACTTTACTTTACAAGAGATGGAATATTTCTAAATCAGTTGCTTAAGTAAAGCATTTATATAAAACAGTTTATATAATTTCAGTAGGCATGTAAAGAAGTTCCAACAAACATTGTCATACATTTATATCACAAATATAAATAAACAAGCGACCAACATGGTTATCTGCCAAAAGATATGATTGTATTAACTAGCTATAGGATTTCACACTCCTATCGGGGATGTAACCTTCCACATGTATGTTTTAGAACATTGTCGTAGCGTAGAGTGTATCCAGATAACTCAGTAACTACCCAAGGCTTGCATGCACTCTTACATGATGGGAAAACTATTTTAAGACTGCTTAAAATATGATCAATCTCATTCTTCCATTTCAAAAATGTCAATTTCGTTCCATTTAAAACCAAAACAGGTTTTATTCAAAACCATGTCTTTTTCACAAGATAAAACCAATGGATTTCTATCAAATAATTTAAACCATTTTCATGAGTTTCAAATCCATTCAAAACTAATTCCATCCTTTTGCAATTAATTTCCACGATTAAATTCAATAATTTAATTGAAAATATTTCCATCAAATCCATAATTTCAATTCAACAAATTAAATTAGCCAATTTCCATAAACCCACTCCAATTCCAATGGAATTGGGCATTTTCCAAATTTTCGTGCCAAAACCATTTCAAATCCTCCAATTCATTGGAATTGGGTTTTTATCAAAGCAATTGAATGCATGATTAAGCGATTGAATTTAAATCATCAATTGAAATAAATCAAGCAATTTGATGGTAATCAATTTGGAAAATTGGGACGGAACCACCTACCTCTTTTTCAAAGAACGACACTCGCAACAGCACCCTTCAACGAGAACAAAGGTGTAGAAGACCTCGAAACTCTACCTAGTACCAAGATCCAACACCACAATACAGGGATCCATCAATCCCAAGATGATCCATTGAAAATCCAAGAGGAGAGGAAGAGAGAAACTTAGATAACGAGGTGGAACACTTACCTGGGAATCGCACCGCAAGAAGAATGAAGATCTCAAGTCGTTTGGTTCGATCCGAAAGGAGTTGAGTCTCTAAAAAACGCACCAGAACTTCTTTAGGTTGAGAGCCACAAAGTCCTGAATGAAAAATGACCGAGAGAAATAGCCAAATGCGTGACTTTAAGCTAGGCACGGGCCGAGTCACGACGTCTACCTTGGGGTCACAACATGTAGGACACGCTAGATAAGTACACCGAAAAACTCGTCGCCTCGGGTTACAAATTCGATATTTATCACCCACAAGACGTGTGCTTCAGGTACACGGTGTGTACCAACTCACAGTGCGACCTCCCCATTGAGGACTTGAAACCAGCTCCAAGAACACATCGTGTACTTCAGGTACATGGTGTGTGCCTATCTTGAAACCTGTAGTAAACCCCAGAAAACTGTTTTTAAGGATATCTGACCGAACAAGGACTTAAAAAATTGAAAAATTACCTATTCAAGGTAACGAAATGTTACAACCTCCCCACTATAAAAACTTTATGTCCCTAAAAAGCCTATGAAGAATCTTCTATGCTAAAGAGATGAGGTCACTGCTCCCTCACTAGTGCCTCTCTCTCCCACGTCTCATGAGAATCAGAATCATGCTTCCATAGCACAAAAACCAAAGGTATCTCCCTCCCATGAAGTACATTGGTCTCAGAATCAACTATCTTGACTGGCTGCTCAGTCAAAGAAAAATCAGGTTCGATCTCAAGATCACTCCAAATCAAAACGTGAGATGGATCAGATGGGTACTTTCTCAACTATGATACATGGAACACATTATGTATCAATTTTAGCTATGGTGGAAGTGTCAAGCAGTACACAACTTTCCCCACCTGCTCAACAACCTCGAAAGGTCCCACAAAGCGAGGTGCAAGCTTCCCTTTCTCACAAGTCATCGATGACCCAACCGAGGTGAAACCTTTAAGAACATCTAATAACCAACTGAAAACTTCAAAGGTCTGCGATGTCGATCAGCATAAGACTTATATCAGCTTTGTGCTATCAAAATCCTTTGACGAATTAATTGAATATTTGATGTCATCTCTTGCACCAAGCTTGGTCCAACCAAAGAACTCACACCGACCTCCGACTAACACAATGAAGATTTACAAGGTCGGTCATAAAAGGCCTCAAAAGGTGTCAATCTGATCACGGACTGGTAATTGTTGTTATAAGATAACTCAATCAGCCCCAAGTGATCATATCAAGCCCCGACGAAGTCGAGAACACAGACACGAAGCATATCCTCAAGAATCTGTATAGCTCTTTATGTCTGACCATCCGACTACGGATGGTAGACCGTGCTCAAACGGACCTGAGATCTCAGTGCCTCCTTAAGGCTTCTCCAAAAGCGAGAAGTGAATCGGGGATCCCTATAAAAGACTATAGCAGATGGAACTCTGTGAAAATGAATAATCTCGTTCATTTAGAGATTGTCTAACTCCTCAACTTTGGTCATATCACGAATGAGTATAAAGTGAGCCAAATTGGTCAGCCTGTCGATCACGACCCATATCGAATTCTTCTTTCTCTGGATATGAGGCAACCCAACCACAAAGTTCAGAGAGATCTCATCTCACTTCAAGTAGGAACTGGAAGTGGCTGAAGAAAACCTGACGATTTCTGGTGCTCAACTTTCACCTGTCGGCACATATATCAATGAGAGACAAACTCAACAATGTCTCGTCTCATACTTGGCCATCAGAACTTCCGCCTCATGTCATAGAACCTCTTAGTGGTTCTTGGGTGCACAACCCACTGAGAATTGTGGCAATCCCCCATCACTGCCTTGTCGCTAACGGCACAACAAAGCGGTTTCGATAGCATAGAACACCCACTTTGGAGAACGACCATTAGGCAACTGTCTCCCCACCATAAAGAGGTTCTCTGATTCTATGGAACTCATCATCAAGCTCTTGATCTTGAAGAACCATCTCAAGAAGAATAGACGTCAACTGCACACTGGCTAAAGAAACATCATCCTCTTCCTCCAGAACTCTGATATGAAACCGTGCAAAGAGAGCCATCAAATTCCACTCTTTCGAAGATTCTTTCACTATCTGGGTTGGAAGTTTCCTGCTCAAAGAATTAGCAACAACATTCCTTTTCCCCGGGGTATAGGCAATGTCAAAGTTGAAAGACTGCAGGTACTCCACCCAACGCCTCTGCCGAAGATTCAAATCTTTTTTAGAGAAGATATATAACTCGGGATTTTTTGGTCTAAATACACTGTAAACCTTTATCCAAAAAGGTAATGCCACCAACTTTTAAGTGTGTGCATCACAACTACAAGTTCCAGATCATGGGTAGGATAATTCTTCTCGTGTGGCCTAAGCTGACGAGATCCATATGCTACTACATGATCACACTGCATAAGAATGCAGCCCAAACCAAGACCTGATGCATCACAAAAGGCCACATAGCCCTGCCCGGCTTTTGGAAGAGTTAACACGGACGCCGTAGTCAACAGACCTTTCAACTCAACAAAAGAACTCTGAAATTTATCATCCCACACAAGCTTCACCCCCTTCTGAGTCAGAGCAGTCAATGGAGAAGCTAACTTCGAGAAGTCCTTCACGGACCTGCGGTACTATCCAGCTAAGCCTATGAAGCTCCGGATCTCAAAGACATTTCGTGGTTGCTCCCACGTCATAACAATCTTCACCTTCTCAGGATCAACTGATACACCCTGTTCAGACACCACGTGTCCCAAGAATTTCACTTCCCGAATCCAAAAATCACACTTTGAAAGCTTGGCATAAAGGCAGTGATTTCTTAGCAGGCTCAGAACTGTTCTCAGATGTTGCACATGATCCTCATTAGACTTGGAGTATACAAGAATGTCATCCCCAAAGAATACCACAAAGGTATCCAGATACTCATGGAAAATTGTGTTCATTAAAGCCATGAAAACTGCAGGAGCATTTATCAAACCAAAAGGCATAACAAGGTACTTAAAGTGCTCGTACCTGCTCTGAAAGGCAGTTTTCTGAATGACAGATTCTTTTATCCTCAACTGATGGTAACCAGATCGAATGTCGATCTTTGAAAACCACTTTTCCCCTTTCAGCTGATCAAACATTTCATCAATATATGGAAATGGATATTTTTTTTATCGTAACTCAATTGAGCTTTCAAAAATCAACACATAAGCGAAGGGAACCATCAGGATTCTTAGCAATGAGAACTGATGCTGCCCAAGATGACACACTTGGATGACTAAAGTTTTTCTCAAGAAGATCGTACAACTGATACTTCAGCTCATTCAGCTCAGCTGGGGCCATGCGGTAAGAGGGGATAAAGACCAGTTGAGTACCAAGAATTAAGTCAATAGAAAACTCAACCTCTCTTACCGGTGGCAGATCAGAGAAATCCGAAGGAAACACATCGGAAAATTTAGCGACAAATGGAGGAAGATCACCACCCATTGAATCTTGCTCCAGGTCAAAAGTAGACACTGATATCACTTTCCCCAACTCTAGATAAGATGGTCCGACTCTGCTCGACCATGGGTCCAATTCTCCTTGAAAAACAAGGGGCACACCACTGGGTGTAGTAAAGTAGACCCATCAAAGATAACAATCAATTCAGGCTTTGTTGGAAATGAGCCAATCCATCCTGAATATGACGTCAAGAGATTTCATATCAAGAATCAGAAAACTCCAAGTTATCTTGACTTCTGATAGAGAGAAGACATAGGCAGGACTACAGAGACTCTACTTGTCACGACCCGTCCTAGTGGGGCCCGTGCCGCAACTCCCCAAACCCGCCTCCAATAGGCTAGGGGCTGGTGACTAGCACCGAGTAGACATATTAATAACATGGTAGGCATTTTTTAAGTATCTGTACACACACACACATCTCCAAGCCCACAATGATGAAATGTAAAAACCACTAGGGAACAAAATGCATGCATACAACTAAACTCTACCAACAGAGTACGACAGAAAGTAAAGTAATGAATGTAAACTGGGCCAGAATATAATCCCACCAAAAAAAAGAGTCTGAAAACTACAAAGTCCAACCTGTAAACACTAAGAGGTATTGGGACTGCTGCTCGTAGCCGCAGGATCACCTTGTCCTGTAGGGAACTCAGAAAGCTCGGTCATGTCTTGGTCCTCTCTGGACTCTGTCAAAAATCTGCTCGTATGTACAAGACATGATATGTGCGGGCAAATCCCATGTAGGGGTGAGTATAACAATACTCAGTAGAGGACCCCGAAAACCACAAAGCAATACACAAAGGAAAGGTACAATCAGCTCTACAAAATATGTCTACTAAACATATAGAAAGAGAAACAGGAAAATATCCATATATACTCAAATATGAAACACGTAGTCTAGGGACAAGTCACGCAACAACATACCCCCGCTAGGGATTCAGTTCGAATATTCCATGAAGCACTCATCCGGGAGAACTCACTCCATGAGTTTGACAACTCTGATGATGTCTGTCTGAGAAGTATTGTCTGTCGGGAAAGGTCACGAGAGATAGATACACTCATTCTGGAAGAACACACTCCTGAGTTGGAAAGATCACGATACACAGATGAGAATCACTGTCAGGGCCTTGGCGGATACAGCGACTCATCAAGAATTCACCTGCTAGGTAGAGGATCGACACCCTATGGAAGTGGTCATGTTGATACATGACTCCACCTAGGGTCAAGATTGGATATATGATCTTGCACCGTGCCTCTCATAGGGATACCTAACTCTATCTCGGAAAGTCCTGCTGAAGGGATCATACTCATGTAGTAGGAAACGATACCTGGCCTTCAGGATAACGATAAAAATGGGCACTAACACAAACGAAACATGTCCAAGATATGATGGACAAGAAGATCAAGCCATGTATTGAAAAGTACACGACACGTCGTGTCTTCTGACCCCGGGTACTGCCCGTGTACTACGGCTCTTGTCGCAAGGCTGGTCGTGTAGGAAAGTCAGTACATGGCATGTAGTACAGATCACACGCCGTGTCCAGGTAACTGGGGTCGGCTCCGTGTACGCGGTCGTGTGCCCGTACATGACTTTATCTCGTGTTCGTGTATCGCCTGAGATACACGTCGAGTCCCGCGCAATCGCCTCTGCCATGCCGCGTAGGGTCTACACATCGCGTCTTCGAAGTCGTGTAGTTCATCCCGTGTCTGTGTACTTCCCAAAATACACGTCGAGCTTCAAGGAAGGTCCAACACGCCGTGTGACTGGGGTCACACGCCGTGTGATACCTGTTTGACCCCCGAAACCCTATTCGTTGTCGCTGATACCACACGGCGTGTTCTTCCAAATTACACGTCGTGTATTCTAGAAAATTCCAGAACCAACGTTCTTCGTTGTCGCACATCGGAGCTCCTCTGATCCTCGATCCGGTCATCCAATCATCGTGAAACTGAAGGTTTGAGGTCACCTAATCATCATGAAGCTGATTCCGCCGGTTTCTGGCCTCTGATCGGCCCTGAAAACGTGTTTTGATCGTCTGCGTGAAGAACAGTCGAAGAAGGATTATTCCTGAACCGTGTCGATTCGTCCACCGCCATCGTCATCGCACCTCCACTAGGTCTCCACAATGTCGGATCTCCAATTTGGGACTGTTGCGTCGCAAAACGGATGTGCAACGATTCGTTGTTCATCACCCCACGAAGAACGCAAAGAATGAAAGAGGGAAAGGAAAAAAATCCAAAAGCAAAACGAGGAACAAACCTCTTCCTTCCTTTGTCGCGGCGTTGATCTGCTCCCGTTAGTAGGATCAAACGGAGCATAATCAAACAATAAACTATCATGGATTAATTCTCTGAGATCAACCCAATAAAAACCCTCTCACAAAAACGTATGAATCCGCGAATCAACATGTTCGTGGGTTGACCCGCGTTCATCATCTAATCTAGGAATGGGGAAGAATTAAATCAAAATAACAAACCCCTACTTCGATCTGGTTGAAGAACGATCATTGTGTCGTGTTCATTGGTGAGGCTCGTCAGATTCGAGATGCATCGTCGTCGTCCATCAACGGGTTCTCCTTCAAAGCTCTAAGAGTCTCTCTCTCAATTCGCAGGTTTATGAGGCTAGCCCTACGAACTTGTCATTAGCAGGTATTTAAAAAGGGATAAATTAGGTCGCTGCGCAAAAACGAAACTTTTAAATAAAATAAATTATTATTTTATTTTATTTTATTTCCATTAAACATCCAAAAACTAACTCTCGCAGCTGACTCGCGCCGATCGAAGTTAGGTCTCGCCTAAGGTAAAGTCGCTACTCTGAACGCAATGGTGCCCTCAGATTTCTGATTCGGGCACCCATTTAAAATTTATTCCACTTTTTCAGGAAAACCGCTCGTGTGCACTCTTTAAAATTTTAATTTATTCCAAACATTTATTTCGGGCACTCTGAGCCACGGAATCGCACGCCGTCGAAAGGTCTGGTCTTATAATAATTCCATATAATATTTAAAAATAATACACAGAAAATCTGAGACATTACACTGCTCTCTCTTCGAACCAAGGGGTGTAGTAATATCCATTGTACAAGATAGTTGCTCCATAAGAAGATTAAGCAGGTTAACAATACGAGTTGAAATAAAAGAGTGAGATGCGCCAGTATCAAAAAGTGCAGTCACTAATAACGAAGCAATGGTAATGGTACCTCTCACAGTCGTTGGACCCGTGTCTGCTTCCTCTGGAAACTCTTCCACTGCGTGAAGAAGCTTCGTTACAGATGCCTGTGGCTGGAACCCTTTTGAATGTGAAGCATTTGATTTCCCGGCAGTGTTAAGATGAGCTGATGATCCTGTCCCACTACGTGGGGTAAATAAGTGATGACAGAACCTCTGTAAGTGTCCTAAACGTCCACAGGAGATCAGTTATTTGGTGTCTCAGTGCAAACCCTCCTAGAATGTCATGTATTTCCACACTGGTAGCAAGTCAAAGAACTTTCTCCTGGAGCTGTAGGAGGTTGGGAATGACTCTGTCGTCGAGAACATCCATGATGATCATCACGCTTCTGTTTTCCTTTAAAGGAACCAACGCTTCCACTGGGAGAAAAAGAAACTCTCGTCAACCCTAACTTACTCGCCAAGTCTGTCTCAACCATCATTACCTTATCTAGCACATCCGTATAAGTGGAAAGTTTCAGCAAGAAAACCTGAGAATGTATATCTGATCGAAGTCTCAACACAAATCGTCGAGCCTTCATCCACTCATTGGATACAATCTCAGGAGAAAACTGCACCAACTCAAAAAAGGGATTTGAATACTCAATCACAGTTTTATCGGCCTGATTCAGCTTGAAAAACTCTACAGCCTTAGCCAACACCATCGACTCTGGATAGAACTGATTGATAAAAAGAACCTTGAAGTCTTTCTCTTTTAAGCCCTCATGTTTCCCTATCGTCACCATCGTGTCCCACCATCTCCTGCTAGGTCCCTTCAACACAAAAGTGACACACATCACCCTAATCACTTATAGTGTCTCCAAGAACTCAAACACACGTTCTATCTTCCCTAACCATTCCTTAGCATGTTGTGGATCAGTGGAGCCTTTGAAGACTAGTGGCTTCTGGAGAAAGAACTCTTGAGAACGATTCTGAAGAACATCCCTATGAGGATCCACACCAAGAGCATGAGTGGGAACTGGAGGTGGTGCATGTCTCAGTGCTTAGACAGTGCACACAATTACATCAACCAGATTCAGGTCGACAATTGGATTTTCTTGTTGAGGTTCAGCAAGAGCCTTCTCCTGTATCTGATTCACACGTCTCCTCGGAGGCATGATGCTACACAATATCAGCATATAAAAGGAGAACATTATATTAACACCCAAACTAAGTATAAAGAGAAAATATTCTCTATAGAAGGGACAAACAAGATTTGGATTTCAACCTATCCAAATTTCTATATGGAAAAGGCTAGAACTAATCCATAAGACATCCTTCGCTAACCACCTCTGGCGACTTAAGGTATATTGCGGTGAGAGCTGGTCAGGCACTCAATCACAACTACCTCCTAAGTCCCGACAATATTTCAAAAAAATGCATACTAACTTCAAGAAAATGGAAGATCAACAACCTCCTCTAATATCAATTTGTCACGAACCAGCTCGGGTACCCTAGTAACCCGATAACCGAGGCGACCCTAACATGACATGAAGGGAATTCCCGATCTCCACGGGCTAGCGAATAGCACCTGAAATCGTACAACATACAAGTGGGAATGATTTTACTACAAGAATGCGGAAGTGAAAGATAAAAGACAGTATAGATATCAAAAGAAAAACTCTATTGGGGGTAAAAGTACCAAAACACAAAGAGGCATAAATGACAAAGTACTACAACCCAAAGTATTAAATAGGAAAACAACCTCAAGGAACCTAAGGACACAACTCACTACATTAAAAGCTCAACAGTTGTGTCCACCTCCAAGAAATCCCTTCTCTTTTCTCATGCCTGGAAGAAGAAAGTCAACAAAAACCCGAAGGCAAAGGTAAGGTGTGACCCTAATCCCAGTAGGTTACCACCAAAGATTCCATAACAGATGAAAAATATAGATTATCCAAACAAAAGCTTTCAATTTTCAAAATAAACAGGTTTGGCAATTCAAAAACGTATTTAAACAAAACATGCTAATTTCAGTAGGCATGTAAAGCAGTTCCAACAAACATTGAAATACATTTATATCTCAAATATAAATAAACAATCGAGCAACATGGTCATCTGTCAAAAGGTACGATAGTATTAACCAGCTATAGGATTTCTCATTATCTATGTGAACTCAACAAAATGTGTACACACGTCCCTATGACACTGTTCATAGAAGACTCGTCACCAACCCATCAGGAATGTAACCCGCCACAAGTATGTTTTAGAATGTTATCGTAGCGTAGAATGTATCCAGATAACTTAGTAACTACCTAAGGCTTGTATGCACTCTTACATGATGGGAGAACTATTTTAAGGCTGCTTAAAATACGATCAATCTCATTCTTCCATTTCAAAAATGTCAATTTCTTTCCATTTAAAACCAAAACAGGTTTTACTCAAAAACAAGTCTTTTTCACAAGATAAAACCACCGTGTTTCTATCAAATAATTTAAGTCATTTTCATGAGTTTGAAATCCATTCAAAACTAATTCCATATTTTTTGCAAATAATTTCCACAATTAAATTCAAAAATTTAATTGAAAATATTTCCATCAAATCCACAATTTCAATTCAACAATTTAAATCAGCGAATTTCCATAACCACCCAATTCAATGGAATTGGGGGTTTTCCAAATTTTCGTACCAAAATAATTTCAAATCCTCTAATTCATTAGAATTGGGTTTTTATCAAATCAATTGAATGAAAGAATAAGCAATTAAATTTAAATAGTCAATTGAGATAAAGCAAGCAATTCGATGGTAATCAATTTGGCAAATCGAGACGAAACCACCAACCTCTTTTCCAAAGAACTACACTCGCAACGACACCCGTCAATGAGAAAGAATGTGTAGAAGACCTCAAAACTCTACCTAGTAGCATGATCCAACACCACAAGATATGGATCCATCAATCCCAAGATGATCCATTGAAAATCCAAGAAGATAGAAAGAGAGAAACTTGGATAACGAGGGGGAACACTTACCCGAGAATCGCACCACAAGAAGAATGAAGATCCCAAGTTGTTTGGTTCGATCTAGAAGGAGTTGAGTCTTTCAAAAATGCACCAAAACTTCTCTAAGTCGAGAGCCACGAAGCCTAGAATGAAAAAGGACCAAGTGAAACAGCCAAACGTGTGACTTTAAGCTGGGCACGGGCCGAGTCACAACGTGTACCTTGGGGTCACGACGTGTATGTCTCGCTGGATAAGTACACCGAAAAACCCATCACCTTGGGTTACAAATTCGATATTTATCACCTACACAATGTGTACTCCAGGTACACGGCGTGTACCAACTCACGGCATGTACCAACTCACGGCGTGGCCTTCCCATTCATGACATGAAACCATATCCTAGTACACGACATGTACTTCAGGTACACGACGTGTGTCTATCGTGAAACCTGGAGGAAACCCCAAAAAATTGTTTTTAAGGATTTTTGACCAAACAGAGACTTAGAAAAGGTGGAAAATTACATGTTCAAGGTAACGAAATGTTGCAAATATCCCATTACTAGATTCAGGAGTCTCATGAAATTTTGGACATTGATCATTAAAATGGTCATGGGAAAAGAAAATTTAACAGTGCATCTGGATTTGAAACATTGGTTCGGGTTTAGTTTGTGACATGATAGAGTTAGATAAAATTTGACTCATCATGTTGGTGAGATCACTCAACTGACATTCAAATCAACTACTTTTTGAATTGGAAGTAGACAATTCCATGACATTTTTTACAGGAATTAATCCCCTAGTACCAAATTGTTGTAAATTTTGAGCCATATTTGAGATGATACTTCTAGCATCAATAGGATTTTTATCCACTAAAGCACCTACAGATACAACATCTATCATGCTCTTATCCATCAATACGAATCCCTCATAAAAATATTAGATTAAGAGTTATCAGAAATCTCATAGTGAGGGAAGCTAGAACATAACTTCTTAAACCTCTACCAATATTCATGAATACTCTCCTATTACTGTCTAATCCCACATATATTTTTTCTATGTGAGGTACTCATAGATTCTAGGAAAAAAAATTCTATGAAAATCTTTTTAAGTGGGTGACAATTCCCTATATAAGTGGATTGGGAGTAGTTTAACCACTCCTTAGCCACCCCGTATAAGGAAAAAGGAAATGCCCTCATCTTAATCTAATCCTCACTAACACTCTAACTCTGAGGTTTCATAGTGATGCACACAATGTGAAATTCTTGTAAGTGCCTGTGTGAATCCTCACCCGGCATCCAATGGAATTTATGCAAGTGATCAATAATTCATGATCTAAACACAAATCATGGTGTTATTTTAGGGCATCCTAGACTATTATATTTATTTTCCAAGTCAAGAGTAACTAGTTCCTTTAAAGTTCTTTGTCCAAACATTAATTCATTCTTTTCCAGGTTTTCTATTTTGAGGAATTCCATTTCTGGTGATTCTGGTGTTGAAGTTTCAACTCTCTCTAAAATCTCAGATTCAAGCACTTGTTTGTTTTTCTATTTTCATACTATTCTTGATCCCAAATGATATGAATCTTCAAATTCTGGAGTTTCAAGATTATTTTGGTGATATATAAACTCAACATGGATTGGATGATTTTTTTTAACATTTTTTTTTTACTTTTTTCTAGCAAGAAAATTATTCATTTTTTCTTTTAACATTTTTTAAAAATCCTCAAGTCTCATTGAAAACAACACCAAATTGAAGAGATTGGCTGTTTTATGTGTCTTTTAAACCTAACATCAAATTTGTATCCTCTAAATCCTACAGTATAGCAGAACTCTAAGTATTCTCCAGTGAGGTTGCCTTTAAAGAGTTCTTTCCTGTGAGGTTTTTATATTTCTTATGTGGTTGAGGGGATTTATAAGACTAAATGTAACTATTCCAACTTCTCTAAACTATGAGAGATGGAAACGGAAATAAAAAAGCATTAGTGTGTGTGATTATTGGTAGCCACAGAACAAGAGCAGTGAAATGACAAGATAAAAGCATTGGTCATATCTAGTAGATCACCTAGTTCATTCTTTCTTCATCAGTTGAAAAATATTTCAAACCGATAACCCTCTCAATGCATGAATTATAATCACAATGCATGCATCTCATTTAGCTCAATAAAAATTGATAACTAAAATATTAGTTGTCATTATCCTTTAAGAAAAAGACAATGGATGTACTCAGCAACCGTTGAGTGTAAAGACACAGTCTACCCTTTCTGCACTCACAAACCTCGATCGAAGATCGAGAAATTTAAACAGCAAGTACTGACATCAATCTCTTACTTGGTCTGACATAACGGTCCACACACATAAATTAACATACTTGGATCAGAGTTTTATCGATTAACACATGAAAGGAATTGACCAAATGACAAAGAAAATATATTCTTTAAGATTCAACCAAATTTTGATGTAATTTAAACTTGGAAAGAAATTTCCATTCAAAACTACAAATTTTGGCCACAAAAGACCTTACTCCAGCATGTTCGTGGTGAAAGTGGAATCTTCACACATCATCTTCATGGAAGTAGAAGTAAGAAAACAGTTCATCAGTCTTCGCAACACTTTGAATTCTAAGATCTAGAAACACACATTTCTTATGAAAATTTAGAGAATATAAACATCAGTTCCAAATTGAAAAATATTCAAGGTATCTTTAAATAAAGTATGATTTTTCATGAAAAATGTTATAAATTCCATAAAATGATAAGGAAAAACTCTATCAAAACATACACACATCAGTAAGAAGGCGTGAGCAAACTAGAGAAGTTCCTATAAAAAGAAAATGGCATACAACCATTTCTCAAAACCTATTGGAAGAATCCTAAATCATCATCAATCAACCTCAAGAATAACCTAAATCATAACCATTTAATATAAAGCTCTATGAAAATGGAGACCTAACATAGGTCTCCTCGTCATTTAGAAATCATCTAAAATGGAGAAACATCAAAAAACATCTTTCATATAGAGAGATCGTCTTCGTAACAACCAAAATCCCTCAAAATCATCAAAGAGAAACACAAAAATTCTACCAATTGTAACCATCTACCAAGATACTAATTAAAATCCATAGTAGAAGAATAAATAATGGAGCACCAAAGATCACAAGATCTTGTCATCAATTTCAATATCACCTTCCAATCACAAGGAAGGGGAAACAAACCACCAACTCCAACCATCTACCAAGATACTGATTAAAATCCATAAAAGAAGCACAAACAGTGGAGCACCAAAGATCACAAGATATTTCCATCAATTTCAATATCACATTCCAATCATACGGAAAGGGGGAAACAAACCACAAACTTGCTTTAACAAGGAATGATAGGTGTTCTAACCTTGTGTCACAAAACTGAGTGGAAGGTGCAATATAGGACCTCATACCCAGCTTACCCTCTCACAGTGAGCCCCATAAGATCCAAGTCATCAACAATCAATGCATAATCTCAACCGGTGCCATCTTCATCCTACTCACCAAAATCACACCCCCAAGGTTTTACCTTATCTAACCCTTTCAATAAAAACTCAACTCATGGCCTACACCATGCACAAGAAACAATGATTATCATCAAATAATGAGGTATTAATATCTTAAAACAACCACTAATCATAAAAGGGAAACCAAAAAAGAATCCAACAACACACCATATGGAACCTACCGTAAAACCACACTGCTCCAAACCCATCAAGAAAAATCCCAAAAATGGATCATTTCCCAAATCAAGTGTTAAACCTGAGATTCCTCTCCTCCTAAGGGAACCTCAAACTCCAAGAAGATTGATCCTCACTGATTCAACCATCCAATAAAGTCTCATAGGTCTAAACTAATCAACTTAATCTATGTGGTTCCCATATAAAGCTACTAGATGGGAACCACCTTGAATAATTCCAAGACACACTACAATACCAATAAGAGGGTAAAAATAATGCCTACCACTCCATTATGAGTCTAGGAAGAGTCAAAGATAAGAAAAGAACTATCCCAAAGACAACCACACTAACTTTACTCAATACCTTCATGAGAGGCTTACTTTAAATAACATGAGACATGAACTCAACATATTCATGTCACTTAAATCACATCCAAATGTCCCAACATCAATCAACGACCAAATCCAAATGTACAATTCACCTAAGAAAGAAATGTTATTTAAAAACATTCTCTTTATAAACCACAAACTCCTTGGTTATAGTCCCAAAACTCGTTTTAATGGAAAATACATCTTTGAAAAACAATCCAAGCTTGTAAAAATTCCACTTTATTTTAGAAAACTAAAAAGGAATCACCTTCACTATTTTAGTTAAAATTCAAAATCCCCAATTTCTCAATCAAAAGCATTTTCATATGTTCACTTTCCATCTCAAAATACTTTATAATTTAAAACAATTTCAAAACCATCCATCGTTTTAACACCCATCAAGGGTAAATAACCAAACAATCCACAACATTATTTTTGAAACCCACTAATTTTTCTTTAAAATAAGGAACCCACTCTACTTAAGAATGCTTTACCCTATAAATTTTTCTAAAAACAATTCATGTATTTCATTATAAAACTGGTACACCTTGAAGTTCTTTCTAGGACAATCAAAATCCTTCACAAATAAATCAGCAACTATTTTTAAAACTAAAAACCACATCCAAGTTTCATGATAAAAACAACCTCTTCCAAAACATTGTGTAAGAAGAAAATCCTTTTTACAAATATTCACCAAGATTTTATTTCAAACCAAAAACATTTTTCCAGAAAATCATCCTTTTGGAGACAAACCCAATTTCATTATAAACACACGAGCAAAAAACTCCACAAACCTCAACAAAAATCCAATCCAACATCAGCAATATATCATAAACACACCTCAATTCTTTTACTCATACTAATAATCACTCAAAAACAATCAGATAACCAAGATGTAAAAATAAAAAACCAACCAATATGTAGAACTATGCTTGACCTGGCCACATGGTTTAATGGGACATGATCCAATCATGAAACAATTCTTAAAAAAATTTCATAATTAAGTGCTTGGTCACTACATAGTTGGCCAGAAAAAGAAAGCTAACCTCGTGCCTCTGATTCTATTTCTATTTTTATCCCAAAACAATAATAGGAATTCCCAAGGAAACTCGTATAGTTCCAATTAGGATAAAAACCCACTATCTCAAACTTCAATCGAATAAGAATAGTGAAAACAAAAATGAAAACCCAACTACCCATGAAAACTCAATGCTCGGAGTAAGAAAGAGCAATCTAGAATCTCCCTAAACCTACCTCTCAAATTTTAACATTATTATTTCTATACTACACGACCTCACAAATGAAGAGAGAGTGATTCTAGAACCTAGGACCCTCTCTAAAACCTAGGCTTTGATGCAATTTGTAATGAATTGGATCGGGATGACCTGACACATTACCTGGATCAGTTTGCCACTAGACCCAAAGGGTGTTCCCAATCCCCACATACTAGAAACTAGTGTCCGGGTATCATAAATACTCCCTTGGTAATAGTTTCACCCTATTAATAAAAATATAGAAAGCAGAAAAATATACTGAGAAAACAATATGAGCAATCCAGACATTAGACGCCCATGAATATAAATGAGCATATACAAGATAATAAGATAAGTCTAATGTGGCATAAAATGAACATTACAATAATAAAAAATCAACATGATCAATATAGATACAACAGAAGTCAAATACAAGAAAACCACCGGGTTGTATTGGCTAATACAACACCACCAAAAAACATAAAACAACATGAACAACTACCACAACATCTCATTATAGACCATGACCACTCACCACTTCCACAATGTCCAAAAACAGACCCAAAATATCCACATTGGATGCAGTTGAACAAGGGCATCTGAGATAAAACATGGAAGTTGCATAAACCCAATAGTGTATGAAGGGTGTGATATAAACTTTCCCAGCTGGGTTTCACCAATGATTTTTTGCAATTACATTCAAAATCCACCTCATAAATGCTTGTTTGAAATATAAATAGAAAATAGGTTTTTCACATGAAAGTATAAAGAAATCAAATAATATGTCATCACCACTTATTTCAAACATCCTCTCTTAAATGGTGGGTCCATTATATTACACACGCTACAGGAGAAAATTGTCCGGTGACTCGACCCTGTGACTGACACCCCACGCTAAAAACATCCTCTCTTCTCTTGAATAAGAAATGATTGATCCAAAACCTTTTTATAAAAACAATTTTAAACCACAAATGACGATTAATTATTAAGTTTATGGAAAAAATAAAAAACCCTTTCCTCCTTCCAAAAAAAATCCTAGAATTTCTTTTATGAACTACACATCACTTTGTTTAAAATAATTCCTAGTCATTTCAAACAATAGTTCCAAGAAAAAAATAAATATTCTCAATGAATAAAAATATAATCATTAACATGAAACAATATATTAATAAATCATAATAATATATAAACTAAACAATGGTTTCATAAAGCCAATCAACATCCAGGGTGTAACACCCCGACCCCAGAATCTCATAGTTGGTGCATTATTTCATTACATTGGCATGATTACAAGGAATTTTTATCCCAAAGGACCAAATAGTTTAGTAGTTTTGGAAAAATAGATACATACATATGTTCAAAATTACAACTTGAAATGAAAAACAACATACAAGTTTTATTAGAAACATCCACAACTCTGAGTTTATCCCAGTGGGTCATTCATAATAAACTTCTTCATGTCCTGAAAAAATGAAAAATAAGAAAGGGGTGAGATCATATGCTCAGTAAGGGTATGAAATATAGAAGAATATATCATAAACATAATCTTTAGGCATGGTGAATAACTAAAAACCCATGCCTTTAAAAATAAACTTGAACACATTATGGTTGGAATAGGAGAAGAATAAATAATACCATAATAAAGCATAATCATGGGTATTTTACTAGTTGAATAACCACATGAACTTTCAATTAATAGTTTCATAATGAGGTAATGCATAATGAGGGAAATCATAACCGTACCTTCAAGGCATCATTCCAAGACCATAAATATCCATTTTGTCAAGGTCTTGTGTCAAAACCATAGTTTGTCTCGTGAGACCTACCAATGCACCGAGGGTCTATAGTTGGCTCCACCCAACACATACTAAGTCTACTAAATTCCTCATATTAATGAGGATCAAAATAAACAATATACACATTTATAATGAAATTAACATATGAAATGTAAATAATTTTTCACAATCATTAAACCTAAACACTAATCATTCAGAGTAATATGGTGAATTGTTTCAAGAAAGCACATCCATAGTCAAACTAATCATAAAATATTTAATAAAATGTGGTGGATGATATCATAGTAGATAAACCTCAATGAATTACAAGATTCAACAAAGGATTTTGACATAAATTAAGATACTTTTAAATGAGACCATTGAAAAATCCTTGAGGAAATAATCCTTAAACATTCCAAAGTGTCTCATACCACCTTGAAAAATTCAAATCAAAATCCCTTAGAATATCATGAGAATAAGGATACTATTGATATGATATAACAAAGGTAATTACATACACCAAAAGTAAGGAATAAGTGGTGAACAAGGCATATATCTCATAAAAGTTACAGTGAGGTGAGAAAAATCTATTTTACTTTGGAAAGAAGAGTTCATTTGGAAAATCATTTTTATTTTTCATAAATATAGTTTTAAAAATATATATCCAAAAAAAAGAAAAGGTAAGGACATTAAGATTATATTTGAGGTATAAATGATGTCCCACTAAAGTGAAATCAGGTAAAAAGTGTTTTTAAAGTAGAATGAAAACATTTTAGCGTGGTGTAAGGAATCCATTAAAGAGAATTTAATGTGAAAAGGCACATTTGCTTTCATAAAACCAAAAATAAACCAAAATAGATTTTTCATGTTAAAATTTGTGATTTTAGAAAGATAAATCTGGCTTAAAATATATTGTAGAGTGAACTTCAAAATGGGTAAGAATTCGAGAAGGTCCTTGAATTGGGCTTGCATTTTAGAATAATTTTTGAAAGATTCTTTTAAAAAATGTAACTCCACATAAAATAAATACGGATTCTAATTGATACCCATATATAAAAAATTCACGTAGAATTTATGAGGATTAAATAAGAATAAATAATAATTTCATTGAGGTTAGTACAGAATAAGAGCAACCCAAATGAAAATGGAGGTTCGGGTAGAAAATACTTACAACTTTGTAATCAATTTAATCACATGCTCCAAAATTAATAATCATCACATGATACATTTAATATCATTAAAATAAATATATTCATGATATAAAACATCAATTGGAAGTATACATACACTATACATAAGTAATAGTATTGAATGCGTAATATCTTGCAAAAATGGAAGTGAGATGAAGAAACCCTTACCTTAAGTCCGAAGGTGTTCTCCACTTGATCTTAATGACCTGAATAATCAAATTTAGGTTCATTAATTAATAATTAAAAAACCTAATATTCATGTAATTGATTTATTATAACCTTGTTAATTTCATTTATGGCCTTTTTTATGGGTTAAGAGGTCCAATTTCATTGTTTGAGTCTCTTTGTTTCATGGTTGGTATACTTATATACATGAATGGAGAATCGTGTAAAATGAGGATGGTTTTCCAGAATTGAAGTTATATGTTATTAGTGAACATCCAAAATGTAACATGGTTGTAAATTTCATTTGGTTACTTGGAGTGAATATGAATCATTATATAAATTATTTAATGATAACAGTTTGGGTTAATTGGCAGTTTTTGAACACAACGAACTCATTTTGTTTCATAAATAAAAAATATGTGTACAAAAAGATTCTAGAACCATAGATGAGAAATAATACTTTTATTATAGTATGGTTCAACCATAATAATGGTTTCATGACCATAATTGAAGATGGTAATACAAATTGAAAACCCATCGTTCTTGAATGTGGTAAATTAGCACATCTCGAATAGTGTTTTTTTACTATTAGAAAAAATAAAGGGTAAAGGAGATATGATAATAACTTATTCCATAATCATAAAAAAAATTATAGTACATGTAAGGTATTTTATTTTTCATATCATTTGGATGGGGAGAGGTGAGGATAGAAAATAAAATAAAGGAACATGAAAAGAAAGTAAAATAATTGAAAAGAGGAATTTACCTCTTGAATTAATCTTCCTTGAGAGCCTCTTTAGGGGAAAGGATTTGGTATTTTTATGATACCAAGGGCTGATGGATGTGGGGGAGGATCTTGAGAATATATTTGATTAGACTGTAGACAAGGCATAAGGCTTGATAGTAGTGAAGAGAAATGTGAGTGTGTGTGTGTGAGTGGGGGGGTATAGTGGAGAGGAGGGTTTTTTCATTATTTTAATCATTAGTTTATTATTTTACCTCGAGACTATGAATAGTATTGATTCTTGTGGCTAGAAATAGTAATAAGTGCATGTGAGTTCGAACCAATATCCATTTACATCAGCCATGACTCAAGGATGATGCATAAATTCATTTATTGAGCATATTTTATAATTTATCGAATTTCACTATTCACCAAAAATTCAAGTATTTTAGAAAAATCCCAAAACTTCACCAAAACCATTTTTAATGTGTATAATACAAAAATTAAATCCATTTTATGAAAATAATTTTCTAAATATGATAAATTTAATTTTTAATTAAAATCATTATTTACATTAAAAGTACAGTTTTAAAACCAAAACTAATTTTATAATACCCTGAAAAATTATCTAAGGTCTTATTAAATTTTATTAAAATCATAGTACCGAAAAAAATTTATTTAGGAACACATTTTATAAAAATTAATTTTATTTTTAATAAATTTATTAATTTGAAATTGTAATTAAATATTTATTACTCACTAAAATACCAACACTTAATTACTAATTTATAAAATATTCTATTTCATTTATAAGATGCCTAAATTTTATTTATACATACCTGAGTGAGGTTGCTATTCATAAGGGTACATAATACCCATATGGGCCATGGCAATATTCATAAGGGTATGTCACTATTCATAAGGGTAAGTTACTATTCGTCAAAAATTAAGTTGATTCTATCAGACTCCAAATATCATACTAAACGCAATTGTGTATGTCTATTTTTCAAAATTCAAATCATAGAAGTGGAAAAATTATGTTTATTTGGCTCGGTTATAAAAAAGTGTTTTTTTGTAGAGACTCAATGTTTCATGAATTCAATATTAAATTTGTATATTCTTTGGGTGTCATATTAATAGTGAATATATTCATAGCATGATTTATTATTTATCAAAAATAATTATAATAGCCAATATATATTGTTCCAATTAATTTAAAATATTTAATTTACTAATATTTTGGTAAAAATGAAATTTGTAATAAAATAATTAAATATGTATATTAAAATATTCTTTTACAAAAAATAATACTGCAAAATAGTATTTATTTTTGGAAAATTAATTAATTTGAAAGCTAATATAATTATTTATAAGTTTTGTTATTGTTAATTAAAACACATAATTAATTGAATTTATTTAAAACTATAAAACAAATTATTTGGGTGTTACATTCTTCCCTCCTTCAATAAATTTTGTCCTCACAATTTGAAATTTCACTTCAAAATTTAAAGGTTGATACTTGAAAACTCTCTTCTCGGTAACCCACATCAGAAATAGGGTTAATAAAATATTCTCTTAATAAGAGGGAATGTGAGATACATATGTTACTACAAAACTTCACTTTCAAATAGTGAAAAAAATATGTACATGGTAGAATAATCTAACGGTCATGTTCTAATGGAGATAGATAGAGAACATGATCATTTAGAATGTTAACATTCAAAAATCCATAAATCCGTGATGATGTAAAAACGATTTGATTCATCGGAAAAAGGTTCTAGGATAGCATTTTTTTTAGTTTCGGGATCTTTTCCCTAATGTTGAGAAATTCTCTCACTCTATACTAATGTATAGATATATAAGTACTTGATACATTTCTATAAACACAAGCTTATCATTTGTTTGTGCCTTGAACTATTTATACATCATCTCTTAGCACAGATTGCATCATGTGGTGACATTAAACTCTAAATCCTCATATAATGATCAACTTAAACCATTTCATAAATGGTTTAACTTTAAAAAAGATCATGATCCAACGATTTAGAATCATTCCCATAACCATCCTTGCTATATCCATGTACACAGGGCCCTTGATAATCATCATTTTTTTAGAACTCCATGATCAATATTACTCAATGAATCTGCTACCTTATTTTCCATTAATCAACATAAAGCAGCCCTAAATTTTCACATTCCAAACATGTGAATATCTCCATCATGTATCCTCTCGAAATATGTTAATAAATAAAATTACCATAAAACCTTATGGAAACATGCACTCATCCTTACACATGCTATTGGACATATTCCTTATATCCATAAATGTTGAAAACTCCATCAATGATAGTATAGACCACTTGTTGACAAGTCAATAATCAGTTCTGAGGTAGTGAGTACTTATCCAAATCAATCATTTATTTATCATTATCTTGATCATCAGGAATATATTTAGGGTTGTATTTCCCTCATCTATATACTTTACCAAGATATTAACTTTCTACTGAGTCACTTATCTTTGGTACAATTCATCATACGACCTCAAATTCTTAATGAAATAGTACTATAGTACAATCATCATATATTCCATAATTCTTATAACCATTACATTGCTAATAAAATATTCAAATGAAATGATTCTTAATGAGGCATATTAATCATTCCACTTCATCTATGAAAGTATCACGACTTGATCATTATCTAATAAGATAATTTGGGGCATATTCCTTTGACACTTGGGATATTAATTCACATAGTGTCCCATTTCCTTGCAGTCGAAAGCACTGTACATTGAAAACCATTTTCTTACCCTTTAAATCATGAACATTGTGGACCTTTTATACACACTTTTAATAGACTCATTTTCTTTTTAAGAAGGCTCTGAGGTGTTTCCTTCCACAAGTACCACATGTTAGAAATCTACCCTTCCTATTCATCCCTTTATCCATTCTTTCCTATGTCGCCCTCTTCTTCTCTTGTTTCCCTTCAAATCCATATGACTCATATAATTATTTATATACCTTTTTACCACATGATATTATCTCCTCATATGATGATGATACTTTAGAGACCATCTTCCTTCAAAATGGTGACTTAAGACCATAAGGAATATGATTCTTATTACTCTTTGCATCACGCGAATTGGTGAAGTTCTCATTCCTTTTTCTAGGCGCCATTTCTAATCAAATCCATATACTAAATTAGATCATAAAATTATGAACTCTATATAACCCTAAACATGCTATAATACATAACACAAATTTATGCATCTCAAATCCTAGAACCATATAACTTGGATAGCTTAGGGGCATAAATCATTCATAATGGCTTGTGACAAAAATGTGAATTATCCTAAGCATATCCACTAGGAGTGTCAAACCAGGTGCACAGTAAAGCCTAGTGTCCTATACCTGGTTAACCTAGGTTAAGTTTGAAATACCTTGTCAGCGTTATCACTCCTAGGTACATATGTGCCAGAACAACGTCCACATATAGTATCCAGACAAAGATTTATTTTATATGAAGATCCAAATAATCTATTGCTTACAAAAATTATAGGATGTTCTTGTGCGTTTATCCTTAAAGTCTATCTTAGGGTTTTGTTCCCAAATATACGTTTTCTAAATCTAGTTTCTAAGTTTTGTACTAAACTTCCTCTGATACCTATTGTAAGGCCTTGAACCTAGAAGCCCAAAGTTGGTGCATTATTTCATTACAATGGTATGATTACAAGGAATTCATATCCCAAATGACCAAATAGTTTACTAGTTTTGGAAAACCAGATACATACATAGGTTTAACATTACAACTTTAAATGAAAAACAACATATAAGTTTTATTGGGAACATCCACAACTCTGAGTTTATCCCTATAGGTCATTCATAATAGACTTCTTCATGTACTAAGAAAATGAAACATAAGAAAGAGGTGAGCTCAGATGCTCAGTAAGGGTAATAAATATAGCAGAAGATATAATAAACATAAACATTAGGCATGGTGAATAACTAAAAATAAATGCCTTTAAAAATAAACTTGAACACATTATGGTTGGAATAAGAGCTGAATAAATAATACCATAATAAAGCATAATCATGGGTATTCTACTAGTCGAATAACCACATGAACTTTCTATTACAATTTTAATAATTAGTGAATGCATAATTTGGGATGTCATAACCAAACCATCAAGGCCTTGTTTCATGACCATAAATATCCATTTTTTCAATGCCTCGTGCCAAGACCATAGTTTATTATGTGAGACCTACTGATGCACCGACAGGATATAGAGGGACCCACCCGACACTTACTAAGTCCAATGCATTCCTCATATTAATGGGGATCAAAATAAATAACATACACATTCATATTGAAACTAACATATTAAATGTAAATAACTTTCCCCAATCATTAAACATAAACACTAACCATTCAGAGTAATATGGTGAATGGTTTCAAGATAGCACATCCACAATCAAACTAATCAAAAAACATTCAATAAAACACGGTGGATGATATCATAGGAGATAAACCTCAATGAATTACAGATTCAACAAAGTATGTTTACATAGATGAAGATACTTTTAAATGAGACCATTGAAACATCTTTGAGGAAATAATCATTAAACATTCTAAAGTGTCTCATACCACCTTGAAACATTCAAATAATAATCCCTTATAATATCATGAGAATAATGAGACTCTTAATATGATATACCAAAGGGAAATACATACACCACAAGCAAGGAATAAGTGGAGATCAAGGCATATATCACATAAAAGCTATAGTGAATTGAGAAAAATCTATTTTACTTTGGAAAGAAGAGTTGTTTTCGATTTTTTTTTTGTATTTGTCATAAATATAGTTTTAAACATGTATATCCCAAAAAATAAAAGGCAAGGACACTGAGATTAAATTTGTGGCAAAAATGTTGTCCCACTAGTGTTAAATCATGTAAAAAGTGTTTTTAAAGAAGAATTAAAACATTTTAGTGCGGTTTAAGGAATTCGTTAAAGAGATTTTAAAAGTGAAAAGACATGTTTGATTTAATAAAACAAGAAATGAACCAAAATATCTTTTTTATGTTAAAATATGTGATTTTATAAAGATAAATATGGATTAAAATAGATTATATAGTTAACTTCAAAATAGGTAAGAATTTGAGAAGTTCCTTGAATCGGGCTTGCATTTCATAAGAATTTTTGAAATATTCTTTTAAAAAATATAACTCCCCATAAAATAAAGAATGATTTTGATTAGTACCCATATATATAACATTGAAACAAAATTTATGAGGATTAAATAAGAATAAATAATAATTTCATTGAGGTGATTAGAGAATAAGAGGAACCCGAATGAAAATGGAGGTTCGGGTAGAAAACTCTCACAACTTTGTAATCAATTGAATCGTATAGCCCAAAATTAATAATCATAAAATGATATGTTGAATATAATTAAAATAAATATATTAATTTTATGAAACATCAATGGTCAGTATACATACACCATACATAAGTAATAGTAGTGAATACGGAATATCTCACATAAATGGAAGTGAGATGAAGAAACCCTTACCTTAACTCCGAAAGGTGTTCTCTGCTTGATCTTAATGACGTGAATAATCAAATTTAGGTTAATTAACTAATAACTAAATAAACTAATTTTCATGGAATTTATATATTATAACCTTATTAAGTTCATTCATGGACTTTTTGATGGGTTAAGAGGTTCGATATTATTGTTCGGGTCAGTTTGTTTCATGATCGGTATACTTATATACATGAATGGAGAATCGTGTGAAATGAGGACGATTTTCCAGAATTGAAGTTATATGTTATTAGTGAACATAAATGAGGTAACATGGTCTTAAATTTAATTTAGTTACTTGTATACAGGATGAATCATTATATAAATTATTTAATGATAGTCGTTTGGGTTAATTGGCGATATTTGAACACAACAAACTCATTTTACTTTATAAATGAAAACCACGTGTAAAAAAATATTAAAAAAACCACATATGAGACATAATACATATATTATAGTCTTGTTAAACCATAAGAATTATTTAATGATCATAATTGAATAAGGTAATAGAAATTGAAAACCCATCGTTCTTGAATGTGGTAAATTAGCACATCTCGGATGATGTTTTTTACTATTAGCATAAAAGAAGGGTAAATGAGAGATGATAATAAATTATTACATAATCATAAAAACATTACATTAAATGTAAGGTAATAGAGTTTTCATATCATTTGGATGGTGATAGGTTATTATAGAAAATAAAACAAAGGGACATGAAAAGAAAGTAAAAGAATTGAAAAAAAGAAATTTACCTCTTGAATTAATCTTCCTTGAGAGCCTTTTTAGAGGAGAGGATTTGGTATTGTTATGAGACGAAGGGCTTATAGATGTGGTGGATGATCTTTATAGGATATTTTAGTAGAATTTAGAAAAGTAAAAAGGATCTAAAGGAGTGAATAGAAGAGGGAGTGGGGGGGGGGTTATAGTGGAGGAGAGAAGAGTTTTTGCATTATTTTAATCATTAGTTTATTATTTTGACTCAAGAATATTAATAGTATTGATTATTGTGACTAAAAATAGTAATAAGTTCATGTGAGTTCGAACCAATGGCCATTTACATCATCCAAGACTCAAGAACGAAGCTGAAATTCATTTATTTAGCATATGTTATAATTTATTGAATTTCACTATTCACAAAAAATTCAAGTATTTTAGAATAATACAAAAAATTCACTGAAACCATTTTTCAATATGTAGAATAAAAAAATGAAATCCATTTTATGAAAATAATTTTATAAATACAATAAATTTAAATTCTAATTAAAATATTAATTTACTTGAAAAACATAGTTTTAAAACCAAAACTGATTTTATAATACCCTGAAAAATTATCTAAGGTTTTATTAAATTTTCATAAAATCATAGTACCAAAAAAATTATTTAGGAACAAATTTTATGATTTTTTTAATAAATTTATTAATTTAAAATTTTAATTAAATATTTATTATTCATAAAAATACCAACACTTAATTATTAATTTATAAAATATTCTATTTCATTAATATGGTGCCTAAATTTTATTTATACTTACATGAGTGATTATACTATTCATAAAGGTACATAATAATATGGGCCATGTTACTATTCATAAGGGTATGTCACTATTCATAAGGATAACTTACTATTCACCAAAAATTAAGTTGATTCTATCAGACTCCAAATATCATACTAAACACAATCGTGTGTCTATTTTTTGAAATTCAAATCACAAAAGTGGAAAAATTATGTTTATTGGATCGATTATAACAAATTTTTGTTTTTAGAGACTTATTGTTTCATGCATTCAATGTTAAATTTGTAAATCCTTGGGGTGTCATATTTATAGTGAATATATTCATAACATGATTTAGTATTTATCAAAATAATTATAATAGCCAATATATATTGTTCCTATTCATTTAAAATATTTAATTAACTAATATTTTGGTAAAAATGAGATTTGTAATAAAATAATTAAATATATATATATATATTAAAATATTATTATACACAAAATAATACTACAAAATAGTATTTCTTTTTGGAACATTAATTAATTTGAAAGCTATAAATTTGAAATATAATTATTTATAAGTTTTATTATTTTTAATTAAAACTCATAATTAATCTAATTTATTTAAAACTATAAAACGAATTATTTGGGTGTTACATAGGGGATACAAATGAGGTGCATAATGGAATCACTTAAATGTACTCAATAGAAAGAATGCATCATGGGAAAATCCATAGGACTCAAGTAACATGAACCTGGACTAAAATTTGGAACTCTGGGATCAAACACCAATCTATGGCCCAGGTAGTCCCATCGAACTATATGAGATACATAATCCATCCTAGGACCACTCAATATCCATGGGCCATACTCTATACTAGGATAAATCAACATCCATGAGAAACATTCCCAAGTTAGTTCACAATCTATACTAGGTCTTGTACTCATCTAGACCATCTACTAATTTCCTAGGATTCCCACGACCTCAATCAAAGGATATGAGAAATAATTAGGGGAGAGATCATCGAACAAAAAATTTCAATCATTTGAAATAAACATCCTCTCACCTACTACTCCCTCACAAGAAATATCCCCTTCCTGTTTCATCCAAGCTTGAGAACCATAAGAAGATATGGAAACATTAAACATCCCCCATGGGGTCATAACCCACGATAGACATCACAAAAACATGGGTCTCAATTAAGGGTCACACACACTTTTGGAAAACATTCCTAAAGGTTCTAGTAACTCATTTATTTAAAATATTTCTTGATATGTTGACCCACTATCCACCATTTGAAATCCCATTTTAAATATTCTTTGAAATCAAAGCATGTAAGGTTGCACACGAAAACTATTTAAAATTTAACCCTATTTAATTCAAAACCATTAGATAAATCTAATTAATTCCCTCTTTTCAAATAATTCCATGTAAAACCACAATTTCTCTTTTCAAGGCCCAATATGGTTCAAATACCATTAATCATCAACATCTATTTAAAATAAGTAACATAAAAATTTCAAAAACACTATCCATTCTAACCAAATTTTAAAGACTAAAAAAACTTGAAATACCCTTTAATCCAAGCATTTAAAACCCTTATTTTTTTTAAATTCTATACAAACTATCACATTTAGGTTTAATTAAACAAATTAAATAATTAAAACTATAAATCATTCCATGACATTCCATTTAAAGGAAGGATACAAAACAACCTACCTCAAATCATGTCAAAATCACTCACATTTGATGGCAAAATCCTATCCAAGACAGAATACAATCCCTCCAAACCCTACTAATCCAAATCCCCATTATTAGACCTATATTGAACTCTAAATTCATCATACAACACAATTAGGGTTCACGAGAGAAATTAAAATGAAGGGGAAGGGAGAAAGGGATAAGGGGAGAAGAAGAAAAGAGGAAATTATCTTGAAACCAATAACAACATTGGGTTTTAAGATTAGACCATTTGAATATTATAAATAATATTTTTTGAGCTAGTCATGGAGTTGGAGTAGAGTTTTGGGTGTTGTAAATCCTCAATATTGTTATATTAAAAATATTAAATATATTAACTCATGCACGCACATAATTTTAGAAATAATGGATTTTCTTCCCTAATAGAATATTGGGTGGAGAAACTAAGACCTCCATTGAATTTGTAACATGGGTTTTACCCTAGGCATGAAATAAGATTCATTCACATCATATTCAACGATGGCACACAGTTCTGAGCAGATTGAATAAAGGATTAATTAATTAATTAATTGTCTAATTAATTGGTTAACACTAGAATTTATCTATTTAACCCTTATTTAGTGATTATAATAGGGTTAACCTCACAATCTAGAGAGATTCTTAAGAGGAGAGACTATGGTGAAGAGTGTTGGTGGATGATATTGGGATTTAGGTTTGATCATGAAGACATGGGAGAACACCCATTTTTTCGATGGTAATTGTAACATAAAAAGTAAGTAAAGAATAATATATTTTCATATCTGTGTCTATTTATGAATTAGATAGTGTTTTATAGGCTTAAAATGAGAATAAATCCAATCATAGGCATAAAATACTCTAATATTTTTAAATGATCATTTTACCGCCTTTTGATGGAAAACCATTTTTAAATCTAACTCATGACAATTTTATAAGCTCTATTTGTCAAAATAAACATATTCTTTATAATTGGGACATTAAAATTTACTTTGGATAAATTTTTGGTATTTTTCTGACAATGTTCATTTCTTAATGAATAGTGAAAAATACTGCATTTTAGTTCAAAAATTCCTTTTCATCTAATTTAATTATATGGATAGATTATATTTTTAATTGGTTTTAAAGTGTAATTAGAATATATTTTTACCATTTAATTCAATGGTTTTCATTGGAATTAATTTCACTTTGAAATTGAACATAAACTAGTGTCAATCTTTTGATAGATTTTGTTTCTTAAAAACACGCTATTTGTTTTGACAACGAGAATTATTTTTAAATTAATTACTAAAATTTATGTGCTTGTAATTTGGTAAAATGGATTCCCTATTTGTAATAATAATGTACAAATTATGTAATTAAGACCTTTTTGTTTTTGTACATTATGAATAGTAACGACAGTAATTATCTTTAATTATCGTGATTAATTAGTAATCAGATAGATAAGGTTAATAAAATAATATCATAATAATATAAAATGACCCCAAATTGTGTCCTAATACTTTTTTTTGTGTCATGGCCGACCATGGATAGCCTTGGGCCAATTTAGGGACCCCATGAAATCACTTTTGTGTGATAGTGACATTTTATCATATTATTTTTAAAGAAAGGGAAATATAATAAAGGTATGTAATACCTAAGTAAAACAATTTAAATTTTGTTTATATAAATTATATTATTGACTATAAATATTAATTTAAAGCTAAAAATATTTCCTATATCATGGTATTTTACTGAGAATTTTTAGACATTAAATAAATAAATTTATTCATGACACAATGATGATGCAGTTATTACCTAATTAATGAAAGATTTAAATATATGATATTATAAGTGTAAAAATATTTTTTTTGAAACTTTGGATACTATCCACGAATTTTATAGATTATTATGAAATGTAAAATATATGGTAATTCTTTATTTTAAGGAATAAAACTTTTATGCCTTTATCAAAAGTCAACTACAAATAGTGTCGAAATTGGCATAAATGAGTTTTTAAAACAAATATTATTTTATTAAATGGTATAATAGTATAAAAAATATAATATTCTGCCAAATGACATATAATATATTAATAATTTTATTATTGATACAATTATGGGACTATTGGCATTTTAAAGTAATTATTATGACCTTATAGATTGAAAATAAAAAAAGACGTGGTAAGAATTATTAATTTTAACTAAGGGTTAAAATGAAAAGATAAGGTGAATTATATGACCTACACTTGTCTAAATCCTATTGTATGAGTGGATTTATACCTAGTATCCTCTTATACTCGATGTATATCATTCTGGAACCATTCTAATTTGAAAAACATTTTATAATAAATAAATATCTCATGACTTTCCAAGAGTACCCCTCCTCCCTCTTATAAAAAGCCCTCACCTCTACCCCCTTACTCACACCTCTCAAACCCCTTGGCTCGCCCAAAATATGCTCAAATAAGCTCTCCACACCCCTATATTCCTCCTAGAAGCCTCACATTGGGCATAATTATTTTCAAAAGATCATTTTCCTCAAATCAAAAGAAGTTACCCGATTTAGAGGTAACACCTTCTCTCAAAATCCTTTGTTGTATTTTCCTTCTTCACTCCCCCTAACATTCTTATTATTTGATTACATAACAACACCAGTATCATAAATATACTATTATTTTTTATGAGAAGGATTTTATTTACACTTACACACACCTCTGTCTAATGGTTAAAGAACATATTGTTTCTGTGGGTGGCGAATTACTGCCTCATGAAACGATGATTGTTCAATCTTCTTTTAACACCTTTCATGGTGGAAATTATGATGTAACTATATTTATATGTGATATATATGGTATTTATGTTTTATATATTCTTCTGAATTTTATTTTTAAATCACATCGTTATGCTTTTCATGTTGTGGAACTGCGATAATTTTATCTAAGGAAGTGTGGACTACCGCCCCCTCAAGTGATGTGACTCATTCATGACAAACATGGAATTTATAAAGAATGTAATTAATGAACTTATGTTACCTATATAACATATATATTTTACTGGAATTATAATATATATATGTCTCATTTAGTTTTAAATCCTTTAATATGACAATGAAATGAAAGTAGCGTTCATGTGTACGTACGACAAACCGTCTCCATGAATGATGAATTTAATTTTATATCTCCAAATGTTATGGAATAGTATAAATTGAATATATAATAGATATATATGATATTTAAATCATTAATACCATTCTGGAGATTATTTACTTATAACTACATGGACAATTCTCTTCAAACAAGTTATTTTTGACTCATGTACCGAACATCGATAAAACGTATGATATGAAATCACATAATTAACTAATTATTATAACATGATAATATGTGATATGAATTGAATAATAAACTTTAAAGGAATTCCTTAAGTAATTATAAATTTACCAATGTTTATTATTCAGGAATATAATGAAACGAACAAGATAAGTCGGACTTGAGGTAAGGGACTTCGTCTCAAATCTCCTTTTGTTGAGGCATACTTCAATTTTTATAAGACCTTATTTTATTAGTTGTATAAAAACCCCTTTTGAATTTTAATTTCATTCAAAAGGAATTTTTTTACACGAAGCATTTTACTAAATGACAAAAGGGAATGTTTTTGTCTTACGTATGCGGTGACAAGACTTCTCCGCCACCGTGACCATTATTTGAGTTTTAGCTTCCTATACAAGCCATAACATTTTTTTAAATGAAAAATAAATACCATGATTTACTTTTCTTTTATTTTGGTGTTGAAAATGGTTTTGATAATGTTTTGATTATATCAATGTGTTGTATTGATATCTTGTGATTGAAATGTGGAAATGCTATGTTTCCTTTATGCATGTTTTATGTGATACGATTATGTTATGGTTCTTGATCATTGTTTATGAAGTCAGGTGGTTCAGTGATAAACTAAGGGAGGGTGAGCCCAAGATAGCTCTCCATTTCATTGGGTAATGCGAAGAAGTTAAATGCGAAGGTTTCTCCGAAGATATTTAGGGAATATATTGTGATGGGTATTCCAAACATAACCACGAGGGTTACTCCCTACATAAGAATTTTATGAATGCCTCAAGTTACCTTTATGTCTTATGATTTATATGAGTTATTCATAAATATTATGTTTTCATGAGGTATGTTAAAGTTCTTATGTTTTTTGAGTAAAGTGTGATTTAATTGATTCTTATGTATACAAGGACTAATGTTTTCTTTCCGTATTTTTATATCCCTTACAGATATTTTTATGCTCATCCCAAGTTTTTGAAATGTTTTTCACAAGTCAAGGGAAAATTACATGATGTGATGATAGTGTCGAGAAAGTTTCAAGAAAGAATCCATGTTTTATTTTAAATATGTTTCCTTTGATGGAAAAAATGAATATTCTCTTTGATGTAACCACCTTGTTTAAATGTGGAATATAATGCATGATTTATGATCTAATTCGCTAAAACTCTAAACCTGAAAAGATCCTCAATGTGAATTCTTGAAATAACCCAAGATTAAGTAATGTTTAATGCTGGGCCTTATTGTTGGTATCAGAGGTCAGATTAGATAACTTTAAGAGTTAGAATTCTATTTAATAATTATCCAAATTTTTTTTCATTATGGTCAAATTGAAATGATATAGAATTTGAAGATTACCATGTTACTTAATCTAAGACATGTTTTTTCAGAATGGTTTTCCACATAGGAAACAGGGAAGCAGTGCTAGGAATGCATACAGAAGGAAAGGACCTTCCAAATCAGCATCCTAAGATGGTGAGAATTGGAACTAAACAATTTGTTGCAGTAATGGTGAAATTGACTCAAGTGATAAATGGTGGTGGTATCCATGCACGAGATCAACCAGATCAACTGCAGAAGAACATGCCAGTGGTGGAACATTTCATGAGTCAACATCCCCCATTATTCAGAGGATCATCTAACCCTGTGCTAGCTGAAGGGTGGATTAAAGCACTGGAGAATATTTTTGATGTCATGGGGTGTTCATACAATAAAAATTTTAGTCTTGTTGTTTACCGTTTGGAGGGTGAAGCAGATCAGTGGTGTTCGATGGTTAAAAATATCAGGGACACTAATGATATTGATGCTCTTGAGTGGGATGAATTCAAAGGTATATTTCTTGAGAAATATTTTCCTAAGGCTGTTCGACTTAGGATGGAAAAACAATTCTTGGAATTGAGGCAAGATGATGACTCAGTGGCTTCTTATGAAGAGAAGTTCACATGATTGTCAAGGTATGCTCCAAATTTTATCCGAGACCTTGATAGTAAAATCAATGATTTTTACTCAGGATTAAATCCAAAATATCAAAGGTCATTAGATTCTCATGAGTTAAAAATTTATGAAAAGCATATTTTATGTGTTGAGAAGGTGGAAATGGAGTTTTCTGATGATCAAGTGTTCTATGACAACCAACAGAAGAAGAGACCGAGGTGGCAGGAGAAAGGGAAGATTCCTTCAAAAAGGTTTGATGGTAAGAAAACTATGTTTTCAGTTTGTGATAAATGTGGTAAAAATCATGCTGGGGAATGACTTTTGAATTTTGGAAAGTACTTCTGATGTGGTAAGATTGGTTATAAGGCTCGTGATTGCATTGTAAAAGATCAGGGTAATGGTAAGACCGAATTTGATTTATAGTTAGTGAAATGTTTTAAGTGCAATGAGATGGGTCATTATGCAGACGAGTGTCCGAAAAAGAGCTCGAATGATGGGAATCAATCAGACTATAAGTATAAAGGTGTGGTGAAATCCTTTGCAACTACTTCAGTAGATGTTGGTCCATCAAATGAAGTGGTATCAGGTACTTTGTTTGTTTTTTCAGATTATGCCAATGTGTTGTTTGATTCAGGGTCTACACATTCTTTCATCTCTGAAACATTTTCTAATAAATTGGGAATTCCATCTCAAGAAATGACTCCTAAACTTGTGGTAAAAACACTTGGGGGAAATTTTGAGGCAAAAAGAATTTATAAGAATCTTCCTATACTTATCTGTGGAAAGAATCTACTTGCAAACCTTATTGTTTTACCTCTAGTAGAGTTTGATGTTATCCTGGGTATGGATTGGCTCTCTGTTTACCATGCTAAGATTGACTGTAGAGCTAAAGAAGTTTCTTTTCAGAAAGACTTTCAGTTTGTGTACAAGAATGAACCCTTACTTTTGAAAACATATCAAGAGGCTGAGAAACTTGTAAAAGATGAAAATGAATGTTACCTTGCACATATTGTTGAAAACAAAGGAACCGTTCAGATTAATGATGTTCCGATGGTAAATGAGTATCCTGATGTTTTTTCCGATGAGTTGCCTAAAACAATACCAGATCGAGAAATTTAATTTACTGTTGACTTAGTTCCTAATGCTAAGCCAATTTCAAAACCCCCTTATCGAATGACTCAAATTGATCTTTTAGAGTTTAAGGATCAATTACAAGATTTATTAGAGAAAGGTTTCATTCAACCTAACACATCACCATGGGGTGATCCTTTCTTATTTGTTAAAAAGAAAGATGGTTCAATGAGACTTTGTATTGATTATAAAGCCTTGAATAACATCACTGTTAAGAACAAATATCCTTTGCCTCATATCGATGATTTATTTGATCAGCTCCAGGGAGCTCAGTATTTTTCAAAGATTGACTTGAGATCGGGGTACCATCAGTTGAAGGTAAAGGAATCAGATATTCCGAAGACCGCGTTTCATACAAGATATGGACATTATGAATTTGTAGTTATGCCTTTTGGGTTAACCAATGCACCTGCTATATTCATGGACATTATGAATAGAATTTTCCATGAGTTCATGGATAAGTTTTTGGTTGTTTTCATTGATGATATTTTGGTGTTTTCTAAAATTAAAGAGGAGCATGAAAGTCATTTAAGGATTATTTTTCACACCTTAAAATAAAAGAAATTGTATGGGAAATTTAGCAAGTGTGAGTTTTGGTTTCAAAAAATTTCTTTCCTTGGTCACATTATTTCTAAAGATGTAATAAATGTTGATCCTACAAAAACAAAGGTTGTTGAATAATGGACAAGACCCAAAAATGTAACCGAGATTCGTAGTTTTCTTGGTTTGGCAGGCTATTACCAAAGGTTTGTTAAAATTTTTGTGCGTTTGTCCAGCCCATTGACTAAGCTAACTCTGAATGCTGTTAAGTTTATCTGGACAAAATAATGTGATGATTGTTTTCAGGAATTGAAAAGAATATTGGTGAATGCTACAGTATTGACACTACCTTCCAGGAATGTTGAGTTTGTTATCTATAGTGATGCTTCATTGAAAGGACTTGGTTGTGTCCTAATGTAGAATGATCAGGTAATTGCTTATGCTTCACGTCAGTTGAAAACTCATGAGATAAATTACCCTACACATGATTTGGAATTAGATGTTGTTGTTTTTGATTTAAAAATTTTGAGGCATCATTTGTATGGTGTAAAGTGTGAAATATATACTCATCACAAAAGTTTAAAGTATATATTAACTCATAAATAATTGAACATGAGATAGAGGAGATGTCTAGAATTAATCAAGGATTATGATTGTACAATTCATTACCATCCGCGAAAAGCAAATAAAGTGGCTGATTCTTTGAGTCAAAAAATTAATGCTTCATTAACCATGCTATGTTTGGAATGAGATCCTTTGGTTTTTGATTTGATGAAATTTGGAATAGAAGTTGTTGGTGCAGGAATTTTTTCTGTTTTGTTTCAGGTGTCAGTGAAATATTCTCTATCATATAGAATTAAGCAAGCACATAAAGAAGATAGTGAGTTGTAGAAAAAGGCAGAGTTGGTTCAGAAGGGTATGTTACCTGAATTCAACATTGATAATGATTGTGTTTTGAGATTTGGGAAGAGATTGTGTGTGCATTATGATTCACAGTTGAAGAGAGAGTTGTTATATGAAGCTCATAGTTCTCCCTTTTCAGTTCATCCTGGAAGTACTAAGATGTACAGAGATCTATGGGAGTATTACTGGTGGGATGGAATGAAAAGAGATATTGCTGATTTACTGTAAAGTGTTTGACTTGTCAACAGGTTAAAGCAGAGTGGCAGTTACTTAAAGGGATGCTTCATCCTTTACCAGTGCCAGAGTTGAAATGAGAGAATATGTCCATGGACTTCGTTGTGGGATTACCGAAGACACCTCGAGGTAATAATGCAATATGGGTTATTGTTGATCGCTTGAATAAATCTACTCATTTCCTTTCTATATGAAATACTTTTTCCCTAGATCAACTTTATCATTTGTATCTTAAAGAGATAGTCAAGTTACATGGAGTTCCCCTCTCCATTGCATCTGATCTTGATCCCAGGTTGACTTCTAACTTTTGGAAAGACCTTCAGAAGTTGTTGGGTACTGAATTAAATTTTAGTAAAAATTTTCATCCTCAATCAGATGGGCAGTCAGAACGAACAATTCAGACTTTGGAGGTATGCTACGTTCTTGTTCGATGGATTATCAGGTAATTTTGTACCAACATCTTTCATTGGTTGAGTTTTCTTATAATAATAGTTTTCATTCCAGTATACAGATGGAACCATTTGAGGCATTATATGGGAAGCGGTGTCGAACTCCAGCTTTTTGGGATGAAGTGGGTGAAAGGAAGTTGATGGGACCAGAATTGGTAGAAGAGTTGGTAGAAAAAGTTCAGCTGATATAGAAACACATGAGAATAGCTCAGAGTAGGAAAACAAGTTATGCGGACAATAGGATGAAGGATCTCTCTTTTGAGGTAGGTGATCATGTCTTCCTCAAAGTTTCACCATGGAAAAGTGTGATGTGATTTGGTAAGAAAGGAAAGCTGAGTCCAAGGTTCATTGGACCATATGAAATTCTGTAGAGAGTTGGATTAGTTGCATACCGAGTGGATTTACCTCCGAATTTATCTCAGGTACACAATGTTTTTCATGTATCAATGTTAAGGAAGTACATGCCAGATCCATCTCATGTTTTGAGTCCAGAGGTAGTTCAGCTGGAAGAGAATCTATCTTATGAGGAATAAACGGTCCATATTCTTGACCACAGGGATCAAGTGTTGCAGAATAATGTGATTCATCAAGTAAAGGTTCTATGAAAAAACCACATGATTGAAGAGGAAACATGGGAATCTGAAAATGCAATGAGGGATAAATACCCCCACTTATTCGATAAGTAAATAAATTGAGGGGACACAATTTTCTAAAGGGGGGAAGGATGTAACATCCAAAGTAAGTAAAGAATAATATATTTTCATATCTATGTCTATTTATGAATTAGATAGTGTTTTAGAGGCTTAAAATGAGAATAAATCTAATCTTAGACATAGAATACTCTAATATTTTTTAAAAGATTGTTTTACCACCTTTTGATGGCAAACCATTTTTAAATATAACTTTTGACAATTTTATAAGCTCTATTTGTCAAAATAAACTTATTATTTAGAATTGGGACATTGAAATTTACTTTGGATAAATTTTTGGCATTTTTCTAACAATGTTCATTTTTTAATGAATAGTGATAAATACTGCATTTTACTTCAAAACTGATTTTTCATATAATTTAATTATATGGTTAGATTATATTTTTAATTGGTTTTAAAGTTTAATTAGAATATATTTTTAAAATTTAATTCAATGGTGGTTATTGGAATTAATTTCACTTTGAAATTGAACATAAACAAGTGTCAATCTTTTGACAGATATTGTTTCTTAAAAACACGCTATTTGTTTTGACAACGAGAATTATTTTTAAATTAGTTACTGCAATTACTGTGTTTGGAATTTGGTAAAATGGACTCCATATTTGGAATCATATGGTCCAAATTATGTAATTAAGACCTTTTTGTTTTTTTGACATTATGAATAGTAACGACAGTAATTATCTTTAATTATCATGATTAATTAGTAATCAGATAGTTAAGGGTAATAAAATAATATCATAATAATATAAAATGACCCCAAATTGTGTCCTAATACTTTTGGTTTTGTCATGGCCGACCATTGATATCCTTGGTCCTACTTAGGGACCCCATGGAATCACTTTTGTGTGATAGTGACCTTTTATCATATTATTTTTAAAGAAATGGAAATATAATAATGGTATGTAATATCTAAGTAAAACAATTTTAATTTTTATTATATAAATGATCTCGTTGACTATAAATAGTAATTTTAAACCTAAAAATATTTCCTACATCATGGTATTTTATTTAAAAATTTTAGACATTAAATAAATAAATTTATTTATGACATAATGATGATGCAGTTATTACCTCATTAATGAAAGATTTAAATATATGATATTATAAGTGTTAAAATAATTTTGTTTTGAAACATTGGATGATATCCACAATTTTTATAGATGATTATGACATGTAAAATATATGTTAATGCTTTTATTTCGAAGGAATAAAGCTTGTATGCCTTTATCAAAAGTCAACTACAAATAGTGTCGAAATTGGCATAAATGAGTTTTTTAAAAAAAGTTATTTTATTAAATGGCATAATAGTCTAAAAAATCTAATATTCTACAAATTGACATATAATATACTACTAATATCATTATTGATACAATTATGGGACTCTTGGCATTTTAAAGTAATTATTATGACCTTATATATTGAAAATAAAAAAAGACATGGTAAGAATTATTAATTTTAACTAATGGTTAAAATGTAAAGATAAGGTGAATTCTATGACCTAAACTTGTATAAATCCTATTTTTTGAGTGGATTTATACCCCTTATCCTCTTATCTTCGAAATATATCATTTTTTAACCATTGTAATTTGAAAAACATTTTATAATAAATAAATATTTCATGACTTTCAAAGAGTGCCCCTCCTACCTCTTATAAATATCCCTCACCTATACCCCCTTAATCACACCTCTCAATCCCATTGGCTCATCCAAATTCTGCTCAAATAATCTCTCCACAAACCTCTCCTCATACTAGAATCCTAACTTTGGGCATAATTTTTTTCAAGAAATCCATTGCCTCATGTCAAAAGAAGTTACCCGATTTAGAGGTAACACCTTCTCTCAAAATACTTTGTTGTATTTTCCTTCTTCACTCCCCATAACATTATTATTATTTTATTCCATAACAACACCAGTATCCTCAATATACTAGGATGTTTTTATTAGAAGGATTTTATTTACACTTACACACACCTCCGTCTAATGGTTAAAGAACATACTATTTCTGTGGGTGGCGAATTACTGCCTCACGAAATGATGATTGTTCAATATTCTTTTAACACCTTTAATGGTGGCCATTATGATGTCACTATATTCATATGTGATATATATGGTATTTATTTTTTCTATATGCTTCTGAATTTTATGTTTAAATCACATCATTATGATTTTCATGTTGTGGAACTGTGATAATTTCATCTGAGGAAGTGTGGACTACCGCCCCCTCAAGTGACGTGACTTGTTCATGCCAAACATGGAATTTATAAAGAATGTAATTAATGAACTTTTGTTACCTATATTAAATACATATTATACTGTAATTTTAATATATATATATTTCTCATTTAGTTTTAATTCCTTTAATATGACAAAGAAATGAAAGTAGCGTTCATGCGTACGTACGGCCTACCGTCTCCATGAACGATGCATTTCATTTTCTATATACAAATGTTATGGAATAGTATAAAATGAATATATACTGGATATATATGATTTTTAAACCATTAATACCATTCTGGAGATGATGTACTTATAACTACATGGGAAATTCTCTTCAAACAAGTTATTTTTGACTCATGTACCGAACATCGACAAAACATATGATATGAACTCACATAATTAACTAATTATTATAACATGATAATATCTGATATTAATTGAATAATAAACTTTAAATGAAGTCCTTAAGCAATTATAAATTGACCAAAGTTTATTATTCAGGAATATAATGAAATGAATAAGACAAGTCGGACTTGAGGTAAGGGACTTCGTCTCAAATATCCTTTCCATGAGGCATACTTCAATTTATATATGACCTTCATTTATTAGTTTTATAATAAACCCTTTTGAATTTTAATTTCATTCAAAATTAATATTTTTACATGAAGCATTTTACTAAATGACAAAAGGGAATGTCTTTGTCCTACGTATGCGGCGACAACGACTTCTCCGCCGCCGTGACCATTATTTGAGTTTCAGATTCCTCTACAAACCATAACTTTTTTTAAATGAAAAATAAATACCATGTTTTAGTTTTCTTTTATTTTTCTATTGAAAATGGTTTTGATAATGTTTTGATTATATCAATGTGTTTTATTGATATCTTGTGATTGAAATGTGGAAATGTTATGTTTCCTTTATGCATGTTTTATGTGATACAATTATGTTATGGTTCTTGAGCATTGTTTATGAAGTCGGGTGGTTCCATGATAAACTAAGGGCGGGTGAGCCCGAGATAGCTCTAAAATGAATTGGGTAACGCGAAGGAGTTAAACTCTAAGGTTTCTCCAAAGAGATTTAGGGAATATACTGTGATGGGTATTCCAAACGTAACCATGAGGGTTACTCCCTACGTAACAATGTTATGAATGCCTCAAGTTACCTTTATGTATTATGATTTCTATTATTTATTCAAAAATCTTCTGTTTTCATGAGTTATGTTAAAGTGATTATGTTTTATGTGTAAAGTATGATTTCATTGATTCTTATGTATACATGGATTAATGTTTTCTTTCCGTATTTTTATATCCCTTACTAAGATTTTTTTTCTCATCCCAAGTTTTTGAAATGTTTTTCAAAGTTCAGGGGAAAAGTACATGATGTGATGATAGTGTCGAGGAAGTGTGAAGAAAGAATCCATGTTTTATATTAAATATGTTTCCTTTGATGGAAAAAATGAATATTGTTCATGATGTAACCACCTTGTTTAAATGTAGAATGTAATGCATGATTTATGATCTAATTATCTAAAACTCTAAACCTGAAAGGATCCTCAATGTGAATTCTTTAAATAACCCAAGATTAAGTAATGTTTAAGGCTGGGGCCTTATAGTAATGACACAAGATTGTTTTTCATTAGTGATCTATCCAATTCTAAGGTAGGTATTTTTTATAGGTTTTTACCCATGATTATTTATTTTGATGTGATCACTGATTAATTTCTCTAAATTGAATCCATGATAGGGATTTTACATGGACCTTTCAATTTATAGTTTTAGGTTTATTTTGTTATGGGCGAATAATTGTCCTTGGAACCTATTTTTATTTTTAGTTTCATTGAATTTCATGATCTTTGATGATGAATGATAGTGCCTGTACATTATAATAACCCACTTTTTTATTTACATGGATTTATACGTCTATTATTCATGCATTTATCACCAATATTTGATTTTAATTGGTTGTTCGACTATACCCACAGACGAAGTTCATTGCACATTCGAATAATGGTTCTGTAAATTATTGTGGTGAATTCAACATAAAGGGATATGTTGTAGGGGAAGATTTTGATAACGGTGGGATATTTTATAGATTAACAGTGGATAATTATCATGGTATGGGAGTGTAAAAGTCATAAGTAGGCAACAAAAGGTCAATTTTGTAATAAAGGGTGGTCATAATCTAGCCTCCAGTGATGAAATGATATCAGTAAACATGGTTTACAAGAATCTTGGTGGGATTAATGGAGAAGATATATGTAATGAAAAAGATTATGGAGGATTATGAGTATATGAGAAAATCCCAACTTGACATGTATAAATAGTATACACCCAAGGAGCCCATGTTTTCTGCACACAATGTACCCTTCCACATGCCATGTAATTAGACTTTTACACACCATGTTAAATGAAAACACACAAAAACAGGTCGATTTGGGGTGACATTCTACATACCCCCTAGATCACATTGTGTACTTTACCATGGATTGGAATTGGACCCTTAAGTAGTCATTTCTAAGTAAAATTCTATGAGAAATGCGATGGTGGTATTTCTATTGAAGACAAATCTGTGGTTCTTAGTTAGGTAAGCGTAATCAAGAATGGTAGCATTACAGAGTTCAAGATTATCCCTTGGAATTCACGGTAAATATCAACCCTCTCTGATGACAAGTAATTACATCTAGGCATAGTTTCCTCTCGCCATCTATAGTTGAGGGTTGATAATTCCCCCTGTTTGTTGAGTGTCATCCTGGGGCATGCGATCCTCTACCCGTGGATTAGATAGGGTCATTATTTCCACTCACATGTATGATCCTGGGATAAACTATCTAAAAAATTGGTATTTCCTCATATGAGAATGGATTTCATGGGCTTATGATCCTCCAACAGCATAGGCATTTTCTATAACATTCCGTATTTTGAGCTAGTTGAAAATTCGTAGAGAATTTGAATTTTTAATTTGGTGGATGAGCCTAATATTTAACTAAGAACCATAATGTAAATAAGAGAATAACACTTAAAACTGTTGTTTTTGGATGATTTTTAAGGCTTGATATATATCTTGGGAGTTTAGATGAGTTTCAGAAGCATGGGGCTCCGAAAAAACATTTTTAAGAGAAGCAGACAAGGGAACATGGTTTGTTGAAATTGTGCACCCCTCTAGGAAAAATTGTGTAGCCTAGTGAAGGGGTACAGAGGGTGTTAGATGGATTGTTTAACCATGTTCTCTGGGATTCATGACCATGAGGGATGTCTGTAGAAACTTTTATAGGGGAAACACACAGGATGCACACGCTTTATCTAACCATGCACGTAACCATGTGAGGGGGTGATCCTTTGGGTAGTGACACAACACAGTTGGCACTCGGTTAGAAATACCATGTAACCTAACCATTATCATATTAAAAATGAAAATTTTTTCCATTTTTATCATCTTCCCTTAAATGGGTTTTCCCCCATTTTCTTCCCTCATTATCCCAAGAGGCCCCCCACACGCGCCCTCCTCCTCCCCCCTTTGGTGGTTTCTACTTCATTCATGGTCTAAATTGGATGTTGTTAGGTGTGTTGGAAGTGTAGATTAAGGAAATGATTCCTCTAAATTCCTTTTTTTGTTTTCTTTTCCATATGGAATGTTATTTTGGAGCTAGTTCTTTTTCCCTATTTTTAGGTATTTTGATGATTCTTCCATTTTCTCTCATTTTGGCTCAAATCAAATCCTGATAATGGATGAGTGAAGCATCCAAATCATTAGGTAGGCATTATACATGTATTTACCTTAATGTTTTGTCATTTACATATTATATGTCATTATACTTCACACTATATTTTCCGCACGTTTCACCTGAAACATGAATACCTAGACTTTATTTAGACAAACCATTAACACCATAATAAATGGTTGGGGGCCAAAGAACCCAACCTGAACCATCAATTACAGTGTGTTTAGTTAAAATGATTATCATGATCATCGTTTCCTATTTTCCGAATCACACCTTGGGTGTGTTGAGACTTCCACTTGGTGGTGGGTATTATAATTTTCTTAAATGAAGTGAAAAATAGTTAGTAGAATTGTTTGAGTTGAATAGTGTATAATTAATTTGATAAATTGGATGGATTATCATATGGTTATATACCTTAAATTGACTCCCTTCACTTGTAATTGAAAAAAATTGTGTAATAGATAAACTTTTTTAATGGGTAGGATAGTGCCCCCTGGTCCTTAGCCTTTTATGAGTTTGATCATTATAAGGGATCAACCTAAATTCATAACTAAATAGTAAAGTGGCATGATTATGAATGTGAGCCATGTATTCATTTTAAATTAGATTTATTAATGAAATGAACAATGATGAATTATATTATGGAATGTATACTTTCATGGCCTTCTAAATTCCTTATGAATCTTCTTAACAAATGGAATGATCATGAAAAATCATATCCATTCCAGCATGGTTAATTTCCCCTAGCCTATTTTATAACGTTTTGAATGTATGGTACTAATTACTTATGGACCATTCACCTGGCCCTTATTATTCATGATACCTAGACATGGTATCTCTTACACATGACACTTGGTCATGGAATCCCTTACACATGATACTTGGGCATGGCATACCTGACACATGATACCTGGGTATGATGTCCCTTACACATGACACTCAGGCATGGAGTCCCTTAAACATGATAATTTGGAATGAAATACCCTACACATGATAATCAGGCATGACATCCCTTATTATTCATGAGACATGTGGGAATGGTGACCCTTACTTAAAATATGAGACTCTTATAATTATACATAGACACTTGACATACACCTCAGGTCATGGTTAACAATATGGATATATATATATATATTTGTTTCTATGCATATAGTGTGTACATATATAAATACATACATACATACATACATACAAACAAACATACATACATACATACACGAACACATACATACAGACATACACACACACACACACACATACACACATACATACACACACACACACACACACACACACACACACACACACATACATACATACATACATACATACATACATACATACATACATACATACATACATACATACGTACGTACGTACATACGTACGTACATACATACATACATACATACATACCTACATACATACAGACATACATACATACATGCATACATACATACATACATACATACATACATACATACACACACACACACACACACACATACAACTCCATGGAATAATATAAAAATGACGGGAGAGAGATAATGACTCTCGAGTCTTGCCTCCAGTAGGCCCCTGGTTTGGGACTAGCACTAAGGGTATAAATGTATCACAAAATGGGAGGCATTACCCTCTATAAGAATATAAGAGAAGGATATAAGAATAATCATCTAAAAACAACTCCATGGAATAATATAAAAAGACACTAAAACCACCCCGTAATGCATGTATAAATAGAACAAATTCAAATAAAAGCCTCCAAAAGTAAATACGCAAAATAAAATCTAAATTACCAACACAACATCTATCTAAAATTCCAAGATAGGATTTTCTAGAAACATCCATGTAATCCTCCTATAAACCGATTTTTTTATATACATAGGGTGAGAATATAGGTGTATATAGTAGGAAAACCAAAGTCTCTCATGCACATGTGAAAGAAGAATACTAATAAACCTCTGAGAAAAATAGCAGAACCAAAAAAAGATAAATAGGATAAAGATCCATTACATCCTCACCAAGGAACACTCATTAAATAACGCAAGCCAAGAAATATTAAATAACATGAGTCACATCAATAAAGGGTACCCACACCACATTCCCACTGGTATGCCACTCTCACACCCTAATGTTGTACATCCTAGAACTTCCATCTCTTCCATATACCAAACTTCCCCACAAGCATGGTCATAACACACCACACCCTAATACACATGGGCTTGCTGTTGTATCGAATATATAGATATGTATGTCTATTAGATGGAACAATACAAGAGGGCGGAGGGGTGAATTGTAGGTTTAAAAACCATTGAGTTTTAGAAACTAAGATATTAGTTTAAATGATCTTAAACTAATACAAATACAAACACCCACAATTGTATTGAATATAAAAACGTATGATGTATTGTAATACTAATGTAATGTAAAACAATTGTATTCAAGATGAACACAATAATCAGAGTAATACAAAGATGAATGATTCTACCTTAAAGCATATAGAATCAATCAATACAATATGTAATAGAATGATTGTAATTGAAAGAATTACAATTGAATATGTAAAGAAGAAAGGAAACAATAAAAATTCCTTTCTAATACAAGTAACAACGGAAATGTAAAAGAATTACAATTCTTTTAACCCAAAGATAAGGGTTATCCTTTCACCTAGGATAAAAGGTATGTCTCACCAACACCTTGGTGAGACCTCGATACGATGATCGGACTGTCTGTCTGCCTATCCCTGGCAGCCCTCGATACGATGATCGGCACGTCTGTCTGCCTATCCCCGACAGCCCTCGATACGATGATCGACACGTCTGTCTGCCTATCCCAGGCAGCCCTCGATTTTGTAGGTAATCGGCACCACTGTCATTCAATCACTTGAAAGCCCTCGATATGATAATCGGACGCACAAGGCAGATGAGAGAAGTCATAGTGTCTCTCTCTAGAATCTTGGTAGTTCACGAAGTCTCTTTATTCATTTCACCATCATTCCTCAACTTCAAATGACCTCCTATTTATAGGCCTTGGGTTCCAATGGTCATGTTGCCTCCAACGGTCATATTTCTCTAAAAAACTCGGAGGGACTTGGACACCTGTCATCATAACGGTCATAATGAAACAGAAAGCACGACATCATTTTGATTAGTTTGTAACTAACTCAATGACACCGTATTGGTTAAAACAGGATATATATATTGATAAGAAATGGTACGATTCATATGAAACAAGTGCTTTTGACAAAGTACCAAAACAAGTAATGAACATATGAATAGCAGAGTCAGTACGATACGATTGACAGAGTCAGTACGATACGATTGATAGAGTCAGTATGGTACGATTTTCAGAGTCAGTACAATACAATTGACATAGTCAGTATGGTACGATTGACAGAGTCAGTACGATCATTATTGTACGATACGATATGGTTAGTACGATCAACATTGTACGATACGATAAACATGATAGAAGACAATTGTAATTTCTAAAATATGATAGAATACATTTGTGATTTCCAAAACATGATATAGAAGTCAAAATAGGACTTTTGACTCAACAATCTCCCCCTTTTTGGAAAGCACAACACATAAAGAAAATATAACAAGAAATACTTATCTCCCCCTGAGTTATTGGAAAATCTTCTGAATAAGAAATTGAATACAACTAACTCCCCCTTAGGTATGGACTTTCCTAAGGATTGTATTCGTAGATTTTCCTTAAGAGTGTTGTAAAGCATTCTCCCCCTTTATAAAACATTATCCCCCTTTATAAAACATTCTCCCCTTTGTAAACATTCTCCCCCTTTGTGATTTACAAAAATAAAGGAGTAATCTTGAATTGTCTGAAGAAGTTTGAGAAAAAAAATTGCAGGACAAAAGAAAAGAATCATAACAGTCATTACAAAACAAATACAAGTTCCAAAGGAAAACAAATACAAAAATCATTTGTTTTCTCTTTCCTTCTCCTTCTTTATAAGCTCATGAAGAACAACTTTCATCTTCTTGGTCTCCTTCTTGTCTTCAGAAATTGATTCACCCTGAGTTTTGAGAAGCTCTTGTTGGTCCGCAAAAATCTGATCTTGATTTCTAATAGTCTCCTCCTGGACTCTGATTACTTCTTCAAGGGTATCAATTCTGTTTTGCAAATTCTTGTTATCTTTGGATAACATAGAAGTTTGATTCTTCAACAAAACCATTTCATCTTTGAAAGATGAAACCTTCGAGAATTCAGATTGAAAAAAATTCATTCTCTCTTGCAAATCTTTCACTAAAGGAACATCGGCTTGTTGAGAAGACAAAAGATTCAACCTTTCAACCGTTTCTCTGTCAAGCTTATTGAAAGCAACTGCAAGCTCATTTGACAACCTTCTTATATCTTCAATAGCTATTTCATGATCATTGATTGAGCTCTCTGTTTTGTACGACCACTTGGTCATCTTATTGCAGGCCTTCTTATGAGCAACCAATCTTTATGAAAAAACTTTTAAATCGGCTTCTAGTGACAATCCTTTCTTCCTCAATTCTTTTACAGAGCCAAACTTCTTCTTTTGATTGTCAGTAATAAAATGGATTTTCCCTTCCAGCCTCGGAAAATATGGAATAGTCTTCTCAACCCTTCTCAAAACATGAACAATGTAATCACTCTTCTTGAGAGAGATTGTATGTTCTGAATCAGTATCTTCATCGTACGATGCTAGTTCATACAATCGGCTCGAATCTACAACTGGTTGTTTTCCTTTTTCTTTGTCTTTCTGCCTTCTTTCTTCTTCCACTTTGTCACTAATGACAACAACTTTATCAGTGTGAGAGGATTGAGAACCTTGCTTTTCTTGAGATGACATTCTATCCGGAGTTTGTGCTTGATCGGCATGAGGAGCTTGTTGAACACCTTCACTCAGATTTTTAACTGATTCCTCTCTACTCTTCTTTGAACTTTGAAGAAATTCTAAAAGAAATTCTCCTTCTTCTTCCACTTCTTCTATCTCTTCCATCACTTGTTTTTGTTTTCCTTTCTCAGGGAGACTCTGTACGATGGGCTCTTGAAGCACTTCTGTGGTAAGTTGAGCACTACATTCCTCAACTGCTTTCAAGACTTTAGAGATATCAAAGTCTTGAGCCTTTCTTTTCAAAACAGTTTTCTTTTTCATTTCAGCCTTAAGGGTTTCTTCTACCCTTATTATTTCTGCAAAAGCCTCAGCCGGGTCAAGTCCAAACTTTGGATCACCTTCCATTCTCTATTCCTTATCCTTTCTCCATTTTTCTATAACCTCTTTACTGTACCTCAGCTTCTTCTTGGGCTTTGAACTGGTTTGCGGATCAGACTTTTGATTAACACCAGTAGATTGAATGTCTTTGGCTGCCATAGGTGCCGATTGATTCTGAGCCAATTCAGCTTCTACATCTCTGACAAAAAGTTTTGAATTTGGATCAAAACAAACATTCAGCTTCTTCATAGTACTTTTGCTAATCCAAGAGGGCTTCAAATCAATGGGGTTTCCATTCAAAGGAATGTTACAAAACTTCATACTTTCGAGAATGAACTTCGTAAGGATGGCTGGATACATAATCATTTGGGACTTAATCCCTCATGTCTTGACATTCTTAATGGTTTCAAAAACATACCCCATGAGATATACTTTTCTCATATTTACACAATAGTCAAGCATAAAGATATCAGAAACTTTCAGAGCTTCTCTATCCCCTTTCCTTGGGATAAGAAAACCTTGCATCCACAAAGTGACAAACCGATTGTCCGGTGAATGATGAGACACTTTTCCCTTTTCTTCATTAATAACAAACAAAGTCTTTTCAGAACATTCTCTATTAAACGTACCAACTTCCTCTGGTAGTTTTTGAGATGGGAAGAAAGAATCCCCTTCTACAGAAACATTCAGAAAATGTGCCGCTTTTTTCACAGACATAGACAATTTTCTATCGTATACAGAAAAATTGATAGTCATGTCTTTGTCGAACGATACGGTTTTATAAAACTGAAAAACTTCATCAAAGAGAACTGGATCTTGAGAAACAGGTCTTTCAACACACAGATGCTCCCATCCTTGAAAGAGAATGATTCTTCGGATTGCGGAATCATATGAATCAAAAAAGTCTCGATAAACTAACCTTTCTCTGTTAGAGTCTTTCTCTGTAAAAGTATTTGAAGACATTTCGGAAGGAGTGTTAGTAGAGGATTTAGACATAAAGGTGATTCCGATGAATGATCGTACAATGATTTATAACCGGTGGAGGAGATCTTCGCCTCAAAACCTGAAAAATCAATGTGGGTTTGGGGAGGGGGGGCTATTTATAGGCAAAAAAAGGGGTGACCGTTGATCTTCTACGGTTGAAAAATGGGTGATCGTTGATCTTCTACGGTCAAGATTAGAGAAAACCAGTTCAATGGTTAGGATTAAAACAAAGAGAAAAAAAAATTAAAAAAAATACCTACCGGAGAACGTAATGTAGTTGTTGTTTTTAGGATTAAAGAATACACAATCGTACGAAATAAAATAAAATAGAAGTATCAAACGACATGCCGATGGAAAACAATCTCGTTACCATGAACTGAAAATACGATGGAAAAAAATCTTGTTACCATGAATCGTCGATACGATGGAAAACAATCTCATTACCATGAACTGACGATACGATGGAAAACAATCTTGTTACCATAAACTGACGATACGATGGAAAAGAAAATCATTACCATCATCGGTCGATACGATGGAAAAGAAAATCATTACCATCATCGGTCGATACGATGGAAAAGAAAATCATTACCATCATCGGTTGATACGATGGAAAAGAAAATCATTATCATCATCGGTCGATACGATGGAACAGAAAATCATTACCATCATCGGTTGATACGATGGAAAAGAAAATCATTACTATCATTGGTTGATACGATGGAAAAGAAATTCATTACCATCATCGGTTGATACGATGGAAAAGAAATTCATTACCATCATCGGACAGTACGATGGAAATAAATTTGATTACCATCATCGGTTAATATGATGAAACTGTTAATATGATACAGAAAAATGAATGATATGATAAAAATGTCAATACGATAAATAGAAAAATGAATACACACATCCAAAGATTAAATAGTTAAAGAACATAAGATAAAAAGAAATATAAAAACATAGAAATAAATGTCCTCCCCCTTTCAAGAGTTTTTTTAATGTTAGGGGATTTTTAAAACATGAAGTAGATATGAATGATTATTTTAATGTAATCATTCCTAGCTTCTATTTTATAAACTCAAATCTATCAGAAGGTAATGGTTTTGTAAAAATGTTAGCAATTTGTTCTTGCGTTCCGATAAATTGTAAAATAATATCTCGTTTTTGTGTGTGATCTCTAAGAAAGTGATGCCTAACCTCTATGTTTTTTGCACGAGAGTGATGTGCTGGGTTCTTACTAAGATCTATGGCACTTGTATTATCACAAAGAATTTGAGTTTTGGAGAAACTCAAACCATAGTCAGTGAGTGTGTGCTGCATCCACAATACTTGAGCACAACAACTTCCAGCTGCTACATATTCAGCTTCAGCAGTGGATAGTGCTACTGGGTGTTGTTTCTTGCAGGACCAAGAAACCAAGGAATCTCCTAAGAAGTGACATGTTCCAGATGTATTTTTTCTATCCATTCTACAACCACCAAAGTCAGCATCTGAAAAACTTTTTAAAACAAAATCATTCCCAGAAGAGTAAAAAAGACCTAAATCCATAGTGTCTTTTAAATACCAAAAGATTCTCTTTACGGCTTTTAAATGAGACTCTTTTGGATTAGATTGGTATCTTGCACATAATCATACAGAAAACATCAAGTCTGGTCGACTAGCTGTCAAGTATAGCAAACTTACTATCATACCTATAAATATTGTTTGATCTACTGGTTTCCCAGTTTCATCAAGATCAAGAGTGTTTGAGGTACCAATTAGGGTGCTAATACTTTTAGTTTTGTCAAATCCATACTTTTTGAGTAAGTCTTTAATATACTTATGTTGAGATATATAAGTTCCTTCTGGTTTTTGTGAAATTTGAAAAGCTAAAAAGAAAATTTACTCACCCATCATACTCATTTCAAACTCAGATTTCCTTAAATTTGCAAAAGAATCAGTTAAGGATTTCTGAGTTGATCCAAATATGATGTCATCAACATAAATTTGGACAATCAAAACATTTTTGTTTTCCATTTTGATAAAAAGGGTTGGATCTGCTGTACCTTTTGTATAATTGTTTTGTAAAAGGAATCATGTAAGTCTATCATACCATGCTCTAGGTGCTTGTTTAAGACCATATAGAGCCTTGGTAAGTTTAAAAACATGATCAGGATGTTTTGGGTCTTGAAAACCAGGAGGTTGTTCGAAAAAAACTTCTTCTTGAACAAAACCATTTAGAAAAGCACATTTGGCATCCATTTGAAATAGTTTGAAATTGAAAAATGCTGCGAAGGCTAATAGAATACGAATAGATTCCTGTCTAGCTACAGGAGCATATGTTTCTTCATAGTCTATTCCCTCTTGTTGATTATAGCCTTTAGCAACAAGTCTTGCTTTATTTCTTACAATGATTCCATTTTCATCACATTTGTTTCTGAAAACCCATTTTACACCAATCACAGTTGTTTCTTTAGGTCTATCAACTAAAGTCCAGACTTGATTCCTTTCAAATTAATTTAGTTCATCTTGCATTTCTTTGATCCAATCATCATCACCTAAAGCCTCACTCAGACTTTTAGGTTCAAATTGGGAAAGAAAAGCAAGATGTTCTATTTCATTTCTTAAGGAATTTCTAGTCCTTACCGGTTGATTTACATCACCAATGATGTTATAACTGGGATGATTTCTAAGAAACAATTGATTTGGGTTTTGTAAAGCCTGTTCATCAACATATGGTAGAAAATCTTCTGTGGTAAATTTTTCAGGAATAATTTCTTGAACATTTTCCTTATCAGAATGATCTTCTAATAAAGGTTGATAAACATTTTTAGAAAACACATCCGAGGATGTAGGATTTTGTTGGTTGAAAACAAAAGGATCAGTTTCATCGAATTTTACATGTACTGTTTCCTAAATAGTATGAGTGTTTTTATTGAAAACTCTATAAGCCTTAGAGGTTGTAGAATAGCCTGGAAATATTCCTTCATCAGATTTTGGTGCAAATTTGTGTAGATTATCTTTTGTATTCAAAATGAATACATTGCATCCAAAAACTTTGAAGTATGAAACTTTAGGTTTTCGGCCAGTCCATAACTCATAAGGGGTTTTATTAAGAAATGGTCTAGTTAAAACACGATTTATAGTATAACAGGCAGTATTAACAGCTTTAGCCCAAAAGTTCTTAGCAATTGAGTATTCACTCAACATGGTTCGAGTCATTTCCTGAAAAATACGATTTCTTCTTTCAACAACACCATTTTGATGAGGAGTTCTTGGAGCTGAGAAATTGTGAGTAATACCTTTCTTTCTACAAAAAGATTCAAAATCTGAATTTTGAAATTCACCACCATGATCACTATGAATAGTTATCAATGGTAGGTTTTTCTCATTTTTAACTTGGGCTCTAAAAGTTTTGAAATAGGAAAAGGCTTCAGATTTCTTTGTGATAATGTAAACCCATGTAAATCTAGTAAATTCATCAACTAAAACAAATACATAGTATTTGCCTCCAATGCTTCCAGATTGTGAAGGACTAAAAACATCCATATGCACTAGCTGTAATGCATTAGATGTTGAAACTTCATTAATTGATTTAAAGCTAGTTTTATGTTGCCTTCCAAATTGACAAGGATCACAGACTTTTGAAGAATCATATCTAAGATCCGGTAGCCCCTTTACAAGTCTTTTCTTTGAGAGTTTACTAAGGTTTTTCAGATTATAGTGTCCTAGTCTCCTATGCCATAGCCACGATTGGTCTTCTATTACACTTAAGCAAGGTATGTTTTGGTTCCTAAGGTCTTCTAAGTTAATAGTGTAAACATTCTCTTGCCTATGGACAGATAGAATGAACTCATCCTTAGAATTGTGAACAAGACACTTATCATTTCTAAAATTCACAAGGTAACATTCATTACATAATTGACTTATGCTGATGAGATTGTTCCTAAGACCTTTAACAAACAAAACATTTGAGATTAGAACTTTTCCAAGAAAAACAATATTACCTATACCAACAATCTTTCCTTGAGCATTATCTCCGAAGGTAACTTTTCCACCTTTTGTTTTGATAACCTTTTCAAAGAGATCTTTGTTTCCAGTCATGTGTTGAGAACAACCACTATACATGTACCAAATATTCTTATTGGTACACTTCTCATTTTCCTGAAAAAGAAACAATTATTTTTTCGGAATCCAAACTTGTTTGGATCCAGAAAGGTTAGATAAAAGAATTTTAGGAATCCACATTTTTTTTTGCAAAATGAGCTTTATGAAATCCTAATGATTGAGTTTTGTTAAGAGAACAATCTCTTCTCTAGTGTCCACCACATTGACACTTAGAACAAAAAGAGGTTTTTTGAGGAACAAAATAGTTGTTACTAAAACATGGTTTGGAATAAGTATAACCTAGAACAGAACGATTTCTCAAAGGTCTAATTTGAGAATACATCCTGTCAAAGTTTTCTTTTCCATGAGTAAAGTTTGAAAAACATTTTTTCAAGGATAAAATCTCTAGCTTTAGTTTTAAAACCAAATTCTTATTTTCCAAAACATGTGAATTTGAACTAGAGTTAGGCTCTAAAATATTTTTCTTTGAAATTACAGTTTCAAGATCCTTAGAAAGTTTATCCTTATCAGATTTATCTTTCTCAATTGTTTTTAAAATACTTTCAAAATCAGAAGTTTTCACATCAAGATCTTTAGAAAGATCTGATACTTCTTTAGTCATGATTGAAATTCTAGAATTTGCTTTTTCAAATCTCTTTTTGAGTTTAGAATTTTAATTTTCAAGTAATTTAGCAAATCTAGAGACCTATTCAAAAGAAGGTAATGTATCATCCTCTGATGATGAGGATTCATCATTTGAAGATTCATAATATCTATTATCCGTACAATTTGCATTCAAAGAGACATTTGTAATAGCTTTAGCATTATGTACCTTAGCCATGAGACAGTGATATTTAATTGGTAGTCTGGCTAGTAGTCTAATATTCCTTTGTCCTGATGTCTCATATTCGGAAGAATCATCTGAGGAATCACTACCACTTGCACTCCACGTATCATTTTCTTTCAAGACTTTCTTTGTCTTATAAAACCTTTTCTTGTTTGTTTCCGATTGTTTCTCCTTTCTATATTTCCTCTTCAGTAAAGGAAATCAGGCCTTATATGTCCTGCTTTCTTACATTCATAACAAGTAACCTCTGAATCTTTCCTATCCTTCCTATCTTTCTTTTTGAATCTATATTGAAAGTCTTTCTTTCCCACGATCTTGTTCATCCTTCTAGCAAGATTGGCTAACTCATTATCCGAAATATTATAATCACTTGAATCAGATATAAAAACTTTCTTGGATTTAGACCTTGTAAGCCTTTCAGGTGTTTTATCTTTAGATGCAAAGGCTACACTTCCATTCCCATTCTTCTTCTTGTTGAAATCAGCATCTCTCTTCATTCTTGTCTCGTGCTGTAGAAGAGTTCCAAAGAGTTCATCAAGAGTAATCTGGGAAACTTTTCTATTTTCATCAAGAGCTGTTCTTTTTTACTCCCATTCATTTGGAATTATATCTATAATCTTATCAACAAGAGCTTCATCATCAAGACCTTTTTCTCCCATAGATTGTAAAATGTTGACTATCATCATAAACCTTTGTTGCACTTTACATACTGGCTCTCCATAAGGAAAAACAAATCCATGATATTCTGCTCGAAGCATTGCTCTCCTTGTTTCTATAACCTTGGATGTACCAAAATGAGTGACTTCTAATTTCTTCCAAATACAGTTGGCTGCTTCACATGATGATATCTGACTGTATATATTCCTGGTCATAGAGATTAATAAAGTATTGTGTACCTTGTAATTCAGTTGATATTATTGCTTCTCTTGGTTGGTGAAAGTACTGACTTCTTTGTCAGGAATTTTGTAACCTCCAGTAAGCATAATAAAGTTGTCTACAGCAGTATTGATAACGAACATCTTCATACGATCTCTCCAATACTCATAATCATTCCCATCATAGATTGGTGGTCTAGAAGGATTCAGATTTTCTATTGACCCAATTCTCATTCCTGCCATCTAATACAACAAAAACTTTTCCACTCCACACGTTAGTGTAGTAAGAATTTAGGATAGTAATATGAAAGAAATAAAGCTAGTAATACAAATTTTTGGATTGAACATATAGATATGTATGTCTATTAGATGGAATAATACAAGAGGGGGGTGAATTGTAGGTTTAAAAACCTTTGAGTTTTAGAAACTAAGAGATTAGTTTAAATGATCTTAAAATAATACAAATACAAACACCCACAATTGTATTGAATATAAAAAGGTATGATGTATTGTAATACTAATGTAATGTAAAACAATTGTATTCAAGATGAACACAATAATCAGAGTAATACAAAGATGAATGATTCTACCTTAATGAGTATAGAATCAATCAATACAATATGTAATAGAATGATTGTAATTGAAACAATTACAATTGAATATGTAAAGAAGAAAGGAAACAATACAAATTCCTTTCTAATACAAGTAACAACGGAAATGTAAAAGAATTACAATTATTTTAACCCAAAGAGAAGGGTTATCCTTTCACCTAGGATAAAAGGTCTGTCTCACCAACACCTTGGTGAGCCCTCGATATGATGATCAGACTGTCTGTCTGCCTATCCCTGGTAGCCCTCGATATGATGATCGGCATGTCTGTCTGCCTATCCCCGGCAGCCCTCGATATGATGATCGGCACGTCTGTTTGCCTATCCCCGGCAGCCCTCAATTTTGTAGGTAATCGGCACCTCTGTCTTTCAATCACTTGAAAGCCCTCGATATGATAATCGGACACACAAGGCAGATGAGAGAAGTCACAGTGTCTCTCTCTAGAATCTTGGTAGTTCACGAAGTCTCTTTATTCATTTCACCATCATTCCTCAGCTTCAAATGACCTCCTATTTATAGGCCTCGGGTTCCAACGGTCATATTTCTCCGAAAAACTCAGAGGGACTTGGACACCTGTCATCATAACGGTCATAATGAAACAGAAAGCACGACATCGTTTTGATTAGTTTTTAACTAAATAAAAGACACCGTATTGGTTAAAACAGGATATATATATTGATAAGAAATGGTACGATTCATATGAAACAAGTGCTTTTGACAAAGTACCAAAACAATTAATGAACATCTGAATAGCAGAGTCAGTACGATACGATTGACAGAGTCAGTACGATATGGTTGACAGAGTCAGTATGGTATGATTTTCAGAGTCAGTACGATACGATTGACATAGTCAGTATGGTACGATTGACATAGTCAGTAAGATCAGTATTGTACGATACGATATGGTCAGTACGATCAACATTGTACGATGCGATAAACATGATAGAAGACAATTGTAATTTCCAAAATATGATAGAATACATTTTTGATTTCCAAAACATGATATAGAAGTAAAAAGAGGACTTTTGACTCAACACTTGCCTCCCCATAAGAATGACCACATCACATCTTGCCCAAAGACTCAAGGGCCACAACAAATCTATAACCATAGCCAGAGTAGTATGGTATCATGAACATGAAGGACATAAAACTCAAACCCTCCTTATAATATGAAAGACCCCCCTAACATAAGCCAAATCATCCTATATAATCCCACCAAACAACACCTAGGATGCATCACATCCCAACCGAAGACACTTGGGATCTCCACCCCATAAGAACAACCACATAACATCTCACCCAAAGACACATGGGCTATAAAAACCACCATATAGTTCACTATCAGACCTCCGACCATCAAATCCAGGCAGAGACATTATTTCCGGGGTACTGTAGCAGCAATGTAGCAGGAACTGTGCAGTACTGTAGCAGATACTGTAGTGGGAACTGTAGCAGGTAATGTTTGGCACTGTAGCAGCCGAGAATATGCCCCTGTTTGGGCCTTCAGGACACCGATTTGGTTCTCGAGTCCTTTAAGGCCTTCGGGCCACCCAGGCCTTCAGGTCAGTGAGGCCTTCGGGCCACCTCAAGGTGTTCGGGCCACCGTAAGTGCAGATGCAAACAAGACGACCTACAAGGAACAAGATCTACAAGGAGGATGAGCAAGGATCTTTCACCACAGTAGAAGCTAAACAGATTGCATGAATTAGAGGGTATGGAACCTGCCATCGGGACAAGCCTGTGCATGAATGGGAATGCCTAGCCGAACAACCATGCGAAGGTGGAGAGCAAATTTCACAATGAAGATCTTGGGGAGGAGCAGTTCCAAGTAGTTAGTCTTGGTTGGATGTAATGTTTGAAGACTACGGGAAAATGAATTCCTCTATGTCCTACGAGCCATGTGATACTTATGTCTTCGGGCCTTGTAAGGGTTCCACCTCACCCCTTGAAATGTGGATTATCAAAAATCAATAAAAAATGAAGGCCTTCAGGCCATTGAATGGATGTAGAAATACAAGTGTCAGCATATAGTGCTTAACATGGGTGGGGTGTGTATAGAAATAAAAAAATATAAAAAAAATATACTAATAGCCTCACACAATAACCAATGTGTCCAAATCTAAACACCAACAAACTAAAAAAACTATTACTTTCACTGCCACCTCTAAATGCATAACACCACTCAACAAGTCACAAGCCCCATTTCACATTTTCAACCAAACCCATTATCCAGCACATTTATTTAATTATTAACTATCAATCACATTTATTCACATATCCCATAATTTAGTTATTAATTAGTCATTTCTATCCCATTAATAGAACCAAACCCCATCCATTTTAATCAATATTAAACAATTATTTATTCCATCACTACCCATACATTTTGTACAATTCAACCACACATCACAAGTGGCTCAACATATCCATCAAATCATCACCTCGCTACCACAAAATAATAGCCAACCAAAAACCACCTCACCATCCTAAAATCATGACCACACAACCATCACCTCACCACCACAAATAATGGACAAACAACCAATACCTCATCATCTCAAAAACATGGCTAGACAACCACTACCTCACCGCTCCAAAAGCACAACTAAACAACCACCACCTCAGAGTCCCAAAGGCACAACAACATATCACCCATCATTCCCACATTGCATCCCATAATCACATCACTTCCCCATAGGCGTGACCATGTGTCATAACACATCAAGGACAATTTACAGATTTAATAAAGGGTATTTTATCAAATTTCACTTTATTTTTGGGATGTTATCACACAATCCATAATCCTGATGCAACCATTTAATTATCCAAATATAACTGGTTATCCAATTTCCATTTTAGGGTGATATCAAAATAATAAAAATAGACACAACAATCACAAAACCTATCATCTGGTGCTAATAAATCCCCTAACAACCATAATTTTTAGTGGTCCATCAAGCTCATACAATCCATCATATCAAAATAATATCAAATATATAAAAGTATGAATATAATTCCCCTTATCCCTTCAATTTAAATTATCCAGTTGTTTATTTTTGATTAAGAAAACACAAACATATCACATAGATAAACAAGAGTCGCTACTATAGATATGACCTTTAAAAGTGAAAAAATGGTATTTATAGGGCTAAAAAAGCACTATTATCCTCAAATCTATTAAAAGGGGTAACTTTTATCAGTGATAAAAAAGTACTGATAAATGCCCCTTTTATCAGTGATAAAAAAGTGCTCATAAAAGGGGCCTTTAGAAGAAGTTTTCTTAAGGATTTTAAAAGACCCTGTTTATTAGTACTAAAAAAGTGCCGATAAAAGAAAAAAAATTAAAAATTAAAAAAGATTTTTTTTCTACAAATCATAGGGTGGGACCTCCGCCATTTTATTAGCACTCTATCCCCCTTTTAACAACTCCAGTCTAGCATCACCTTTAATAATGCTAGGAAGCCACACAACCCTTTAACAGTGCTAGGGACGGTATCACCGGCTCGCGCATGACCCTGCCTCTACTAGGTTTCAAACCTAAGACCCCCTCATAATATCACACCTTTTTTCACTCCCCTATATCATTTTATTCTATATTTTATGATATGTCAAAATATTTATATATATTTCGTTACATTTTTATCCATGTATATATATATATTTAAATACATATATCATACATACATACATACATACATACTTACATACATACATACATACATACATACATACCTACATACGTACATACATACATACATACATACATACATACATACATACATACATACATACATACATACATACATACATACATACATACATACATACATACATACATACATACATACATACATACATACATACATACATACATACATACATACATACATACATACATACATACATACATACCTACATACATACATACATACATACATACATAAATACATACATACATACATACATACATACATGCATACATACATACAAACAAACATACATACATACATACATACATACATACATACATACATACATACATACATACATACATACATACAGGCATACATACATACATACATACATACATACATACATACATACATACATACATACATACAGGCATACATACATACATACATACATACATACATACATACATACATACATACATACATACATACATACATACATACATACATACATGCATACATACATACATACCTACATACATACCTACGTACGTACTTACATACAAATATATCCATTATGATACTTGTTCAAATACATTTCCAGCTTAGGCCAGAGCATGTATGGTCGGGCAAGCGTCCTTGAGGAATCTGAACCCGACTAGGTTTTATTTAAATTTACTACACTTATTTATTTTTGATATACCTACACACTGATTTTTTTATATTAAAAAATTTTATTTCAATAGACACCATTGGTGGTGTCCTACATAGTTTTACTTGCACCTTTTCGAGGCCACTAGTTGTTACCCGATCAAATCTCCTAGTTGAAAGTTAGGTTGGACTATGCTCTGTACTATTTTCATTTATGGACTAGGACTAGACATGAGAGCATGGGAGTAGCAGTTGAGCATGTACTCTAGCTGCATTTCAGAATTGGAGTCTTTTATTTATTTATGATTGAAAGTATAATCCTAATCATGTATTACCTGTTTTATGTTTTTTGACTGTACATTGTCACATTTTAATGCTTGGTTATTTATTCATATTTTTTTGATTGTTGAATATTAATATATTCCTCCACCATTTTATTTATTATGACTCCACTATCTAATATCTCTTATACCACTGTGCTACTATGATTATGAGGGTGTAGTCTTTCCATTATACTACCATATACCCTCACTGCATGTCGACAACCTCTGACGTATGAGGAGGTGCACTTGAGGCCACGTTGTGAACCAAATCAGGGCAACATTTCAGTGGATCCCAGGTCAGGATGTTACAAAGTGGTATTAGAGTTTATTTTCCTTTTTTCTTACTATTTTGGGATAGAATATATGAGACTAGGAATCTGTTGGCACTTGGTAGATGGCTTGTGTCTAGGTCTGGCCAACCCACGCATGGGGTAAATATCAAGTTTCTAGGGATGAGATTGTTGTTATTTATTGCGATTGATTACTATTTCACCTTATGTAAATAATTTCATTCCATTGGTTACTTATTTACAAGATTTGTGGTATTTTAACCATGGCTCAGTATGGAATGTAAATATTGTACATGCATCATTTTAGGCACATAGAGATTCCCATGTCATGCATATGCCATGCCATATAGATTTAATTTCTTAATTTCCTGGTACTTATTGTATGTTCCTTATGTAATTATTCTTCATGATTGTCTATATAATAATCTTCTATGGTTTCTTGGTAAATTCATGTATTTCTTGTTTTGGGATATCATGCTTTGTTGTAGATATGATATATGATTAGTTATTAAATTATCTGAATCAACCTAAATGGTGTTTTACCATATAGCATGATGGTGTCACCTTAATTAACCAATTATGAAATGTTTGATCCATAGATCAATGGTTTTATTATGGTTTTGAATAAATGGTATCCAATAAAAATTTATAAAGTGTATGGGGCTTTATAAATTTGGATGGTCAACCCATATAATCAACCCATTATAAATGAACTTGTTATATTCTGACACCGAAGGTAAAAACATTGTTATGGTAACATGAATTCCAATTGTAACTTATAAAGGAAAGTACCATTATAATTTGGGAATGATAATTCATCTAACTAAACCATGATATACACTTAAAGGTGAAATTAAAATTTACTATGGAAAATGAGTGGTCAAATGAAGGTGTAATTTGTAAATTTATAAAATCTTACACATCTATAACTTGGGAATAACTACCCATATGACTAAATACCTAAATGGAAAACTAGACCCAAGTAGTTCGGTTAGAGAATGTTGCACATGAGGGTTTTTTATAATTTTAATAATTAAACTGTTATGGGTTGCACTTAAATGAACCAAAATTATCTTAAAGAGACCCTAACAGGTAACCTTTATTCTTTATATTTCTTGATACTTAACCCCATGGGGGTATGTTTTGTGATAATTATGGGATGATTATTTAACATGTCCAAAACCACTTATATGCATTACATATACATGTATGGTGGTATCTTACTAAACTGATTCCCTTAAAATGATAGAGAGCTTATAGTGTATTTTTACCTTTATTATTATGAGTCTTTTGTTAACTAGAATTCCTAATAAAAGCTAAAGGATGTTTTCCAATATAGATTAAAATTTATATTCTCCATATCCAAGCATGTATATGAGAACTTATGAATGAATAAATGGTTAAAAATGACATTTTGATATAATTTTCCTAAGTTTCATTATGGATTTGGATAAATAAAGTACTAAGAAAATTTTACCTTTATAACTGGTACTTAAACTTTTATATGTATAACACTATTTAATGTTTAAAGTAAATTTTAATAAATTAAAATGACTTAAATGAAACCTTTTAGTGGTGTTAATAAATTTAACCCTCATGTAATGGCAGTTTAAATTTTTCCCAGAGTTTTTTCTTAGATTGGAATGGGTACATTGCCCATAGGTCTTCATTGACCCTTTTATTTACATTAATATTGGAGATAAGTCTAGTAATCCTAATTATCTTCTTGGTATGACCTACATATAAGTTCAATGCTTTATTCCTTCATAAGGGGCTAGTCTAGGTGAGGCATCTCCCTCAGAGGTAAATTAGCATTGGTACGTTCTTGTGAAAAGTTTTGGATGTGAGGTGTTGATTAGGTATTGTTTGTACTGAGTCAGACTCTTAGTGATGAAACAATAACCCTGAGTAAACATGTGGTCATTAGGTAATTTGATCCTATTAAGGACATTAAAATAATGTAATGATCTAGTTTTGTGGGTTAAAAATTCCTCAGTCATGGTCAACCGTTTTGATGGTTGGGTCACCTTTATTATTTTTTAATGGATTATGAATCGATAGTCATAAGCTTCTTAATAGTAATGTAGATAAAATGAATTTGAGTAGGTCCATGTGTACTCTATCACATGCCTGGAATTCATAATGCCTACTACTCTGTTTTAATATCACTTTAGAACATGTTGTTACATGTGGTTCCCATAAATTAAGAAATGGTACATCAAACCGTATGAGTTCGATGGTAATCTTATAAGCCTTAAGATATTAATATTTTTTCATAGTTTATATATGGAGTAGAGTTATGTAATAATTAAAATAATTTATACCCATCATATTTCTTAGGATAATTTTGTAAAAAGGATGAGGTGAAATAACACTATGGATCTGGGTTAGTTTTAGATTTTATACCAAACGCTGACGACATGAGTGAATGTGGATCTGGATGAGAATCAAACATGTGTATATGAGTGAACCTCTAAAAATTGTACTGATAATTGGTTGGTTCCTCTATTCACATGTTATATCTTAGAATAAGTGTGTTGGCCACATTCAGGATTTTTGTTCGGTAGTGATGGAGCATGTGTCATGGGATGAGTTCTAATTCTCAAAAAATGATGACTAGGACACTCCTAAGCTAGGCAGTGTCATGTAAAATGTGTTTAATAGTGTTTTTACAAGAAGATGGAACACGAACACAATGGACTAATTTTAAATGATCAAAATATATTATAGAAGTTTTCGAGTTGGTAGATTCATAATTTCAAGTCTTGGACATGACGATGAGTTTTAGAACTCAGATATAAGTTTAAACCAAGTATGAATAATAGATTCAACCTTGAGAGGAATAATATATCTGGGAGTTTTATAAGTTTATAGTGCATCTATGATTTCAAGGAAGCATGCCAGTGAGGTGGTTGGTTGAGTACCCAACCATGAAATAATATCGAGAGTCTGAGTTGGACTTCAGTGGTTTCACTAAACAATCATGGGTACCTAAGGATTCAATAAAAAATGATTAGGTTTTTGTATTAAAAAATCATTTGATAAGTTGGGAATATCTTAAATTAATCAATATATAGTGGGATGAATGATGTTTTTTTGATTAAGTACCACAAGTTTAAATTGAGTGTGGGTAACACAACATGGCTATTTGAGTAGGAATTCATGACCCAAGAAGGTAGGGTGATGTTTTAATTATTTCCACAAAGATTCTTGGGTAAAATAATTTATAAAGTGGGGATATTGTAATGTATTTTGTTTTTAATTGATTAAAAACTAATAAAAATTGAAATTTTCTTTTTCCACGCATGAAAAATATTTAACTGAGTATCAAAATGTAAACTTGAGCATTATAAAACTTAATAATGTTTTTTTTGGATTAGTTTTATGTCCCAAGAGATGTCTCTAGGTTTTATATGAGTTTTTGAACCATCAAGCTTTGAAAATTATTTTTAGGAGAACCAGATAGGGGTGCACATTTTATTAAAATTGTGTGGCCCTATGGGGAAAATTTTGAGGCCTCGTGTAGGGGTGTTACAGGTGTCACATGGTTTGTTTAACCATTCCCCTGAGCCCACACTACTATGAAAAATTTCTATAGAAAAAAATATAATGGAAACAAATGGGATGCACATGGTTTGTCTAATAATTTTCCTAGTTTTGCGATGAGGTGACCCTTTGGGCAGTGGCATGAGATAGTTAGCCAAACCATGAGGCCGAACCACATGCCTCTTAAAAAGGGGAAAATTTTCATTTTACCCTTCACCCTTAAATGGGTTTTCCTCATTTTATTCCTTCATTTTCCTAATAGGTCCCCTATATGCACCCTCCTCCTCATACTCTCCCTTTGGTAGTTTCTCCTTTATTCTTGGTCCTAATAGGAAACTTTTGAGTGTGTTGGAAGTATAGAGGTAATGATTATACTCATATTACCTCCATTGTTTATTAACTTCTATGTATAGAATGTTATTTATGAGCAATCTATTTTTCCCTATTATCATGGTTTTTGTTGATCCTTCTATTTTATATTGTTCTAGATCAGATAAAATCCAGATAATGGATGAGTGAAGCTTCTTAATCATAAGGTAGGTGGTGTAAATTTATTTCCATTAATGTTTCTTTTTTTATTGATTATATGTCATTGTGTCACATGCTAAACATTCTGCACGTTGCTCCTAAAATCTGAACACCTTAAATTGAATACCTAGATGTCGTTTAGACACACCATTAACACCCTCATAAATTTTTAGTGGCCAATAAACCCAAACTAAACCACCAATTATGGTGAGTTGGACTAGAATGATTATAATGGTCATCTTTTTTTTATTTTTTGAATCACCCCTTGGGTGTGTTGATCCTTCCACTTCATGGTTGGTACCATAATTTCCCAAAATGATATATAAAATGGTTAATATAATTGTTTCAGATGAATCATGTGCAATTAATTCGATAAATTTGATGAATTCTCATATGTTTATATAACTTGAATTGAATATCTTCACTTATAAGTGAAGAAATCTATAGAATAGAGGAACTTGTTAAATGGGAAGGATATTACCCCCTTGGTCCTTGGTATTTTAGGAGTTTTATGATTATAAGGGATAAATCTAAATTCATATTTGAATAGTAAAGTGGAATTCTTATAAATGCAACCCTCTTAGTCCTTTGCAATTGGATTGATTAATGAAATGATTCACGATGACTTATATTTTGGAATGTATACATACATAGACATCTAAATCCCTTATGAATTGTATTGATAAATGGAATGATCATAATGAATCATATCCATTCTAGAATGGGTAATTTACTCAGGCCTATGTCATACCATTTTTCATGTATGATGATAACTTCTTTTGGATAGTTCAGCTGACCCTTATTATTCATGACACTCGGGCATGGTGTCCCTTAAACACGATACTTGGGCATGGAATCCCTTGAACATGATACTAATATAATATCTCAAACTTTTATGGAGAGTTATATGGATCATTTATAGACACTCTTTTTCCTTGTGTTGAGTAATTTTCTTTTGGGTTTTACCTTGGGGTGCGATTGGGTGAAAATTAAGAATTTTGGAAGTATGAGGGCATGTGAACGGTTTGTACAAACCATGTACCCCAGCCCAGAAAAACATGTGAACCAAAAAATAGGGTATTCACATGGATAAATCATGGTTTTTCAAACCATGTACCCTATTATGAGAAACTATGCACCCCCTAGAAAAGGCTCATAGTTAAGGTGCACAGTTTAGAAAACAGTATGCCCCTCCACAACAAACCGTGTGTAGGATTTATGTTAACCCTAAAATTATTTTTTAAATTCTCCACCCCCCCCCCGCCATTTAAATCCCAAATCAACCCCCACTCATCTTATAATTATTCCTCTTGATTTTGGAGGCTCCTGACCTCTGTTCTTAGTGATTCAAATTCTGTATCGATGATATGCACCTTCCCTAGTAAGTGAATCTCATCCCTATTGGTTTCCCATCCCTTTTACCATTATTCTCTCATAATTTAAAGGATTTTTATCCACTATTGGTTCTATATATATATCTATATTTTATAAATCTGTATTCATTTGATCATGGGTCTAGGTTTCAGATCTAGACAGTGTTCTTCGTCGTGTTCTTGATTGTTTCACTTCAAATTGAGGATTCTTCCATTAGCGATCGTTGTCAATGAATTGAGTTAGGTGGTTTATAATTCAAATCCTAAAGTTTTTATTTCATTAAGTGTATGAAATTTTAGAAATTCTATTGGTTTATTATCAATTGAGTTTCCTAAGTTGATTTAATTAATTTGGTATATTAATTTTATTAAGGGATTATGAAATTGGGGATATTGAATTGATTGAGTTGGAATAATTAATTGATGAATTAACTATGGTAATATTGGAATTATGTATTTTGAATAGTTTATTGATAAATTAATTATGGGTAATTTTTTGTGATTTTTAATTTGATTAATTAATTTTTAAACTAATTAATTCAAGTGATGTGATTAATTAACTAGTGAATTAATTAATGGGATTGATGTGATGAATTAATTGGTGAATTAATTAATTGTATTGAGGTGATTAATTAATTAGTTAATTAATTAATGGGATTGATTTGATAAACTAATTGTTGAATTAGTAATGAAATTGATGTATTTAAATAATTTTTGTATTAATTAAGGGAATGATGTGATTGTGAAATTGTTGAGTTTGATTAATTAATTGGTAAATTAATTAATGTGATTTTGGGATATATGTGACTTGAAATGGTGAATGGTAACAATGGAATTCTCATGTTATTTGAAATGGTGAATGGTAACAATGGCATTCACACATGACTTGAAACGGTGATTGGTAATAATGGGATTCACACATGACTTGAAATGGTGAATCGTAACAATGGAATTAACACATGACTTGAAATGACAAATGGTAAAAATGAAATTCAAACATGACTAGAAATAGTGAATGGTTACAATGGAATTCACATGTGACCTGAAATAGTGAATGGTAACAATGGAATTCACACGTGACTTAAAATGGTGAATGGTAACAATGATATTCACACATGACTTGAAATGATGAATGGTAACAATGAAATTCATACATGACTTGAATTCACAAATTATAATAGTGGAATTCACTCATGAATTGAATTGATGAATGGTAATAATGTAATTTAGTTATAGGATATTTTTTAGGGATAGTTCAAACTCTGACATGGGCCGAAGCAGATATTGAGATTGCGGGTGTCCTTAAGAACCCGAGTGTTATGTAGTTAAATAAATAGTAATTGAATAAATGTAAACTATTTAATTTATTGAATGTATTTTATTCTTTATAAAACTTCATACACTATTATTGAATATTTATAGATTTAGATTTTTTTGGTTGTGGACTACTGATTTTTACTCACACCCTACTCAGGATGCCTGATCGGTACCCAAATAGACTACATGTTTTCAGGACAGGATAAAGAAAGATTCCCTATGTTAGATGGATGATCTGGAATGGATCATGGATGAGGGAACTGAATGTGGTTTTGGACCAGTATGGGATTAGTCAATGTCTTTACTTTTGGGTTTGAATTTTGAAAATTGACACATACTTTAGCATGACATATCTACTGTTTAGTTTTGATATTGTATTTGTAGTTTTGGTCATCTTGTGATACTGGAATTATTTGGGTTATGTTATACCATTTGTGTATTTCATGTTTATTCCCACTATGGTATTACTCTGATAAATAGGGTATAGTATTCCCAAGATTGATATTATAAACTACCTACTAATTGGAAGCCTTTGGCATATGGGGAGGTGTGCATAAGGCCATGTGGAAGACCAAATTGGGGAACCAGTGTGTGGCACCTGGGATGGGATGTTACAAAGTCATATCAGAGGAGTTTCTTTTATTTTTCTATTGTATTACTATTTAGAAAAGGTATAGAAGAGAATATAATGAGTCGAATCTTGATTAATAGCTCATGAATTGGAGTAGCTAACCCATGTACAAGGGTAAAACCCATGTACTTAGGGTGGGATTATTGTTATTGATATGTGTTGTTACAGTTGATAATATTTCACCTCTAGTGACACATTTATTGTGTGATGTGACTTTTTTGAGTTTTTACTAAGATTTTACTCTTAGTCTAGATTGTAATGAGAGTTGAGTATGCATGCGTCACTATAGGAACTTAGGATTGTGTTGTGACATGCATCATTTTAGGCATGCATGGGAAAACAGGTTTTTGGTAAGTTGTCAAACTTGAACTATTTTTCCTTTCTTGTGAAATTAAACCAGAAAAGGTTCCTAATGTGTAATTGAAACTAAACAATGATATATAATTTTAATTAATTGGTGTCTAATATGAAACTTGAATAATGATAATGGGTTACCCTTTGTTAACTATTACCTAGAGGTAGGATGGCTAAGGGTAGTTATAACACCTCAGTTTTAACTATGTGTAAAGGTGTAGCAAAAATAATTGTTGTGGATTATTATGAATACCCTCTTGTGTAATTTTTTAAATTTTTGTTATGTGTCATGATACATGTGATTGTAATTTTAGATATATGCCTCCATGAAGATGCATGTTGAGAGTATAATATGAGGACATGGCTGTAGATGCTCCATTAGTAGTGGAACCAAAGGCACCGGTAGTGCTGGGTGAGGAAGTCAGAGAGAATTTTTGAGAGAATTTTTCTTGTTTTAAACAATTCATGGATAGATAACCAAGGTGGGTTGTGAAGATCATGTCTGATCTGATGAGGTAATTTTAGTTACAACACTCTCTGATGTTTACTAGAGAGGGTGGACCTGAGGCAACCGAGTTTTGGACTTAGTCCATCTATACTATACTAGACCATTTGGTGACTCCTACTGAGAAGTGGGTCAATTTAGCCGCTAACATGTTGTGATGATCAGTGAAGCACTGGTGTAATGTTCAGGCCTAGATAGGGTAGGTAGACGGGATGGATTGGAAGGAATTTTTGGAGAATCCTCTAGAGAACTTTTATCTAGAAATATTGAGAAATGAGAGAGCATCTCAGTTCATGTGATAGACTAGAGGAAGTATGTCCATGATGGAATATATTGGATTCATTATAGAATTGAAATAATTTTCTCCAATTTTGGTAGGGGATGAGACAACTATGATGAGGTGTTTCCAGAATGTGATTAAATGTGAGATTAAGTCCCAAGTTAACCTCTTTCTTTAAAGAAGTTTAGTGGGGTAGATGATCAAGCTCTCATAGATGAGGGTAACTTGAAGGAGGCTTCCAGTGAAAGACATATGGTCATTTCAGGATGATCATGAGGTATTTCTTCCAAGATCAGGAAGCAGATCTACAATAATGTTAGGTAGGGGATAGCACAAAAAGTGGTTAGGGAGAAGGGTTAGTTATACAAGACCTTACTCATGTGATTTTTCACTACTGTGGTAGGTAGGTCCACTATCATAGATACTGTACCCGGACACTATTAGAGTATCAACCTTATGACAAGATGGGATATTTATAGAATTTCTAAAAGAACATGTAAAAAGATAGGTAGTGATAGAGGGGACAGACAAACTAGAGTGTGGGAAGGGGATCTTCTACACCATATCAGTCTGAAGGCTAGAGTTTTACTAAACATAGCGGTAGTGTTAGCAGATGAGATACTTTAGGGAAGGAGTTCTTGTATCAGTAGAGTGGTGCAACTTAGGGATCTCATTATACATCACAAGAAAGAGGATAAGGATGGTTTCATTCCATTCATCCTACACTAGTGGATAGTGAGGTTAGACCATCGATAATGAGAGGTACTATTATAGTAGATTCTACATTATCTAGTGCATTATTTGATAATGGTGCCTCTCATTCCATTATTTCTTTACAAATTTAAAATGATTTGATTCTGGTGGTAGAGTTTTTGAGTGGGGTGTTGATAATATATACACTGTTGGGAGTACGATTAAGGGATATATGTTTATGAAAGGGGTGTCCTCCCAAGGTTGGGAGTATCATTTTCTATGGGATATTTATATCCTTTACATGTTAGTATTTGAGCTAATTATAAGTATGGAATGGTTAGTAGAATAACGATCCCATATAGACTATTACCACAGGAGAGTAACTTTTACATATTCTCAGGGTGAAAATTATATTCTTCATGGAGAGTGGGATATCAAGGCGGGCCATGTAGGGCCAATTCATTTACAATTTGGGGAGATTAAAACCCATGTTTCTATTCTATTTTTAGATGATTGAGGTGTAAAGAAGGATGTATTTCCACTAGCATTAGAGTAGTTTTATGATGTGTTTCTTGAAGACTTTTTAGGGATTCCACCTAAGAGAGATGTGAAATTAATGATTGAGCACACGCTTGGGAAAGAGATAGTTTCTATTGTACCATGAAAAATGGAACCATAAAAGATTCAATAGCTTAAGACTCATCTATAGGAGTTATAGGATAAGGGATTTATCCATATGATTATGTCTCCATGGGGTTCTCTAGTCTTATTTTAAAAGAAGGAAGAAGGAACTCTGTGTTTGAGATTAGGGTATCATAAGTTGAGAGTTTGATCTTATGATATACCAAGGAATAATTTTACAAGTAGGTATGGCCTACATGAGTTCTTTTTAATTCCATTTGGATTGATGAATACACCAGTAGTGTTTATGTCCATGATGAACAAAATCTTCCATCCATACATGGATTAGTTTTTTGTAGTATTTGGGGATGACATCTTAGTGTACCCCAAGACTCATGAAGATCATTCCAAACATCTTGAAATCATCCCAAGTACACTGATATAACATAAAAAATATTCCAATATATCTAAGTTTTTTTTTTGGATTGACCAGGTACACTTCTTGGGTCACATCATCTTTGAGGAAGGTGTGTCAGTGGACCCCGAGAAGGTTCGGGAAGTGGTTTCTTGGGATCATCCCAAGAACATTTTCAATATATATATATTTCTAGGATTGAATGGATATTATCAGGGGTTTATTTAAAACTTTAACCATCTGGAAGAACCACTTTCTAGATTTACCAAAAAGGGAGTAAATTCCAAATGGTCGAAATCATGTGAGAATGATTTCCAGGAGCTGAAAAAGCATTTGACGACAACACCAATCTTGATCCTACCCAATATAGGTGAGGAGTATATGGAGTTTTGTGATTCTTCTAGGATTGAACTTGGATTAGTGTTGATGTAGAGAGATCGAGTTGTGGCATATGGGTATCAGAAGTTGAGGCCACATGAATGGAACTACCCTACACACGACCTTGAGTTGGCTATTGTAGTTTATTATTTAATGTATTGGTGGAATTATATATTAGGTGAAAATTTTACTATGTATACAAACCAAAATATCTTAAAGTATATCTCTTAATAGTGATATTTGAATATATAGAATAAGAGGTGGGTTGAGTATATGCAGTTTGTAGATTTTGAGCTAGAATATATGCCTAGTAAGGGAAATAGTGTGTCTAACACTCTAAGTAGGAAACCAAAGACTCAGGTAGTTCAAGAGTCTAGTGATGAGTAGAAGATGATGAATTTACTTGTTGAGATGCATGTTGTGGTTTAGTAGAGTTAGGATCAGATGAATCTCATATCAGTTTTATTGGAGTCTGCTCTTTTGAGATAGATCATAGATAGATAGTATGAGGATATAGAATGTTTGACCTTGAGGGAAAGCTTTGAAGGTGGGGAGACACCTTTAGGCTGGTTCATATATGAGGATGAGATCATCTACAACAGGAATTAGGTTATTGTGACTATCAGCATGAAGGGGTTACTGATATGTGAATTTAATGCCTCAAAATGGGTGGTGTATCTAGGTGTGAATAGAATGAATCGTGACATATGAAGATAATTTTAGTGGTAGGACATGAAAAAGAAGATAGATGGGTTCATGACATGATGCTGCACCTATCAATAAGTGAAGGCCAAGAATTAATGACCTGGAGTTTTATTGTATCCATTTCATATTATGAAATTGAAGTGGAATGAATTTACCATGGATTTTGTGGTGGGTCTCTTGAGGAAGCCTCAAAATAATGATGCTATTTGGTTCATTGTGGACCGTTTAACCAAGGTAAAAAATTTCCAACCATTATGAGAGACTCTCTCAGTGAACCAGTTGAGAGAGTTATATGTTCAGGAGATTGTCTGTTTGCACAGGGTACCATGGACTATAATTTCATAATACGATTGATGTTTTAATTTTTGCTTATATAAGGGCTTACAGAAGGTTCTTGGTACACAGGTTTTGATGAGTATGACTTTCCACTTATATAAATATGGGTAGTTGGAATGAACTATATAGGTGCTTGAGGATATGTTGTGAGTGTTTGTCCTGAACTTTGGTGGATCTTGGGGGAAACACCTAGATTTTGTAGAGTTTTCCTATAAAAACAGTTATGAGGAAACTATTCATATGAAACCATACGAGGCTCTTTATGGTAGTCTATACATATCACCTTAATTCTAGATAGAGTTAGGAGAGTTGGAGTTGTTGGGACCAAGTCTCATGCAAGAGACTTCGGAGTAGGTTCAATTGATTTGGAAGCATATGGATATATCCTAGAGTAGACAGAGGTCCTATGCTGATAGATGTCGATTACCTCTAGAGTTTATAGAGGGTTATCGTGGTTTCCTTTGCGTTTCACCTAGATTAGGTCACCATAGGATATAGAGATAGAGAAAGTTGGCACATAGGTTCATTGAAACATTTGAGGTTTTAGAGAGAATCAGGTTAGTGTCATACCCATTAGTTATTCCATTGAGATACAATACTATGAATGATGTTTTCCATGTGTCACAACTTCAGAGGCAGCACCCCGACCCTTATTATGTGATCGATGTGGATGATGTTGAGCATTAGACTGATATTTCATTTTAGGAGCATCTGATACATGTGTTGGATCATAGTGAGAAAGTGTTGCAGGGAAAGAATGTGCTGATATCTCATATCTTGTGTAAACATAGGCGTGTGAAAGAGGAAACACGGCAAAGAGAAGTGGATATGAGGGCTCAGTGGCAGATTTTTTGATTCAGAATCATAAAGATACTTGGGAGTATAGCTTGAGGATAATATATTATAAGGTGATGAGATTGTAAGATCCTAAACTATTTTAGAGAGGTATTGGGCCCATTTATAGGTAATAGTTTTCCTTATGTTTAGTAATTTTCATTTGGGTTTTACCTTGGGGTGCGTTCGAGTGAAAATTGAGAATTTTGGAAGGAGGAGGGCATGTGCATGGTTGGTGCACAGTTTTCCAAAAACCATGTACCCCAGCTCAAAAAACCGTGTGAACCCAAATAGATAGGATTCTAATGGTTTGCACATAGTATGTAAAACTATGCTCCCTATTAGTAGAATGCACCCCCCCCCCCAATAATAGGTTCATAGTTAAGGCACACAGTTTGGAAAACTGTGTGCTCCTGCTCAACATACCATGCATGAGATTTATGTGAACCTGAAAATTAGTTTTTAAATTCACAAAACCCCCATTTTAACCCCAAATCAACCCCAATAATTCCCTAATGATTCCTCTCAATTTTTGAGCCTCTCGAATGATTTCCTAGGGCTCCCAATGTCCATTCATGGTGATTAAAAGCTCAGATCGAAGATCTACAGCTTCCCTTGAAAGTGAATCTCATACCTATTGGTTTCCCATCTATTTAACATTCTTATAACATCCTTGAAAACATGTTTATCTACTATTGGTTTTATATCTAGATCTAGGTTCGATAGATATTGGTTTGTTTGATCACGGATCTAGGTTTTGGATCTACATCGTGTTCTTCATCGCATTCTTCATTATTTTTATTCAAATTGGAGATTCTTTTGTTGGAGATCATTATAAAAAAATTAAGATTGGTGGTCTATAATTAAAATCCCAAAGTCTAGATTTCATTAAGTGTATGAAATTATAGAATTTCTATTGGCTGATTATAAATTGAGTTTTTTAAATTGAATTAATTAATTTGGTAGATTAGTTAATTAAGGGATTATTTAATTGGGGATATTTAATTGATTGAGTTGGAATAATTAATTGATCAATTAATTATGGGTATATTGGGATTGTGGGTTTTGAATAATTAATTGATGAATAAATTATAGGGATTTTTTTGGTTATTTTGGATCTGATCAATTAATTGTTTGAATAAATTAATGCAAGATATGTGATTAATTAACTGGTGAATTAATTAATGGGATTGATATGATTAATTAATTGGTGAATTAATTAATCGGATTGAGGTGACTAATTAGTTGGTGAACTAATTAATGGGATTTATGCGATAAACTAATTTTTTAATTAGTAATTGAATTGATGTTGTTAATTAATTGTTGTATTAATTAAGGGAATGATGTTACTGGGAAATTGTTGAGTTTGATTAATAAATTGGTAAATTAATTAATGCGATTTTGTTATATATGTGACTTGAAATAGTGAAATGTAACATTGTCATTCACATGTGTTTTTAAATGGTTAATGGTAACAATTTCATTCACATGTGACTTGAAAAGGTGAATGGTAACAATGAGATTCACACGCGACCTGAAATGGTGAATGTTAACAATGGAATTCATGCATGACTTGAAATAGTGAATGGTATCAATGGAATTCACATGTGGTTATAAATGGTGTATTTAAACAATGGAATTCACATGTGACCTGGAATGGAGAATGGTAACAATGTCATTCACACATGAATTTAAATAGTGAATGGTAACAATGGAATTCACACATGACATGAAATGATGAATGATAACAATGGAATTCATACGTGACTTGAATTAATTAATGATAATAGTGGAATTCACATGTTAATTTAATTTATGAATGATAATAATGGAATTAATTTATATGATATTCTTTAGGGATAGTTCAAACTCCATCATGGGCCGAAGCAGGTATTGAGAGTGCTGGTGTCCCCGGGAACCTGAGTGTTATGTGGGTAAAAAAGAGTAATTGAATAAATGAAAACTATTTAATTTATTGCTTATATTTTATTATTTATAAAAATTAATACACTATTATTTACTGGATATTGATTTAGAATCCATTGGTGGTGTCCTAATAAGTTGTATTGACACCCTACTTGGGCTTCCTGATCGGTACCTGAATAGACTCCATGTTTACATGATAGGATAAGGGAAAGGCACTCTATTAGACGATTGGTTTGGGATGGAGAATGGATGAGGGAACCAAAATGGTTCAAGAAACACTTGGGATCAGTCAATGTATTTAATTTTGGGTTTGTATTTTGACACTTGGCACATAATTTTGCATGACATATCTACTATTCAGTTTTGACATTGTATTTCTAGTTTTGGTCATCTTGTGATACTGGAATTATTCAGGTTATATTATATCATTTGGTTATTTTTTGATTATCTATTCTATATTAATACTCTAATAAAGATGATATAGTCTCCCCATGAACAATATTAGACCCTCACTACTAGTCGAAAACCTCTGAAATATGGGTAGGTGTGCCTAAGGTCATGTAGAAGACCAGACCAGGGCATGATGTGTGACACCTGGGCCACGACGTTACAACTCAGGCATAGTGGCCATTGATTATCCAATGAATGAGGATAATATTCATCATTAATATATATAATATTCATGTTCTTTATTATTCATAAATACCATTTTAGTGCATTTTACACTTTGAACATTAATTCACATTATGATTGTAATTCCCTCTTAAAATGAACTATTACATGGTACATTTTTGAACACCTCCTAAAATACAAAATGGTATTGATTTTATTTTTATATTTTATTTTCAGGTTTATCATTACATTTGGAATAATTCATAATTTTTTATTATTGGAATATTCACATTGGAAGACAACCAAAATGGGCTTTCAAGGAAACACATTCTGGGCAAAGTAAACTGGACACCATCCCAATAAAAAGACTATAGAGGTCAGAATACAGGCCCGATGATTATAAAAATTTAATTGAAGATATAGTACATCATGGGCAATATTTCATTAAATATTTCAAAGCTAATTCTGGTGTTTTAATAAAGTTATAGGTGGCCCAAGTTGGAGATAAAATTATGGGACAGATTCTGCGGCCCAGAAAAATAGCCCATCATTTTACACATATCTCGTAAACCATATACTATTTTGGGCTGAAACTTTACATAAGGTTATGGGACTTCTAGATATTAATTTTATAATTATATGGAAAACTATAATTAGTCCATCTAGAATATCATTTATGTGCTTCTATTTTGTGTATGCAAGCTGGTTTCCACCTCGGGTCAAGAGTGGAAAAGTCTAAGTTCCAAAAACTTTCCACCACCCTAAGCCTACCATAATAAAGTGGGATGACTTTAAATATTGGAGTCTCGACCCAAGTCTCCCAAAATTCCTATTTAATACAATGTTTATGGAGAATTTATTCATCTCAGGTGCTTTTTTTAATTGTAATGTTACGCTGCGATTTTGTTTCCTTGAGTTTGTCTTTCTCATGTAAGTTGTTCAATTCACCTTAATTTCTTAATAAAATCTCTTAATATACTCTTATTTTATTATTCTTAAAATCAAGTTGATACCTTTGGTTCATGGTGTGAATTTATTCACACCGAAACTTGTGAAATTATCATACAACAGTGGAGTGATTGTTATTTCATTGTCTTTTTTTACTTCTCCAATTCCTCCCTCATGAGTCTATTTTATACTTCCATTGAAACCATAGAATAAATGGAGGGATAAACTAATTATGGTTTTATCCAAGGGAGTATCAAGGATATATATTGAATGTTATTTCTCACTCCATTAATTTCTAATCACTTCATTTAATTGAGATTTTTGTTTGAAGATCTTTAAACTCCTCCATCCTTTTTGAATTTAAGGCCAAACACTTTAAGTGCTAATACAAAACATTACCTTGAAGTGCTCAAAATTTTGATCCTTCAAGTGTATAGGTGATTATTATTAAAGTGTGTAGGTATTAAACTAGTATGTGATGATGTTGTTTTATCTTTTTAAATGAATCCATCTCAAATATAAAAAATTTAAATAGTTGAAAAAGTGATGCATATAATCCACCCCAAGTTATAACCTAGGATCAACTCATTATTTTAAATTGAATTAACTTAAGTATATTAGTGTTCATTTAAACCCATATAATATCAACCCATGTTTTCCAATTAATATCCAAAAACAATCCATATAATTTACGTGTCTGTAGGTTACTTCTTAGGTCTCTGAGGATTCGACAACCCAAGCTAAACTACAAGTGACCGCTTAACCCTAAAATATTGGGTAAATTTGGGCAAGACAAAATTTTGGCGCTGTTTCTAGGGACCCAAGTAATTCATATAAACATCCATTCTATTCTACCCCATTTATTCTATTCTCACTAAAATTATCTTATCTTTTCCCTATCTCTTTTGGCGCATGTCCGCCTATACCTGTGATAACTCAAATAGATTAGTTAGTGTGGAAAGTCCTAGGGTTGGGGAGTTAAGTACACCAACGGAACTCATTACATTATATCACAATCTTCTAAATACTCCATACTCAAAAATTGATCCCATTTTAATGGAAGGTATTCAAAGAAACAAACTCATAAATCTGGGTGAGAACCAAAATGGAAATCCAAATGAGGCATCCCCAAACATGGAGAATGCAATTGATCAAACCATGAATGACTACGTCACACCTTCCTGGACCAATGCACCCTCTTGAAATTAGCATGATAACCTAGGAGAATCCCACTATGTTTTCAAACCTCATGTCTTAAACCACCTTCCAACCTTCCATGGGATGGAGTCAGAAATGTCATACCATCATGTTAAAGAGTTCAAAGACATCCTTGAAACCATGTGCCCCCACATCAACTTGAGTCCGATAAGATGAGGCTCTTTCCTTTCTCACAAATGGACCAAAAAAATAATTGGTTAATAATGCTGAGACCGACATCAATCCACTCCTGATACCAATTACAAAGAGAATTCTACAAAAAATACTCATCCCATCACAAAAAAATTGCACATAGAAAGAGAATCCAAAACTTTTTTTAAAATGAAGGGGAGTCATTTTATGAAACCTAGAAAAGGTTTAAATACACACTCAACATGGTACCTCACCATGGATTTTCAATCCCAGAACAAGTTAGAATTTTCTATGAAGGGTTGGGCACAGGGAACAAATAATTCATTGACATGATGTGCAATGGGAAATTTAAAAACAAAGCCCCAAATTATACTTACAAGTATCTAGAAGGACTATCCGAACAAAACCAAACATGGGGGAAATAACCTTACTATGATAAGCCACCCAAATATGGTGGAATTAACACACTTTAGGGAGGAGGAAATACTTAGGGAAAAAACTTGATACAATCACTAGGAATGTCGAGGATATCGATCTTAGGAAGGTCCATGAAATTTAAACTGTTGACCCTATTTGCACAATTTGTGACAAACATGACCATAAGACTGACAACTGCCCAACCATCCCTTCCTTTTAAGATTTTATTCTAGGAGGACCACCTGATGAAGTCAATTCCCTAAACTTCCAAAATCCCCAAAACCAAAACACATTCAACCCAAGGTATAATGACCACCTAGGATTCCACTGGAAAGATAACCAACAACCTAGCCAACCACAAGGACCAAACCCCACCCTACACAAAATTTACAAAACCATAACTTGTTCCAACCAAAACCAGTCCAATACTAACACCCTCCTATCCAATACCAACAACCCATATAGAAACCCATTCAACAACCAATTCTATAACCAAAGTATCCTCCTGGGATAAACCAACCAACACAAGCCCCTACTCAATCTGTCCCTCTTCCAATCCTTGAGAAGTTGTGTAAACAAATGGAGAAAATGAACTCAGAAGTCTCATAACTTAAAAATGAACTAAAAACCATTAAAACTGAGAAGGCTCCTATGAATACTCAGGTGGTACCATCCTCAACTTTAAGGGGTGAATATAGTTACACACAAACCTCTCATGAACAACTAAAAAGCAGTGACTTTTTTAAGAAGTGGAAAATCCATTGAGAAACTGGAACAAGCCATTACAGAACCATTAAAAGATTCAAAACACATGAAAATGATGAATAACTACCCATAGATTCTGAAAAACCCAATGAGAATGTGAAGGAACTAAAAACACACCAAACAATCAAACAACCTGCTCCCTTCCCTCAACACATGAGAGGAAAATCTAAACAAGAACTGAATGAAAATATGAGGGAAATATTCTCCCAGGTTATGTTGAATATCCCCCTTATAGATTCAATACAAACCATTCTTGCCTACTCAAAGTACCTTAAGGACTTGCGCACTTTTAAAAGGAAAATTTCACATAAAAACCAAGTCTTTTTGGCTGCTAATGTGAGTACCTACATTTAAGGGACCATTCCTCCAAAGTTGAAAGATCCAGGATGTCCATACATCAATGTTCAGATAGGAGAGAACAAAGTTGTCAAAGCCCTTTGTGATATAAGAGCCGGTGTGAACCTCATTCCTTATGTCATGTATTGTCAGTTAGTGCTTTAAGAACTCCAACCCACATCTGTCACTCTTCAAATTGCTGATCGTAGTGTTTGAGTTCCTAAGGGGATCTTAGAGGATGTTTTGGTGAAATTTGAAAATTTCATTTACCCAGCTAACTTCATTGTCCTTGAAAATCACCCAATATTAGGTTCTAGGGAGAAAACCCCCATCATTCATGGTCTTCCCTTCTTTTCAACAATCAACTCAGTCATCCAAGTCCGAAATGGGAACATGACAATAACCTTCAGGAACATGAGTTTAGACTTGAACATATACAATGAAAACTCTCAAATTGGGGATGATGAAGAGATCCATGAGGTTAATTGGATTGGATTTTTGATAGTGAACTCGAGGAACATCAAGGAATTACTGAAGGATGTTTAATTCAAGAAGAGATTGATTTTATTTGTTCACATGAGGGAAATTTGTCTCCTTGGCTTGAATCTCTTTCAAATATATCTATTGATGATTTTCTAGAATCACCAATCAATGATAACATGGGTTAAATAAATAACATTGAGTCCATACCCATTCATGAAACTGCACTAGATAATTTAGTGGATGAAAATTATGTTCACAAGGAACCAATTCTGTCCAGAAATCTAAACAAAGAAACTGAGTTTAATACAAAGTCTCATCCTTTCTTGGAAAGTGATAAACAATATGATCTCTAATTTAAGGTCTTACCTTCATTAATAAAGTATTCTTTCTTAGGGTACAATCGATCCTTTACTGTTTTAATTTATTCCTCTCTTGAAGAAAATCAATAGATGATGCTTATAGATGTCCTAAGAAATCGTAAGAAAGCAATTGGATGGACCCTTTCTGATATTTCTAGGATTAGAGCACTCATTGTAACTCATAGGATTGTTCTTGAATCTGAATCCAAAAAATGCCATCAACCTCAGCGGAGAATCAATACAAATTTTATGTATGTGGTAAGGAAATAACTTCTTAAGTTATTGAAAGCGGGTATCATCTACCCCATAGCTGAGAGTGAGTGGGTAATCCCAATTCAAGATGACCAAAAGAAAGCTGGAATTAATGTAATCACCAATGAGGATGGTGAACTTCTCCCCACAAGGGCCAGTAGTGGATGGAGAGTCTGTATTGACTATAGGAAGCTCAAATCTTATACCAAGAAAGAGAATTTACCCTTTCCCTTTATTGATCATGTCCTTGAGCGAGTGGTGGGTCATCAATTATATTTCTTCCTAGATGGATTATCAAGGTATAATCAAATTGAGGGCTCCTTAGATGATCAATTAAAAACAACCTTCACTTGTCTATTCAGAACTTTTTCCTTCATGTACATTCCCTTTGGGTTATGTAATGCCCCTGGTACCTTCCAGCGGTGCATTATGGGAATCATCTTGGACATACTGGGGGATTGTTTAGAGGTATTCATGGATGACTTCTCCATCTTTGGGGATACTTTTGAGGGATGCCTTCGGAATGTTGAAAGGTTCCTATCAAGTTACGAGGATAAGAATCTCATCCTAAATTGGGAAAAATTCCATTTCATGGTAAAGGAAGGACATGTTCTAGGAAATATAGTATATGGTAGAGTGATTGAAGTTGATAAAGCTAAGGTAGACATCATTTGTCACCTTCCCTCTACTAAAACTGTTAAGGAAGAGAGGTCCTTCTTAGGACATTCTAGTTTCTATAGAAGGTTCATTAGGAATTTAAACTATATTTATTGACCCCTTTGTGCTCTATTGGTGAAAGATTCTCAATTTTTATGGATATAAATATGTGAGGAATCATTATCTACACTCAATTAATCTCTTATCTCTCCACCTATCATGCAATCTCCAAATTGGAAACTTCCTTTTGAGCTCATTTGTGATGTGAGTGACTTAGTTGTAGGATAATTCTTAGAAAAAGAGTGTGAGAAAACTCCATGTGTCATTTATTATGCAAGAAAATATTTAAATGATGCACAAATCAACTACACCACCACTGAGAATGATTTAATTTATATTGTCTTTGCCTTAGAGAAATTCATGTCGTATCTCTTAGGATCACCCATCATTGTCTATACTAACCATTTTACCCTAAAATACCTTTTCCAAAAACAAGATGCCAAGGATAGATTAATTAGATGGGTCCTTCTTCTTCAAGAGCCCGATTTAACCATTAAGGATAAAAAGGGTGTTGAAAATGTTGTAGATGATCACCTCTCTAGGATGGAATTCAAAGACAACTCACATCACCTTTCTGTGTCTGATTCATTTCTTGATGAGCACCTTTATTTAGTGAGTGATTGCCCATGGTATGCCGACATATCAAACCATTTGGTGACGGGTGACATTCCAAAATTCCTAGATACCCAAGCTAAGAGGAAATTCCTTTCTGATGTCAAACCCTATGTGTTTGATGATCCTTACCTCTTCAAGTTTTTTCCTGATAAAATCATTAGAAGATGTGTTCCTGAGTCTGAGCAAGAGTCCATTCTAAAATATTGTCATGGAGAGGCATGTGGAGGCCACTTTTATACAAATAAAACCATTAAAAGGTCCTCCAAAGTGGTTTCTACTAGACTAAACTCACTAAGGATTCCTTCCAATTCTTCAAAATTTGTCCTCAATGTCAACAATTAGGATCAATTACCAAAAATAATCAAATGCCCCTCACTCCCATTCTGGTCATTGAAATATTTTATTATTGTGGAATTGATTTCATGGGACCCATCCCAAACTCTATGGGATACTTCTATATCCTCTTATCTATTTATTATATCTACAAATGGGTTGAGTTCATTTCCACCAAGTCCAATGACCATCATGTTGTGATCCAATTTCTAAAAGAGCAAATATTTTTTTGATTTGGAATTCCTAGGGCTATAATCAGTGATCAAGGAACCCATTTCTGCAACCACCCATTCTCTTCACTCATGCCTAAGTATGATATTTCTCATAAAGTTTCCACTATGTACCATCCTCAAACTAATGGACAAGATGAGTTTGAAAATAGGAAGATTAAGAAAATTCTTGAAAAAACTATCAATACCTCTAGGAAATATTGGTCCAAAAAAATCTTATATTACCTTTGGGAATATCATATAGCATTCAAAACCATCCTAGGAATGTCACCATATAGGTCGGTTTATAGAAAAATATGCCATTTACCTGTTGAAATTGAGCATAAGGCATTTTGGGAAATAAAAAAAAGGATTTTTGACATTTCTTTGGCCGAAGAAAAGAGGAAATTAGATCTTAATGAACTTGAGGAACTTAGGATGGAGGCTTATAAAGACTCAAGGATAAATAAATCTAGAGTTCAAGCCTACCAATATAATAATCTCAAATTTAAACACTTTGAACTAGGAAAATTCATGCTCTTGTATAGTTCAAAACGTTATTTACACCTGGGAAAGTTAAGGTCTAGATGGTCAGGTCCATTCATAGTGTATCATGTATACCCCCATGGGTAGTAGAGTTTCAGGATCCCACAAGTGGTCCATTTTCAAGGTCAATGTTCATAGGTTAAAACCATTCATTGAATCATTCAGCAAACAGGAAACAAAGGTTGAGTTAACTGAACTAACCTATGAACCAGGAAAAAATTGATAGATTTAGGATCTATGTTAGGCTAACGATGTTAAACAAAATCACTACATGGGAGGAAACCCATGGTTTTCATGTTTCCAATCATTGTGAATCATCATTATTTTTCAAATAGGATTAATGAATCATTTTGATATTTAAAAAAAATTATATTGTTGACCTATTCTTCTATTACGAGTATATATGGGTATGAAATGGGAGATTCATATTCATCTGTGTCATGTGGTGTGATCCATGAGTAATACCTTACCCAGAAATTTAAAAACAATACAATGTATCATAAGTTCATTTTATTTTTATGTGTTTTTAGGTTAAAATAAAAATACAACAAATAATAATAATTAAAAAAATAAAAGGACACGTTGTAGGTCATGGGGAAAACCCTTTCACAACTGGTGCAGCTGCAGGGACTCAAACCCGGGACTGAAGGGAGATAGGGGCACGTGCTTACCACTAAACTACGACTTATAGTTCTTCCTTATTCGATAATTTTTGTATATATACTTATATTTTAATTTTTTTATTATTTTAATATATTTATATATATATTATTATTATTTTGTTTTTTTACTTTTCCCACTAGGGAACTCTGCAAGTGACATGGATCTCAAAGAACTAAATTGGAGCAACAAGAACTACAATTTCAACCAACAGGTGACTTTGTTCCATATTTTATATTTCAAATTCCTTTTATAAATCCTCTCATCTACCTATACCCCCTTATAAATTTTATTTTCTTTAAACACTAGGGACAATGTTATTCTATGTGGGGGGGTAAAATGAATGAAAAAAACAATTAATTAATTTTGTGTGAATAAAGAATGTGTGGAAGGAAATATTTTTATAACCTTGAACATGATAATAAACATTGCACACTTTTAAACTGAATATCAAATAATTTAGCATGCCCTGATTCTAATTTTAATCCTTGTATAATTTCATGACAATAGATTTTGGAAAGTGTGGCTATCTAATATAAAATTTCATCATTTATATTTTCATCCAAAAAAAGATCACAATGAAAATCCTTTGGATAGTGGGGAATTAGTTTGAGTTCATGGGGTCCCCCAAATAAATATCATAGGTTTGGTTTTTATTTTAGTTTTAATATGAGTATTCAATAAACAAATAAAAAAGAATAAATAAATAAAAAATAATAAATTTGCACATAGAGAAATGAAATGTCCTAAGGCGTGGCTTTCAGCACTTGGGGATTGTGACTCCAAAGTATTCTGGCCCAGAGTTAGTAATTTTATCTCTATTTGTGGTAATTTGACTTTTTTTTGACTGATTTAACTCGATATGATACCCAAGTATGTGAGATTCACTTGGTTCCCTAAGGTCTTTGAGCCTGGAAGTCATCAAAAAAGTCTTGCCACACAAGTTGACTCTTTTGAGTGCAATTTCAATTACCATGGAAATATTTCAAAAAAATAAATAAATAAAATTGAATACTTATCCTAATATTGAAATTTGATTCCACCTATCACTTCCATAATTTCCCCATTGAATAAAGATGAACCCCCCATGTCTATTGTGATACACAACACATCCTCATGCTTAATTGATATTGGATGAAATATGATGATGAATTTGAACAAAAGAATGAGCTTGGGATTGGGATTTTCTTATGAAAACATCTTGTATTAAAATAGTTTTATGGTTTTCATGATTTTTTGGTATAGGGTTTTTTTGGTTATCATTGTGTATTAAAATGTTTTTGGAAAAGGGAGTTCAAATTTCATATTTTTGAGATATATTTTTCTTGGGACTAGAAAAACTCAAGTTGGGGGGTGTGATTATCAACCGAATGAGGTTAATATTCATTATTAATATATATAATATTCATGTTCTTTATTATTTATAAACACCATTTTATTTCATTTTACAATTTGAACATTAATTCACATTATGATTGTAATACCCTCTTAAAATGCACTATTACATGTTACATTTTTGGACACCTACTATAATAAAAAATGGTATTGATTTTATTTTAATATTTTATTTTAAGTTTTCTCATTACATTGGGAACAATTCATACTTTTGTAGTATTGAAATATTCACATTATAAGGTCACCAAAATGGGATTTCATGGAAACACATTCTGGGAAAAGTAAACTGGACAACATCCTAATAACAAGACTGTAGCAGCTAGGATCCAAGCCCAATGATTATAAAAATTTAATTTAATATAGAGGAAATCATGGGAAACATTTAATTAAACAATTTCCAAAGCTAATTTAGAATTTTGAATGGATTTACAGGTGGCCCAAGTTGGAGATAAAATTATGGGTTAGATTCTACGACCCAAAAAAAACAGCCCACCATTTTACACATATCTCGTAAACCATAAACTCTTTTGGGCTAAAACTTTACAGAAGGTTATCGAACATCTGTAGATTAATTTTATTCTACTATGTATCACTCTAGTTTGACCGTCTACAATCTCATTTAGGTGCTTATTTTTGGTGGATTCAAGTTGGCTGCCACCTCGGGTCAAGAGTGGAAAAGTCTAAGTTCCACAAACTTTCCACCACCCAAAGCCTACCATACTCAAGTGAGATGACTTTCACTATTGGAGGCTCTAAAAAAGGCTCCCAAAATTCCTATTTAATGTAGTGGTGTTTTATAATTTATTCATCTTGGGTGTTTTGTTTAATTGTAATGTTATGCTATGATTTTGTTGCCTTGAGTTTGTCTTTCTCATGTAAGTTGTTCAATTCATATTAGTTTCTTAATAAAATTTCTTCTTATACTCTTATTTTTTTCTTCTTCATATCATGTTGATACCATTGGTTAAATGTGTTAATTTATTCACACCAAACCTTGTGAAATTATCACACAACAGTGGAGTGATTGTTATTTCATTGTCTTTTTTTTACTTTTCCAATTCATCCCTCATGAGTCTACATTCCACTTCCATTGAAACCATAGAATCAATAGAGGTATAACCCACTTATGGGTTGATCCAAGGGAGTATAAATGGGCTAGATTGGATATTATTTCCTACTCAATTAATTTCTAATCACTTATTTTAATTGAGAATTTTGTTTGAAGATATTTAAACTCCTTCGTCCTTGTTGAATCGAAGGCCACACACTTCAAGTGATAATACAAACCTTTACCTTGATGTGCTCAAAACTTTGATCCTTCAAGTGTATAAGAGATTAGTATTAAAGTGTGTAGGTATTAAACCAATAAGTTATGATGTTTCTTATTCTTCTTAAATGAACCCATCTCAAATATAAAAAATTGAAATAGTTGAAAAGGGATGAATCTAATCCACCCTAAGTGATAACCTAGGATCAAATCATTATTTTAAATTGAATTAACTTAAGTATCTTAGATTTCACTTAACACCGTATAATATCAACCCAGGTTGGACACTTCATAGACAAAAAAAAATATATAGAATGTACGTGTTTGTAGGTTACTTGTTAGGTCTCTAATGATTCGACAACCCAAGCTAAACTACAAGTGACCGCTTAACCCAAAAATATTGGGTAAATTTGGGAGAGACCAGCCCTTACACATGAAAATTGGGAATGGAATATCTTACACATAATATGTAACACCCCAGGTAAATAAAGAATATGACATCTTTATATTTATCCATATTTGTGAATCAAATATTAATATTACTTTAAAGGGGATGCTATGCTCGATGGAGTACCCAATACGCAACAACGAGTTTCTTGGGAATCTTACGTAGCACTCTAATAATAAAATAATATTATTTTAAATGGTAGTTAAATGTAGACGTTGTATTGGCGGTAATGGATAGAAATAACTAAAATATGATTATATATGTTTTTTAAAAGTTTTTACATTTATCCAAAGGCTTAAAATACGGAAAGAATTCAATTTTAGGCTTTTATACCCTAATTTTCACTAAAGGTTCACTTATCGCCTTTTGATGGTGAACTGTCATTAAATATATTTTTGTTCACCCTTAAACATTCTTTTGGACCCAATAAAACTCTTCTTAAGAATTGGGACATCAAAATTTACTTTGTGTAAATTTTTGGTATCTTTCTGATAAAGTTCATTTTTTAATGAATAGTGTAAACTGTTGTATTTTAATTCAAAACCTCTTTTTAATATAATTTATTTATATGATTAGATTATCTTATGAATTGGATTTAATGTGAAATTAGAATATATTTTTACCATTAAGTCCAATAGTGGTCTTTGGAATTAATTTCACTTTGAAATCAGACTTAAACCAGTGCCAATCTTTTGATACTTATTGTTTCATAAAAACACGTTATTTGCTCTGACAGCGGGAATTAATTATTAAATTAATTAATGTGACTTATATGATTTGAATTTTGTAAAATAGACATCATTTTTGAATTCTGAATATTAAATATTTCTTACGGTGAATTTTTGGGATTTTTCTGAAAAACATCACTTTTTGATGAATAGTGACACCACTAAGTGGTACATATAAAAACTGATTTTTCTGTTTAAATGAAATTTTGCCATCTTTGTGTTTTGAATTTCAAAAATCCGACATACATGGTTTTCATTAAGAAGTAAAATGTGGTTCAATGGGATAAATATAATTTTTTGGTGAATAGTAACTTATTAAGTTTTTAATCGCGATTAGAGGTAATTAGTGTAGTTTAAGGTAAAAATAATGTTTTAATAATATGAAATGAACTTGACACATGTCCTAACCTCATTGGATGTGTAATGGCCGACCACGGAAATACATGGGTCAACTTGGGGACCCCATGGAGCCACTTTGGTTGGGAAATGACATAAATAACTTTTTATTTAATGTAAAAGTAAAAATGACACAAACAAGATATGTTTTACTAAAACAATTGTTAAGTGGGGTTATACAAGTCATATTTTTTATTATAAATAGTCATTGGAAAGATAAAAAAATTTCCTACATCATAGTATTTTTTTATAATTTTTAGACACAAAATAAATTAAATTATTTATGACATCATGATGATGCAGCGATGACCTCATTATTTAACGATTTAAATAAAATGGAAATATAATGTAAAATCTATGAACTACACATGTCCAAAACTTATTGGATGGGTGTATTTCGAACCCTTATAACCTTATCCACGAATTATATCAATGTGGGACTTTTTAAAACCGAAACACATTTTCAAATAAAGTAATATTTCTTTACTTTCCAAAAGTGCCCCTCCTCTCCTCTTATAAAAGGCCCCCACCTCTACCTCATTTCACACAATCCTCAAGCCTTTGTCTCGGCCAAACCCTGCCCATTTACTCTCTCCACATCCCTATCCTCATTCTAGAGGATTACCTTTGGGAATAAGCTTTTCAAAGGAAGCCTTTAGGCTCAAATCAAAAGGATTTACACTTTTAAAGGTAATTCATTCTCTCATGTTCATTTGTTTTATTTTGCTTCTCCAACCCCCTAAACTCTTTTTATTTACATATTTTGTAACAAAACCAGTATCTTAAATACACTAGGATTTTGTTATAAGATTTATTCGAGCTAAACTCTCACACAACTACATCAAATGGTTAAAGAACATACAGTTTCCGTGGATGGCGAAATTCTGCCTCCCGAAACGATGATTGTTCAATACTCATTTAACACCTTCAAAGGTGGCCATTATGATGTAACTATTTTTATATATGATATATAATATGTTCATGTTTTCTTTAAGCTTCTGTTTTTTTCATTTTGGGCATACCATTATGGTTTCCATTATGGTTAAACGTGATATCTTCATTTAAGGAAGTGCGGACTACCGCCCCCTCAAAGTGAATTGATTCGTTAAATACCATATGTGGGACGTATAAAGGATGGAACTATGATATTATATATGATATTATACTGTAATTATAATATACCTTTATATCATTATTATTCCATTCTATAAAATATGAAATAGAAATGAAAGTAGCGTTCATGCGTACGTACGTCTTACCATCTCCATGAACGGTGCATTTCATTTCTTACATATAAATGATTATGTAATGTTATAAATGCATGCATGTACTGGATATATATGACATATATGATATCTACATCATGAATACATTTCTTGATATAATAAACATTTGGCCACACGAACAACATGTAATTGTAAGAAGTCCACTTTCGACTTAAGAACCAAATATCGGCAAAACAAATATTATTAACTTAAATGATTACATAATGTTTATGACATGGTAATAAGTGATATTCAAGGAATAATGAACTTGAAAAAGGTTCTTAAGGAAGTATAAATTAACTCAAGTTTATTATTCAGGAGTTTAAAGTATGATCGAGTCAAGTCGGACCCGAGGTAAGGGATCTTACTCCACTCTTTCTTCCTAAGTACACTCTTTTATGTCATTCCTTTTAAAGCCCATGTTTCTTGTTATTGGGATATTCTTTTATATTACTCTTACTTTAATTTTTATGTTCATGTGATGAGAGACCCTATTCTCTCTCATCAATCCATTTTGCAAGTTTTGAGTGGCGCCGTTAGGCTGCCGAATTTTCATAAGAGATCTAACCTCTCTCTTTTTGTTTAAAGTACTCTCCTTTATGTCACTTCTTTTAAGATCCTATTTGTTATGTTGAGGGATGTTCTTTTATATTCCTCTTTCTGTAAACATTATTTTGATATGATTAGATACCCTATTTCCTCTCATAAATCCATTTTGGAAGTTTTAAGTGGCGCCGTTAGGCTGCCGAGTTTTCGTAAGTGATTTTTCATCTCACTTTTATTCTCGTGAGATTTATGCTACATTTGCCACAATTTCCTTTGAGTGGTGTATGTACTGACCATTATTTTACTCATTGTGTAATATTCCTTCATTTATGAGTATTTACATCAATTATGTATTGTCCTTCTTTCACGGGTCGTATGTTTCGAAAGATACCCAAGTCGGTAAGGGAACCTTTCACCCTCCTCTTTTTAAAAGACTTCTTTTGCTGGGTCTTTTAATTTACATATTGTTATGTTGGGATATGTTCTAATATATCCTTAGTGATGTAGCTTTTATGTCCAAGTGATGAGATACACTTTTTATCTCTCATCAACTCATTTTGATGTGACGTCGTTAGGCTGTCAAGGGAACTTCTTAACCCAATTTCGATTTCTTTGGGTTCAACATGTAGTTATTGAATATGTCATCCTTTGAATATGTGTGAATGACCTTTGATTATTTTACACTTAATATCCACTTATATTTGGTGTATTCATTTGTCACACATAATTATGTAATTTATTTATCCTTAAACCAAGGATACCGTCTTTGTAAGGGACTTCGTCTCAATCTCCTTTCATTGAGGCATATTTCGTTTTATACACAACTTTCTTTTATACGGTGTATAAACCCCTTTGAATTTTACTTTTATACAAATTGAATCTTTTTCTACGAAGCATTTTACAAAATGACAAAAAGGAATGTTTCTTTTAACATACGCGGTGACAACGACCTTTTCCACCGCCACAAGTATTATTTGGTCTTTGGCTTCCTCAACAAGCCGTAATGTTTTTAAAATAAAATAAATACCATATAATATTTTATGTATTTTGGTATTGAAAATGGTTTTGATAAAGGATTCTATTATGTCAATATATTTATGATATATTTTGCTTGAAATGTGGAAATGTTATCTTTCCTTTATATTGGTTTTATGTTTAATGATTTTATATTGGTACTTGGACATTTTAATGGGTGGTTACGTTATAAACCATATGACGGGTGGTTCCGTGAATACCAGGACGGGTGGTTATGTTATAACCTCCAATACATTGGGTATTGAATTCGGCTGTATGGATATTCCATTAAGTATGTATGGAAATTGGACGTATGGCTATTCCATTAAGTGATATGTGTGGGAGTCAACCGTATGGTTATTCCACTTAAGTATGTTTATGTCCCAAGTTACCTTTATATATGTTATGTGTTCTCTATATGGATTTTATGGTAATACTTTGGTTACAAAAAGGAAAGTAATGATATTTTATTCAGTGAAGAGTTTTTACTACTTCATAAAGGTGAAAATTATTACTTTGATAATGTATACATGGTTTAATTTTTGTTTTGATAAACTAACAGTTTTTTGTGTATCCCTTACTGAGTTTTTATGCTCATCCCATGTTTTTGAAATGTTTTTCACCGGACTTAGAGTGGAATAGGGTCAAGGATGGGATCAAGGGAAAGTCATGCTACCTAAAACATGAAACTAGACATGTTTCTTTTTAAGAGTTTTTTTTTATTTTATGGAAATTTAGTAGAAGAGACTACTTTGTAATCTTTTGAGATGTAATAGTTATGTCAAAATTCTCTAAAACTCTAAACCTGAAAAGATCCTCAATGTGAATTATTCATTAAATTCAATTTTAAGTAAGGTTTAAGGCTGGGGCCTTATAGTTGGTATCAAAGGTCGGTTTAGATAACTTTAGAGGTTAGGGTATTGTTTAAGCATAAGTGACATTACCATAATGGTTAGGATTTCAGAAAGAGTCCTAGTTTTAGATAAAGTGATTGAGTAAGTATATCTTAGTGTTTACCTTCCTCATTAGTACATGATGGTTTTGTTGATATACTTACACTGACATTTCTGTTTTAGTGAATGGATGGATCTAGCAGGCACCAAAGAGACAACAAGTTTGAAGGAAACTGTGGTGGTTCTCTGATTAAGATACTAGATAAAATGGGGGATTCAATTAGGAAACTCATGTTTGTTCTAAACCAACTATCAATGAGTCATGATCAACCACTTGAACCTTGGTATGTTCTGTAATGCATCATGTATGAGATGACCAATCGATGTGGAAGTTCAGGTAATAATTATAAAGGTAACCGTTAGAGTTTATATGATCCTTACTTTTGAGGTAATTATGGGTTATTATATGATATGATGGAAAATGAAAGGCATGAGATAAACTTGAGGTTAAAATATGTTATGGTTATTTTTTATGATTTTATCCCTTTTTGGGGACTGATTTGAGAATTATATAGTTTTGGAAAAAGGACAACACGTAGACCGTGTGACAACCCGTCGCGTCAGACAAAGCTGCGGGAATCGAACCCACAACCAAAGTGCAACTGGTATTTATCGCCTACCACTGGACTATGTGAATTCCCTGGTTAGTTTGACTGATTCTTTTTAGTTATATGATTTTACTAATTAAGAGTAAGTTGATTTTGGGTTATTTATGAAAATGATTAACCTATCATGGAGGATATGTGATTAGGTTAATTAATTTTTAATACGAGACTTTAGGAGCAACTGATGTTGTTTGGAGATAAATGTTACGATTTAACTTGGAATACTATGTGACTAAATCCTTCAAATATTTGGGTTTCAATCTTAGATTAGTTTACTTTGAATAATTTTATGGACAAATTGATTATAGAATGGTTCTCGTTGATCTTTGGGTTTGGTTGGACAAATTTTGGAGATTAAGAATAGATTTTCTTTTTATAAAGGGTTATCCTTTTCTGGATTATCTGACCTTGTACTAACCTTTCTGGTTTTGGTTTTGGTTAAAGCCTAAAGACATGGGATGTATATAGTTCTCTTTGGTGGATTAGGTGATTCTCTAGAAGTTGATTATAGTACTCTTAATGTGAACAAGTCTCCCTAAATACTCGTCTTTTGGAAAAAAATATGAGTTTGATTAAGGAATCTAGTAAAAGTTGAAAGTCAACATGGTAAGTGATTATGTTTACTTATGAATAAACTCCTCAATAAAAAGTAACTTAAAACAAAAATGTTGTCTATTAACATTTCCTAATGGGGAATCGAATACCGTTTAACCCATCACAAGTTTGTGATTTTCTCATGGTTAACTTTCTCCTAAACATGTTTTCTATCGCTCTCCATCTGAACATGACCCTATGTTTTCTCCTCCATGTCCATGTTTTCATACTTGGAATCCTAGTATGGGTTAACTCGGGTGACCTTTGTACTTATCTTTCTTTATTTTAAAGTGATTGTTTTACCGACTCTTCTCCGATGTGGGACTTTCAAGGATGTTTCCAAGACCAATTTTAAAATTGCGAGGATGCAATTCCCAAAAGGGGGGAAAGATGTAACACCCCAGGTAAATAAGGAATATGACATCTTTATATTTATCCATATTTGTGAATCAAATATTAATATTACTTTAAAGGGGATTCTATGCTCGATGGCATACCCAATACGCAACAACGAGCTTCTTGGGAATCTTACGTTGCACTCTAATAATAAAATAATATTATTTTAAATGGTAGTTAACATGTAGACGTTGTATTGGCGGGATTGGATAGAAATAACTAAAATATGATTATATATGTTTTTTAAATGTTTTTACATTTATCCAAAGGCTTAAAATATGGAAAGAATTCAATTTTAGGCTTTTATACACTAATTTTCACTAAAGGTTCACTTATCGCCTTTTGATGGAGAACCATCATTAAATATAGTTTTTTTCACCCTTAAACATTCTTTTGGACCAAATAAAACTCTTCTTAAGAATTGGGACATCAAAATTTAGTTTGTGTAAATTTTTGGCATCTTTCTGATAAAGTTCATTTTTTAATGAATAGTGTAAAATGTTGTATTTTAATTCAAAACCTCTTTTTAATCTAATTTATTTATATGATTAGATTATCTTTTGAATTGGTTTTAAATTGAAATTAGAATATATTTTTACCATTAAATCCAATAGTGGTCGTTGTATTAATTTCACTTTGAAATCAGACTTAAACCAGTGTCAATCTTTTGATACTTATTATTTCATAAAAACACGCTATTTGCTCTGACAGCGGGAATTAATTATTAAATAAATTAATGTGACTTATATGTTTTGAATTTTGTAAAATAGACTTAATTTTTGAATTCGGAATATCAAATATAGCTTAGGGTGAATTTTTGGGATTTTTCTGAAAAACATCAATTTTTGATGAATAGTGACACCACTAAGTGGTACTTATAAAAACTGATTTTTCTGTTTAAATGAAATTTTTCCATCTTTGTGTTTTGAATTTAAAAAATCTGACATAAATGGTTTTCATTAAGAAGTAAAATGTGGTTCAATGGGATAAAAATAATTTTTTGGTGAATAGTAACTTATTATGTTTTTAATCGCGATTAGAGGTAATTAGTGTAGTTTAAGGAAAAAATAATGTTTTAATAATATGAAATGAACTTGAAACATCTCTTAACCTCATTGCATGTGTAATGGTCGACCAAAACAAGCCATGGGTCAACTTGGGGACCCCATGGAGCCACTTTGGTTGGGAAATGACATAAATAACTTTTTATTTAATGTAAAAGTAAAAATGACACAAACAAGATATGTTTTACTAAAACAATTTTTAAGTGGGGTTATAAAAGTCATATTTTTTATTATAAATAGTTATTGGAAAGCTAAAAATATTTCCTACATCATAGTATTTTTTTTAATTTTTAGACACAAAATAAATTAAATTATTTATGACATCATGATGATGCAGCGATGACCTCATTATTGAACGATTTAAATAAAATGGAAAGATAATGTAAAATATATAAACTACACATGTCCAAAACTTATTGGATGGGTGGATTTCTAACCCTTATTACCTTATCCACGAATTATATCAATGTGGGACCTTTTAAAACCGAAACTCATTTTCAAATAAAGTAATATTTCTTTACTTTCCAAAAGTGCCCCTCCTCTCCTCTTATAAAAGGCCCCCACCTCTACCTCATTTCACACACTCCTCAAGCCTTTGGCTCGGCCAACCCCAGCCCATTTACTCTCTACACATCCCTATCCTCATCCTAGAGGATTCCCTTTGGGCATAATCCTTTCAAAGGAAGCCTTTAGGCTCAAATCAAAAGGCGTTACACTTTTAAAGGTAATTCATTCTCTCATGTTCATTTGTTTTATTTTGCTTCTCCAACCCACTAAACTATTTTTATTTACTTCTTTTTTAACAAAACCAGTATCTTAAATATACTAGGATGTTGTTATAACATTTATTCGAGCTACACTCTCACACAACTACATCAAATGGTTAAAGAACATACGGTTTCCGTGGATGGCGAAATTCTGCCTCCCGAAACGATGATTGTTCAATACTCATTTAACACCTTCAAAGGTGGCCATTATGATGTCACTATTTTTATATATGATATATAATATGTTTATGTTTTCCTTAAGCTTCTGTTTTTTTCATTTTGGGCATACCTTTATGGTTTCCATTATGGGTAAACGCGATATCTTCATTTAAGGAAGTGCGGACTACCGCCCCCTCAAAGTGATTTGATTCGTTAAATACCATATGTGGGACGTATAAAGGATGGAAATATGATATTATATATGATATTATACTGTAATTATAATATACCTTTATATCATTATTATTCCATTCTATAAAATACAAAATAGAAATGAAAGTAGCATTCATGCGTACGTACGACTTACCGTCTCCATGAACGGTGCATTTCATTTCTTACCTATAAATGATTATGTAATGTTATAAATGCATAAATGTACTGGATATATATGACATATATGATATCTACATCATGAATACATTTCTGGATATAATAAACATTTGGCCACATGAAAAACATGTAATTGTAAGAAGTCCACTTTCGACTTAAGAACCAAATATCGGCAAACCAAATATTATTAACTTAAATGATTACATAATGTTTATGACATGGTAATAAGTGATATTAAAGGAATAATGAACTTGAAAAAGGTTCTTAAGGAAGTATAAATTAACTCAAGTTTATTATTCAGGAGATTAAAGAACGATCGAGTCAAGTCGGACCCGAGGTAAGGGGTCTTACTCCACTCTTTCTTCTTAAGTACACTCTTTTATGTCATTCCTTTTAAAGCCCATCTTTCTTGTTATTGGGATATTCTTTTATATTAATCTTACTGTAATTTTTATTTTCATGTGATGAGAGACCCTATTCTCTCTCATCAATACATTTTTGAAGTTTTGAGTGGCGCCGTTAGGCTGCCGAATTTTCGTAAGAGATCTAACCTCTCTCTTTATTTTTAAGGTACTCTCCTTTATGTCACTTCTTTTAAGCTCCTATTTGTTATGTTGCGGTATGTTATTTTATATTAGTCTTTCTGTAAACATTATTTTGATATGATGAGATACCCTATTTCCTCTCATCAATCCATTTTGGAAGTTTTAAGTGGCGCCGTTAGGCTGCCGAGTTTTCGTAAGTGATTTTTCATCTCACTTTTATTCCCATGAGATTTATGCTAAATTTTCCACAATTTCCTTTGAGTGGTGTATGTACTGACCATTATTTTACTCATTGTGTAATATTCCGTCATTTATGAGTATTTACATCAATGATGTATTGTCCTTCTTTCACTGGTCGTATGTTTCGAAAGATACCCAAGTCGGTAAGGGAACCTTTCACCCTCCTCTTTTAAAAGACTTCTTTTGTTGGGTCTTTTAATTTACATATTGTTATGTTGGGATATGTTCTAATATATCCTTATTGATGTAACTTTTATGTCCAAGTGATGAGATACACTTTTTATCTCTCATCAAATCATTTTGATGTGACGCCGTTAGGCTGTCAAGGGAACTTCTTAACCCAATTTCGATTTCTTTGGGTTCAACATGTAGTTATTGAATATGTCATCCTTTGAATATGTGTGAATGACCTTTGATTATTTTACACTTAATATCCACTTATATTTGGTGTATTCATTTGTCACACATAATTATGTAATTGATTTATCCTTAAAACAAGGATACCGTCTTTGTAAGGGACTTCATCTCAATCTCCTTTCATTGAGGCATATTTCGTTTTATACACAACTTTCTTTTATACGGTGTATAAACCCCTTTGAATTTTACTTTTATACAAAAGGAATCTTTTTCTACGAAGCGTTTTACAAAACGACAAAAAGGAATGTTTGTTTTAACGTGCGCGGTGACAACGACCTTTTTCACTACCGCGAGTATTATTTGGTCTTTGGCTTCCTCAACAAGCCGTAATGTTTTTAAAATAAAATAAAAACCATATAATATTTTATGTATTTTGGTATTGAAAATGGTTTTGATAAAGGATTCTATTATTTCAATATATTTATGATATATTGTGATTGAAATGTGGAAATGTTATCTTTCCATTATATTGGTTTTATGTTTAATGATTTTATATTGGTACTTGGACATTTTAACAGGTGGTTACGTTATAAACCATATGACGGGTGGTGCCGTGACTACCAGGACGGGTGGTTACGTTATAACCTCCAATGCATTGGGTATGGAATTCGGCCGTATGGCTATTCCATTAAGTATGTATGGAAATTGGCCGTATGGCTATTCCATTAAGTGATATGTGTGGGAGTCGACCGTATGGTTATTACACTTAAGTATGTTTATGTCCCAAGTTACCTTTATATATGTTATGTGTTCTCTATATGGGTTTTATGGTAATCCTTTGGTTACAAAAAGGTAAGTAATGATATTTTATTCATTGAAGAGTTTTTACTACTTCATAAAGGTGAAAAGTATTACCTTGATAAAGTATACATGGTTTACCTTTTGTTTTGATAAACTAACAGTTTTTTGTGTATCCCTTACTGAGTTTTTATGCTCATCCCAAGTTTTTGAATTGTTTTTCACAGGACTTAGCGTGGAATAGGGTCAAGGATGGATCAAGGGAAAGTCATGCTACCTAAAACATGAAACTAGACATGTTTATTTTTAAGAGTTTTTTTTATTTTATGGAAAATTAGTAGAAGAGACTACTTTGTAATCTTTTGAGATGTAATAGTTATGTCCTAATTCTCTAAAAATCTAATCCTGAAAAGATCCTCAATGTGAATTATTCATTTAATTCAATTTTAAGTAAGGTTTAAGGCTGGGGCCTTATATAATAATTGAGTATGGAATCCCTTACACATGATACTCATGCATGAATTCCCTTACACATGATACTCATCCATGGAGTCCCTTACACATGACACTCAGGCATGGTGTCCCTCATTATTCGTGAGACATGTGGGCATCATGAAACTTATTAAAATATGATACTGTTATAATTATAAATAGACACTTGAGTTATGCCTTAGTTCCTGGATAGCACTACACATCTATATATATATCTATATATGTTTCTACCTATATAGTTTATATATACATACACACATACACACACACACAAAGATATATATATCCATGGTGATACTTGTTTAGAGACATTTATAGCTTAGGCTGATGCAGGTATAGTCGGCCAGGTGTCCTTAAGAAACTTGAGCCTGACTAGATTTCATTTTCATTTACTACACTACATTATTTTTGATATACCTTCACAATGCTTTAATTTATATTCATGGAATAATTTTCATTAGACACCATTGGTGGTGGCCTACTAAGATTTACTCACACCATGTTTAGTACATCGATTGACACTCGAATAGATCACCTTTTTACAACGTAGGTTTGACTGTTCTCTGTGCTGTTTTCTTTTATAGACTAGGACTGGACATGAGATCTTGGGAGTAGTGGCTGAGCATGTACTCAAGCTACCTTTTAGAGTTAGAGTATTTTATTTATTTATGATTTTTAGTGTATTCATAATCATGTATTACCCATTTTATATATATTATATATATATTATATCATGTTCAAGAATGTTTACTTATTCATCCATTATTGATTGTCAGTTACTACTATCTTTCACTACCCCTTTTTTATTATGATCCCACTATTGATTATCTCTTACACTTTTATTCTAATCTAATTATGACGGTATAGTATTCCCACCAAACCACCTTAGATCCTCACTACTAGTCGATATCCTATAATATATGGGTAGGTGTGCTTGAGTCCATGTGGAAAATTGGCAAGGTTCATCATTTTTGTGGCTCCCAGGTTGGTATGTTACATTTTCACTCATATAAATGGGATTTGGATCCTATATTATATATTGGGAGAGGTTACATGGTTTGATAATTCACTTGACAAAGAGATGTTGGATGGATTATGAAATTCATTTGACTGGCTGTAAAGACTAAGACTGAACTCTATGACTTGACTACATCCTATGAGCATATTTGGGGTTTTCATTCATTACCATATTTATTGTGGTTTAGATTTGACTATATTTTCTTGATGACTTATATCTTCAGTTATTTATGGGCATCCTGATATATATATATATATACTCAACCCTACATGAGATTTTCCCACACATGTCATGTCTTATGCAGATGATAGGTAGATCAACAATGTACAAGGTGGATTAGGTGATGGTGGTGCATATTATTGATTAATGATTGTGTTATCTGGGTCTTGATCAAACTTTAAAGTTGTGTGTTCATATGGTTATCTCAATGGTTGATAGGTTAGACCAATTTTCTCTTTATTAGTCCCATATCTTTCCGTTTTCTAATTTTTAATACTTTTATACTCTATTATGGGTGGTTAGAGGTTATGAATGCATATATTATCCTAATTTCCATTACTCAACATTACTCCTGTTTGTATTTAGATATATATATATATATGTGTGTGTGTGTGTGTAAAATTATATTATTCTAAGTCATACCATATGTGTGATACGCCTACTTGGTTCTATTTACAAATCCCTGGTATATTAAAGGTTGGTTTGGGGTGGTACTCTTAGCTTACCACTATCCAGGAAGGCCCTAGTGGGTTAGGTCATGTTAGAGTGGTATCAGATCCTAGGATATCATAGGATGAAATTTGGTGATAGAATAGTTGTGAGGATTGTTTTGGGATTTAGGTAAAAGGTGTTAAAGTGTCCCAAATTTTTCTCCATATCCATAAACCCTAATGTTAGTGTGGTGGATTATGTATCCTTTCACTATGAATCAGATAACCTTCTTATCACCGCAGTACATAGAGACAAATATTATAGGGAAAATAATGATATATATATCATATATGAGTGAGTTGTTATTTAAATGTCCACCTTGAGTTAAGATCCTCAGATATTATCTATTGACCATATAAAATCTTGGCTATATTTGTATTCCTACACACAAAAATCCAGTGAGTATTTTACTATAAGATTATAATAACAACCAACCTAGTGATGAGGAATTAGTTCAATGGACCTTTCATGAGGTGTTTCCACTAGGTGAATATCAAGGTGAGCTTCCACACATTGATCAATGAGTAGACCAACCTCTAGTGTTTCAGTTGGATACTCTATGCCAGGATGAGTAGGTAATCATTCTAGTAATTCAGGGTGAGGATGTTTACAAGAAATGTGTGATGCATGACTTCCTAAGGTAGAGGCTACCCAATTTCTAGGGTGACCTAGATTCACAATATGTACAAACCTAACTAGAGTATTTAGTTTGAGTGTTTCATCTTATTTGAACCCCTCCCAATCAGAAGATGGTGATCAAGGTCTATCTTATTCATGGTGTAGTAGGGAACTGGTGAATAAATTTTACTCAAACAAGTGATCAAGAAATTCTCCCATGGAGCATTTTGGGTGAATTTTCTTGGAGTATTATTTTTCATCAACCTTGAATTAAATGTGTATTCAATATATTCTTAAGTTATAGCAGGGGATCATTTTTGTTTCTAAGTATGTATCAAGTCTTATTAACTCATTTGTCACTCCCTTAATATGATTCATGATTGATACTTCTAAGAATATAAGTTTAGGTGAGGTATTTGTTGCAAAATTAGAGCTAGAATGGTTCCTATATGAATTACATCATATGATGGGGTATTGGTGAGAGTCCTAGTAGTGTAGAACTTTCTAGAATAGGGTCAAATGGTGGAAGGTTGATCTAGTGGCCACCGTGGAGAAGAGTCTTTAGTGATAGGAGTTTAGCAGTTGGATTCAAATTCATGACACTTATAACATCGATATGTTCAGACTCAAATGAAGGGATCAATAGAATAGGTATCCCAAAGGGGATCTTGTCAACATGGTGAGATGTTTTTCTACACCTGTGAGGGTTAGGTCTATCTACAGAGAGAGTTTTTAAAATTTCATGTAGTAATAGATAGACAGATAGTGGATGGGCCACTGAGGTAGACACATCTGTCTTCCCAGGGACTTCCTAGGTGAATTCAGAGAGGTCCTTAGGGAGGATACTGTATAAAATGATACAAAGGTGTTATAGTAGTTGGCTGATTTTATGACCTGATACCACCACTTCCACCTCGTGGTAGTCCATGTCAGGATCATAGAGCTAGTGGTTATAGGTGGGGTCAGTTGCAGGCAGTTGATGCTCATGGCCTATAGGATCCTAACATGATTCAATGTACCTAGGAATACATTTTAGTAGAATTTTTTTGATCCATTCCTCCCTAAACTTATCCCCTTTTAGATAAATGGAGATTCCAATGATGCCTCTAGACCAACACCTATAGTTATAGACTCCTATTGGAGAGGATTCTTCAATCATTCTCTTTTATTTAATGTATGACTTGGCTCTTTAGAGGGGGATTCATGTGATATATGTTTATAACTATGATTATATCATATGATATTATTCCTGGTATGGAACGGCTATCTACAGTTCATTCTCAAATTGATTGTTTTCGTTAGTGGATGAGATTCATTTGGAAGTATGGGTTGATGTTTTCCTTCACTAGTGAGAATGATTTTCCAGTTGAACAAGGCATTCTTGTGGGAATAATTTTTTATCCAATTTACCATCAATTGGCTATATTGACCCTTGGTGCAATAGTATTAGTAGATGTTTGGTTCTTAGGAGTGGTACAAGAGTACTCAGATGTCTACCTCAAGGATTTACCTAGTTTACCTCTTCATAAATAGGTTGAATTTTTCATTGAATTACAATAAAATACCACTATAATATCTTTAATAGAATATTGTATGTACCCTATTGAGATTTGAGATATAAGGGTATAATTAGAGGACATTCAAAGGAAGGAATTTATCTGACCCAATGTGACCCCTAAGTTGCTCCGATATTGTCCACCAAGAAGGTGGATGGGAGCCTGAGATTGTGTGTGTATTATCATTTCCTGAACTAGGTGACCATTGAGAATAAATATCCACCACTTGAATTGATGACCTCATAGATTAGTTAAATGGGGGAAAGTGGTTCTTGAATATTGAAATGAAGTCAATTTATCACCATCTAGGGGTTCGTAAGGTGGACATAATGAAGACAACATTATTATGTCACTATATTCATTATGAGTTGTTGATGATGCCCTTTAGTGTGAAGAACACCCCAAAAATATTTTATGGGACTCATGAACTAGAACTTTTAGTCTTTCATGGACTAGTTTCTAGTGATCTTCATCAATGAAATCCTTATTTAACTAGTATCAAAGGCTGAGCAAGAAGAAAATTTGAAGATGTCCTTAGATATATTTAAAGAGCATCATTTGTATAGAAAAACTCTAAAAGTTTCAATTTTTGACCATATAGGTCTACTTCATAGGGTATGTTATCTTAGGGTAGGGTGTAGTTGTGAACTCAGTAAAGATCAAGATAGTGCTAGATTGGGAGCCACCCTGGAGTGCGATGGAGGTGAGAAGATTACTTAGGTTAGCTGGTTGTTATTGGATATTCATACCCAATTTCTCTAGGATTTTGGAACCTTTGACTACATTGAACCAAAGGGGTAGCCTTTTTTCTGGTCAAAGAAGTATCAGGAGGCCATTTAGGAACTATGGGGGAGATTGACCATCACACCTATCTTGAGACTACAAGAGAAGGAAGTTGAGTATGTGGTGTTACGTGATAACTCTAGAGATAGAATTGGAATTTTTTGTAGATTTAGGGAGTGATTACTTATGTATCATAATAATTGATACCTCATGAGAAAAATTATACAACCCATGACTTGGATCTAATAGTAGTGGTGTTATCCCTAAAGACTTGGTGACACAACCTTCTTGGTGGGAGGTTTGTTTTTTATTATGATCATAAGAGTCTTAGGTATATCATCACTTAGAGATATATAAACCTATGATAGAGATGATGGATTAAATTCCTAAAGGACTATGACTTTTAGACATTTTAAACAATGGGGAAAGGAAATTTGGTGGCAAATTATCTTATTATAAATTCTCATTATCAGTTGTTAGGTGAGGCAACATAGTAGTTAGACTCATTGTAGTTATCCTTGGTGAATGGAGGAGGGGAAGTGTATATCCAAACGATGGTCATGTCTCCTCCTCTTATTCAGCGTGCAAGGGAAGGAAAAATTTGGGATATTTTGTATGAGGTATTATGAAATTAGATATTCACAAGACACATTTCTTATAGATTCTCTAAAGGTGGGGAGAATTTTATCCTATTTTAAAGATGGATGTGGTTCTAGTCACACTATGTGAGGTGGGGTTGAGGGAGTTCCATACACCCCCCCTTAGATGGAATTATGGGGGTAAAAAAGATGCACCAAGATATATGGTGGAAGTTTTTGTGGTTAAGGATGGAGTTGAGTTTTACTGTGTTCATCTCTTGATGCCTCATTTTTCAGCAGGTGAAAGCTAAATATCAGATTCCATCGGGTTTGGTATGACCATTAAGATATCATAATGGAAGAATGATGGTATATCTATGGATTTAGATATGGGATTTTCAAGGATGATGAGGGGTCATGATGCTATCTGGGTAATCAAAGATCTACTCACTAAGCTAGCCCACTTCCTCACCACCAAGGAGTAGAGTTCAATGGAAAGCTTGGGATTATTATACATGAATAAGATTGTCTGAAATCATGATCTTTGTCACATCCATGATTTTTTTGAGGTATTCCTTTGTTTATTTTTAGTATTATCTTGGTTTCTTAGTTTCTAGAAGATTTATTTGTGAAAAATTGGATTTTAAGGCTAGAAAGTAGGTGGTGCAAAGTTGGAACATGGTTAGGGGAAACCATGTGCTAGCCCATAGAAAACTATGTGCCTTAGATAGTGGAACTCTCTTGGCCACACAAATTTCTGCATGACTATGCGCCATTCCCTAGGAGACCATGTGACCTTGTTCCTCTTGGACATAGAGAGACTCACAATTTCTGTACGGTTTGTAAAACCATATGGAATAACTGTGAAACTTGTCTAGGTAATTAAAAGTAGGAATTTGATCTTTTATCCTCCCCAAATTTTAACCCTAGATCAACCCTAATCCAATCTATATGGGATTTGAAGCCTTGGGAGCTTTCTATTCTCCCTCTTAAACCTATTAAACTCCAATATTTGGGTGTTTTTGGTGTGGGAACTTTAAGAAATCATTAAGTATGCCTCTTTTCTCGTGGTTTATTCCTTCTTCTAGGATTTATATTCCATATTTATTGGGTTATTCATTTATAATAGTATGTTTGATCCAATGAGGGGTCAATTCTATGTTATTGGGTGTAATCATGATGGTTTTTTGTTCGATATTAAATTTATAGGGTCTTGTTGAGGTGCGGTTGTGGTTTTCCATTGTATTTTAGAATCTTCCAAGATTGAGGTAGGTGGTTCCATGATTTAACATTATTAGATGATTTTGGATTGCTTTATTGGTTGGTTAAATGTGTTTTATGGATTATTTTTGTGTTTCAAAATATTTCTAAGAAGGTTTTGAGATGCATATGTGACGAAAGTTGATTTTTAAAAGGAAAATGGTACGATTTATGTGTTCTTCATTGTGGTGATTCTTTAAAGAATTTTATGATTTTTGTGAAAAGTTTGGAATGTGTTTTAAATAAGATTTGAAGGTGTGAATGTATTAAAAGTTGTTTTTCTAAAATAAATGGTTTTTTCCATGTGAACTTCTTTGTTGTTCCCCTTAAATGTGGTTTGTGAATGACATATGTGGTGCAAAGAATGTACTAAAATGGATTTGGTTTTTTTGTGGATTTAAAATGGTATTTTCCCATGTAAATGGTTGGATTTCATATATTCTACTTATTATTATGTTTCCCAATGGATTTCTTGAATTGTGAAAGTGATGAAAAATTTATTTTAGAATGGTTTCGGTGTGCGTGTGAGTATGAAAGTCTTTTTTTAGAAAATGGTGGTTTCCATGTGATCCTTGGTCATTGGATCAATGTGAATTGTGAAAGTTGTGTTTTCCTTATGTGTTCATGATGCTTGACATGAGTGTGTGAAAGTAATGATTTATGTGATATATCAAATGAAATTTGAGCACAAAGGGAATCCCAAGTATCTTGGTGGGTGAACTAGAACTAGTATGGTAGTTGATTTGGCGAGATTGAGACCTGATTTCTTTTAGCTATATTGATGATACAACACTAACTAAACATGTGATATGATCGGAGACCACTAGACCTTGGGATGGGATCCACTCTAGTGGTTCATGCACGAGAATGATGTTGATTTTGGATTGTGATATAAAGACCACTAGACCTTGGGATGTATTCTCCTCTAGTGGATCATGGGTGGGAACACTATGGGTTTTGGTTGGAGGATTTTGATTACTGAGGTACTTGGTTAATAGGGTCCTACTTGTGATAGTTAGCTACAGGGATTTCCCATGATGGTCTCTTGTGACATGATGGTTTTTTTATGTGGTGCTAACTATCAGTATATGGTGGACCTTGTATACATTGTGGTTTCAAAGAAAATTCCATTAGTGATAATTTTTTCTTTGAAAGCGATATCCTAAATTTTTTTCCTTAAAATGTTCCTTGAAAATATTTACAAATGTTCTTATGAAAATGTGCATGATGATTTATCTTCTAATGTTATAACATGGAATATTTTCCTTTGGGTGGAATCCTACTGGGCATTAACTCACACCATAAATACACCTTTGGGTTGTTACGTATGACCCAGGTAACGGAAATATGTTCCATGGTGGTGATGGTGGATCTATTTTCTAGTGTTCAACTTCATGTAGGTGTTGGTGGTGGTGGCTTGAGGGTGATAACCCACTTGTTACATGGAGATTTTTGGGATGTTGTAGTTATTACCTTTCCATTGTGGTATTTTTGATATTGGTTAAAGCTATAAAACATTCAATCATAAAATTTTTGTATCTCATTTGGTTATGATTTTCAGTTATGTGAAGTTTTATTCTCTTGTGTTTTTATTATTATTGTATACATGGGTGAAATATTTAACAATGTGTATTATTGATACATAAGAACTAGTTTCTAGCTCATAGATATTGAGAATTCTTTTTGGGCCATGCCACAGGCCGGGTCAAGTGTCTGCCTAGATGGAACCCCGACGTGGTTTGTGAAAAAATGGTATCAGAGTAGGTTTCACTCTTTTTGAGTCAAGTAATTTGGGAAGAGTATGGCTATACTAGAGCTAAGATTGTTGGTTCTTGAGGTTCTGGTTTCGAGTGGAGTTTCTAGAAAACAAAACTCATGATAGGACTCAAGTCTCCATGGGATGTTAGGATTTGGTTTGACTTCTTCCCCAGGTGAGATGTACATGCTGCACACTATATACAAACACTAGATGTGGGGAGAAGTTGTTTGGATTTTAATTTTATTAGATATGTTTTTTTATTAATTTAAGAGTTTGTAAATTTCTTTTGTTGATTAAAATTTTTATATTTCCATGTTGGGGGTTGTATTGATGGTTTTTCATTGTGATTATTTCTTTTTGTTGCAAAATGCCACCCAAGAGAACAAGCCTACTTATTTTAGAGGTAGAATAGATTCCCATGAAGCTAAATATTGTATTGAGATGATTGAGAGTATGTTTTAGTTTCTTGAAACTCTTGAGGTAGTCAGGTTAAAGTGATCTTTGTTCATATTGGAAGGTCCTAGTTGGAAGTGGTGGGACTCAGTGGTGCAAGCTAGAAAGCATGAGAAGATGAGTTGGAAAGATTTCAAGGTTGTCTTCAACGAGAAGTATTGTCCTAATATTTTTTCCTTATTCAAGTATTAGGAGTTTTTGGATCCTCTCTAGGGAGACTAGACCATGATGGAGTATTCTAAACGATTTTCAGAATTGGTTTGGTTTACACTAGAGGTAGTTTCCAATGAGCAGCTGAAGGTTGAAAAGATTGATATGGGGCTGTGACTGAAAATCCAATATCAGGTATTCTTGTTCAAGTTGAAGACATATTCCTAGGTTTTTTATAATGCTATGATGGTGGGAATTGATCATATAGGAAATTATGATTTCTTTTGTGTAGTGTCTGTAGTGGGAATTTGTAGTTATTCTAAGAAGAGGAAGTGGGATGAGTATAAGAAGAGGGGAGGTGGTAGTGATGGGAATCCTTCCTGATTATCTTTGTTTATGGATTTACGTGCTGGGTTAGTTGTGTTCCACCAGTGTGGGAAGGTAGGGAACAAATGATTGGTGTGTTTAGCTCCACCCATCACATTCCATTAGTATAAAACTATGGGGAACTTGTAACAGTTTTGTTAGATGGAATGCCCATATCATGGTGGTGTGAGATCTGTAGCTTTCAAAGGGATGTTAAACTGGTTAAAACTGTCTAGGACAGTGGGTTATTGGTATAGAGTTCACAGTGGTTGGGGTGGATATTCTTCCAGGAAGATACTATTCAGGACATAGCCACATGTTAGTGATCATTCTCAGGCTCAGGCAGAGATGAGGCAGATTCATGCTATGGATCGAGTGCCAATAGAATCGGATGTAGGTCCTATGATAGTTAGAGGAACCATTATTATTTCAACATCATAAGATATTTTTTTTTATATGGGAGCCTTTTGCATTTTATTTTTCCCATCTTGTGGATGTGTTAAAGTTTCCAACTGATCTTATTCCCTACACAATGGAGTTGGTGACAACACTGGGTAATAAGAAAGAGTAGGGTTTTATGTGTACGTATTGTGCACTCACCGTGTTAGGGGTTTAGTTGGAATGGTATTTCCTAGTTTTTGGAAATATACCTCTTTGATGTGATTATTGGTATGGATTGGATGGTGCATTTTCAGGTGCATATCGATTGCTATCAGTGATGACTAAGTTTTTATGGCACCTTATTGAATTAACTAGGGTTTTTAAGGTGAATGGGATCCTTGGTTGGGACATGTTGGAGCTCAAATTTTGGAATTGGGAAATATGATTTGGTAGATCTTGTCACTTATGTTGGAGGACAGTGATAGCAGTTTGAAAGTTAGATTACCTCTTGTAGTGGATGATTTCCCAAAGTAATTTGCAAAGGATTTCTCGGGTTTTCCCCCAAATAAATATGTGAAGTTCAACATTGATTTTTCACTGTTAACACTAAAAATATATCTTCTGTCTTACCATTTATCCCACACCGAGTTGAGGGAATTAAAGGTACAACTGGATGATTTGGAATCCAAAGGATTCATTCACCTGAGTGTCTCACCAGGGGCCTCCTTAGTTCTGTTTGGAAAAAAGGATGATGGATCTCTCTTGATTATGTATTTATTATCATAATATGAATATGGTGATGATCAATAACAAGTAAACTTTTACGTGTATTGATGACCTTTTCGATCAACTTAAGAGAGAAAGGTGGTTCCCTAAGATCGATTTTGATTCTGGGTATCACCAAGTCAAAGTTAGAGAGATAGTTTTTTAAAAATAGTCTTCTGAAATAGGTATGACCATTTTGAGTATTTGTTCATTCATTGGGTTGATGAATACTTTAGCGGTATTTATGGAACTTATGAATAGGGTGTTCTATCAGTTTCTCGACTCATTTTTTGTGGTATTTTTTTATGAAATTCTAGTATATTCTATGACCAAGAAGGAGCATGGACAACATTTTAGGACTTTTCTAGGCACCATTAAGGATCATTTAATCTACTCATAGTTTTCCAAGTGCACGTTCTATATTAAGAAGGTGATTTTTTTGGGTCATGTGGTCTGAAAAAGAGGGGTTTTAGTGGACCCTAAGAGGATTAGTATAGTGATGTAATGGGAAAAGTCAAATAATGTTTTTGAGATAAAGATATTTTTGGGATTGGAAGGGTATTCATGCAGTTTTTTTGGGATTTCTCTTAGTTTCTTCATCCATGACTACACTTACCTAGAAGGGGGTAAATTTTGAGTGGATCCCAGAGGGTGAAGCATATTTTTAGGATCTTAAGTGGTGGTTGACCACAACCCCAATTTTGATCTTTATAGAGTCTAGAAAGAGATACATGGTCTACTGTGATGCTTCTGGTATGGGTCTTGGGTGTGTGATGATATAGGATGACCATGTTGTGGTGCATAGTTCATGCCAACTCCAACCAAATGAGAATAATTACCCAAATCCTGACCTAGATTTAGTGGTGTTTATGCATTCCTTGATGTCTTGGAATTATTATTTTTTTCAGTGAAATGTTTTTGGTTTATTCTGATGATAAGATCTTGGACTACATTGTCTCCTATAAGGCCTTGAATTTTAGGTAGAGTCATTGGGTTGAGTACCTTTAGGGTTTTTATTTCAATATTATATATACCCCAAGTAAATAAAATGTGTTTGTAGATGTGTTGGGTAGAAAATTTCTAGTGTAAACATTGAAATATTCCAGTGATGAGTGGAATTTGATGGGGTTTTTTCGTAGATGCATCTGGAAGCCAAGGGGCATAGTGGAGTTGTGTTATTGACTAGTGTTTATCTTAAAAATACCTTATGGAGTTTATTTGATAGGATAATCCAAGTTATTAGTTGTTCCAGTGTTCTATGCTATTCCTAAATAGTGGGGAGGTTACTTTTGAGTGGTCTCATAAGGAAGATTTGTACTTTAGAGGTCAATTTCTAGTGTCGTTTTCATTTTAGAATGTGGTGATATAGGATAGACACTAGTCTTAGTGGGTAATTCATCCTGGTACTACCAAGATGTTTTATGATGTTCATAAATATTTTTGGTGGTCATGGATGAGGAGTGATGTAGCTAACTTTGTATCACTATGTTATACATGTCAGTAGGTTAAATAAGAGAACCAATGTCCCTGTAGTTTTCTTCATTCACTACCTATTCCTACATCGAATTGGGATGATATGACCGTGGACTTTATTGTTGTCCTACCTTGTACAACTTGGGGAAATAATTCTATTTGGGTAGTGATCAGATTTCTAGAGAAATTAGTCCACTTCATTCCAATAAGGGATTCAACCGTAGTGGATGAGTTAGTTCGATTGTATATTAAAGAGATAGTAAGGCTTCACGGTGTGCCACTAACAATCATTTAGGATAGGGACCCTCGATTTACCTAATGGTTTTGGTAAGGTCTTCATAAGGTTATGGGGTCATAGGTCAAGTTGAGTATTACATTCCATCCTCAAATAGATGGCTAGATAGAGTGGAAAAATTAGATTTTGGATGACATGCTCCGAGCATGTGTTTGGGATTTTGGAGGATCATGAGATAACCATTTGGGATAGGTGGATTTTTCATATAATAAAAGTTACCAATCATCGATTTGAATGGCTCCCTTTGAGGCGCTTTATGGTTTTCCATATTAGTCACCTTTATGTTGGGATGAGGTGGGTGAGACCTCATTGTTGGGGACAAGACTTGGGCATGAAACGTCTAATAAAATCAAGTTGATCAGAAAACATTTGTTGAAAACATAGAGCCATCATATGTCTTATTATGATTAGAGGCACTGAACTTTGGAGTGTTCTGTGGGTGATTGGGTGTTCTTTAATGTGGCTCCTCACTTGGGTCACCATTATCTTGGTAAAAAATAGAAGCTAACTTCGAGGTATGTCAGACCTTTTGATATCACTGAGAGAGTCAGTAGGGTGCATACTGGTTGGATTTTCTCTCCTAGTTTATGTCAATTCACAATGTGTTCCATGTATCTCAGTTGAAAATGTATAATCTAGATCTTTCTCATGTGCTAAATTAAAAGGAGTTGGAATTAGAGCCTGATCAATCTATGTTCGAGCAACCAATGTAGATTGTAGATTCTCAAGAGAAAGTGAATTATGGGAAGTAAATACCATTGGTTTGAGTTCTTTGGAAGCATGGTAGTTATTATCATGGGACATGGGAGAATAAGTCATGGGTTGAGGAGGAGTATTTGTTTTTTTTATTTTTGATCAGACTTTGGAATGACTTTCTGGCGGCGGAAATTTTTCATGGTAGAGAGAATTTTAACATATGTCATTTTTTCTTGAGGTATTGATTTTTTTATTTTTTTATTATATTGGTTTATTAGATTCATAGAGTGTTTTTGGTGAAAATATAATTTTGGGAGTGAATAGTAGGTGACGCACGATTGGCACATAGTTTGGGGAAACTATGCACCAGCCTAGAGAAAACTGTATGCCTTGGACAATGGAACTGTTTAGGACACACGGATTACTGCATGGTCATGTTCCATTCCCTAGGAGACCATGAATACTTGTTCCACTTTGATAGATAGTGACGCGTGGTTGTCACATAGTTTGGAAAACCGTGTGGGCTAACCCTGTGACCTATCCAAATAATTAAAATTGAGAATTTCCTCTTTTACCCCCCCTCTATTTTAACCCTAATTCGACCCTAATATGATCCATATGGGATTTAAGCCTCGGGATATTCCCATTCTTCCTCTTTGACCTCTTGAAATCCAATATTTGGGTGGATTTGGTGTGGGAACTTCAATAAATCATCAAGTAAGCTTCTTTTCTATTGGTTTCTTCCTTCTTCTATAGTTTATCTACCATCTTTCTTGGGTTCTCTTTTCCAATGATCTGTTTGACCTAATGAGGGGTTAGTCCTATGTTTTTTTGTGGAATCATGATGGTTTTTTTTCAATCTTACCTTTATAAGGTCTTGTTGAGGTGCAGTTATGGTTTTCTACTTCCAAGATTGAGGTAGGTGGTTCTATGATTTTACATTATTAGATGATTTTGGTTTTCTTTCTTGGTTGTTTAAATGTGTTCTATGGATTATTTTTGTGCTGTGAAATATGTTTTAAGAAGGTTTTGAGATTCATATGTGATGAAAGTTGATTTTATAAAGGAAAATGGTTATGTTTAATGTGTGCTTCATTGTGGTGCATCTTGAAAGAGTTTTGCGATTTGTGTAAAAGGTAAAAAAATTGTTTTAAAGGGTATTTAAAGGTGTGAATGTGTTGAAAGTTAGTTTTCTAAAAGAAATGGGGTTTTTTCCATGTGTACTTATTTGTTTACCTTAAATGTGGTTTTTGAATTGCATAAGTGATGTGATGAATTTTTTAAAATGGATTTGGTTTGTGTGTGGATTCGAAAATGGATTTTCCCATGGAAATGGTTGTATTTCATATGTTCCCTTATTGTAATGTTTCCAAATGGATTTCATGAATTGTTAAAGTGGTGAAAAATGTATTTTAAAATGGTTTTGGTGTGCATGTGAGTATGAATGTGTTTTTTATGGAAAATGGTGGTTTTCACATGAGCCTTGATTGTTGGCTCAATGTGAATTGTGAAAGTGGTGTTTCTATTATGTGTTCATGATGCTTGGATTATATATATAAAAGTGATGATTTCTGTGATATGTGAAATGAAATTTTAGCAAAAAGGGAATCCTGGGTATTTAGGTGGATGAACTATAACTAGTATGCTAGTTGATTCGGTGGGGATGAGGCCTGGTTTCTTCTAGATGGATTTATGATACAACACTAACTAAACATGTGATATGATTGAAGACCACTGGACCTTGGGATGGGATCCACTCTGGTGAATCATGCATGGGAATACTGTTTGTTTTGGATTATGATATAGAGATCACTAGTCCCTGGGATTCATTCCCCTATAGTGTCTTGTGCATGAGAACACTATTGGTTTTGGTTGGAGGATTTTGATCACTGCGGTATACGGTTAATAGGTTCAAACTTGTGCTAGTTACCTATTAGTATTTCCCATTATTCTCTCTTGTGACATGATTCTTATGTGATGTAGTGATAACCATCAGTATACAGTGGACTTTGTGTATATTTTGGTTTCAACAAAAATTCACTTTTAGAAAAGGTTTTCTTTAAAAGTGTTTTCCCAAAAATGTTTCCTTGAAATATTAATTGAAAATGTTTCCTAACATTTTTATGAGAATGTTCATGTTGATTTATCTACTAATGTTATATCATGGAATATTTTTCTTTGGGTGGCATCCTACTGGTATTTGGATCACACCCTATATACACCTTTTGGTGTATGTAGACTTTTTTATTTATGACCCATGTAAAGGAAATATGTTTTATGGTGGTGATGGTGGATCAAGTTTCTAGTATTCCACTCATTGTAGGTGTTGGTGGTGGTGGATTTAGGGTGATGGTCCTCTTGTTACAGGGAAGTTTTTGGATGTTTTATTTGTTCCATTTACACTGTGGTATTTTTGGTATTAGTTAAATTTGTATAACTTTGAATCTGAAAATTTTTGTATCATGTTTGGTTATGATTATCAGTTATGTATGTTTTATTATTATTCATTTTATTGTTATATACATGGGTGGAATCATTACCAAAGCGTATTGTTGATACCCAAGCACTAGTTTACAACCCATGGGGATTGGGAACTCCCTTTAAGACATGCCATGGGTTGGGTCAGGTGTCAGTCTGGATGGCACCCCGGTTTGGTTCGTGACAGCATTCCATTGATGTTTGTCTTAGACCATGATTTTTTTTCATGTCATGATTATAGAGAGGTTTACAAGAGGCTTTCATGACTCAGTTACAGATGTTCATAGAATTCCATTCCCTAATAGGTGGAAAAAAATTAGGTCATTTAAGTACTAGAGGATAAGTTTTAGGCTTGCTTGTTGGACTTTGGTCTTAGATGGTAGGATCGCCTACCCTTATTAGAGTTTACATACAATAATATCCATCACACTACTATTGGTATGGTTCCATTTTATACCTTTTATGGGAGATCTTTTATGTCACTAATATGTTTCTTAGAGTTGGTAGAATTAAAAATTACGGGGCCAAAGTTAGTGTGAGTGATGATAGATAAAGATTATATTATACAAGATTCTATGTGAACATCCTATATTCATTATAATTCCTATATAGACTGATGATAAAGGACTTTGAAGTTCAAAAAATGGAGACCCTATGTTTTTAAAGGACTTAATTTTGAATGATTTATGGAGATTCGGTTAGGGTTTAAATATACCTCTAACTTTGATCATCTCATTTCAGGTTTTATATATTATTCGAGAAGTTACATACCACATAGTCTTACATCCATAGTTGGACCAGCTGCATGATGTCTTCTATGTGTCACATCAAGGAGATCTACGCATGACACATCACAATTTATTGACTAGAGTGAGTTAGACATTGAATACGGGACTACCTTTATAGAGGAATTAGTAGTGATTGAGGATCAATGAGAGAAGATCTTTTATGGGAGAATGATTCCCCTTAGGCAAGATCTTGGGAAACATGGGAATCATTAGGAGAGGTCATGGGAGTGGGAAAATCATACATGAACTCAATACCCTTGCTAGTTTGAGTAATCCCTACATTTTATGATGAAAACATTAAAGGTTAGGTGAGTATAATAGATCTATTTTTTATGATTGGACCCTTTGAATATTTTAAACAATAATTTTGGAGCTATTCTTGTAGTTTTTATTGAGTTATGAGAATTAAATATCCCTAAAATTAATATAATCGAAATAGTAATATATTATCTCTCACACACAAAATTTTAGAAATAATATATTTTATTCATGAATGGAGTATCAGGTGGATACACTTGGTATTCTATTGAAACTGGAAGGTGGGTTTTACTCTAGGTGTGATATATATTTCATTCACATTGAATTTTTTAATAGTTCATACTCATGGGAGATTAAATAGTGGATTAATTAATTAATTAATTGGTTAACCTTAACAAGTATCTATTTAATCCCTCACTAAAAAATCATATAGGGTTAGCCAAAAAATCTATAGATATTCTTGAGAGTATATAACAAGTTAGAAAGCAATGGAATACGAGATTTGGATTGAGGATCGATCAAAAATGCATTAAAGATCACCCAGATCATCAAATACATACAATATTCTTCTTTGTCAATGATCAATATGATCCTAAAGCATAACTTTGTTTTTATTGGATTTCACCCTAGTGCTCTCTATTTTATTGTTATAATGAATTAATTTCCCTAAATTAAATCCATGACTGGTGTAATGGCATGTGTTTTGAGCTAAAGTGTAATTCCAAGGGAATTTTAATTTTTAGAATTTAGTGGATGGGTTGTTCATTGAACCGAGCATCAAAACATAATTACAAAATTTGTAATAATTAAATGTGTTGTTTTTATACAATTTTTGGAGATTGAGAGGTGTACCAAGTGTTTTGTTTTGTTTTGGGAGAGTCGGGCCCTGAAAAATCAAAGTTTGGGTGGACTGGTAATGACACACAATTTTTCTGAAACCGCACAGCCCACTAGTGCAAACCATGCGACTGCATCAGGTGAGTAGAAGTGCCTCACTTGGGCTATGCGTGGTTTCAAAAACTATGCACCTAGTCTGTATTCATAGTTTCATATATGTAGCATGCTTTCACTATTCATCATATGGTTAGAACATGATTAGGGAAAACCATGCGAAGTGGGGTTCTTAAGCTACTGAAGCCGCACGGTTGGTACACAGTTTGGCCAAATCATGTAACCAAACTGTGTAGCCTAGTTTTGAGGGTAAAATATCCATTTTCCCTTAATTAGTTTTAAATCCCCATTTTTTTATTTTCCTATCCTCCTCTAGCCGTATGAGGCTTCCTCCTTGGGGTTGTGGGTTTCTCCTCCTACCTATTATAGGGATCAATATAAATCCTCTATCCATCATTGGAATCGAGCATCATTGGTATCTATAGATTCCTATAAGTAAGATATTTCTTCCCTATGAATATTTATTCGTTTAGTTTCCTCTAAACCAAGTTATCATGGTGTGATATCATTTTACCTATTTTCGAGGTGAATGTCTGTTTCTTCAATTTCTTTCAAATTAGACCAATTCAAACCTCGATATTGGATGAGTAGATCATACTAAGAACAAGGTAGGTGCTCTATGGATTTTACCCGAAATTTCTATTGAATTATAAATATTTTCATGGTGCCACATGCCATACTTTTCAGTGCATTTCCTTAAAATTGAGTTCTTCATTTTTAATTATTATACAGAATTTTTAATACACCCATGGATCATAATTCTGTAAATAAAGGATGTCAACCTTGATCATGGACACCCCTTGGGTGTTCCAAATTAATATTACCCCTAATAATTAAACGATTAAAAGCATAGAATGCCTTTTAAGAAATATTCTTGGATTAATGATGGAATTTCCCCTTGTAAGCATTCATCCATTTAAAAATGGAACCTCCTAAGTTCCATATTTAAACTATATGATTTTTTTTCATGTTTGGTAGTTATTATAAAATGATTCTTTAAATTAAATTGAGTTATGAATCTTGTATTTGATTCTTTATTTTGCTCAATGAATTGTTTGATGAACAATGTCATGTTTTTATAATTAAAACCCCTTAGATGAGGTACATTTTATTCTAAATTAAAAATTGGTAAATTTTTTATTTATATCATTCTTAGTTTATGGCTTTGATTTTTCCCCTATTTCATTATGATAGTGATTATTATGTGTCATGTTAGTACATAGACTCCTTAATGTTCTTAAATGGTTTATCCCTCATTTTATATAAAATTTAAATGAACCAAGATTCTCATAAGGGATTGACATGCTTTATAAATGGGATTTACTAGGTAGGTAATTTACCAACTGATCGTAGTACCTTCTAAGTGCCTCTTGAGCCTTGTAAAATGATTTTCCATGTTTTAATAGACTCAATGGAATGTTTTAAATTGAATAAATTATTCATGATGGATGTTTTCTTTAAAAAAGTGGTTTGATATAAATGGAATGAATTATAAAAGGGTGTTAAGGCCATCCTTATTACCACATCCTTTACTAAATGACTTTATGAATTGTTATAATTATGACTCGGTTAATATATTGGGCTTGTTAAATAAATCATAAGAGGTAATTCTTCATGGATATTGTTATAAATATGATTACACCTTATACATAGGTTGTGGAATGATGGTAAGGAATCTGTTTAGCATGAAGTTATCATGCTCCCTTACCCCATGTGTTGTGCATGATGTCTCACACCAATGACATTATTTGGATGGTGGACATGATGCGCCACATGCCTGGTTGAGTGTTGGAATGATGACACACTCAGGACTTTGAGTGTTGATATGATGGAACAGTCACCATCTCGAGTGATGATCACGAAGTCTCCCACTCATTATGATATGTAAGTAATGTACCCTTATGTTGAGATTATATTCTTTTTTAGACTGGTTACAGATGATTAAGTTACACCCTGCTCCAGCCAGTAACTAGTATTCTAGGTATATGTCCATTAGCGTCCGCATGCACTTGGTCCATATAGATGGATTATATATACAAATATACAAATATATATATATATATATATATATTATTACTATATATATATTGTTATTGATCAGACACTCATTCTGGCCTTGAGACGAATTAAGTAGGAACACAAGGTTTTTTCATGAACCTGAGTTGGTGGGATGTGATTTATTTAGTTTTTTTCTTATTATTTATACCTACACAACTACTTTACTTTATATTCATGAGATGTATTTAGCTATAGAAACTATGGGTAATGGCCTACTGGGATTTTATCTTAGACCCTGCTCAGGCCTCCATTTCACCGGGGTACCTGAAAAGATCTCACACTCTTAGGAACATGGATTATTAGTTGCACCATTATGCTTATATCTAGGAGTTAAGAGAACAAGACTAATATGGAGCTCAAGATGCTCGTGGAGTTCACCCTCAGGGCATTTTATTTGTTTCCTTTATTCATGTACTACCTTATATCTTGATTTCCACTATATGTCTACTATTTTAGTTATGTATTATCATCTTGAAATTATTGAATTGTTGTATATTGGCATGGTCTATTTTGATTCAGTTATTATTATTATTATTCCACTCCTCTATATTTCATTTATCACTTCTTCCAATGTTTTATGTTATTTATTATCTAATAAACCACAGTTCTACTTTGATCATGAAGATATGATCTCCCCATAATCACCTCCTTAGTCCCCTGCTACTAGTCAGTAGCCATTGCCATATGGGGAGGTGACCTTAAGGCAATGTGACCAACCATTTCGACTACTAGTTAGGTGGTCAGTCGGGAGAGGGTGTTACAAAGTTGTATCAGAGCTTTTTTCCCCTTTGTATTACTATTTTGGGACGGTATATAGGATACTAGGAATGTTTTGGTGCTTGGTAAATATCCATTCCATGTATATTCCATGATATGTAGTTTCATTTATAGGCTACCTATTGATTGTGATAACATGCCTTGTTGTTTTATTATCCTTACTTTTATATACCATGTTAGGTATTTTAATAACATTATTAGTTTTTAACCTATTAGGTAATTTTATTTAGCATGTCTTCTTATATAACATGCATTGGTGATTATATTCCATGTTGCCTAATTATTTATCATGTCTTTCCTATGTAACATGATTCTGTTCTTATTATAATGTTTCTTTATGTTTACTACTTGTGATAACATGCCTAGTTTTATTTTTAATATGTAATTTTTTTCATGGTCTAAATTTATTGGTTGTGATTAAATAGTAAATAGTATTCAGTTGTAAGGTATATGGGCATCTTATAATCAGAAAAAGATAACCCATGTATTAAAAACATATTTTGAACTTATATATACTTATAGACCATTGTTAAAATGTAAAGGATGATAAATTTTGAATTATAAATTGAATTGGTTTCAATTAATAGGATCTGAATTCCGATATGTTAAGTGTATGTGCACTTTATGGATTGGTAGATGGAAACCCATATAATCTAACTATTATATATACGACTATACTATATTTTAAAATGGTTATGAATGAAAAATATGTTTAATTTCATTTGAAATGAATGTTTTCCTCTATAACATCTTGTGACTCTATCACACAAGCACAGAGATCCACATTATTATCCTCTTAAATGCACAACTAGACCCAATTAGGTCATTTGAGGCATGTTTCTTAAGATATAACCCACTACGGGTGTTTTGAAACTTTGATAATTAAAAAACTATTATTGGGTCTCATTTTGATGAACCCGGGTTGGTTTAATGGGACCCTCATAGGTCACCTTATCTATTACCTGTTGCTTTTATTTTATAATTGGTACATGATGTTCTATTTTTAAATATTTTAAATGTTTAATGGTTGAATGATAATTAATGTGATGACCTTAAAATGGAACATAAATTGGTATCCTTAGTTTAAACCATTGTGTAAGGGTAGATTAAATATCCCCTTGAGTTGCCTTGGAATGGAAACATAATCATTTTTCGTAGGAATTTATCCTTTTTATAAATGGACTAACTGATAGGATTTGATCCTCATTACTTTTTTATTGGCATGACCTAGTGATAGGTTCGACACTTATTATTTTTAAGGGGTTATCCTGAGGTAGATAACACCCTTAGAGCTTAAATTCCTTGCTAAATGGAAAAATATTTCTTCCATATGGTACTTTTAGGGTGTCATTGTACCTAGTAGGACTCTTAGTTTCTAAATTAAACCCTTTTTTGGATGGGTTTTCGTGGTATCCTTACCCTTGTTACTAGTGTTAGAATTATGTAATGCTCAATTTCAGCTGGTTAGACATGCCTAGGGCATGGTCATCTACTTGGAAGGTCTCATGACCCTCTCTTCTCCCTTAGTGATTGAAGACTTAGTACGTTTTCATCCACATTAATGGTTGTTTAGGGAAATATGACACTAGGATAAACCTCTTGTACAAAACACCAATTACTTGAAAGCATAGTAATGGCAAGCCTATGGATAGTATCCAAGATGTGACATTTGTAATCATGAATCAGAAAAGTTTCATGTGTGTGTTTAAGGTGAATTGGACCTAGCATGCTTATGAGAAGCTATTCTATCTCTTATTTTGATGACTAGGCCACTTCTAATGTGGGGAAAATCACTTTAGTTTTGGTAAATTCGTGTCCTTCCAAGTAGAAGGAACACAACCAAGGAGGACCATTCGGAAACTAGTCAGTGTTTTTTTGAATTTCTATAAGGAAGAAGAGTCTTGTAAATGTCAATGCTTTCTTTAAAACCTGAAATTTTTGTGGTTGGATGTGTAAAAAAAAATTTAGAAACACCATTGGTCTTTAATGGACTTCGTTTGTTAGGTTTTAAAGATCACACAATTCCTTGGGTGGTAAATGAATCGTGGTCAGGTTTACGATGCATCGATAGGTGAAGCCGGTCTTCTTTTAAGAAGTAAAGCAATAGTGGTTTAACTTTTATTCTTTTGGTTTTCTTAGTATCCTCTTAGTTTATTCTTCCTTAGTGATGAGAATGAAACCTATATTTATGTCTTCCTTGATTCACTAATAGAGCGTTAGTTATATGCTAAGTTAAGGGTTTTGAATGTCCATCTATTTCAATAAACTGGATTTATCAGAGTTATTTACTGAATGCGTGGTTTTTAACAAGGCATGGTTAGTCTGGAAGGATACCTTGGTTCTCATGTAGGAACCCCTTATATGAATTCTTAGATACAATCTGTTTTTTCCTTTGGCTTGACTACCAGGAAGATGCCGTTTTGGGATCATTCAATGATCTGATGTGGACATCTTAGCCTTGCATTAACATCTCACTTGTAAACATGGAGTATATATTTCCTTAGGTTAGTTCCTTGGACTCTAGGTTAATGAATATGAGGTTATCCCAGACATGTTTTCAGACTTGAAGTTGATTTTTAAAGGGTGGAAATTCTTATGGGTTGGATCTGAATTACACACTTGTTCATGTTGAGGCATTATAGATTAAATGGTTAAGTAATGGTTTGATCTAGTAAAATCACCCTAAGTCAGGTATGGATTTGGTTAACATGCTTGTGTTAAATGCATGATGCCTTGGAAGAAGGAATTGTAGTTTAGTTTGTAATACAACGACTGTCTAAGCCAGAAATTTTGGAGATAATTCAACCAGAGTGGATACACTTGTTATCCTTCTTGTTCAATGTATATGTTTTAAGGGAACCATTTTAGACACCCTGTCAGGTTAGGGAGGGTGTGGTGTAAAGGATGGCTATGTCTTTAAAGGAATGATTTTAAAACTAATTTCTATTAGGTTGATTGGTATTTGACCATTTCTTTATAGTGAGGTCCCTAATATGACCTCATAAGTAATTGAGTTTACCTAGTTAAATAAAAAACTCAAGGTGCATCGTTATAACTCTTAGGGGTATTCTTAGTAAGGAAATTATGTTGGTGGGGCATATAATGTTTTGGAATTTTCCGTTAAACACAGAAAGCCTATGGTGGGGTTCACCATCATCCAGATGTTTACATATATGATGATGTGATTGTGTCTCTAGCTAAAAGTTTCCGGGTAAGAACCATTTTGGTGTTTCTAGTTTGGAAAATGAGTATTGGATTGACTTTTCATGGCTTAAGTGTCGTATTCTTATGTAATGCTTGGATGTTCATTGGGAATTTGGGAATGTAACATGATCACTTGAATGAGTCTTCATGACCCTTGTAGGTTGTATGATGTTTTTTTGTTCCCCAAGGATTCTTGGGGATGAGAAGTTCTAAGGTGGGGAGGTTGTAATGACCCATGTTTTGAGATAAGGTATAATTCCAAGGGAATTTGAATTTTGGAATTTGGTGCATAGGTCATTCTTTGAACCAATATTTGGAAGATAATTCCAAAAGTTTGAATAGTTCAATGTGTTGTTTTTACTCATAGTTGGGTGCTTGAGAGGGGCCTCCGGTGGTTCATTGAGTTTCAGGAGCACTAGGATCCAAAAAATCAAAGTTTGAGTGGACTGGTAATGGCATATGGTTTGTTTTAAACTGTGTGGCCCACTAGTGAAAATCATGCATCTACAGTAGGTGAGTAGAAGCGCCTCACACAGGCTATCCATAGTTTCCCAAAATCATGCAATTATCCTACATTCTTAGTGCCATATAGGCAGTATGCTTTCAATATTCATCACACGGTTGGCACATGATTAGGGAACACCATGTGGGAAAACCGTGCAAGGTGGGGTTCTTAAGTAGAAAAAGCCGCATAGTTGGTGAATAGTTTGGATAAACCATGAATCCAAACCATGTGTCTCATTTTTTAGGGTGAAATTTACATTTTTCCCTAAATGAGTTTTAAATCCCTTTTCCCTCTTTTCTTCACCACCTTTAGCCGCATGAGGCTTCATCCTTGGCATCATGGGTTCCTCCTCCTCCCTATTCTAGGGATAAAGATATCTACTATGTCCATCATCAGAATTGAGCACCATAAATCTCTATGGATTCCTCTTGATAAGATCTTTATTCATTTTAAATATTTCTTCTTTTAGATTCCTCTCAACCAAGTTATCATGGTGCAAGCTCATTTTCCATATTTTCAGGGTGGATGTTCATTTATTAATTTTCTTCCAAACTATACCAAATCAAACCTCAATATTTGATGAGTAGAGTGACCTAAGTATGTGGTATGTGATATATTTACTTTTACCTAAATTTATGTATAATTATAAATATTTATGGGGTTCCACGCACCAGCCTTTTTCATGAATTGCCTTCAAATTGATTTCTTCATTTTAAATTGTTATACACACCTTTTCATATTCCCATAGATCATAATTATGTAAATAAAAGATGTAAACCTTGATAAAGGAAACCCATTGGGTGATCTGTCTTGATTTCCACTTATAAATAAATGATTAAATTCTAGGAATGCCTTTTAATAATTCATCTTAGATTAATGATAGAATTTACCCTTGTAGGCATTATTCCATTTGAAAATGGAACCTCCTAAGTGCCATGTTGAGAATCAAAGTTTGTTTTTCCATATTTAGTAGTTATTCTAAAATTATTCTTTAAAGTAAACTGATTTATGACTCTTATATTTGATTATTTTTTATGATCAATGAATTATTTGATGAACAGTGTCATTTTTTATAATAAAACCCACTGTATGACGTGTGTTATCTTTTAAATTACAAAGTGGTAAATTTTTTATTTATATCATGCTTGGTTTATGGATTTGAGTTTTTCCCTATACCTTTATGATAGTGTTTGTTATGTGGAATGTTAGTACATGGCCTCATTAAAGTTCTTAAATGGTTTAGAACTCCTTTATATAAATTTTTAATGAACCAAGTTCCTCCTAAGGGATTGGATTTATTAATAAATGGGATTTACCAGGTACATAATTCCCCAAATAACTGTAGTACCTTCAAAGTAACTCTTGAGCCTTTTAAAATGATTTTCGATGTTTTGATAGACTCAATGGAATGTTTTAAATTTAATATCTTATTCACGATGGTTTGTTTTATTTAAAATAGTGGATTGATATAAATGTAATGAATTATAAAAGGGTGGTAAGGACATGCCTATTACTATATCCTTTATCAAATGATTTTAGAAATTGTTTCAATTGAGATTCCATTTGTATATTGGTCTTATTAAATAATGAACAAGAGGTAATGCCTCATGGTTATTTTTATAAATATTATTATTCCTTATAAATAGGTTGTGGAATGGTGGTAAGGGTTCTGTGGGCATGAAAGTATCATGCACCCATGAATTGGGTGTTGAGAATGGTGTCTCACACCATTGAAATTATTTGTATAGTGGGAATGATACGCCGCATCCCACATTGAGTATTGGCATGATGACGCACTCATGAATTTGACTGTTGACAAGATGTAACACTCACCATCTCGAGTGACGAGCCTAGAGTATCCCACTTATTATGATATGTAGGGAATATACCCTTGGATTGAGATTATATGATAATTTAGACTGGTTATGGATGATTGAGTTAATCCTAGATCTAGCAAGCAACTAGTATTATAGGTATATGGCCATTAGCATCCACACACACTTGATCCATATAGGTGGATTCTATATATAAATATATAACTATATATATAGTTACCGATTAGACACTCATTTTGGACTTGAGCCAATGTAGGTAGGGATTCCAGGTTTCCTTTAGGAACCTGAGCTGGCGGGTTGTTATTTATTCATTTTGTTTATTATTCTTTAAACTTGCATAGTAATTTACTTTTTAATAACAAGATGGATTTATCTATAGACATCGTGGGTGGTGGACTACTGGGATATTATCTCACACCCTACTCAGGCCACCATTATACTAGGGTACCTAAGAATATCTCATGTTTGCAAGACCATGGATTATCGCTTGCACTGTTATGCTTGTACATAGGAGTTAAGAGCACAAGACTGAGATGAAGCTTAGTTTCTCATGGATTTTTCCATCAGGGAATTTTATTTATTTCCTTTCTTCATATACTTCCTTGTATCTTGATGCCTACTGTATTTATACCATTTTAGTTATTTATTATCATCTAGAGATTAATGAATTGTTGTATATTAGCATTAGTCATATTGATTAAGTTGTTATTATCCTTCTTATACCACTATTTATTTCATTTATTAATGGTTTTTCTATTTTATGTTATTTATTAACTGCTAAACCACTTTCCTACTCTAATCACGAGGGTATAGTCTCCCCACTAGCACCAATTTAGACCCTCGCTACATGTCGACAACCTCTGGGGTACAAGGAGGCACACATGAGGCCATGTGACCCACCGGTCAGTCTACCAGTATGGTGGTTAGTCAGGTCATTATATTACAACCAAGATTGGGAATGAGCCTATCAATTTATATTTTTAGGTTGATTTTTGTGATTGGTGAATAATTGACTTTCAAAACTATGTTTATTGTTGGTTTATTTTATTTTTGCAATCATAGATAATGGTTGATTGCACATGGACATCCTCATAACCCACTTTTTTGTTTCCTTGTATTTCTCCCATAGTCCTTCATGTTTTATCACATTTATTCGATTTTATTTGGTGGTTCAACCATTTTCATGGACTGAGTCCATTTCCTGTTTGAATAGTGATTCTAAAAATTATGGCGGTGCATTAAATATCAAGGTATACGATATTTGGAATGATCATTTACAATAATGGAATATTTTGGAGATGAAACATGACTTATTTTCATGAGGTAGGTGTGAAAAATATGCAAAGAGGCAATGGGAGTTTGATTTTTTAACAAAGGGTAGATAAAATCAATCCTTCTGCTATGACACGATCTTACTAAAAATGGTTTAAAAGTATCATGATAGGATTCATGAAAATTATAGAGTAAATGATGAATCTTTAAGAGGAATCTATGAATCTAGGAAAATACTAACTACATGACATGTATTTCAAATGAACATAAGTCATTTATTTTAGGAGATGTGGTGGCTCAGGTTTTGGAGGAAATTAAATATCACACACCATGTGGATGACTCACACACTATATGAACCCGTAAAGAGAGATCATAGTGTATATGGAGTACATTATTGGGGAACCCAAGTTGTTTATACACCATGTACCCTCACACATATCGTGTAGTTAAACTTTTACACACCATGCTAAATGGTAGTACATGATCGGGAGGTCTACTCGAGGTGACACACCATGTACCCTAATAGAGAATGTTTAATTTTCCATGGCTTGGAATAGGACCCTTGGGTAGTCCTTTATAAGTATAATTTTGTGAGGAATATGATGGTGTTTGTACAATTGAATAAAAAGATATGGTTCTTGGTGAGGTGAGCGTGATCAAGTGAGACAACACTATAGAGGTTGATATTGGCCCTAAATCTTCTTGGATAATGTCAACCCTTTATAATGACCTAGAGTGTTGTCATAGAATAGTCTCCTCTCACTATCCATATTATAGGTTTGGAAATTCCCCTTGTTTTATAAGTATTGTTCTAAGGCATGGGATCCACTAACCATAGATCTTATAGGGTCTATATTTCAACTCACTTTCATGATCTTATGATCCAATATCTTTGGATTTGGTATTTTTTGCCTATGAGAATAGCTCACACAGGCATGGGATTCTCTACCATAGTAGGTATTTCTTCTCGTATACACGGGGTTTGGATAGTTCATTATAGATCAAGAGAGGTTATGTGGGTTTATATTTCTCTTGACATGGATATATTAGAAGGCTTACTAAATTCATTTGGAAGGCCTTAAATACTGAGACCATACTTTGTTACTTGAGTACATCCTATGATTATATATGGGGTTTTTATTCTTTATGATCTTTAATATGATTAATATCTAACTCCATTTTCTTTATGCTATATATATTTAATGATTTTGAGCAATCCAATTGGGTATATATATACTCACACCTGCATGGAAATTTCCCACACATGTCATGTCTTATATAGAAGACAGGTTGATTGATGGTGTACTGGGTGGACTAGGTGTTGGTGGTGTATAGTAGTGATTGACGGATATATTATTTAGGTCATAATCTGACTCTATATTTGAGTCCCATTATGGTTTTCTCACTAATTAATTTGTTGGACCTATTTTCTCTTTGATGGGCCCGTATTTTTCATTTCTTACTTTTGTTATATACATTCATACTCTATTTTATGTTGTTATATGTCAAACTTGCACCTATCATCCTAGTTTAAATTACACTACATTACTCTACTGTGTATGTAGATATATGTGTATGTGTACAGGTACATTAATCTATGTCCTACCACATGTGTGATATTCCTACTTAGTGCTAGTCATTATCCCCTATCCTAGTGAAGATGGGCTTGGAGTGCCACTGTAAGGACCCGACCTTAAAAATTACATATTCTTGAATAAAATGGATAATTTACATTGAAGATATTTTCAGGTTTAGAGTTTTAGATAATTAGTTCATAACATTTATATAACAACATTAATATTACATGTAGGAAATTCTACTCAGTATCCATTTTTTTCATAAAATAAAAACTCTAAAAAATAAACATGTCTAGTTTCATGTTTTAGACAGCATGACTTTTCCTTGATACCATCCTTGACCCTATTAATCTATAAGTCATGTGGAAAACATTTCAAAAACATGGGATGAGCATAAAAAGCTCTGTAAGGGTTATAAAATAAAGAAGGCAAACATTAGCCCAACAATAAATAAAAATCAATGAAACCATAATTTTCAATCAAAACACAACTTACGAAATCATAAGATTTATGAATAACACACACAAATCATAAATCATAATGCTTACTTATGGAATCCATATCAAACCTACATTGTAGATATCACATCTATGTAGGGAGTTACACTTGGAATACCCATTATAGTATATTCCCTAAATCTCTTAGGAGAAACATCACGTTTACCTCTGTCACGTTACCCAATGCATTGGAGACCTATCTCGGGCTCACCCACCCTAGGTTTATCACGGAACCACCCATATATGTAAAAAATGCCCAATAACCATAAAATAATCATAACACATAACACAAGTATAAAGGAAAGATAACATTTCCACATTCCAATATATCAAATCAAGATATTGAAATAAACAATGCTTTATCATATAATTTTCAAAACCATTTAAAAATAGATTTTTGAATCAAAGTGTCCCATACCACTTTCAATATTTTAAATGAATTATCATTAGAAAATATTAATATCCATATAAATAAATCCAAAAACCCATTTTGAAAACATGGACATTAATGATAAATATTTAGAAGAATAAATCTTTAAAACATTTAAAACGATATTTTAGTTAAAGAGTTTTTTAACAAAAAAAGAGAAGCTTGAATACAAATAATTGAAGAATAACATTTAATAAGAACTTTATAATATCATGAGAATAAAGGTATTCATGATATAATATGTCAAAGGACATTATATACACCATATAAGAGTGAATTGGTGCATAACAACAATGAAGTCTTAGTGGAAATGAAAATTGAGATGAAATCCCTTATAAAGATGGTATCCCTAAATTAAGGATAAATCAATCACATAATTATGTGTGAAAAATATAAATACACCCAATATAAGTGGATATTAAGTGTAAAAAAATAATAGGTCATTCAAATATATTCATAGGATGATATATTCAATAAGTACAAGTTGAACCCAAAGAATTGAAATTTGGTTAAGAAGTTCCCTTGTAAAAATTCGATAGCCTAACAACATCACTTTAAAATTTAGAAAATGAGTTGACGAGATAAAAAGGGTATCTAATCACTTGTAAATAAAGTTTAAATCAATAATAATATATAAGAACATATCCTTACATAATAATATGTAAATTAAAAGACATAACAAAAATAAATCTTTTAAAAAAGAGGAGGGTGAAAGGTTCCCTTACCGATTTGGTAACTTACAAAACATACACCACATGAAAGAAGGATAATACAATGAAGATTTAAATACTCATAAATGAAATTATATTACACAAATAGTAAAATACTGGGTAGTAAATACACCACACAAAAGTAAATAGTGTCAAATATAGCTTGAATCTCACGGGAATAAAAAGTTAGATGAAACCCTTTACCACATTGTAATCAACTGAGTCGTATGACCAAAAGTTAATAACCAACAAATGAATCACACAATAACATGAATATAATTATAATCATGATAATATATATCAAATTTCAGTACACAATACACCACATTCAATGAATAAGTGTCGAACAATGGAAATCTCATGGAATTAAAAGTGAGATAAGAAAATCCCTTACCTCGTGTCCGACTTGACTCGTTTGTTCCTTGTTCTTCCTGAATAATAAAATAAAGTTAATTAATACTTGCTTAAGAACCTTTTTAATGTTAATTATCCTTTTTTATATCACTTATTACCATGTTATAACCATTATTCAATCATTTAAGTTAATAATGGTTGTTTGGTCGATATTTGGTACTTGAGTAAAAAATGAACACCTTATAATTACAAGTTATCAATGTGGTCAATATTCCATTATATAAAGAATGATATTTATGATTTATATATCATATAAATAATATATATCCAGTATATATATGTATTTATAACAATACATGACATTTTGGAGATAAGAAATGAAATGCAGCGTTCATGGAGACGGTAAGCCGTACGTACGCATGAACGCTACTTTCATTTCTATTTTTTATTTTAATGGAATTAAAACATAATTATAAATAGGTATATTATAATTCCAGTATAATATCATATATAATATAATTAACTCTCTCCTTTATACATCCCACATATGGAATTAACGAGTCATATCACTTTGAGGGGGCGGTAGTCCGCACTTCCTCAAATGAAATTATCGCGTTTACCCATTATGGAAACCATAAATGTAGGCTATAAATGTAAAATACAGAAGCATAAAGAAAATATAAAAATAATATATATCATATATAAATACAGTTCCTTCTTAATGTCCACCATGGGAGGCGGTATTAGATAATCGAACATTCATCGTTTCGTTAGGTGTTAGTTTTCCATCCACAGAAACAATATGTTCTTAACCCATTAGATGGAGGTGTGTGTAAGTGTAGTTAAAATACTTCTCATAACAAAATACTATTATTTTTAGGATACTGTTTTTGTTATAAAATAAAGGAATAAAAGGAGTTTATGTGTTGGAGAAGTAAAATAAAAGAAAAGAAGTTAAGAGGAACTATTACCATTAATTTGGGTAACTTCCTTTGGTTTGAACCAAAAAGACTTCGTGAAGTGACTTATTCCTAAGGTAATACTTCTATGATGAGGAGAGAGATGTAGGGAGATTAATTTGGTAGAGTTTGGATGAGACAAAAGGCTGGAGAGATGTGATGAATTGGCTAGAAGTGGTTTCCTTTTATAAGGGGGAGGGGGGCTCTTTAGGAATGTATGAAAATATTATTTTATTATATAATGATATTCGGTTTACAAAGGTCCAAAACTAATTAAAGTCAAAGATAGGATGACTGATGGTCGAAATAAAATAATCCAATAAGAATTGGACATGCTTTGGATGTTATTTTAATATTTATAATCTTATTTATTTAAATCATTTATTAATGAGGTATATACTTTATCATTATTGTGTCATAAATAATTTAATTTATTTGTTTTCTAAAAATTATAAAAAAATACCAAAATTTAGGAAATCTTTTTATCTTTCCGATGAATATTTATAGTCAAAATGATAACTTATATAACCCATGTAAAAATTAATTTACTAAAAGATATTTGTTTGTGTCATTTTTGCCTTTACATTAAATTAATTAATCTAAAGTGTCATTATCACTTTTATGTGGCTCCATGGGGTCCCAAAATTTACCTAAAGATGACCATGGTCGTCCATAACTCATCCAATAAGGTTATGACAAGTGTTAAGGTAATTTTTTATTATTATGATATTCTTTTTACCTTGAATTACCCTATTTACCTTTAACTGCGGTAAATAAAAGTAAAAAGTTATGATTCACCAAAAATTATTTTCATCTTATTGAACCACATTTACTTACTAATAACAACCATGTATTCCATATTTTTGAAATTCAATTCATAGAAGCGGTAAAATTTCATTTAAATGAAAAATAATTTTTTTAACTACTATTAAGTGGTTTTACTATTCATCAAAAATTGATGTTTTTTAGAAAAAATAAAACAGTTAAGCCTAAGCTATATTTTATATTCCGAATTCAAAAATTATGTCTATTTTAAAAAATTAAAAACATAGAAGTTGAATTAATTAATTTAAAATTAATTTCCATTGTCAAAACAAATTGTATGTTTTTATGAAATAATAACTATCAAAAGACTGACACTTGTTTTTGTCCAATTTCAAAATGAAAATATTTCAAATGACCAAAATTAGATTAAATGGTAAAAATATATTCTAATTACACTTTAAAACCTATTATAAAGTTAATATAACCGTATAAATAAATTAGATTAAAAGACACTTTTGATTTAAAATACAGTATTTTTCACTATTCATTAAAAATGAACTTTATCAGAAAAATACAAAAATTTTACCCAAAGTAAATTTTTATATCCCGAGTTTAAAGAATAATTTTATTTTTTCAAATAGAACATATAAAAATTACCAAAACTAGATTTAAAGAGGGTTCTCCATCAAAAGGTGGTAAATCGACCTTTTACTGAATATTAGAGTATTCATGCTTAAATTAGATTCATTCATATTTTAAGCCCCTAAATTTTTATTGGATAATTGTAAAAACATTTAACAAATGTATATAATCATATTTTAGTTAGTCCTATTCATTCCATCTAACACAACTTCTAGGCATTAACTACCATTTAAAATAATAATATTTTATTATTAGTGTGCAACGTAAGATATCAAAGAAACCCGTTGTTGTGTATCGAGAACGTCGTTGAACATAGCATCCCCTTTAATGTAAAATTAATATTTAATTCAAAAATTTTAATAAATATGAGAAGTGTCTTATTCCTTATTTATCTAGGATGTTACATCTTTCCCGCCTTTTGGGAATTGCGTCCTCGCAATTTTGAAACTGGGCTTGGAAACTTCATTAAAAGTCCCACATCAGAAAAGAGACTGTAAAAACTATCACTTTAAAAGAAAGAAAGAAAAGTAAAAAGGTCACCCGAGATAACCCATACTAGGATTCCATATAGGAAAACATGAATATGGGATAGAGAACAAACAGTCATGTTCTGATGGAGAGTGATAGAAAACATGATTAGGAGAATGTTAACAACCATAAAATCACAAACTTTTAATGTGTTAAATGGTCATTTATTACTTAGTAGGAAACACAAACCAACAATTTTTTTATGTTCCTTTTCATAATTTTGAGGAATTAATTTACTACATAGAATAATAATATAAGGAAATATACTTACATTCATGTATAGTTTCATCATTCAATAAGTTTCTACCAAAAACTAATCATCTCTCCAAGAAATGAGCATTAAAAAAGACTTGGTCACATCAAAAGCACAAGATTCATCTTATATAGAATCACATAATCCAAAAAAGAAGAACTATATATTTCCCTTGTCTTTAGACATCAACTGAAACCAAAATGGTTAGTGAGAGATCAGATAATACCCAAAAGGACAATCTTTTACAAGAATAAAAACTACTCTTAATCTCCAAAATTTGTCAAAAAACCCAAAGATCAACAAAGACCATTCAATAAACAACTATCCCTAAAATTATTCAAAATTAATCCAAACTGAGATTATAACCAAAATCTCATAAGGATTTAATTACCTAGACTTCTAGGATACATCTTAACATTTATCTTCAAATAAAACCAGTTACACATAAAGTCTCATATTAAAAATTAATTAACCTAATCACATATTCTCCATGATAGGTTAATTATTTTCATAAATAAATCAAATCATCATATGTCCATAATAAAAACATAGATTCTTCCAAACTAAAATTTCAACCATTATTCCACAATTAAAATCCCATAGTATTCTATCTTCCTTAGGCATATAGTGTTTCCTCAAAAGAGAGAAAGTCTTCCACAACAACCTTTATCACTTAATCACAAAATCATTTTTCTATACAATGTATATCCATTTTATAAAACATAAGTTCCAAAAATCAACATATTCTTGATCCATAAAATCAATTTACTAAAATAATAAGTCATAATAACCAGGGACTTCAAGTAGGCTAGTGGTAGGCGATGTACCCTTGTCGCTCTTCGGTTGTGGGTTTGATTCCTGCTGCCTTGCTGGATGCGACGGGTTGTCACCCATCCTACGTGTTGTCCTTTTTATAAAACTCAAAAATAACCCTAACATGTTTTAACCTCAATGGTTTCCATATACCTCTCATTTTCATCCAAATTCATTAAGATCTGAACATCTTAATTCTTGAAGTCTTATTTCACCACCCTATGATAAAATAAAATTATCCCCAAAATGAAGAACATCATACATTGATCATGGTGTCCATTTGGTTTCATCGTCATCTAGTTCATATAGGTAGAAGGTCCATGAATTGCAAAAATGATTTAGAGATCCTTCAAAATCATTTTCTTCCTCTATCCAAATACACCTTATACAACATGGGTCATATGGGTGTTCATATAAAAATAGTTTTGGAAAATAATCATGTATGACATATAATTTCAAAACATCTAATAAAACATGATTTCTATAAAACAATCGGACTGAATTTCAGTTGAAACTTTCAATTAACGGTCCTTTTAAAATACCATAAGTATGTGCGGAGAAACTATATTGTAAAATAAAATATAAATAGGTTGTACAAGGGTATCCTTATTGAGTAGCTTTTTTAAAATCATAATATGCTTCAAAATATTGTGATATGGTAAAATATTTGTAAATGCCTTGATAATATTTACCTTTCTTGAAAATATGAGAATATTGTGAAAATAGGATTTGTTTAAATACAACCCATGATCCACGATGATAATGAGGTAAAGTGGAGGTGTTTGATCTCTCAAACGATCGTTTGCAAGTGAGTTGTATTCTAGAGAAAGTTTCACAATCATCTGAACATGACTTTGCAATAATTATTGAAAGCAAGTCATCAGGAAGATATAGGAATGTCATTTGAGATCCTCCTCCTTCCATTTGTAACTGACTTTCCTTGATCTGAAAAAGTTATAAAACAAGGATTTAACTGAAATAATAGACCCAGGCACTAACCACGTGTTTAACGAAAACTCCTAATCCCTAAAGTTTTCTAAACTGACCTCTAATACCAACTGTAAGGACCCGACCTTAAAAATTAAATATTATTGAATTAAATGGATAATTTAAATTGAGGATATTTTCAGGTTTAGAGTTTTAGAGAATTAGGTAATAAAATTTACATAACAACATGAATACTACATGTATAAAATTCTACCCAGTTTCCATTTTTTTCATAAAATAAAAACTCTAAAAGAGAAACATGTCTAGTTCCATGTTTAAGACAACATGACTTTTCTTTGATCCCATCCTTGACCCTATTCATCTTTATCTCCTATGGAAAACATTTAAAAAACATGGGATGAGCATAAAAAGCTCATTAAGGGTTATAAAATAAGGAAGGAAAACATTATCCATTCAATAAATACAAATCAATGAAACCATACTTTTCAATCATAACATACCTTACGAAATAATAAGATTTATGAATAACACACAAAAATCATAAATCATAAAGGATACTTATGGAATCCATATAAAACTTACATTGTAGCTGTCATATTTATGTAGGGAGTTACACTTGGAATACCCATCAAAGTATATTACCTAAATCTCTTAGGAGAAACATCACGTTTACCTCTGTCACGTTACCCAATGCATTGGAGAGCTATCTCGGGCTCTCCCACCCTAGGTTTATCACGGAACCAACCGTATACATAAACAATGACCAATAACCATAACATAATCATAACACATAACACAAGTATAAAGGAAAGATAACACGTCCACGTTACAATATATCAAATCATGATATTGAAATAAACAATGCTTTATCAAATCATTTTCAAAACCATTTAAAAAGAGATTTTTGAATCAAAGTGTCACATACCACTTTGAAGCTTTTAAATGAATTATCATTTGAAAACATTAATTTCCACATAAATAAATCGTAAAACCTATTTTTAAAACATGGAAATTAATGATAAATATTTATAATAATAAATCTTTAAAACATTTAAAACGATATTTTAGTTAAAGAGTTTTTTAATAAAAAAGAGAGACGCTTGAATACAAATAATTGAGGAATAAAATTTAATAATAACTTTATAATATAATGAGAATAAATTGATTCATGATAAAATATTTCAAAGGACAATATATACACCATATAAGACTGAATTGGTGCATAACAACAATGAAGTCTCAGTGGAAATGTAAATTGAGATGAAATCCCTTATAAAGATGATATCCTTAAATTAAGGATAAACCAATCAAATAATTATGTGTGACAAATGTAAATAAACCCAATATAAGTGTATATTATGTGTAAAACAATTAGAGGTCATTCACACATATTCATAGGATGGCATATTCAAGAAGTACAAGTTGAACCCAAAGAATTGAAATTGGGTTAAGAAGTTCCCTTGTAAAAATTCGACAGCCTAACGCCGTCACTTTAGAATTTGGAAAATGAGTTGATGAGATCAAAATGGTATCTCATAAATTGGAAATAAATTTGAAATAAATAAGGATATATAAGAATATATCCCAACATAATAAGATGAAAAACTAAAAGACATAACAAAAAGAAGTCTTTTAAAAAAGAGGAGGGTGAAAGGTTCTCTTACCGATTCGGTAACTTACAAAACATACACCACATGAAAGAAGGATCATACAATGAATATGTAAATACTCATAAATTAAAGTATATTACACAAAGTGTATAATCATGGGCAGTACATACACCATATAAAAGGAAATAGTGGCAAATATAGCATGAATCTCACTTGAATAAAAAGTGAGATGAACCCCTTTACCACGTTGTAATCTACTGAGTCATATGAACAAAAGTTAATAACCACCAAATGAATCACATAATACCATGAATATAATAAGAATAATGATAATATATATCAAATATCAGTACACAATATAACACATGAAATTAATAAGTGGAGAACAATGGAAATCTCACGGAATTAAAAGTGAGATAAGAAACTCCCTTACCTCATGTCCGACTTGACTCGTTTGTTCCTTGTTATTCCTGAATAATAAACTAAAGTTAATTTATACTTGATTAAGAACCTTTTTTAAAGTTAATTATCCCTTTTTATATCACTTATTACCATTTTATAAACATTATTCAATCATTTAAGTTAATAATGGTCGTTTGGTCGATATTTGGTACTTGAGTCAAAAATGAACACCTTATAATTACAAGTTATCCATGTGGTCAATATTCCATTATCTATAGAATGATATTAATGATTTAGATATCATATAAATCATATATATCCAGTGTATATATGTATTTATAATAGTACATAACATTTTGGAGATAAGAAATTAAATGCACCGTTCATGGAGACGGTAAGTCGTACGTACGCATGAATTCTACTTTCATTTCTATTTTGTATGTTAATTGAATTAAAACAAAATGATACATAGGTATATTATAATTCCATTATAATATCATATATAATATCATTAACTCTATCCTTTATACATCCCACATATGGAATTAACGAGTCATATCACATTGAGGGGGCGGTAATCCACACTTCCTCAAATGAAATTATCGTGTTTACCCATTATGGAAATCATAAAGGTAGGCTATAAATTTAAAATACAGAAGCATAAAAAAAATATAAACATAATATATATCTTATATAAATATAGTGACATCTTAATGTCCACCATGAGCGGCGGTAGGAGATAATTTAACAATCATCCTTTCGTGAGGCGTTAGTTTTCCATCCACAGAAATAGTATGGTTTTCACCCATTAGATGGAGGTGTGTGTAAGTATAGTTAAAATAATTCTCATAAAAACATCCTAGTATATTGAGGATACTGGTGTTGTTATAAATGAAAGGAATAAAATGATTTTAGGGGTTGGATAAGTAAAATAAAATAAAATAAGTTAAGTGGAACCGTTACCTTTAATTTGGGTAACTTCCTTTGGTTTTTACCAAATCGACTTCTTGAAGTGCCTTCTGTCTAAGGTAAGGTTTATAGAAGGAGAATAGGGATGTAGGGAGATTAATTGGGCAGATTTTGGACGAGACTAAAGTCTTTAGAGGTGTGGGGAATTGGTTATAAGTGGTGTCATTTTATAAGGGGGAGGAGGGGCTCTTTAGGAAAGTGTGAAAATATTATTTTATTATATAATGATATTCAATTTCTAAAGGTCCAAAACTAATTAAAGTCGAAGATAAGATGAGTCATGGTAGAAATAAAATCATTCAATAATAATTGGACAGGTTTTTATTGTTATTTAAATATTTATAATCTTATTTATTTAAATCATTTATTAATGAGGTATATACTGCATCATTATTGTGTTATAAATAATTTAATTTCTTTGTTCTTTAAAAATTATAAAAAAATACCATTATGTAGGAAATATTTTTAGGTTTACATTTAATATTTATAGTTGAAATGATAACTTATATAACCCCATGTAAAAATTAATTTACATTATAGATATTTGTTTGTGTCATTTTTTCCTTTACATTAAATTAATTAATCTAAAGTGTCATTATAACTCTTAAGTGGCTCCATGGGGTCCAAATATCGACCCAATGATTCCCATGATCAAAAATGACTCATAAAATAAGGTTAGGACAAGTGTTAAGATAATTTTATATTATTATGATATTCTTTTTACCTTGAATTACCCTATTTACCTTTAACCGTGGTAAATAAAAGTCAAAAGTAACTATTCACCAAAAATTATTTTCATCTTATTGAACCAAATTTTACGTACTAATAAAAAACATGAAAGTAGGATATTATAAATTCAATTCACAGAAGTGGTAAAATTTAATTTAAATGAAAAATTCAGTTTTTTAAGTACTACTAAGTGGTTTCACTATTCATCAAAAATTGAAGTTTTTCAGAAAAATACAAAAAAATCAGCCTAAGCTATATTTGATATTACAAATTCAAAAATGATGTCTATTTTACAAAATTAAAAACATAGAAGTTGCATTAATTAATTTAAAATTAATTCCCATTGTCAAAACAAATAGCGTATTTTTGAGAAATAATAACTATCAAAAGATTGACACTTGATTATGTCCAATTTCAAAATGAAATTATTTCTAATGACAAACATTAGATTAAATGGTAAAAATATATTCTAATTAAACTTTAAAAACAATTAAAAAGATAATATAACCATATTAATAAATTATATTAAAAGGAAATTTTGATTTAAAATACAGTATTTTCACTATTCATTAAAAATGAACTTTATCAGAAAAATACAAAAAAATTACCCAAAGTAAATTTTGATGTCTTGAATCTAAAGAAGAATTTTATTTTTTCAAATAGAACATATAAAAATGACCAAAACTAGATTTAAAGTGGGTTCTCCATTAAAAGGCGGTAAATCGGCCTTTTACTGAATATTAGAGTATTCATGATTAAAATTAGATTCATTCATATTTTAATACCCTAACTTTTTATTGGATAATTGTAAAATCATTTAACAAACATATATAATCATATTTTAGTTAGTTCTATTCATTCCCTCCAATACAACAGCTAGGCATTAACTACCATTCACAATAATAATATTATATTATTAGTGTGCAATGTGAGAAATCAAAGAAACCCATTATTGCGTATCAGGTACGCCATCGAACATAGCATCCCCTTTAATGTAAAACTAATGTTTAATTCAAAAATATTAATAAATATGAAAAGTGATTTATTCCTTATTTATCTGGGATGTTACAGCCACTCTCTACTTACCACTAGTTAGGTGGGCCCCAGCGGGTTGGGTCATGTCAAAACTACATGGAATCAAAAAATAGGATACTAAAAGTAAAAAAGGAATGGAGGCAGATTTGATCCCCATTCTCTCTAGGTTAGGATGCATGAATGAGAAGAAAAAAGACCCAATTTTGGGATTTAAATCAAGAGGGGAAAATATAGATTTTAATAAAATTAAGATTCCACCAAGGGATTATCACAACATGATGTCTCATGCCACATCATGAATGACTACACCAAAAAATTTGGCATCACAACTAGGGAGTTTTTCATGGAATTACCAGATGGGTCGTGGCATGAATAAATCCACCACAAAACTGGGCATCACTACTAGGGAATGTGTTATGGCATGAATACCCTTTTCATGGTGTAAATAGTTAAAGTTTAGGATTATGGATTCCTAATACTCCTCGAATCACTAGAAAAAATAATGAGGAATCCTAAAAACATCAAAACACAAAAATATTAAATAAAAATAAATTTCACAGTGACATGGGGGTGTTAAATGACATTATGTACATTGATAAAAATACGTGAACTTTTTTACATTTCTTAATAAGATAGGGAAATAAAAGAATCACCTAAAGTATTATAAGGTCTTAGAAGAAATGAATATTATGCATTATTTATATCTAAATGATAAGGGGAAGTGTTCAGAAGTAAATTTATCACTAAAAATCAAGTAATTTTTTCCATTGAAGATTAAAAAAATATGAAATTGCTTGATGAGTATTCAAGTAACATCTCAAGATATATTGACTTGAAGTATCATAAATTACATGGATTTAGAAGTCATGACACACATATATTAATGTAGTAGGTGTTACCTTTGGAAAGTCCTAATTTGTTACCTAAAAATATTTCTAGAGTTATACTAGATTTTTACACATTCTTTATAATTTTTTTAAGAAACATTTAAATCCAATTGAATATAATAAAATTAAAAAATAATTTTAAGGATGTTATGAAATTTATATATGATATTTAAACCATCATTTTTTACTGTAATGATTCATTTTTCTATACATTTGGCCGAGGGAGCTAGATATGGAGGACTCATACATTTCCAATGGATTCATCCTATAAAAATATACTTTATTTAAATTTTAATCTCATTAAAAAATTATAATTTTTAGTTCAGTAATTATAACATTAATTTTTTTTAAAATTCTTACTTTTATTCAATGGGTACTTAGTTCTTTTGAATTATTATATTAAAAATAAATCTTAATAAAAAGGTTTTATTGTTAAAGGTTACCTAGATTAAGAGTTTATAACTATTATAATAGAGAGTGCCCTATACCAAACATTATAGTACTTTTTGATTACCATTTCATGTATATAACGAGATATGAATGATATACTCTTACCATTATAGTGTAGTAATTTCTACATCCACTATTTAAATGGAAATGTCCATAGATTAATTGTCATATCAAAAGGTTAAAGAAGATCCCATGATATAATGACAACCTCGAGATACTAGGAAATTAATCTTAAACATATGTCCTATGCTCTAGATACATTATACTGACTAGAAACAGTTTATGTTTGACTATTAGGTGGTGAGGGATCATAAACATTGAGACTTATTCTCCTAAATTTCACACTTAGTGATCTTTGGTAGTTGAGACCATGAGGACAGACCCACCAATAGGAACATCATATTTTTTAAGTGTTATTGGTTGTTCCTATCTACGAAAACGTGTATTGGTCTCTTGAATAGAGATCATTATCAATGTATTCCATTTGATCATGTACATTAATGTAGGGAAAAGCCATGATAATGAAATTATGGATTGGTAACTTGTTTTGGGTGTGTCATTGGTGGTATGACATTGGATGAATGATCAAGATAAAATTTGTCACTTAAGAGTTGAGGAAGTAATATCTCGATCCTAGTTGATCTGGAATGTAGTACCTTCATAAATCATCGGACAAAGTAGTAAGAGGTAAGTCTATCCAGTTAGATAAACAAAAAATAAAGCAAGAAAGGATGATGACATAATTTCACATCATGCTTTGTGAGATATCAAAAGATAAAGATATTATATTACACAGTTCATGTTCATTGGATGGTTGTCATTGTTATGAGTATTCCTTATCTCTTTAGGGGCCTTTATGGGTTTCTCAAATATTCTCTTGGTTTATGAATAGTATACAATTATATTTAGATAAGGGCCTAGAGTGTCACACACAATAGTTTATTCAAGAATCCACTTTATTCTTCTGAATAAGTATGTAGGACATCGTGGGACCCACCACAGGGTCCAAGGGTTGTCTAAGTATTAATGATTACTGAAAAATAATTAAATTCATTATTATTTGAGTACAAAATAATTCGGTTGAATTTACTTATTAAAAATATTAACAAGGTATTTAGTGAATATAAGATAATTTTACATGAAAAAATATTATTTTAATATTTCAGGTTTGTTTAATATTAGTGGGAATTACAAGTCAAGTTAAATGACTCCATTTTATCATGAAATATATCTAATATATATTATAAGTATGTGGTAAAATATGAATAATTTTTATAAAGTAGTTTAGTAAATCATAAATATTTATTTATTGATTATTTAGTGGGTGTTTTATTTCTTGGGGCTGAGGAACTCTTCTGGGTATTTTGTGCCACCCACTATATAAGTAGGATAAAGAATCTCATTTCAGTGAATTGTTCATTCCAATGAATGATAGACTCTATCTCCTCCCACTTTATAGAGAGATAAAGTCTCTATTTTACTATTCTATCTAAGACTTCCTTTGATGGATTGAAGGCATGGGATTGAGGTGATCATCGCAACACCAAAGGATTAATTGAAGATCCACACTAGCACTTGTAATTCAATAAACAATGACCTCATAGATTCTCGGAGAATGTGTGAATGAAATAGAGGGATTAAAATTTATATATTTCATGAAATGGTAACAAATGATGATCTTCAGGCAATAATTATTCAATTTGATCTAGGAAACTATTCAGTTTTTATTTTTGTGCTTATTTAGTTCATGAGAGATCTTAGGACCTCATACCGGGGCTCAGATCTCCATAGATGACATGTTCCATTACTCTAGTGATAAAAGTTTAAAATCCTTGGTTCAATGGCTTCCACTATGTTCCCCAATAACTTCAATTGGTATTAAAGTGATCACATAAATTTTTTAAGATAAGAAAAAATTAGTTTTCATTAAATTAAGTAGATGATTTATTTTCAGTCCAAACGGAATAGACCGCACTTCGAATAAAGTTTAGACAACCAAGTTACGACCATCCAAAATTTTAATACGAATTGATTTTCGATTTTTGGGTATTAAAATTGAAGAACATATATATATGTTAATATTACCTTGATTAGATTCCATAGATTGATTTTGGATAACAAAAGCTATTTTGGACGGGCACCATGGCCGAAATAGTGTTTTCTGGCCAAATATTTTTTTCCCACCAGGATTGTGGATATTTAATTATAATTATAATTATAATTATTATTTTAAAATTACATTTATATATCCTTTGGAAATGAGAATATGGATAAAATAAAAGAGGGTTTGGGTTGTGTTTTTCCACACTAAAAAACAAAGCTAATAAAGGGAGGAGCTTTTAAAATTAAAAATTGGGTCATCTTGAGCTGTAAAATAAATGAAAAAAGGGGATAAGGACCTAGTAGATTCCCCAAGACGAAATCCCTCCCTCACCATCTACACTTCCAACCTAATCATTGGCATGAATCCTCCCATAACTACCTCCTCCACCGTGACCATTTCGTTGACACCCTAAATACCTCCTAGTAAGCTAGATTTATCCCATTATCCTCCTTCTAGGTTTCCGAACTACTTTCCTACTCGCTCGAGCTTGAAACGCCTCATGATTCCAATCCTGCTCGAGTCCCACTACCATTTCCCCAAGGCTGACCCCTCCTCCTCCACTATAAAATGGACTGAAACCCCTTATACAAGCTCAAACATCGTTGCCTTGACCACAGATTGGGACCATGCCTCCCTCCTCTAGCAGGTAGTCTACCTCTAAAGTTGTACCACCACCCTCCAATAGATCAACCATGCACCATGATCAGTTTTATCTATTCGATTGAACAACACCATTGCATTGTGTGCTCCCATTGTCAGTAACAACAACACCGCCTCCAGCGATCGGGGTTCCATATGTCTTAATAGTACCAGAGAAACCTTGTACTTGGTGCACTCTAGATAGATGAGGCGTCATCATAAAAGATCCATCATCATAGTGTCTCCCAGCCTATCATATCAAACACCCACTAGTAGAATCTCCCATAATGGATTCTCACAAATACTAGATTGAGTTTCACTATGACACTAAGCAAACATAGCCAACTCAGGAACAATTAGATCTTGTGAAACCCCTACCCATATGCAGTCTGAACTTTAGATGGTATTTTTTGACCTAATCCACCCTATAATAGGCATAAGCAGATCTTCCTAAACAAAAATACGGTAGGGCGGGTTTTCCTACCCTAGAACACCACCGCACTAGGTTTTCCCACACAGGAATGGGCATGCATGGTGTTAGACCAACCCATATGGGCCTTGCATGGGGTTTTGGGGCTCAGGTAATTATTAATTTAATCAAAAATTAATTTAATTATTTTTGGGTTGAAAAATAATAATAATTTTAGTATTTAAAAATTATTAATTTAATTTGGTATTAAATTAATTTAAATATATAATTGATTAATTTAATTTAATGATAAGAATTAAATTAATCATTGGACCAAATGAGTATTAAATAACTTATTTGAATTTTAATTATTTGAATTTATTTAATAGTACTCATACTTTAAATTTATTTCTATTTAATTTCATCATGCATTTATTTTACCCGTTTATTAGTCTTGAGAATTGAACAAATATGTGAAGGTCTATTTTTTGAATTAATTATTCCATTACGTGTGATAAATGTAATTAAATAAGATGGCCCAATCATCATCTTTTTATTTTTCTCATTTAATATGTATAAGGTCTTGTGTTTACATCGATATTTTGTATATACATTTCACTCCTCAGACCCCCTTGTATGCGTGTCAGTATTTTTGTACAATGATGAGGATGCTATAAGTCGTTGAGCATGCCATGTTGAGAAAAAATTTAGATGAGAAGTGGACACACTTGATGTGGGACAAGCCTCATCATGAGTCATGCTATGACTCAAGTATGATATCCCTAGGTCATGGTTGATCCATCAAGTTTAAATGGATCAACCAATATTATATTCTCAAGACCAGTCGGGTATATTTATTTTCTTTATGATTTTTTTTATTTGATGACTTTTCATGATAGCAGAAAACACATAAAATAATAAACAGTAAAATGCATAAAGATACAATGAAAGTTTTTCTATTAATGTCCAGTTATGAGTGCAACAACATAGAATGAATAAATTAATATAAATGGAATAAATTCATCAAAAAATTTAAAAAACCTCAAAGAAATATTATGTTATAAAATCTTTTCATCGTTTGAATTTGAACAAAATCTAACGTTTGTGGTGCTCATTAGCCAAAGATGAGGATCACTTCTACCACAAGAGAGTTCTTATGAGAGTTATGGGATGACTTAACTGAATTTGGAAGAAAATAAGTATCAATGTAAATCTTGTTACAAATTTAAAGGAAATAATTAAGGAAATAATATTTATGATTTCAGAAGCTGAGGCTTTAGTCAACATATCAAAGAGCCCTTATTTAATGTTATTTTCTAGCCAAAAACCATCCTTGTGCTCACCGAATAGTGGTGTAGCCATAGCTTGAAGAATATGAGGGAAAGTTCAAGGATCCTTTCTACTAGAATACTCAAGTGACAGATTATTCTGATTCTTGTATAGAGGGTTTCTAAAATTTGATAAAATAGTGGAAGAAATTTAAAGATTTAATTAATTAATCATTAATGTCAAAATTAGTAGTCAAGATAAAAGTACTAATCTGTTATATTATATTTTTGTAGAAAATGGAATGTAATACTGCAAGAAAAATTAAATAATATTGGACAAAGAAAATGTTCAAACTAGTATGAGTTTCTAAATAGTAGTATAGGTTCTTGCGTAAAGTACCACAACATCAAAAATTCAATGTGCCAGTGTCCCCAATACCTATTAATCCATCTTATAATGAGAGGGTGTAAAAATGATTATAAGAGACTCATGTATGATGCATATAATGATTATGTCATAATGATAACATCAACATTAAATGTGATTTGTGGATACAACATGAGATGTTGTCTCATATCTAAGAATATTTCACAAAGAAATTTAAGAAATATATAAATGAACAATGATTACACTGACTATGTGGAAATTTAAAGGAAGATCAAGATCTTTAAAGACATCTCATTCTCATATATTTTTCATCCAGTTAGTCAATTTTTGTATAATATTATAAAATGAAATGTATGGAGAAAACATTTTTTTATCTTTTGGGTAAGATTTTTCAAGTAAATAATAACTTAATGAAAGATTAATCTTTTGTTCTTATGGATAACAAGTTTAAATACAAGGTTAAAAGGCTTATATAAATAGAAAATCTAGTGGAACCATTATAACGCCTTTTAAAGAAAGTGGTATTAAATAAGAGGTTATTTTCTTTGCATATCATGAAATAAATTCTATAGAAGTTTAAATGCTATAAAATGAATTAAATAATAAAGTAATCACTTTATCTTAAGGTATATTCATTAACTTTATGTAATGTTTCTATTATATTTTTTGGTTATTGAAAACAATAATCCTATAACATATATGTATTTAAATAATGTAACCACGTAAGTATAGAAAAGTTACATGAAGTAAGGTATGTTATCCATGTGGTTAAGAAATGTTGGTTTTTAAGTCAGTAGAGAGAAACACACAACTTCGAATTTCCAAGTAAATTATTATAGTCAAATTTTTGTTAAGTATTACAATTTTTTTCTCATTGGCCCTTTAGAAAAAATGAGACATTATTCCAATTCAGGAATGAATGTTGTTTGTGGTGTTTAATAATCAAAAAATCGTTTAGTAATGATTGAATCTTTGGAAATACCTAATTAATATAGAATATAAGACTAATATACCTAGTTGGGGAATGATAAAAAAAATTCAAGAAAAAATATGCATCTTTCAAGGATATATGCAGTATGATTTTTTAATTTTTGGAGTTAAATACCTTAGGTACTATTGATATACTTATGAAAATAGTTTAAAAAAAAAGAAATATTTAGAAATAAAGGAAAGCCACAATTATTTCAAAATTAGTTCAAGTAGAGAGAGTGAACTATTCTAAGGGTAAGCTAGTCATAAATATACTTCATAAGATTCCTTTAAGAGTTTTAAAGAATACAAAAGTGAATTATGGTACTAACATAGTTAGAAGATATGAGTTCTTTTAGTCTTGTCTGCTGATGAATATCTTAACCAAGCATTAATCAATCAATATAATATAGCATAGAGTAATTTCTAAATTCACATTAACTTATCCACACTATATCTATGATTATAATAATTAGAATTTATGATGAGTCTTATATGTTAAAATTGATTAATAAAATATAGTGTGGATCAATTACTAAAAACAAATTTACTTATATACATGAGAGTCACTATGTAATTAAAATTAGTATCAATGTTGCAACTTATATCCAATTTAGAAGCTTTCATTATTTTCAAGACATGAATCACAAATAATAATGTAATCCCATAACTATATTTCAACTATCATGAAAAATGGATATCATATTATTTAACATATGATTAAAATTAATTATTTCATAAGTACATATGTTGCAATGAAAATATTTTTTTAATATAAAAAAATACTTACAATAATAAAAACAAAAAGTGCATCTATAATAAATATCCTAAATTTTCGAAGGATATTACAGAAAAAATAAGAACAAAAAAGTGATTGTCTAACTAATAGACTATATTTCTATATAAGGGTTCACATCTCTATTTGAGATAGTGAGTGGAAGATTTACTTACGTTTAGAAAATGTTAGAGATTCACAAGTAGTTGGCATAGAAACAAGTTCCACAAGAGCATGTGGAAAGATAATGCTCCAAAGACACATACTACATAGAAAGGATAAATCCATGGTGGTGGTTTTATATTCATTATGACTAGTGATACATTATTCATTGAGAATAATAATTCTTACAAGCAAGAAATATATAGTAGTTATCTACTATTTATAAGATTAGTTAAAATTTAATAATGTATTCCATGTATCAAAGTACAAGAGGCTTTTCATTTTGAATACTATAGTGAGTATTCAAGCGAGACAATACATGGATAGTAAAATCATGGTACCAATAAGGCTCTATTGGTAATAACAAGTTTTTATACCTAAATACTATTGAATTTTAATTTTCATAGATAATTTCTATGATAATTTTATTGATCATTGGATGTCAAATCCACCAATTATGAAAGGTGTCTATATGATGTAGCCATAATGGGATGGTGACATCATAAAATAATAATAAGAGGTGAACGTTACTAAAATACAGTTTAATATTGAAGTAATTAACTATATCATATAATATTCAATTGGAAAGAATAAATTCCATGTGTCTACCGAAGGTTAGTGGGAGCACTATGGTTTTCAAAGTAAAATATATTTAGTAACATATGGAAAACAACTATTGGTCTCAAAATTAGTCAATATCATGATTAATTTAACCCTCCAAAAATTGACTTAAAGTAGCAACCTAAGTTCTAGGGAACAATATATACTATGATATATCTAATAGCTTCTTAGACATAGTCAATAGTATATATACTAACAAGGTACTGAAAAATAAAATTTGGAAGAATTTGAGAGAGAATTTTTACCAATGCTATATAGTATAAATCTCTCCAAGAAGATATGCATGGAAATTGGATGAGATTAAAGTAGTTATTTTAATTCCATATGCTTCTACAATGGAACAATCACGTATTCTAGGATATATACTAGAATTATATTTCCAACATAAAATTTATGGAAGAAAAATATCAATTAAATCCATGAGTATTTCAAGCTACAAGGAAATCATTTAGAACTATATAATTTTACTATAGAAAGTATAAGGGATATATACCTAGTATGTGAAGAAGAAAGGAAAATAGTTATAAAGGGACATAAACTAGTATTCCTTGGATCAATGTGAAATAATATTGTTGTAGGGGCTAAGGGAATGAGAGAGACAAGCTCATACAAGCCAGTTGTAACCATATATACAAATACTGAGTACATTGCAGCTTCCTAGGTAGCTAAGAAATAGTTTATTAAATGAAATTATTTATTCTAGTTTTGGAATCACACCTAAAATGTTAATTTTTATCATTATGATAATTCTACTACTATTACTAGCTAAGATTTCAAGTTATGATAGTGGACAAAAAAGATCTATACTTGGGGTTTACATATATTAAGAAGTTTTGTGCAAGGAGGTAAGGTATATAATAGAAGAATAGCCATTATTAGAGATGTGGAAGACCCAAAAACTAAATTTAAGACTCAGCAGAAACATGATCTTAATCATGTGAGAGATAACAAGGATAGTTATCAAGTTGTCTCTAGTGAAAGTGGGAGTGTTGTAATAGTGGGTTCCCTAGACCAAACTAAATAGTAATTTTCAATTACCATTTCATTATACAATGAGATATGTATGTTTTACTCTTACCATTATAGTGTAGACATTTAGGCATCCACTATTTAAATAGTAATGTCCATAGATTAATTATTGTATCAAAAGGTTATAACAGATCCCCTGCTATAATGATAACCTCAAGATACTATGACATTAATCTTAAGCATATTTCATATGGTATAGTTACATCATAATTCCTAAACAAAGTTGATGTCTAACTATCTGGTGATAGGGGATCATAATCATTAATAATTCTTCTCATGAAGTTCATTCTTGGTGATCTCAAGTAGTTGAGATCATGAGGACATACCCACCAATAGGAACACCACATGTTTCTGGTGTCATTGGTTGTTCCTATCTATAAACATGTGTATTAGTATCCTAACTTGAGATAATTATCAATGTGTGTCATTTGATCACATACATTAATGCAAGGAAAAAACCCTGATAATAAAATTGTGGTGAGGTAGATTGTGTTGGGTGTATCATTGGTGGTATGACATTAGTTGAATTATCAAAATAGAATTTGTCACTTCTGAGTTGAGGAAGTAATATCTTGGTCCTCGTTGATTTGGATAGAATTACCTTCATAAATCCTTGGCCAAGGTAGTCATAGGTAAGTCTGTCCAGTTAGATAAACCAATAATAAAGATAGAAAGGATGATGGCACAAGTGTGTGTCCTCATCTATGAGATATCAAAATACAAAGAGATTATATTACTGACTAAATGGCCTGAAGGCCTAAATTTTTATTTATTTTCCGATAATCCCCCTTTTATGGATAAAGGGGGGAAACCTGACATGAATTCGAAGATATAGAAGATCAAAAAAATCTAAGGCCAATTCCCAGAACAAGACTAATAAGAAATAACCCTCCCCAACATCATCATCAGTATATAAAACCTCTACTAATGCATGACTATCCAGCTAGTTGTCCTGTGTAGAAATACATGGGCCTGATACCAATAGTAGAGCCATACCCTCTCAAACTTCCAAATCTGAATAGCCATGCATGGTGAAATCACCTGTTCTAATCCTCATCTAGAGAAAATCTTTGTAAAAAGTCTAAAAGAGTCCATCCATAAACTAAAACCAAAAAAAAACCCTTGAACCCTTCTACTTCATCAAAACATCACCACTCCTCCATCATCACGAGTTCACTACAAGACATACAGTAAAAACCGAATGCCAACACCTCACCAAAAATTCACCTAAAACCAAAAGCAACCTTGAACATAATCCTACTCCTAGAATCAATTGGCCACAAGCCAAACAGAATCATCAACAAACTTATGAGTCCCAATGTGAATCAAATAGTCAAACAACCAGATATCTAACCAACACCAAACCTCATCAAAATAACAAATCAACAAACTAGATACCAACACTGACTCATTAATGAAGCCACACTCCAAACCTAGATTGAATAAAAAACAAAAATAGAAAAACATCTGCAGACATCAGAATGTAGACCCGCTGAAAGCCAGATCCCATCACCGCCATCCATGTTTCATGCGAAGAACACGACGAACCACCCGATGTATAGATGGAAGACACAACGGCACACTCAGGCCGCTGAAGCTGGATTGTGGTCGCCGACTGGCACTGTTCTACCTTGAAGACCATATCCAGCGAAGGGGATTAGGGTGAGAGAGGTCAACAATGGTGAAAATGGAAAAGTTCGAGACCATAAAGATGCTGACATCACCACAACCGAGGATCCACCATTTCAAACTCACTAAGCGTGAGGGAGAAGGAGTTTCACCAACCCTAGATGAATGAGGCGGTGATGAGGGAAAAGATTTCATGAATAACACCCCTTACAGGCCCAAAAACTCTCTCTATCTCGGTAGTGGTATGAGATTATATTACATAGTGCATGTTTGTAGGATAGTTTTTGTTATTATGTCTATTACTTATCTATTTAGGGGCCCTGATGGGTTTCTAGAATCCACTATTAGTCCATGAATAATATTTATTTCTATTGAGATAAGGTCCTAGAGGGTCACACACAATAACATATTCTATAATATTCTTTATTATAATAAATAGGTATGTAGGAAATGGTGGGTCCCACATAAAGGTCTACGGGTTGTCCAAGTATTGATGATCACTGAAAAATAAAAAATTCATTATTATTAGAGTACAAGATAATTGGGTTGAATTTATTTATTAAAAGTATTCATGAGGTATTTAGTGAATATAGAAAAAAATACTATATGAATGAATATTATTTTAATATTTTAGGTTCATTTAATATTAATAGGAATTAAAAGTTGAGTTAAATGACTATGTTTTATCATGTAATATATTTAATATATATTAAAAGTATGTGATAAAATATAAATAATATTTATGACATAGTTTAGTTCATTATAACTATATATTTATTTCTTATTTAGTTGGTGTTTTATTTTTGGGGGTTGGGGAAACCTTCTGGGTATTTTTGTGCCACCCACTATATAAGTAGGAGAGATGATATAATTTCAGTGTGATGTTCATTCTAATGAATTAGTTTCACTCTCTCCAACCACTTTATAGAGAAATAAATTATATCCCCAAGCTTTCAATCCAAGAATTTATTCGACGGATCAAAGGCAAGAGATCAAGGTGATCATCGCGATGCCAAAGGATTCTTCGAAGCTCCACACCAGCACCCAAAATTTGATGAACAACAAGCACATAGATTCTTGGAGTGTTTTTGAATGATATAGATGGGTTCATATTTAGATCCTTCGAGCAACGATCACTGATGAAGATATGTAGTCGAGCATTCTTTAATTTGAATGAGGTAACCATTTGGTTTTTATTTGTTTGCTCATTAAATTTTCATGAGATCATCAAACCTCATATAAGGTCTTGGATCACCATAGATGACAATTTTCATCACTCTGATAATAAAATTTTAAAATCCTTGGACTATTGGCTTCCACTATGCACCTTGGTACCTTCAATAACCATATATTCAAGGTATTATTATTTGATAGATATAAGATTCAATTTAGTAGAATATTTTAATGATAATACAATTCATTCTTAGGAAAATAATAAATGATAAATTTTCCATGTTTAATCCATGAAGTTGGAAAAATATCTATTTTTTCATTATCAAATTTTTATTTAAGACAAGAAAATATATATTTTCTACTAAATAGTGATATTTTTTATACATATATCAAATAATTGAGGGCATAAATAAAGAGATAGATAAGTATTTAAACTCTAAATAAGATAGAGATAATAAAAATTATTACCAAAGAAATTGTTGGATGGTTTATATATTATGTATTTTCATACTCAAATACATATTTTTAATATATTTATAAATTTTTAATATTATTAGGAATCAATTATATCAATTTTTAAAATAACTAATATCAATAGTAAATTTGAACTATTATGGTATTTGAAGTTTTTATCTCAATATCCTTTGAAAAATGTTATAAGAAAATAAATGCATATAATATTTTTAGTTTCAAGTTTCATACCATCAATTAATAAAAAGGTTTGAAAATATAAAATTGTGGTATATTTACAATACTAGATCAGGGTTACTATAGAATTTTGGTTTATATTATAGAATTAAATTATCATGTAAAATATTTAGTTATGTTATTTAAATGAATGTTGGACAATATTAATAGCAGTATAAGAAAATATTCAATACAGTTTACTCCTATTAACTTCTATTGGTTGATCTATATTTGTGATCATGAATAATACAATACATATATATTGAATTATGAAGAAGAAGTGGTATATTATGTTGATGATATAATAAATAAAGGGAAAAGTGTTGTTGTCCACATGAAACTAGGGGACATGTATGATATGGATGATTAGATTCAAGTAATTCATGATAGTGAACCACATAAAAAAAGAGTGAATTTCTATCCCTGATGATGCTGAAACTTTCTGTATTACAAGGGTGGGTGAAGAAAAATAATATGAAGTAGTAATGTTAATAATGGAGGTAGATCATAATATTACATATGAAGGAAATGTTTTTATAATCCAATATGAAGTATGTTTTTACTATATAATTGAATAATTATGAATATAATGACCTGTATTTATTTTACTTAATATATATAATGTTTTTATATAAATATAATATGATTTTCATGATGATGTTATAATATTAGTAAATATGAATTCTTTTTTATTTGTTTGTGATTTATTGAAATATATACGAATGAAATGATTTGTAATTATTTTATGTAATACCTAATAAATATGATGATTTTATATAAATAAAATAACATTTTAAAGTTATTTTTTAATGCTAGTAAATGTGATGTTTGTTTCTGGTTTAGAATTTAATTGAATAAATATAAATTCAATGATTTGTAATCAAACTATAGGATTAATAGAGTTATATGGTTTATTAATATTATTTTGAAGGAATGTCGTTCTTCAAGTGATTTATAGATATTTGTATCTTAACAGCATAGAGTATATCTACAACATAGGATACAACAACCATATTTAACAGTCATTATACCACCACTAAACATAGTACACTGATAGCTAAGGATATTTCATTCTACCCCTAATACACCAATTACACCAGTATCATGGGATAATATGATTCTATATTTAATCATGGCTTCAAGTAAGGATGTTGAGACTCAATATGGATAGTAGTGATCACTTGGTTTCCTCCAAGAGTATATTGGATCATCACCCTTATCAATAACTATTCAAATGTGATAATAGTAATTCATTATATATTTATACCTAGTTCTTTTTTAAAGGTTAGGGCTAAAGCCTCATTTTTTTATTAAAGAAAAGAAAAGACCTCTTTTAATTGGGTAGAGGGAGACCCATTACATAGCCCGAAGGCCCAGTGGTCATATAGCCCATTACATAGCCCGTGGGACAAATTTTTTCCCCAATGCCCATTCTGTGAATAGTAAGCCACCTGCTACAGTGCCCACATAGTAAAGCCACTACTACAGTGCCCCGTCACCGCTACAGTACCCACCGATCTACAATACCACTACTGCTACAATACTACTACAATACTGCTACAATAACCTGCGCCTAATGGGTTTTGAACCCTCATTTTCATGTACGATTACGGGGTGCTTACCACTAATCCAAACCCCTGCTAATTTATACTTAGTTCTTAATTTATATCTAAATGGATAAAAATAATAATAGAAAAATGATAAATATAAACACACAAGCTATTTGGAGTTTTATCAACTAAAAGATAGTTTTCCCACATGATGCATTTGGGGTACCCACTGAGGATGTGGCAAAACATTAGAGGTAGATTTTAGGTCACTTAGCATGTGAGGTGGCATCACTCCCTATAAATTTTTTTATTGTTATTCTCATTTATCTATGGTATTAGTTTCTTCCGCTATTTATTTATATTATATATTGCTTCCACTGATTACTATTCATTTATATTCCTTCCGTTGTGCTACACTCTTCTAATAAAGGCATAGTCTCCTCATGGACACACCCTAGTCCCTCACTTCTAGTCAGCAACCTTTAGCGTTCAGGGAGATGCTCTTAAGTCCATGTGGCCCACAAGGATCGGGACACCCGTTAAGTGTCACCTGGGTCCGGGATGTCACAAAGTGGTATTAGAGGTGGTTTCTTATCTTGATTTACTATTTGGAGGCAATATATTGGAGAATAGGAATGATTGAGACTTGGTCATAAGCTGTGCCTGGGTGTCATGAACCCATGTTTGGGGTAAAAACCAAGTTTCCTAAATTATAATTGTTATTCTTATTTTTCCTAATATAGTTGATATTATTTCACCATTGGGTGACACACATGATGTGTAGTGTTGTTTATTATTAATCTATTTAAGGATCTAATTTCACCCTAATCTTGATGATATGAGGGCAAGTGTAATTGCTACATGCATCATTATAGGCACCTATAATTCACATGTCATGCATATTTTCAGGCCATATAGGTGCATTTCACTGCTTTTCATTACTTGATATGATTGTGATTGTTGACTGATGTTGTGATAGTTTCTTGTACATGTATTACTATTGGTTATGATTTAGTGATTTCATATCTCAATTCATGAGGTGTATGGGCCCCCATGGGTTGGCATGAGTAATTTACTATGTTGAGCCATTATATAATAAATAAATGGGTGTCGTTACTAGTGATATGTGTATGGGAACTAATTCATCAGAAATGTATATCCATTATGAATTTAATCTTTAAATATAAAATTAATTGGTTTCACATCCTTATCCCACCTTGTTGTGTCTATGAAAGGTAAATGAGTGAACTTGGAAATTAACTGAAAAATGTCATGAAACTTATACTTGAGCACTTACTGATACCTAGCCATCTAAGCGGGTCGTTTGGGTAGTATTCCATGGGTAGTGAGTTTTCTTACGTTCAAATTATGTTAGTGATGTTATCTCCTTTCTTCTATTCTTTTTATGAGGCACGTGATTGGCATTTGTAGAACAATGCTACCACGACACCCTCATATTATTTTCCAGGAAGGTGGTGATGATCATGCTCTAGACATGGTGGACCCTAAGCTGCAAGTATTACCTCCAGGGGTTACACTTACGACATTGACCATTGTACCTGATCTAGGAAATGATGCTCAATTTCATGATAGTTTCTTACGTCTCATGTAGTCCATGCATGGTGCTCTACGGGCTGCAACTATGATGGCTAATCTGACCCGTGAGTTCCAGAAGCATCATCCTGCTACTTTTTTAGGGGATGCTAGTTATCATGATGTTGATTTTTTTCTAAAGGCCATCTTGTATATCTTTGAGCATATGGAAACACCTCCAAAGAAGAGAGTCAATATTTCTACATACATGCTTTGGGATTCGGCCAAGCATTGGTGGGATGTGGTTACCCATGCTGGTCATCATCAGGGCATGTTATGGATTGATTTCAAGACTACCTTCTATGATCAGTTCTTTCCCCAGGCCCTGAGAGCTAATATATCCAGAGATTTCATGCATCTCGAGTAGGTTTCTATGTTAGTTATGGAATATTCAGCACATTTCACTAATTTACAATGTTTTCACCGCTTCTAACCAGTGATGATATTTTGTGTTCTAGATGTTTTGATGATGGGATCCAATACGCCATTCAAAATCAGGTTAATGTCTTTCACCTTCCTAACATTTATAAAATAGTTGATTAGGACCTTATGACTGAGCGTAACCTGGGGTATGGAATGAGTACCGAGTTTAAAATATCAATACTCCATCAGGACAATAGTTCTTCTGGTGTCAGGAAACGTTCCCTCAAGGTTTATTGTTAGGGTAGTAGCAGCTAGAGTATTCATTTTGATAGCTCTGTGGTGTGTCATCAGTGTGGAAGACTAGGGAATAATAATCTCTAATGTGATAGAGACCCTATAGAGTGTCAGGCTTAAATCTGTATGGACCATCTTTAGAGTTTCTATAGGACATTTCCACCATCTTCAAGTGGAAAAGTATCAGCATTTTCTACACATGTAGGAGTGAATTATTTTGAGTCGTGTCACGCAGGAACTTAGAATAGCACCGAAAGTTCTAGATGATGAGTAGGTCATGGCCATGGTAGTTCGACCCCTGATCACCAGCAGAGCCAGCAGAGCAATCATGATCATGGTAGTCCATCTGTTGCACATGGATGTGGATGAGTTCAGTTTCAAACTTTACAGCTGATACCTAAGGATCAGGCTATGGGACCATCTATTGTAGGAGGTACTATTCTAGTATCCTCCACTATTGTCTCTTATTTTTTTGATATAGGTGCTTCAAAATATTTTATTTCTATATCTATCATGGAAAGTCTCGGACTAGAGATACAATATCACTATGGTGTAATGACCCTCGATACACTATTGGGAATATGGATAGAGGGAATACACCAATCTAGGGACTGTCCTCTTAAGGTAGGCAGTCACACTTTATTGTGTAATCTCTTTGTTCTCGAGATTATGCTCTTTGATGTCATTCTTGGGATGGACTGGTTAGTCCACTATCATGCCTTTGTAGACTGATATCTCTGTAGGGTCTCTTTTACATCACCAGAATGAAGTAGTTATCTTTTCAAAGGTGTGTGGGATTTCCAGGCTGGGAGATCTGGACCAAAGCATCATGGGCTAGGTGGAGTGACCGCCCATATTTCAAATCTTTTCAAGGAGGTTTAGGGTTTGCTTCAAACTGATTTCCATCCAATAGTTGATCATTTTAGGGAAGTATTTCTTGATGACTTTTCTGGATTACCTCCTAAGAGAGAGGTAGATTTTACATTATATCTTGTTCTAGGAGCATATCTAGTGTCCATTCTTCCATACAGGATGACACCTACTGAGCTTTGTGAGCTTAAGTGGCAGATAGAGGACCTAGAGGCCAAGGTCTTTATACGGCATAGTATATCCTCTTGGGGTTCGCCTGTGATTTTATCCAAGAAGGCATATGGAACCTTACAACTATGCATGGATTACAAAAGGTTTAACCAGCTTACGATCAATAATTGGAATCCAATTCCTTTAATAGATAATCTCTTTGACCAGCTTTGAGGAGAAAAGCTTTTCTCTAAGATGGACCTGAGATTGGGTTGTCATTAGGTGAGATTCATTCCATCAGACATACTTCATACAACTTTTCATAGAAGGTATGGTTTGTATGAGTATCTTTTTATTCTGTTCAGTCTTACAGATGCACCTTCTATTTCAATGGCTTTGATGAATAGGGTTTTCCACACATATTTGGAATCTTTTTTTCATGGTCTTTGTGGACGAAATCTTGGCGTATTCTCTCACTCGTAATGACCATGACAAATATCATGAGATCATTTTGATTATACTGTTATATCATTATATTTATGCCAAGATTTCTATGTTCAACTTCTGTATTGACATGGTCCACTTCTTGGGTCATATTATTTCAGAATTAGGAGTATCTGTTGATCCTAAAATGTTAGTACTATAGTTTCCAGGGAGCATCCCAAGAATGTGTTTGATATCATGAGTTTCTTAGGGCTCACTAGATATTAAAGGCATTTCATACATGACTTCTCACATCTTTATCCACCAATTTCTAGACTTAAAAATAAGGGTGTTATGTTCTTGTGGTTAGAAGCATGTGAGAAATCCTTTTAGGAACTCAAAGGGTGGCTTGTCTTGGCACCAATTCCGATTCTTCCAAAACCTGGAAAAGGTTATATAGTCTTATACGATGTATCAGGCATTGGCCTAGTTGTAGTGTTGATGTAGGAAGATTAAGTCATTGCATACAGATCGCAACAGTTGAGGCCTCACGAGAGAAATTACCCAACGCACAATCTCGAGCTAGCATTAGTTGTCCATACCATACATTTCTAGATACATTACTTGTTGGGTGAGCACTTTGTGGTGTACATAGACCACAATAGTCTCAAATATATATTTTCTCAACATGACATGAACCTTAGATAGTAGATATGGGTTGAATATCTACAATCCTTGATTTTGAACTTGCCTATACGCCTAGAAAGGACAATGTGGTCACTGATTCACAGAGTCAGAAAACTCAAACACAAGCTATACAAGAATCTAGCGATGAATGAATGTTAATGATCCTATTTTCTAAACTTCATCTAGAGTTTCATGATAGTCATGAGAACTCTTACATATCAACCTTAATGGTTACATATTCCCTCCTTGAGAATGTGAAGAGTAGGTAGTTTTCAAATCATGAAGTTTTGGTTCTCCGTGAGAGTATATCAGAGGATAAACCACCTCCGGATTGGTCTGTGGACAAAGATGATGTCCTTTGTCTATGTGGACATATTTGGGTTCCTGCATATATGAGAGAGGAGTTTATGAAAGAGTCCCATGCTTCTTAGTGGGCAGTTCTTCCAGGAATATCAAAGATGTATTGAGATATGCGACACTAGTGTTGGTGGCCTGGAATGATACGTCATATTGCAAGCTTCATCACAAGGTGTTCCAACTATCAGTAGGAGAAGGCAGATCTCCAGAGACCTATAGGCTTGTTACAACCGCTTCCAATCTTGGAATGAAAATGAGAAGATGTTACTATGGATTTCTAAGTCGGCTTACCTATTTTTCAGAAGGGTAGTGATGCTATCTGGGTAGTCATTGACCGAATAAAAAAATCATCCCACTTCATTCTTATATGGGAGACTTTCTCATTTGATGAGTTTAGAAGACTGTATGTCTGTGGGATCATACGATAACACAAGGTTCCACGTACTATCATTTCATATAGGTATGATCGTTTCAATTCACAGTTCTGGAAGGGTTTGCAGAAAGCTATGGGGACTCAGGTGCTTCTATGAACAACTTTTCACCCTCATACTGATGTAAAATCAGAATGGACAATAAATGTTATAGAGGATATGCATGGAGAATGTTTCCTTGATTTTAGCAGTTCTTGGGAGAAGCATATCCCTCTTATTGAGCTCTCTTATAATAACATTTTTCAAGAGACTATTCAGATAGCCCCTTTCAAGGCCTTATATAGTAGGATATACCTTTCACCCTTGTGTTGGCTAGAGGCGGGTGAGGAAACTCTAATAGACCCTTGTCTTGTTTAGGAGACTTTAGAATAGGTTCAGCTGACCAGGAAGTGTTTTCATACTACTTAGTCTAGAAAAAACCTTCTGTTGATCGCCATCAATGACCTCTTGAGTTTGAGGTTGGGGATCGTGTTTTTATTCAGGTATTTCCCAGGATAGGGAATATATGGTTAAATAAGCAGAGAAAGTTGTCTCCACATTATTTCAGTCCATTCGAGATCCTAGAGAGAGTCGGGCTAGTAGCCTATAGGTTACTACTACCTTAGAGGTACCATGCCATGCATGACGTCTTTCATGTCTCATAGATTCACCAATATCATGCTGACCCATATCATACCTTTGATCCTAAGGAATTTGAATTATATGTCGATGCTACCTTTGAGGAATATCCAGTACACATCGTTGACTGAAGAACGAAGGATCTATGAGGCAAGTCTGTCCCTCTCGTATGGGTGCTATGGCAGCATGGCCGAGTACATGATGAGACATGGGAGAGGGAAGCCAATGTATATTCTCAATAGACATAGTTGTTCTCAGACAGTGTTTCATTACCCTTGGAAGGAGAACTCGCGAGTGAGTTATTTTAAGGGGGGAAGACTATAAGAACCTATTTTCTTCACTCAGGTATATGTTCTTTAATTTTAGGTCTAAATATCTACTTTGGATATAATATGGATGACTAATGAGTTAGTAAAGATTACAAGGGTGTCCAGTTCTTGTTCGGAGCCCATAACCCATCTTTTTTGAGAAAACAAACTTTGCACATGATTTAGAGTAAACTATATAGGAATTCTGCACGGTTTGGAAAACTGTGTGGATTGTGTTTTTCCAGATAGAGCCACCTTGTATGGTTGGCGCACTACCGTGCGACCTAACCATGAAGATGGCCCTTTTTCCTAGGTACCCAAGATTGGCTTGTACACAATTTGATCGAACCATGTGGAGGATATTTTTTTGGGCAGAACAGTATTGTACAGTTTGAGCATGGTTTGAAAAACTGTGCGGACAAACCACACACATGCTATAATTCTGGGTAAATTTACAATTTTTCCCTTAATGATCTATTTACCCCCATCTTCCTCCCTAATCTGAGAACTAGAAAGATTAATCCATTTTCCTATAATTTTGGACCTTTTTGAAGGCCAAATCTAGGGATCAAGATATCTCATTTGTCCGGCATTCGATTGAGCTTCCATTCATAACATTGGATACGCAATTATAAGTACTTGAATCCTCTTTATCCGTTCTTCTTCTCTCTTACTTTTGACCTAAATATCATCATATAAATATTTTCCACCTTTTATTATATATACTCTGATCCAAGGAAAATCAAAGGTCAATATTGGATGAGAAGGATCATACAACCCTAAGGTAGGTGGTCTATAACTCATCCCTAAAGTTCTTTGATATTGGAATATTCGTGTGGGGTCCAACAATTTTAATCGGAATCCGTTTCTTAAATTCACATGCCATGATTATACTTTTTAGAATCAGATATTTATTCTCTTTCCAAATATGTGATTAGTTATTAGTGGTTACACCCATAACTCAATCCACCCCATGTCAAAGGTTATGCCATAATTGGTTTTTATTGTTTTGGCACATTTGAGCCACTATTTAGGTGTGACCTTTCTTGACCTTCCTAAAGGAGAGTCTTCTTATAATAAATGGATTGTTGCTAATTAAAATTTCATAATGGCATGTACCATGTATGCTCACCACTTGAACCGCCTAAGGTAATTGCTTCAAATTGATTATTAAATGTGAAATGTGAAATGGAAAGTATACTAAGAATATGACTTGGGCGTAACAAATGAGATTGAATAAAGGTTACATGTCCATAGCACCCCTTTCCATATTTATGGAAGGTAGTGGAGTGAACCTATATAATTGAATATGCCTTAATGGATAATTAAGACTTTATTAAATGGTTGTAATGCTACTTGTCCTTGTCACACTAATGAAAGTCTAGGCTTGGACAAAATTAACTTAATGATTAACTAAGACTTGATTACATGGTTGAAATGCTACTTGGCCTTTCCACACTAATGAAAGACAAGTCTTGGACCAATAAATAAATAGTTGAAACTCTACTTGACCTATCCATAATAATGGATGGAAAGACAAAGGAATTACTACACGATCTTCATATCAAAAGGGATGGGTTGACCTGACATCGCCTTGGATTCTGAGAGGAGAATACCTTGGAACTCGGGAACCCTATTCCAATTCAAGGATGCAGTTTGATTAGGATGAAACCCACCTAGACTCTGGTTCTTTTCTATTCTTACATTATTACAGGATTCCTTGGATACACTCCTTGGTTCCATCATTGACATGTAGGTTCCATGATTACAGCCCATCATGACCTATCCTTGCTTAGCCCCATTTTACCTTGGTTGATCACCTTAGACTCAATAAGTGCCTTATTGTGGAATACCTTGGATTACTCTCCTTGGATCACACTCTAACCCCTTAAATAGACTCAGATACTACTGAGTTAGAATTCTGTAGGATCTACACTACCTTGGTTATTACCATAGAACTCCCTCACAGATTATCATTTTCAGGTTTCCTTGTTATGTCTTGGGACCTTCACTAATTATAATATCATGAGGTGATGTCAGTGCTAGATATTCCTCACATTACCTATTAACATTAAATGGTAATTACTTAATTAATGAACCGGTTACATGTTCAGACACCAGCCAATGGATGAAGCAGGTACTTGGGTATTTAGTTATATTGTACTTCTTTATTTACTTTATATATGCTTGATTACATGCTGCTATATTCCATTACACGTTCTAGATGTTATAGACACCATTGGTGGTGGCCCACTGAGATTTATCTCACACCCTCTCAAAGCATCATTTGGTACCCATAGTAGATTACATGGTTGCAGGTGTTGACAAAGGGAATCATATGGCTTAAAACACTTGATTACATTCTGTTTAGGATGTAGCTTGATACCATATGACTGAGTTAGATATCGATGCTCAGAGTAGTATTTATTTTATTTTACTTTGTGAAACATTTTATGATTATTATCTTGTATCCATGTTTTTCTAATTTTATACTGACATGACATGAAATCACCATTGTTCCAGTTGGTACAGTTATTATTATTCTCATTTGTCTATTGCATCAATTTTATTCTTCTATTTATTTATATTATACATTTCTTCCAATGATTACTATTCATTTATAATCCTTCTGTTGTGCTACAATCTGCTAATGAGGGCATAGTCTCCTCATGAACACACCCTAGGCCCTCACTACTAGTCGGTAGCCTTTGGCATTCGAGGAGATGTGATTGAGGCCATGTGGACCACTAGGCTCGGGGAACCTGTTAAGTGTCACTCGGGTCCAAGACGTCACAGGTTGGACCTATATGTATCCCACTAATGAGTTGGTTAATGATTTATATCTCATGAGATAATTATGGGAAACAAGCTAATGTACTTGATCTTCTATCGGAAACAAGATGATGTGATTGATCCACTATGGGAAACAAGTTATTGTGCTTGATCCACTATATAAAATAGGTGATGATTCCTAATCTGCTATGTTATGGGAAATAGGTAGGGATTATTGATAAAATATGATTTATTGGTCATAGTTTTTAACCTTGACATATGAATTGGTTTCTACACTTATGATGGTGAAACACTTATATGACATGAAATTTTGGTTCATGATTTATTTATGATGATTTCTTGCTCTTATGATACATTTCTTGGAAATGATAATGTTTTATTCTATGAATTGTGTTTATGATATTTGAAAGATTGGGCATGAACCTTGTAAGTTATGTTCATGATCTCATAACTTGATACTTATTTTATGTATTCTTATGATCACCGATTAATATCTCCCATGTATACCCTTACTAAGAATCTAATCCCACACTTTATTATGTTTCCTTTCACCTAGTTATGAAGAAAGGATTAAGTAGTGTATGTATATAATGTTTACTAAATAACAATATCTTTATGGGAGATGTTGAAAATATTTCATGAAATAAGAAGATTTCTTATCTAGTCCCCAAAGAGACCAAACTCTGATAGTACATAGGAATGTTTTTATGAAATGTACTGAATATTCATATAAAATATTTAATATTTATTTATGAAAATCCTAGGTCTCTATAGTTGGTATTAGAGGAAAGGTTTAGTTAACCTTTGAAAACTATGATGAGAAAAAATTAGTGAGATCCATAGGGATATGTCTAAGGATATGTATAAAGAAAATTTCTAAGGATATTTCTAAGGATAAGTCAAAGTATAGAAATATTTTCTGAAATTTTTGTGAAGGATAGAGGGAGTTATTTCTAAACAATTACAAACTTGTATGGATACTATAAGAGGATGTTGCTCTAGAAAATTTTTACCTAGATGTAATGAATCTAAAAAGGGTGTATTGGTATTTTAATTTATCATCACCTAGTTCATGACAACATGCCTTACTGCACACCTTATTTGAAACTCTTAGGGGATATGTTTTGGAAATTCACAAACTAGTTAAAAACCATCATGAAGTATTTGAATATATGATAAAAATGGATGACCTAGGTTAAAACTTAGGTTAAATTGGAATAAAATAAGGTTTCATGATTTATACATCAAATAATGGATTATGTGATTTCTCACTATGATAATTCTTTCTCATACTATGATTTTTGGTTTTAGTCAATAGATAGAACCAGGAGGAATCATATTAAAACTAAATGTGATGTAAAATTCTATGATTAAGAGAAATAAAATTAGATTATGAATGGATAGAAATATATTGTGATTATTCTTAATCATATATCATGATATATGATTAAAAAATGTACTTTAGTGAGATTCCTAATACTTCAAAAAAGAAAAATATGGACTTTTATGAAATTTTGTGTGGTAATGAACATAGAATAAAGAGGATTCAGCTTTATAGATGTCAAGAAGGTAGGAATAATCACCTAGAAGAATATATCAAATGGTAGGGAAGATTAATTCTATGCGGTAATGAAGGTTACAGAACAATGAGTTTCCAATGAATTTGATGTCTTATATATGCGGAACTTGCGAATTATATCAGTCAATGCCCTAAACTAATGTTTGTCCCCTTGGCCAAGGAAGAACCTATACTATTACAACTATTGATGTGAAAGTATTGAAGTGTGTATGTATCAGTATTAAATAATTATGTTGTAGATATATTTTTACTAATGGAATTAAGGTTATAATAATCATGTAACATCTAAGGATTGTGTTAATTTTGGAATCATATATGTCTTCATTAACTTAAGAGTTATGGATAACCTCATGGTTTTATGAGTTAAAGGTTGATCATAAGTTCAAATTATTAAACAAAAATTTTAAGGTTTTGAGTGATGGAATTTTAATGTGAATAATGATATTTTTTGGAGAAGTTTTATTCAGATAAGGTATATGTAACCCTTAGGTGCAATATGAAGTACTATTTTAGAACAATTATCTTTTCATAAGTTTAAATATATTGATAAAATTTAAGGTTTATATGATATTAAATGAATAAATTTATTTTCAATGATTTTTATCATATTTATGGGGATTTTATAAGAATTATATTAAGATAGTTTTAGTAAAAAGGACAACCTATCACATCTGAAAATTTCATGGGGATTGAACCCACAATTGAATGATGATAAGGGTGCAACACCTACCAATGGACTATGTGATTTCTTGGTTATTGTCAATTTTTTTAAGAAATATGTGACAAATATAGATGAAGTGATTTTTTGTAATATATGTTTTATCATAGAGATAACTATGGGATTTAAAAATGATTTGGTGATAGATTATGCTTCATAAAAATAGAAGGTTCATGAGAAAAATTACCCAACTCGTGATTCGGGGTTAGCTGTGGTATTTTTTTCATTAAAGATATGGAGGAATGATATTTAAAATGAAATATGTGACATATATACAAATCATAAAATTTTAAACTATATATTCATATAGAATGAGTTGAATATGCACCATTTAATACCATTGGAGCTAATTAAAGATTATGGTTGTTCAATATATTACCACCCTAGGAAAGGGATAAGGTGGAATATTATTTGAGTAAAAAAATCATGCTAGCTTATCCATAATGAGGATCACAAAATACCTAATATTTATATATTTTAAGAGGTTGGATTTAGAAATCTTGAAGATAGGGGAGAAATATTATCTTTATAAAATAAGCGTTCAATCATCTATCCAAGTGAAGATTAAAGAGGCACAAAATAAAGATGTAGAGCTGTAGAAGAACGTGATAAATGTTCTTGAGTTTAACCATGATTATTATGGAATGATATGGTTTTGAGACCATTTATGTGTTCCATACATACTAGATATTAAGAATATGTTAGAGGAGGCTCTTAGTTCTTCATTCTCTATTCATATAATAAGTACACATATGTATAGAGATTTGAAATAGTATTTCTGGTGGGATGAAATGAAGAGTGATATTGAAGAATTTATATCTTGATGTTTAGTATGTTATTATTTTAAGACTAAGAGACATAAGTCTAATGGGATGTTACAACTGTTACCCATAATAGAATGGAAATGGGAAAGCATCACCATGGATTTTTTCATCAGACTCTTCAAAATATCTAAAGGGAACATTTATATATAGGTTATAGTCGATCACCTTACAAAGTCATCACACTTCATCAATATCAGATAAGATTCATCTCCTGACTATGTTTCTATAATATAAATTAATAAAGTGGTAAGTTTGCATGGAGTACCACATTACATTATATCTGATTGGGATCTATGTTTTGAATTGTATTTTTGGTGATGTCTTTAGAAAGAACTTGATATTGAGTTGAGTTTCACCATTTTGTATCACCCTCAGATAGATGGTCAGTTTGAGAGAATAATTTAAAACCCAGAGGATATGTTGAGATCATGTTCTATGGATTTTAAAGGTATTTGGGAAAAACACCTTCCTATGGTCAAGTTTTCTTAAAAAAATATCTTTCAATCAATAATTAGGATGGATCTTTATGAATCCCTCTATGTAAATAGGTGTAGAAATCTAATGTGTTGGGAAGAAGTTGGAGAAATAAAGAGATTGGGACTAGAGCTAGCTGAAGAAATGGAAGAGAAGGTTAAATCAATTCAGAAACACATAATGGTAGTGAAAAGTTAATAAAAAAGTTAAGATATTTGTGAATAAAATAAAGATAATCCTTAGGTATATTATCCCCTTTTAAATTCTTGATGAATTAGGGATGGTAGCTTATTGCTTTACATTCCAACTGAACCTCTCTCAAGTCCATGATGTGTTTCATGTATCATTTCTAAGGAAGTACATACTTTATCCTTCACTTGTATTGGGCTTAGAGGGCATAACATTGGATCATGGTATTTCCAATAAATAAGAACCTATAGAGATTCTGAATTATAGAGAGAAATTTCTATGAAGTAATACCCCTCACCTATTCAAGGTTTTATAGAGAAACCACCAACATGAGGAACATAAATGCGAATACGATGAGGTAGAAGTATCCTCAATCGTTTTTAATAGAGTAATATAATTTAAAGAGTGAAATTTATTTTCAATGGGGTAGAATGTAACACCCTGGCATGTTATGAAATATATATTTTCAAATAAATTTAATTTCTTCTATAGGTTGTCTTACACGCAACACTGATTTTTAATGAAATGAAATATATCATTAATATTATTATTTAAACACGAACTCTATATCCTAGCCATTGAAATTTATGATATAAATAAGAATAATAAAATTTGAAAATTATGTATAGTGGTTTTATATAAATGAAACTTATTGTTAAAAAATCAGTTATTTTTGAGTAAATTATTTATATGCTCTGAAAAATACATTCTTCTCAAAAAAAATTTTTTTTGGAAAAATAGTAAAAGTTATTTTTTACATTGTTATAAAATTTATTTTAAAAAATAAACTTCATTTTTTAAATCTACATGTCAAAATTATACTTCATTTACTTATTTAGAATTTTCTAAAAAGATTAATTTTTCAATGAATATTAAAAAATAACATTTTTTATTAAAAAATATATTTTTTAAAGAATTTAAAAGATATATATTTTTTATAATATAGTTTTAGAATTAAAAAAATCAATTATGTAATTAGTAATCCAATTTATGTCATTTTTATCCAATTTAATTTGAATTTTTATATTAAAAATTTCTATACATATGGAAATTTTATCTTTGGAAAACCGCCTTTTCATCATGTTTTCAAGTTTAATTTTAAATTTAAATTTTCCATTTTTGTTAATTAAGTTTGAAAAAATGGATTCCATATTTGGAATCAAAATATTTAATATTATATAATAATTTCTACTTAATTTTTGGTAAAAATGAATAGTTTATGCAGTAAAAATTAATTACTACAGTTAAGGTTAAAACGAGTTTATCGAGGTGTTAAACCATAATATAAGGGTACTTTTACCATTAAAACTATTCTAAATACTATTTTATGGAAATATTTCAAACTTATCATATCACAACATCTCATATAAGGGCATTTTTATGAATATTTTTTGGTAATGACTATATCATTTTGTATTTGTTTAGGAAATTTCCATGTAGTTTCCAAGTGGGTAATTTTCCACATTTATAAAAGGATGTACCTTATAATCTCCTATTAAAACTCCCAAAGAATTTTGGATCTATCAATACCTTCAAAAATACTTTCTTTACTTCCCTCTCCATGGATTTTATACAAATGGTAAATGAAACCATTGATCGTGTGTACGACAGACTACCGCCTCACAAATTGATGTAATTTGTTTTCCATCACCGCATCTCACAAATGGATATAATGATGGCTTTAACATATTTATGTGATATTTATGAAATAATTATTCTTATTAAATTATAATATCACATCTATCTTCTATCCTTACATTCTGTTGGAAAATGATAACATTGCTCATTGTACGTGTGGACTACTCCATCCACGAAGCGATGTGATACAATTTTTATTTTGTTTTAACATGGATAGTATTAAAGATATATTTAATGAATATATATGATATCTATTATATATTAATTATTATGTAATATTTAATTAATATTTACTTTTATTTCATTCTATCTATTGAGAATCTAAAATTAATGTTCATGCGTACATATGACTTACCATCTCCATGAACGGTGTAATTCATTTTCAATCTCTAACTTTAATGGATGACTCTAAATATGTATATATGGAATATAAATTTTATTATTATAGTTGTTAAAATTCTATATATTATGAAACCATGATTAAATTAAAATGATTGAAAATATAAAACCAAAATATACATGAAATACAAAACAGTTATTACCCAAAATGTGATTTTAACATGGAATTTTTAATAAAAAGGTAAAAAAAGATCACAAAAAAATATAAAGTATGATATATATAATAATAATTATTTAATAGATTTATAATATACATATATTTATTATATAGGTGGTTCTAATGTGTATGAAGAAATTTGATACTTGAGGTAAGGGGTTTTTAGTCTCTCTTATTTCTGGGAGACATATGTCATATTCACTACTAGTTTGTTTTGTGTGGAGTATATACTACCCATTTGATATGTTATATCATGAATCAAATTATTTAAATTATATTTAATGTTTTATTTAATGTTATTATTTAATGGGTATTATGTTTCAAAAGTATCCAAAGTGGTAAGGGATTTTTGACTCAAATTGTCTTTTTGGGACATATGTTATGTTATGAACCTCTATTATTTTATGGGGTGTATATACAAGAACCTTTTACATGTTATATCATGAATTTATTTGTTATGATGATATTTAACATTTCATTTAAATCTATTATTTCATGGATATTGTGATTCAAAAGTTACAAAAGCATGTAACACTATTGAAAAAACACCCTAAACCCACAGTTTAGAACCATGGGTATAACTCATAAAACGATGGGTATATCCTATACCCCTAGTTTTAGGAACATTGGTGTTGGGATGCATCGATATAGACCTATACCCATGGTTTTTAAACTTTTGGTGTAATTAATTTAAATGGCATGAACTATAGCCATGGTTTGACCAAACTGTGGGTATAGAACTATACCCATGGTTTGGTCAAACCATGGGTATACGTCATTTATTAAAAAAATACACTTGGATTTGATCCCAGCACCACCCACATGCAATCAAGAAACATTACCACTACCCTATAACCCATTTTATATTCTTATATACATATATATATATATATTATATTAAAGTATTTATTATTATATTTATTATTATTCACAAGTAATGGTCTAAACTATACCCATGTTTTTTTTCAAACCATGGGTATAGGTTCTTCTAGATATTTTTTCCATGAAACCTATTGGAACGGTTCACAGAAACCATGGGTATAACCCAAAATATACCCATGTTTTTTTAAACCATGGGCATAGGTTCTTCCCATGAATTTTTTTTCTATGAAACGTATACCCGTGGTTTTCCAATAAATATTGGTATAGGGTTGACCTATACCCACATTTATTTTAAAACCATGGGTATAGGTCCTTCTTGTGAAATATTTTTCCCCATGAAACCAATACACACAGTTATCCAAAAACAATGGGTATAGGGTGGACCTATACTCATAGTTTTTGTGAAACTGTGGGTATATCTTGGTTTTCTAGTAGTGTAAGGGATTTTCATCTCACCTTTATTTATGTGGGACACGTGCCATATTCACCACTTGTTTATTTTATGTGGTGTATATATAGGTTCTAGGCGTAGCGGAAGCGCGTTGGTGGGTGTACCCAACATTAATTTCATCATCAACAATGATCAATCTGAGATCCGTCATGATAATAAAACGCCAGATCATTGGAATAGAACGAAGAACAAAAAGAAAGAGGGGAGTCCCAGAACCATATATAGGATCATCATATGTTGGTTATAATTAATTTAATTAATTTACAAAAATTACCTTGATGGAATTATTTCTTCGTTGATGTCTTCGGTCATGATCCGATGTGATCCATCGTTGCATCGTAGAATCCAAGTGTAAGATTCCTCTCGCGGTGATCCACACATGCTCTACGTATCTCTGGACATCGCTGAAGGGATCTCCGGGTGCTAGCACAGAAGTTCCTTAACTTGTGATGTCCGCCTTCAATCGCCTTGATCTGGTGTAGGTGGATCTCTCTATCATAGTTTGAGAGCATTCTTGGTGGAAAAAGAATTATCTCTTGGCTTGAGAGATTTTTCAAATTCGTTGTGCACACACCCTCAAAATGGATAGTCAAATGAGAAATATATAATTGGGATTTTTAATTACATAGAATAATAAAATGAATTAATTACCTAGAAGAATTTATTCATTTTATTTAATTATTAGTAATACCCCATTTCTAATAATAACAGTTGACTATTATTATTACTTGACATGTGCCCAATGAATTACACCAAATATTATTTAATTAAATAAATAATATTATTTCTCATTGATTCCCAGAAAAACTAAATGGTGTGTATATATTAATATACATGGAATGTACTTTTATTTTCCATTTTTCTTAATTTCCTCCACCACATTTATTAGACCTTGAATAATGACTATTTATTTCTCAAATAAATACCACTGCATTACTCACTATTAAATATATTATTTCACCCACAACATATTCTCTCGAATAACTAGTGTCGAAATAAATGAGATCAGGCATCCTTGAATAATTATTAAACCACATTCGGGATAATATTTATTCAACTTGTTAAATTAATATTTAACTGAGATACTTGGACACACTTAGTGTGTGACCCTCTAGGCCTTTTTCTCAGTGGCATTAGGCAGAGCCTGCCTAAATTCCAAGGTTAGAGTTTGGAAACACACCAAGTCACCCATAGAGAAAGAATTTAACGTCACAATGACGTGTCACCTTCTACGAATGATTACCAATTAATGTAATCCCTTTGTCATGATATCTCGAATCAAGTGGGTTTCATACTAGTGCCATCAACCCATGTGCTCGATTATTCTTTATTTGAATTTTTGGAATTGAACTTGTCCATTCCTCACCATGGGCATGGATTTATTTAGGCTATATCAATTCCATCAAAGGTCTTGAGATATCTACTTTTTTTATGGAATAAAAGGTAAAAATCCTTTATCGCATTATCTATTAATGCAATATCACTCGTGACGCACCCAACATATCCTACCTCGCTACGAACAATGTGTCATCACAGTTTTCATCAATACATCTAAGTGCGTGATTTTTAATACCCATTAATAATAATATTAAAGTTTGAGGACCAATACAGAGATATATAGATAAGAACATCCAATGACACTATGAAATGTGGATTTCCTACTGGCAGGTATCATTCTCATAAAATCCTCCTGGACATTACCAAGGACGCACACCATGAGAAGGTGCCTCAGAGTTTTATGAGTCTTCACCCCTAATGGTCTGTATTCTTTGTGTCCCTAAAATAACATCATACATCCATAGAACATATATATTCAAGAATAGTGTTATGGAAATTCCAGGTTCTCATCATAATAGGGATCCACTATGACCCTTTAATGCAATAGCTATTCTTAGGAAATTATCACATGAATTGTCATGCAGAAGAAAAATCAAGATGTGATAAGGTATTTATTAATGAATGAAGTACAAAGTACTTGGTTATAGGCCACCAACTCCAACAGACTCCCACTTGGACTAGAGAAAACTGCTAACAACCTTTAACCCATTATCTCTCACATGATATTCAGGCTTCTACTGTGATAGGCCTTTAGTCATGGGGTCTGCTATGTTATCTTCTGTGGACACTCTTCTCACTGCAACTTCACCCCTTTGATAGAAATCCATCAAGAGGTGATACTTTTGGAGTACGTTCTTTATTCGTTGATGTGACCTTGGTTCTTTTACAAGAGACACCACTACAATATTATCACAATACAACATGATAGTATCTTTACTTCTAGGAACAACATCAAGCTCCTGGAAAATGTTCTGAATCTAGAAGGCTTCATTGGCTACATTAGAAGACACTATATATTATGAATCTATTGTAGAATTGGCGAACATTGGCTACTTTGAACTCTTCCAGCTCACAACTCCTCTATTGAGACAAAAAAGATATCCATATTGCAACTTCAGATTGTTCTAATCTGTTTGAAAACAAGCGTCAACATAACCTCTGATGATAAGATTCTTGTCTCCTCCATACTCTAGGAACATATCCTTAGTTCTTCTCAGATACTTAAGGATAGTCTTAACAGCAATCCAATGCTATTCTCCTGGATCTTCTTGATATCTTCCTACCATGCTCAGTGCATAGGCAACATCAATCCTGGTACATAACATGGCATACATGATGGATCCTATAGCCGAAGCATATGGGATCTTACTCATTCTATCTTTCTTTTGTTGTGTCTAAGGACACATTTTCTTATAAAGATGTAGGTCATTTGATATTAGAACCAATCCCCTCTTGGACTGTTCCATACTAAATATCTTCAGTATCTGGTCAATGTATGTACCCTGACTTAGTCCAAGTAGCCTCTTGGATCTATCACTAATGATCTTGATCCCTAGAATGTAGGCTGCTTCACCCAAGTCCTTCATGGATAAACACTTGTTCAACCAGTCCTTAACTGACTGTAAGACCAGTACATCGTTTCTAATAAGAAATATGTCATCAACATGTACTACTAGGATAATGACCGCATTACCACTAAACCACTTATAAACAAATGGATCACATTCATTCTTAATGTAACCAAATTCCTTTATGGCTTCATCAAATCGTATGTTACATGACCTGGATTCTTACTTTAATCGAGAAATGGATTTCTGCAACTTGAAAACCCATTTGGATTCACTTGGTGTTACAAACCCTTCTGGTTGTGTCATATAGACATCTTCTTAAAGGTTCCCGTTAAGGAATTCTATTTTGACATCCATTTTCCAAATCTCATAGTCATGGTAAGTTTCTATGGTAAGTATGAATCTTATGGATTTAAACATGGAAACTAGAGAGAAGGTTTCATCATAGTCAATTCTTGGATACTGTCTAAATCCTTTAGCCACTATCCTTACTTTATAGGTGTTAACTTTTCCTTCCATGTCCAGTTTTCTCTTGAATACCCATTTGCATCCAATAGGCTTTACATCAACTAGGTCATCGACCAGAACCCAAACTTGGTTATGATACATGGAATCCATCTCATAATTCATAACTTCTAGCCATCTTGAAGATTCTAATCTTTTTACTACTTCCTTGTAGGATAGAGGTTAATCATTGTCCAATAATAATGATTCACCATCCTCGGTGACTTGGAAACCAAAAATCTATGGTTCTCTTACCTCTCTTGAGATCCTACCTAGTACTTGTGTTTCTGGAATTTCTTCCACACGGACTTGTGGAACTTGTTCATGTACCAACTCCTGTGTTTCTTGAGCATTAACTTCATTGAAGTCAATATTTCTCCCACTATCCTTTTTTAGGATGTAATCCATCTCAAGAAATACATGTTGTCTAGCGATAAAAACATTCTTATCTGAAGGGTTATATATGTAATATACTTTCATTTCCTTGGGATATCCTATAAAGATACGCTTCATGCCCCGGGGTTCTAGTTTGTTGCCTAAGAAGGCCTTAACAAATTTCTCGCATCCTCATACACATGTGTGCGACAAAATGGGTTTATTTCCATTCCATAACTTAGAGGGAATTACATTTTCTACCTTAGTTGGTACTTGGCTTAATGTGTATGCTATATTTTGTAATGAATATCCCCAAAAGGATAATGGAAGATCTGCATGACTCATCATCAACCTCACCATTTCCAACAAGGTGTGGTTCCTCCTTTCACTAACACCATTCCAATGTAGTGTATAAGGAGGAGTGAGCTGAGATAGAATCCCAAACTCCCGTAGAAGATCGATGAACTCTTGGTTCAGATATTCTTCACCTCAATCCAATAAAAACTTATTTATCTTCTTACCATGATAATTATATACTTTATTATTGAATTCCTTAAATTCCATAAGGATTTGTACTTATACCTCATTAAGTAGACATATCCATATCTACTTAAATCATTAGTACAAGTAATGATGTAAGAATATCCACCTCTCGATTCTACTATAAATGGTCCACACACATCCATGTGAACCAATCTTAGAAGCTCTATGGCCCTTTCACCCTATCCACCGAAAGGTGACTTTGTCATTTTACCTTGTAAACAAGCGTGACATCTATCAAGTGGTTTTATCTCAGTAGAGTCTAAATAGCCATCTTGGTAGTGCTTTTTCAATCACTTCTCATTTTAATGACTGAGACGGTGATGCCACAACTGGGTGATGTATGAGTCATGTGAGTTTGTTTTGTTATCGATTTCCAACACTTGGTTTTAGTAATTTAATACATACAAACCATTATTTAAATGCGCCATACTATAACATACATTGTTCTTATAAAGGAAGAAACCATTACTTACAAAATTGAAAATAAATCCATCCATATCCAAACATGATATTGGAATTATGTTTTTGGTAACACTAGGCACATAAAAATAGTTATGTAAAACCAAAAACATCCCAGTTGGCAATGAGAGGTGGTAATTTCCAATTGCTAATTCAGCCAGCCTCACTCCTTTGGCAGGTCGAAGATCCACCATTCCTCTAGAAATCTTTCTAAATTTACTTGGTTCTTACATTTTAATATAGATGTGAGATCCATATGTTTTATATAATACCCAATGTGTAGAAATGGAATGATTACACTCTATAACGAACACACCTTTAGTGCCCCCACGCTTCTGGGTGAAACTCCTCTTCCAGTGGCCTTTCTTTCCACATGAAAAACATACCGCCTACCATTATTTACCCTGGCTCTAGATCTTCCCCTTCTTGGAGGGACGATTATCAGGGGCTTAAGATCATTTATAATTCCTTGGTCCCTTTTCCTTGTCCTTACTTTTCTTATTCACCATAAGGACTGTTGGTTTGTCATGCCTGATGTCCTTATCTACCTGGAGAATTAAGGTCAGAAGTTTTGATAGACTCTTCTCATTGTTTCTCATGTTATTGTTGATAATAAAGCTAGAGAAGGTCTTGGGTAGTGATGATAAGATGATATCTATACACAACTCATCCAAGAACTTAATCCCTATGATTTCCAAATGTTCAATGTAGACAATAATATTGACTACATGATTCCCCGATGGCTCAGAATCTCTATGCATAGATGTAAACAAAGCATTGGAGATCTTATATCTCTCCTGTCTCAACTTCTCTTGGTAGAGTTCCTTAAGGTGAGACATCATGCTATACGCATCCATGTTTTCATGTTACTTCAAGAGTTCATTAGATATGGCTGATAGCATGAAACATTGGACATCTGTGGAATCATACAAATGTTTCATATAGAGAGATAAATCCTCATCACTGGCCTGTTTCCCTGGTGCAATTGGAATAGGCTCTTCCAGTACATACAATTTCCTCTCGTGGCAAAGGATGACATGTAAATGCCTCTGTCACTCATGGAAATTGGTGCCAGTGAGAAGGTTTTCCTTCTCGAGTATGGTTCGAAATGATATATTTGAAGTCATTTTCTTTCCATTTCTAAAAATTAATATGAGCAAAGGTTTAGTACTTTATTATGATAAAACTGATACAAATAAATAAATTAATACTTATTAGTCTCCCACTATTTTATCGAAATCCAATAGCCCTCACCATTGATTTCATAATATTCTATTTACTGAATATTCTAGTGGCAAGGATCCATATTTCCCTTCTCATTACCCCAATTAGGGTTGGTCAAGCAACTTGAAGGGTTTTAGATAGGCATCCCAAATGCCAATTACATTAACTCGCAGCTCCTTGATCCGTTGAGTGGACTCCCCAATCCTAAAATCATTTTATTTTGGATTTCCTCAATCTATGCCTCTTGGTCACACCAAGTCCTACTGTGGCAGTCAACCCATGATGCAGACCAAGTGAATTCAACCCAAAAAATTGAATTAGAATTCCCTGATAATTAAAAGAACACCAACTAGGGTAGGTCAAGAACTTTGAACTATGGTTTGATTCTAACTAAGATCATGGAAGGCTATACCGAATTAATATTTCTTTGAGGAATTATTATCCTTATAAGTAAATTTCAATTTTATTATCTTTGATTACATTCTTGTAATTATCTAGTGGGATATACTTAAGTTATTAACCATGTCTAAGATAATATTTTACGCACAAGCCGGTCTTATTTTAGTTCCATCTTGCATGCTTGTTTAATTCATTAATTGTGTGATCCTGAAAACACACCCACAAAAAATAAACCATGCAAATGACAAAAGTAAAATAAATGGTATGATCATGAGATTGTTCTATTGGATAGTTTATCTAGTGGTTGATAAACTAACCCAAGACCTAAGGGAGAAACACCTTGAACCTTTTGGGTTCATGTTTACAACTTTCCACCTATCCACTTTTGTATCATCTTAGATTGGTTTCACCTTGGCTCCTAAATTAAGCCGCATCCACTTGCTTGGGAGCTCCATCAATTATATATTCTTTTATCTCACATGCAGGTGAGGGGTAAAATGGGGTTTTACATAAAAGAAACCTTGGGAGTGCATGCCCTATATATTAATGAGGGGAAGGATCGCAGGCCAAAAAAATTAATTTAAATAAATAATTTAAAATAAACCATTCACATAAAAATGTCTTGGTCTAGATCATGATCATCCATGCATGCAATGATATTTATGCATAAATAAAACTAGCATTCAGTTCTTTAATCATTTTTTGCTTAAGATAAATCACGCTCGAATAAATTAATTATCTTTATTTAATCAATCCCTTTATCTTAAACCCTTTTCTGAATTTCCTTGAGATTCTCATCTATCAGAATTTTAAACAAATAAATTTATTTAAAATTATATTTGTACGTAACTTGTACCTTGGAGGCAACCCAGTGAATTCCTGTTCATAACTCCCAATGACTAGAAATAAACATTACACATATGTTAAATTAAAAACCACTATCACGTGTTGTGCCTCATCTTTACACCTACACTATGGTACACGTCTCAAGGGTTTTTATAATATAATAATAAATTTTAATAAATCTGCATAATTTGGAAGAGTACATGGTGTGTAGTTCTAACTACATGGCGTGTACTTTTGTTTGCCGTCTATTATAAGTACATGCCTGGGGACATGGAGTGTTGATGTACTTCAGAAATTTTTAGAGTACATGGTGTGTTCAATGGGACACATGCCATGTAGTATCTGTGTTACACGGTTTCCAGCCAGGCAAGCCATATATGGGGTACACGGTCCAACCCTAACCCAAAGGGACTACATGTCGTGTTCCATGGGCCACATGGCGTGTATTTTGGAAACCGTGTGGCACCTGTTCCAGGTCAACACATGGAGTCTTAAAGACTTAGATAGGATCTATTTACACGACCTGATTTGGCGGACCAGTCCAATGCATTGAACCTAGACTACACAGAGTGTGCTTCAAAATACACACTATATATTTTGGTGTTGTACAACCAGGAACGTTTGGAACCTCTATATGAGATCCTCTATTTTATTTTAGTAAAAATAAAAATAAAAATATGTTTCTGTAAGGTGAACGAGAAACGAGTGAGGAGGAACAAATCTCGAGATTCAGATTTAAATAATGATTAACTTGAATTGAAACAACTATATTATTAAATGCGTGAATCACCAATGAAAAAATAAATAATTATAATCAATGATATGAATCCCTTTGATACCACTTGTAGGTTTCAGGTGTAGAGGAAGCACATTGGTGGGTGTACCCAACTTTAATTTTAGCGTTAACAATGATCAATCTGAGATCCTTCATGATAATAAAATATCGTATCTTCGGAATAGAATAAAGAACAAGAAAGAAAGAGGGGAGTCTAGGAACCATATAGAGGATCATCATATGTTGGTTATAATTAATTTAATTAATTGACAAGAATTACCTTGAAGTAATTATTTCTTCATTGATGTCTCCGGTCACAATCCGATGTGATCTGTTGTTGCATCGTAGAATCCAAGTGTAGTATTCCTCTAACAGTGATCCTCAAATGCTCTACGTATCTCTAGACATCACTGAAGGGATATCCAGGTGCTAGTGCAAAATAACCTTCGCTTGCGATGTCTGCCTTCAATCGCCTTGATCCAGTGGAGGCGGATCTCTCTCTCGTAGCTTGAGATCATTTTTGGTGGAAAAAGAATTCTCTCTTGGCTTGAGAGGTTTTCCAAATCTGTTGTGCACACACCCTCAAAATGGCTAGGCTAATGAGAAATATATAATTGTGATTTTTAATTACATATAATAATAAAATGAATTAATTACCCGAAAGCATTTATTCATTTCATTTAATTCTTAGTAATACCCCATGTCTAATAATAAAAGTTAACTATTATTATTATTTGACATGCACCCAACGAGTTACACCTAATATTATTTATTTAAATAAATAATATTATTTCTCATAAATTTCCAGAAAAACTACACGACATGTATATATTAATATACACAGTGTGTACTTTAATTTTAAATTTTTCTTAATTTCTTCCACCACATTTATTAGACCTTGAATAATGAGTATTTATTTCTCAAATAAATATCACTACATTACTTACTAATAAATATATTATTTCACCCACAATATATTCACTCAAATAACTTGTGTTGAAATAAATTCGATCAGGAATACTTGAATAATTATTAAACCACATTCAATAATAATCTTTATTCAACTTGTTAAATTAATATTTAACTGAGATACATGGACACACTTAGTGTGTGACCCTCTAGGCCTCTTTCTCAGTGACATTAGGCGGAGCCTGCCTAAAGTCCAAGTTTAGTGTCTAGAAACACGCCTAGGAACCCATAGAGAAATAATTTAATGCCACAATGACATTTCACTTCCTATGAATGCTTACTATGTAATGGAATCCCTTTTCCACGATATCTCGAATCAAGTAGGTTGCATGCTAGTGCCATCAACCCATGTGCCTGATTATTCTTTCTTTGACTTTCTGGAATTGAACTTTCCCATTCCTCAGCATGGACATGGACTTATTTAGGCTATATCAATTCCATCAAAGGGACTGAGATATCTACTTCCGTTATGGAACAGAAGGGACAAATCCTTTCTCGCATTATCTATTAATGCAATATCACTCGTGATGCACCCAACGTATCCTACCTCGCTGCGAATAGTGTGTCGTCATAATTTTCATCAATACATCTAAGTGCACGAGTTGTAATACCCATTAATAATAATCTTAAAGTCTAAGGAAAAATACACACGTCTGCAGATAGGAACATCCAATGACACTATGAAATGTGGATTTCCTACTGGCGGGTCTCGTTCTCATAATATCCTCCTGGAAATTACTAAGGGTGCACACCATGAGAAGGTGCCTCAATGTTTTATGAGTCCTCACCCCTAATCACTACAGGAAAAAATGAATATTTGCGATGGGATCCCGTCGCAAAAGGTCTTTTGTGATGGGGCTCCATCGCAAATCGCCCGTTGCCAAAAACGGCGTCGCAAATAGGTGTTTTTGCGGCGTCCCATCGCAAAAAAATTACTTGCGATGATATTTTTCCCCCCGTCGCAAATGAGTTTTCATTTATATATAAAAAAGGTATTTGCGACGGGTCGTCGTAGATATATTAGTTGTGACAGGTCAGAATCCCGTCGGAAATGCGAAATTTAAAAAAATACTTGCGACGAAGGTATTTGCGACGGACCGTCGCAGAAAGGTTTTCCCGACGGGTATTCGTCCGGTCACAAATGGTACAATAAAAAAACCTTTTACGACGGGAATTCCTGTCGCAAATGTTCCCGTCACAAATATTAAAAAAAATAAAAATAAAATAAAATAATTATTACAAATTGTATAATATTATATAAAAATAATAATAATAATAATAATATAAATAAAAAAATATATAAAATATAATTATGAAATATTAATATAAAATAATAATAATATGAATATAAATAATATAATATAATATAATAATACTAATATTAATAATATAAAAAATTAATATAATAATATTATTATTAAAATATCTATATAATAATAATAATATGAATAATATAAATAAATTATATTATTATAATATTAATAATAAAAAATATAGATAATATAATTATGAAATTTTAATATCAAAAAAAAATAATATGAATATAAATAATATAATATTATATATTATGAAATATTAATATCAAAAAATAATAATAATAGTATTAATATTATTCATATAAAAAATTAATATAATATTATTATTATTAAAATAAACATACATATTTATGAAAAAATAATATAAATATTATTAATATTAATAAAATTATAAAATTATAAACTTCTCAATATTAACAATAAATATAAAATATTAAAAGCAATATTACTAAAATAAGAAGACATTAAAAATAATACTAATAAGTTATAATATATTTTAAAAAAATATAAACAAATTAAATCCGGTAATATTCAAACCAATATGAAAGAGGAATTGTAAATAGTTAATATGACAATAAACTACGAACTCAAATGTTTATTACATCTAAAAAAATCACTAGGGGGGTGGATAATCTGGAGGACCTGGAGGAGGTGGTGGAGGAAACTCCATCCCTAAACTATGAGTCAGACGACACATATACTCCCCATACTCCTGATATTGCTCCTCATATCAACGTCTCTCCTCATCCTTCTACTGACGAATCTGCTCCTGCCATCGACGCCTCTCCTCATCGGGTTGCTGACACATCTGCTCCTGCCCCTGGCGCAAATCCTCAATAAGCTGACTCTGAGCACACAGTTGCTCTTGATACTGTGAGGCAGAAGATGATGTCTCTCTATGAGCTCCTCTCAAGCTGGACGCCGACATCGTAGCAGTACCATAATAATCTTCGGGAGTCAAATGAGAGCTGATACCAACTACTCGGCCCTTTTCGAAGGCATATTGGGTCGCCAGCATCCATGTTGTCTCATCAAAATGGTGGGCACTAGTCTGATCACCCATCTCGTCTTGACTCTCAGCCTGTGTCTGAGAGGTCGTGGCCTCATATGACTCCTTATGTTTCAATTAGAAATTAAAATAATGAAAAGATTATATGCATTTAATTTATAAACTGAAAAGAAAATAATACTGACCACAATCTGACGCTGGCGATCACCTCTAATCTCTCCAGTAGTCAGGTCAGTGTACATCCTCCGATAAACACCGTACGCCAAAATACCAGGCTACTCTACTTTCTATATGAATATAAAATAAACTATTTATATTTAAAGTTGTATAAAATATTAAAAAAAGTACTTACCAGACGCTCTCTATGCGCACTGAATGTACGACTACCGGCTCGATACGTCACCTCTTGTCTCCCCCGATTCTGTCGACCCAATGCAGATCTCCTATGAAACCGACCACCCAACCAGTGTGTACATAATCCATCCCAAACGTGAGATGAAATGTATTATGGTTAGTGGGATCTACAGGACTCGTCAAATTCTGTCACTCTGGCTTTCTTCACAGCCATCTTTCTCAAATTATGCAAAAACTGACGGAAACAGTCACGCATAGACACCACCCATGTCGCGTGGATAGTGGCACACATGCTCTCATATATGGGATACCATAAACCCTAATATAAAGTTATTAATGAATTAAATTTCAAAATAAATAATATTTAATTACGTACCAGCCAATGATCGAACATGGCGGCCTGCACATCAGTGGGAATCTGATCCCATGTGAGCCCGAGCTGAGAAAAATAATTGCGCAAGATAGTGCTCCCCTGTCCAATAGCAATATGCGTAAAACTATGGAAAAAGAATAAATAATTAAACAATTAGAATATTAATAAATTATATTGAAAGATAACTAAAATACACAGGTTACCATACCACGGCGTGTGCGCATCGAATCCAAGAGGTGGATGTCGCTCCGGGATAGGATCTGGAATCATCAGTCTAGCAAGACCACGCCCCCTCCGAGTTCTCCCTGTAGTGCCAACAGCCTGAGGGTCAGATGACTCAAAAACCTCATCATCCATAGGTAGATCAACCTCCAGCAACTGACGATACGTTTCCAAGTCCATCTGAAACATGAAATGATTGTTATTAGAAAACAGTTGAAAATAACTATTATGTATAGATATATATTTTTTATGATTCTAACCATCATTTTACTGTGTCAATGTTCATCTTCATCATCATGTTTATAGTTTTCAATGTCAATGTCTTCATCTTCCTCATCAACATCATCAATTTCCATATTAGTTTCACTTTCATCATCTCTTGTCATTTCAAATTCAGTGGTAACATCATTGAAAACATCATCACCATCGACCCTTAACTATGGGGTTTCATCCATAATATTCACGTCTCTTTGTGAAAAAGATGTTTTTTGAGGAGTGTCCTGAAAAATTTCATTTCCTTGCACTTTAGTGGAACCAAATTCAGTTTGAGTAAACTGATTTTCTCAAGATTTAACTTTTATTATACTCCACCAATCATCCAACTCTTTTGCAGTAGCACAGTATTTTGCATAATAAATTTGATGTGCCTGATGAGCCAATAAAAATGGTTCATTTACTACAAGAAGAATTTTATGTTTAATATCAACAATTCCATGAGTCGGATGAATATGCAAGCCTCTCTCAGTATCCATCCATCGACATTTAAACATTGTTACATAATTCTGTCCCAAATAACACAGTTCAATAATTTCTTCAAGAATGCCGTAAAAGTCAACTTCAATATCTCTATGATGTGATCCCTTCAAAAAAAACACCACTATTCATTGTTTTCTTTGATTCCCCATATGCACGTGTATGAAAGCGATAACCATTCACCACATATGCATTATAAGATTTAACCATTTTGGATGGTGGGATACTCAATATATGCAATCGATTATCAATCTTATCAGCATGTAAATATAGCTAAAAATTTGTAAAACATTTATCACTATTACAAGTAATAAATTGATTTTATATGTAAAACCAAAAAAGAATGCATGTTACCAGTTTTTGAAACCAATAGGAAATTTTTTTTTTGCCGATGTTCTTCTAAGCTAGCTGCTATAATTTGTGGAAATTGTTTCTTGATATGATCATCATATAACTGATAAATACAATATGATTAATTTACTATAACAGAATCTATAGAATAAGGGATAAGAGCACTCACTATAAAATTGGTGACATTTCTTCACAGTTGAGTAGAACATATGTATGATCTCTATGATGTTCATCATCTGAAATCCTTCTATCATGAACTCCACCAAATCCAAGTTCGGGCTGATTGACAACTGATAATTGATTGTTCATATCATCATCAACATTCCCCTCGTTCTAGCACATGCAGTTAAATTTTGAGAGATATTCAGATTCAAAATAATGAGAGCAGAATAAAGTAATTTCTTATTGCAAATAAGCTTCATCAATTGAGCATTCAACTGATGCTTTGTTACAAACTTTTTTCTTCAATTTCTGCATGCATCTCTCAAATGGGTATATCCATCGAAACTAAACCGAACCTCCAAATTTTTCTTCATGTGGCAAATGTAATATAAAATGTTCCATAGAGTTAAAGAAAGCCGACAGAAAGATTTTTTCCAATTTGCATATTATTACAACAACAGCTTCTTCCAGTTTTCTTAGTGTATCGTAGTCTGTTGTCACCGCAAACATGTCTTGGAAAAAATATGATATATCTATTATTGAATCCCAAATCTTAGAATTCAAAAAACCTCTTAATCTAATAGGCATACATCTTTTAATTATAACAAGACAGACATGTCTTTTTAATCCGATAATATTACCATTTTTAACACATCTGCCCAAGTTGGAATCATATTAATCTGGAAGTCTCAAATCTGCAATCCACTGACAAAATAATAAGTGACTCTCTTTGGTCAGTGTATAAGCTGGTTTTGGATTCATTAATCTCTGAGATCTGACATTTTCAAACAATTCATGTTCTGGTCGCCTGCAAATTTGCGCAAGATATAATTGTGCCTTTACATTATCTTTGGTTTTACCCGGTGTATCCAAAACTGTATGAAATAAATTATCAAAACAATTATTCTCAATATGCATGACATCCAACATGTGTCGGACCAACAAATTAGACCAATATGGCAGATTCCAAAAAATGCTCCGTTTTGTCCAATTGTGTTCTTTCCTAAAACCATTAATTTTCTGTTGGTTTATTTTCGGTCCAAAAGTGATAGAAGGTAATGAAAATACAACTGATTGTAACTCTATACCTGAGATAATTTTTCGAGGTTCATCTCTTTCAATTCTTCCTTTTATGAAATGAGATTTATTCCTCCGAAAAGGATGATCAATTGGAAGAAATCTGCAATGACAGTCAAAATAGCAAGGTTTTTTTTCCATTCACGAGCATAAATGCTTTGTTGTCTCCCATACAGTAAGGACATGATTTTGGACTATGTGTACTCCAGCCAGATAACATACCATATGCCGGGAAGTCACTAATTGTCCACATCAAAGCAGCTTTCATTACAAAATACTGTTTCGCAATAGCATCATATGTACCAACACCATGACTCCACAATAAATTTAACTCATCAATCAGTGGTTTCAAATAAACATCAATATTCATTTTCAGATGTCCTAGGATTAATAATGTCAAAAAGATATAAGGCTCTTTCATCAACATCCATGGAGGAAAATTGTACAGAGTTATAATGACAGGACAACAGGAATACTGACTACCAAAAGATCCAAATGGACAAAAACTGTCAGTAGAAAGACCCAATCGCACGTTCCGGGATTCTAAAGAAAAAGACGGATGCAATTGATCAAAATGTCTCCATGAATCACCATCAGATGGATGAATCAAGCTTTTACCATTTGAAATATTGGTTTTGTGCCATGACATCATTGTCGTTGTGTTCTGAGACATAAATAAACACTACAAGCTGGGTGTAAGTGGGAAATATATCAACTGTTTTACAGGAATCAATCCAGACTTCCCTGATTGTGCTTCTTTATACCTCGATTGTCCACATGTGGGACAACTATCCAACGAATCATTTTCACCAGAATATAAGATGAAATCATTTGAACATGCATGGAACTTCTGACAACTAAGACCTAGAATATGAATGAGTCTTTTTCTCTCATAATAATTATCAAGCAGCACATTTCCTTCAGGTAACAGTGCTTTAACCAAAGAAAATATCTGATCAAAACAGTTATTTGACATTCCATTATCTGATTTAATAGACATAAATTTCGCAACTGCTTCTAATTTTCTTATCTTGAAACCAGGATATAATGCATCCTCAGCAGACCTGAATAACTCAGCAAATTCAAATGGTGCCAACTCAGGAGGTAAATCAACATCATCCTCGATTTCTATTTATTGAACGGATGACCCTGCAACATCATATACTAAATTCTGAAACCTTGATAGATCCAAAATCAAATTATTAGTATCTTCTCTGGAACTGTGTTCACCGTGTTGATACCAAAAAATATAATATGATTGAAAACCATAACGCAAGAGATGTTTCCCAATGATGTCAAATGTCTCAAATGTTCTCAGAGAACATTTTTTACAAGGACACTTAATTGTCCCTTCTGAAACAAATTCTGGGTTTGATGATGCAAATGATAAGAAAGCTTCAACACCATCAACATATACAGGATTTAAACTAGAATCATTTGGATTTCTGTGCTGATTTATCCAAGCACGATCATCTAATAATGATTGATGTCGATTTCCTTGTTCTATATTCATATATATGTTTATACACAATTTAAAACCATTACTATTGTTAAATAATTTGATATAAGAAACAATATCCTCAAAAAAGAAGATACATAATTATAGTTATTTATTAGTAATTACCAATAATTATAGGTGACATAGTTAGTTTGTAATCATACCCACTAATTATTATTAATTTAGAAATACTTAGCAATACTTGGCAAAATGAAATATGCTTGAATAATGAAATAAAATTTTGTAATCATCGTTGTGGAGATTATATTACTAATTATTCGGATTTTTCTGATGACTCATCTCTTTTTAACATTCTCCCGACTGAAATCAGTATGAAAAACTTGCTCTGACATATGTTAGAGCACATTTTTCATACTGATTTTAGTGGGAGAAAGTATCAAAGATATGAGACGTTGAACAAAAGGTATCCGTCAATCTGCTGGAAATTGTGCCAATTTATAACCATGTACTTGAATTTATTTGATTTTTGATTAATTTTATTATTAATTATTACTAATTATTACAAATCTCAATATTTCCAATAGATTTTTCTCTATTCTTAACATGTTCAAATCTTAAAGAGTTGTCAATTTTCAGGTCATGCCTAATAAAAAGTTTTCATCAACCCTGTCCAATTTAAACTCTATAATTGTCGTTACATTGTTGATCATCTCACAAGTAGTGTTGCAATAGGACGACACAAGTAATGAGAAAGACATGACTTGGGTTGTCCTATTGAAACGCTACTTGCGAGGTGATCAACCAAGCAAGAACAATTATAGAGTTTATATAGGACACGATTGACACAAACTTTTTATTGGGCAGGACCTGAAAATTGGCGACCCTTTAAGATTTGAACTGTTAAGAATAAAGCAAAACTTGTTGAAAATATTAATAATTGTAATATTTTATAAATATTTTATAATTTTAATAATATTAATATTTTTTATAAATATTAAACATATAATAATAAAATAATTATATTTTAAGTATTATTTAACTATTAATATTAGAGTAATATAATATTTTATATTATGTTACTATTTATGTTACTAATTATATTATTAATTATATTACTAATAATGTTACTAATTAGAAATGCAAAGATATGCATATAGGTCGGGTGGTTAATCGATTAATGAATAGAAAAACAAACATAATTGACTGCTCATCTACCTCCATTTTATTTTCATTTGTGTGTTGAGGTTGACAGGAAACTTCTCCCTCCACATATAATATGTGCTTTTACTGTCAAAATTATAAGCCTCCTCACCTCTATATTGGCGAGGAGGTTGATAATTTTGACAGTAAAAGTATATATTACATGTGGAGGCTGAAGTTTCCTGTAAAGCCTCAACACACAAAAGGAAAGAAAATTGAGGTAGATGAGCGGTCAATCACGTTTTCTAATTATCCTAATTGTTTCCTAATTATCCTAATTGTTTCCTAATTATCCTAATTGTTTCCTAATTATCCTAATTTTTTCCTAATTGTTTCCTAATTATTTTTCCTAAATAAATCTAATTGTTTCCTAATTAAATATAATTTTTTCCTAATTAAATCTAATTGTTTCCTAATTAAATCTAATTGTTTCCTAATTAAATCTAATTGCTTCCTAATTAAATCTAATTGCTTCCTAATTAAATCTAATTGTTTCCTAATTAAATCTAATTGTTTCATAATTAAATCTAATTGTTTCCTAATTAAATCTATTTTTTTCCTAATTAAATCTAATTTTTTCCTAATTATTTTAATTGTTTCCTAATTATTTTAATTGTTTCCTAATTATTTTAATTGTTTCCTAATTATTTCTAATCAATTAAATCTAATTATTTCCCAATTATTAGATAATTATTTTAATTAAATCTAATTATTTATTAATTATTTGATAATTATATATTTATTTCTAATTATTACCAAAACATCCCCCGGGAGTGTCGAACCAAGAGTGCAGCAAGGCCTGTTATTGTGTACCAGGTTACCCCAAGTCAAGCTCGAAACACCTTGTAAGAGTTTTCACTCCTAGGTACATCTGTGCCAGAGCCACCTCTACTTCTTCGTATCCAGACAAGGATTATTCGGTACAACCACATAAACTAATTATACTATATAGCTAAATATTCTATTAAAAAAATAAAATTAACAATTAAAAATAATTTAACAATTAAAAAATTATAAATACCTTTAGTAATCTGCTCCTTCTAACTCCTTCCTTCCTCTTCTCGAAAGAAAAAATTAAAACGAAAAAAAATTTCTACTCAGAACTGAAAATTAGAGAGAGAGAAGAATAGAGATCTGAATGTTATGAAAAAAATAGATGGGTGTATATATAGTTTAGATTATTTGCGATGGTCGTATTTTCAATGGTCTCCCATCGCAAATACTAGGTATTGCGACGAGATACCGTCGCAAATGCCTTCGCCCGCATTAAATACAGGCAGTGGGTAAAAGGAATTTTGCGATGGTCCCGTCGCAAATAACCACCATTAGCGACGGGAGGATATCCCCATCGCAAATTTCTATTTACCGCTGCCGGTATTGGCGACGGGGTTCATCGCAAATACCTTCACCCGCATTAATTACGGGCGGCGGGTAAAAGGGTTGTTGCGACGGTCCCATCGCAAATGCCACACCATTAGCGACGGGCGGATATCCCCGTCGCAAATTACTATTTACCGCCGCCAATATTTGCGACAGGCGCATATCCCTGTCACAAATTTCTATTTACCACCACTGGTATTTGCGACGGGACCCATCACAAATAACACCTATTGGATTCTCTGTTGCGATAGGTAAATAGTCCCATCGCAAAAATGTATTTACCACCACCGGGTAGTTGCGACGAGTTGAAGGTGACCGTCGCAAATAGGCTTTACAGCGGCCGGTATTGGTGACGGGGCCGGTCGCAAATAACATTGGGTGAATATTTGTTTGCGACGGGGAAATTTCCCCATCGCAAATACTAGTTACCACCTCCGGGTACTTGCGACGGGTAGCCTTTTACCCGTCGCAAGTAGCCTTCCCGCATTTTGGCATGCAAACCGCGCCATTGCAATTGCGACGAGACCTGTATTTCCGTCGAAAATAACTGGCCATTTGTGACGGGAATATATTCCCCTCGCAAAAACTCTTTTCATCGGATTTTTTGCGCTGAGAATATGGCTCGTCGCAAATACCCCGTCGCAATAAGCATTTTTTCCCGTAGTGAATGGCCTGTATTATTTGTGTCCCTCAAATAATATTATCCCGCCATAGAACATATATATTCAAGAATAGTGTTATGGAACTTCTGGGTTCTCTTCATAGCAGGGATCCGCTATGACCCTTTAATGCAACAGCTATCCTTAGGACATTATCACATGCATTTTCATGCAGAAGAAAAATCAAGATGTGATATGGTATTTATAAATGAATGTAGTACAATGTAGTTGGTTTTAGGCCACCAACTCCAACAGTATATACTACCCATAAAACTATTTTATGATTATTATTATGAAAATTATGGTATATACATATCTAACTAAGTTTATTTCTTTCATGGGGATTATGATATAAAATTTATCAAAGTGGAAAAGGGTTTATGTTATAATCTCATTATTTATTAGGATTGTTTATGATTTAATTTATGATGATGAAATTTTATGGTCCACCTCTCAAGAAAATCATGAAATATATTATTATTTGTTTATTTATAGGGAATACATTTTCCTTTCATTTTTATATCTTTAGGAACTAAATATTCCCAATTAATGTTTTTAAGAAAAAATAATTTATTTCTCTCTTAAGTCGAAAATCATTTTTCTTCCATGTCTATGTTTTCTAAAAAAAATTTAAGGGAAGTTTTTAAAATTATATAATTATTTTATAAATACATTTTTACCCATGTTTGATTTTTACAAAATGGTTTGAATGGAATCTTATTGTCATTTTCTGGATGAGGCACTTTTGACTTTTTACTGAATATATGAAAGGATTCTTTGTTTTAACATGTACAACATGAAAAATTTCCTTCCATAATGACCTCTTAATGATTTAAAGATTCCATTATAAGTTTCCAAGATTATATTCAAATATGGTTTTCTCTTTTATATTTTTGTAATTTTTTTATTTTAAATAAGTGATTTCAAAATGGAAATGATATTTTCCTCAAGAATGTTTTATTTATCTTTTTATGGAATTTATATTCATCAATGGAAACAACCTTTGTTGTTTCTTATGTTTTACTAGAGATATGATCAAATGTTTCTATCCTTATTATTTCTCTATATAGTTTATAATTATGATAAAATGATGATTATAAAACCCATTTATTTTTCCATGGGTTATGCTATGATGGATTGATGAAATGTTTTTCAAACTTGATTTCTTTGAATGGGTTATCATATAATGAAATGATGAATGTTTAATGATATTATGGCATAAAAATGTATGAATTATGTGATGGGTGGGAACTATATATCCCTACAATGCATTGAGTACGGATTTATATCCCATAATATAATTATGGGAAACAAGTTGATGTGATTGATCCATTATGGGAACATACTGATGTGCTTGATCTAATATGGGAAACAAGTCAATGTGCTTGATCCACTATGGGAAACATGTGATGATTCCTGATCCGTCGTGTTGTGGGAAATAGGTAGTTATACCTAATATACTATGATTTGATGGTCTAAATGTTTAACCATGAAATATGAAACGGTTTCTACACTTATAATTGTGCCGCACTTATATGAAATAAAATTATAGTTCATGATTGATTTATTATTATTTATCACTCTTATGATGCATGTATTGAAAATGATAATGTTTTATTCCATGACTCTTGTTTATGATATTTGATATATTGGGTATGAACCTTATAAGTTATGTTCATAATTTAATACCCTTATTATTATCTTATGCCTTCTTATGATCATCGATTGATATATACCATGTTTACCCTTACTGATTATTTGATATCACCATATCTTATGTTTCCTTTCTCCAGGTTATAATGGAAGGTTTAAGTAGGGTATTCATATAAATTTTACTAAATGGGATGATCTTTATGAGAGATGTTGGAGATATTTCATAAAATAGTAATATTGTATATCTAGTCTCTAAATACACCAAAACATTATGGTCCTTAAGTGTACATTTGTTAAATAAATTGAATATTCATCAAAACAGATGTCACATTTATGTATGGAAGTCCTAGTTTGATATATTCATAGTTTTATTGTTTGATAAATTCTTGGAATTGTGAAATATATCATAATTTGAACTTCATGAATTGTTTGGAACTATAAAGGTTTTTTATGGAGTTTATTTGAAGCTTACAAATATTGTCAAAACCATAGAGAATTATATTCAACATTAACCTAGGAAAATCCATGGTCAAGATATCATAATTTTTATATTCTATTTTACTTTTTCTTTTTATAAGGTTGTAAACAAGAGAGCAATATTTCCAATGTGTTAAAAGATTAACTCAACCCATGGACACCTTTGGATGTGGAAGCCATTTGATTACAACTGAGTTATCTCCATCATTCTCATATAATTGAGATTAGAAAAATCAACTTCAAACTGTAACGCCCTGACCCCAGTTACCCAGAGTTGGTGCATTATTACATAACATTGGAATGATCACAAAAGATCAAGTCTCGAAATACCGATTAGTTTAATAGCCTTGGAATCAATAGATACATTCATAAATATTACATTACATCATAAAGTGAAATCTACAACAACATATTGTCTCCACACTCATATCCCCTTATACTATCCCTATAGGTCATTCATAAAATACTTCTTCACATCATGGAAAAAATAAAACATAGAAAGGGGTGAGATCAAATGCCTTGTAAGTATAACGATATAGAGGAAACTTTCATAAATATGCATAAATATTTAAGGCAATGTATAACTAAAACAAAAGCCTTTTAAACATGAAATTCAGCATAATATGACAGAAATAAAATGAAATAATTCCATTTACTTATTCACATGGATATTCTACTAGTCGAATAATCACATTCAATATCAATAACCACTTTCATAATGATGGAATGCATAATGCCAGACTATCATAGCCCAATAGTAAAGGACTTGTTCCAAGACTACAAATAAGATTTTGTCAAGGCCCTGTTCTAAGACACTAGTTTGTCTCATGAGACCCACCGATGCATCGAGGAGCTATAACGGGCTCCACCCATCACTTACTAAGTCCAATGCATTCCTCATATGAACATGTTTAAATATAACATAAACATTTGTATTAAAACTAGCATACGAAATGTCAATACTTTCTCCATAAACCATGAATGGTATAAAAATAACACATCCATAGTCAAACATATCACAAAACCTTCAATACAATATGTAAGTTTTGTATCATAATAAATCATCTTCAAATATGCTTAAAATCCATCAAATGATGTTGACATAGATGAAATCAAAACAATTTGAGAGAAATATATCTTTTTTGAAATAATTTAAAAGTCACATAATTATAAAAGAAAAAATTTAATTTTAAAATATTCTTATAAGCTTGTAAGGGAATCTTAGATGATTTTATGACGGTGGAAAATAGCCCCACCCGCCGTATAAATTAAAAAAAAAGACATTCTAACCTTAATTTTATCGAAAAGATTAAAAAGAACCTTGTTTGGAAAACGACATAAGGATTCCTTTATAAAATTCATATAAAAAGTCAAAAGGTTATAAATTAATTTAACCCATAGTCTGTAAAATAGTAATAATGATTTGAAATACATTTTTAAGAAACATGTATGTGGATGATAAAGAGGTCCCTGTAGATAATTATGTATAAATAACCTCGGATAATGAAGAGATTGTGAAAAACACCCTTACCTTGAACTTTTCCTTGGTTGGGGGTAGGTTAACCTCCTATATAATGGTGAAATAATTTTTATTAAATTATAAAAGAATCATATACATTAATATGATATCATCTATGATCTTTTAACATTTTTTTGTTAGTAATATCTTTGTATTATCGTTGTTTCAGGTGTTAACTGATTCATTTTCCTTTATATGATTTGTTACATAAGCCATGATTGTTATGGATAGGTTGTATATTATTCATATACAAAATTATATCAAGTCCTTAAACATTATTTTTAACAATCAAATGAGAATTGTACTTGAATGGATACGATTGAGAATGAATCTCATCACGTTCGTGGAGACGGTAGTCCGTACATACGCACGAGCGACAATATCATTATTTTGATATTAAAATAATATATAATTGGATGGTATATAATATATACAGAATCATTATAATGTTATATTTATTATTTACATGAATTACACATCATTATTATACCCATCTAAATAATAATGTTTTAAATAACAATTACACCACGACGTGGAGACGGTAAGCCGTACGTACACACGTATGGATAAATGTCATTAAAAAGATGGATAGAATACTGAATATGGTTGTACCATATTTATAATAACATCACAATATATATAATATACTGGATTTATTATTTTAGAATATAAATAACAAAGAAAGAAGAAGTTGAAGAAGAAAGGAACTTGAAAGAGGGTGGTGAAAATGTTACCTCTTCTTCGGGTTCTTCCTTTTGATTTGATCAAAATGGACCCTTAGGTTGGATTTATGATCCAACTAAGGCCTATAGGTTGAAGTGAGGGAAGTTGAGAGAATATTTGATTAAGGTTTGGCCGATCTAAAAGGATTTGAAGTTGTGAATTAGAGAGAAGGGGGAGTGCCCTTTTATATGAGGGGTGAGAGGCACCTTTAGAAAAGCTAGAAATATTATTTTATAATAAATTAATATTCGGATTCTAATGGCTCCAAAGTGGATTATTTAAATTTTAATCTGGGTATGGGTATAAATCATTTCAACCAATATATTTTAGATAGGTTTCGGTCACTATATTAACCTTATCATTTATATTTAACTCCTAGTTAAATAGTTTGACATTTACCATGTCTCTTTGTATTTTTATATTATATTGTTAATAAACTTACTATATACCTCTAAGTGACCCCCAAGTGGTCCATTAATGACACAAATATCATTATATAAGTCATTTGGCCGAACCTTATATTTTTAGGAATAGAATATCAATTAATAATATAATATTTGTTTTAAAAGCCCTTCATGTCAATTTTGACACTATTGGGTATTTTGTTTTTGATAATTTCATAACAGCATTATTACTTAGAAAAACATTTATATAACCGATAATAATATTTCATATTAACCTATAAAATCAGTGGAATTCATAAAATGTCTCAAATTACATTTATTTTGATATTTATAATATCAATTATTTTATTATTTCATTAATTAGGTAATTACTACATCGCCATTGTGTCATAAATAAATTAAATTATTTAATGTCTAAAAATTATAAATAAAATACATTTCTTTAGGAAATATTTTTATCTTCCTAATTAATATTTACAATAGAATTTATCTTATATATAACCCTATATTAAAAATGTTTTAGTAAATAAACATTGATTTTAACTCTTTTAACTCTTCTTTGAATTAAATAATAATAAATATCCTAATCTAATCAACGTGGACCAAAATGATAATATTTTATTCCTAAGGTTTGTTTTGGTCGAGATAAACATTTCCAATAAAATTAGGACATGTTTTAGGGTAATATTAATATCATTTTTACTCTCAATTACCCTATTTACTTTTAACAGTGGTAAATAAAAGTAAAAAGTTACTATTCACCAAAAATTGTTTTTATCTTATTGAACCACATTTTACTCCTTGATATTAACAGTGTCTCTCAGATTTTCTGAATTACACTCAAAGAAGTGGTAAAATTATGTTTTATGTGAATTTCCAAATTCTTCTAGGAGGTGGGTAAAAGACGGTGAAAAGTTCCATAAAATTTTTATATATCTAAAATTATTCTAAACTAACTCCAATTAATTAAATTGAACTTATATTGGTATTATGTATCTATTTTGAACTTACTTAAATTTAAATAAAATAAATAATTATTTAAATAAAAATTATGTTTTAAACTATAACTCAATGTTTTTCACTATTCATCAAAAATTGAAATTTTCAGAAAAATACCAAAAACTCACCCTAAGCTAATTTTGATATTCTGAATCCAAAAATGAAGTCCATTTTGAATGATCAAATTTATAAAATTTCAAAAAGTTGGTATTACTATTCATAATGGCTAGTTTGATTGGTTGTGGTGTGTGTTAGAACTCGAAGTTGCGTACAACACACGCTACTATATTATTTAGAGGGAAGCGTACTGTGAAAGCTTGGCGTGTTACATTCTCCTCTCCTTCAAATAATTTTTTCCTTGAAATTTCTAGAATACTACCGCATGAAAAGACTCGGGTGGTTCTTCATCACAAGTACCTCAGGTTCCCACGTTGCCTCTTCCATCTTATGGTTTCTCCATAGAACTTTTACCAAACGAGTCGTCCGGTTTCTCAATACTTATTCTCTTGTATCAAGAATCCTGATGGGATCTTCGCAATAAGATAGATCGAGTTACAGTTCTAATTCCTCATAGGTGAGTACATGCGTTGGGTGAGACATGTATTTTCTCAACAGTGATACGTGGAACACATCGTGAACTTTGGAGAGACTTGGTGGCACTGCCAAACGGTAAGCTATATCCCCAATTTGTTCTAGAATTTCAAAAGGTGTGGTGTACTTGAGACTCAATTTACCCTTCTTACCAAAACGTATAACTCCCCTCCATGGAGATACCTTTAAGAAAACATGATCTCCCACCAGAAATTCCAAATCCTTCCTTCAGTTATCGACATAGCTCTTATGCCTACTTTGAGATTCTTTGATGTGGTTTTGGATTACCTTAACCTTTTCCATCGTTTCCTCCAATAGTTCTGGGCCAACAAGTTTTCTTTCACCAACATCATCCCAATAGGTTGGTGTGCGAAATCTATTTCGGTATAAGGCTTCATATGGTGTCATCTGAATACTTGAATGGAAGCTATTGTTATAGGAAAATTCTACCAGAGGTAAATATTGATCCCACATACCCTGAAAGTCAAGTGAGCAAGATCTCAACATGTCTTCTAAGGTTTGAATTGTTTGTTATGATTGTCCATCTGTTTGAGGGTGGTAGGCAGTTCTCAAATAAAGTTCAGTATCCAAGGCCTTCTGAAGACCCTTCTAAAATCTTGATGTAAAACGAGAATCATGATCAGAAACAATCGATAGGGGTACTCCATGAAGTCTCACAACTTCATTAATATATATCCTTGCTAGACGTTCAAGTGGTAAATCTTCCCTTATAGAAAGAAAATGTGATAACTTGGTAAGACGATCAACAATGACCCATATTTCATCATTCCTTCTAGGAGTATTTGGTAGTCCCATGACAAAGTCCATCGTGATATTATCCCATTTCCGCTTTGGTATGGCAAGAGGTTGCAATACTACTCTAGGCTGTTGCCTTCCAGCTTTCACTTGTTGACAAACCATACATCTTGACAGAAAATCAACAATCTCCCTCTTCATGTTGTCCCACCAAAAATGTTTCTTAAAATCTCTATATATTTTGGTGCTCCCAGGGTGTATAGAGAAATTGGAACAATGAGCATCATCCAATAATTCTCTTTTTAGATCAGGTATATTGGGAACACAAAGTCTCATCCCAAACATCAAAATTCCATCTTCATACACAAAGTCACTCAATCTCCCATCATTCACAGCATTAATATTCTTTTGAAACTCTTCATCAGCGGTATGAGAACTCTTTATCATTTCTAGTAAAGATGGTTTGGCAACAATTTGAAAAAGTATTATTGTTTCACCTTCCATGGTTATTCCCATATCCATCTTTACTAGATCCATGTATATAGGATCCTTTTCAACTCTCATCTTATTCAAAACTCCATGATCCTTTCTACTCAAATAATCTGCCATCTTATTTACCATCCCCGGGTGGTAGTGTATCATGCAATCATAATCCTTGAGTAGTTTAAGCCATCGCCTTTGCCTCGTGTTGAGTTCTTTTTGTGAGAAAATATACTTCAAACTCTTACGATCAGTATAAATCTAACATTTTTCACCATAGAGATAATGTCTCCATATCTACAAAGCAAACATTACAGCATATAACTCAAGATCATGAGTAGGATAGTTTTTCTCATGAATATTCAGCTATCGTGATGCATAGGTAATAAGTCTATCATTCTGCATAAGGACACAACCAAGTCCTTTATTCGATGCATAACTATAAATAATGAACCCATCATTCCCCGATGGTAGAGTCAATATAGGAGAATTGACTAATATTTTCTTTAGTTCTTCAAAACATTATTCACACTCTTTTTTACAAACAAATTTAACACCTTTACGTGTGATCTTCGTTAATGGGTTAGCCAATTGGGCAAAATTCTGGATGAAACGCAGATAATAACCTACTAAACCAATAAAACTACGTACCTCAGTTATACTCATCAGTGCTAGCCATTCTTGGATTTCTCTTGTCTTAGAAGGATCAATGGAGATTCCCTATTTTGAGACAATATGGCCAAGAAAAGAAATCTCCTGAAGCCAAAATTCACACTTTCTAAACATCCCATATAACTCATGTCTTCTCAGATTCTTCAGAATAATGTGCAAGTAATTTTCATGATCTTCGTATCTTTTGGAATATACCAAGATATCATTAATAAATACCACCACAAAATCATCGAGGTATTCCTTGAAAACTCTATTAATTTGATCTATGAATACAGAGGGTGCATTAGTCAATCCAAAAGGCTTTACTGTAAACTCATAATGCCTGTGCCTGGTTCGAAATGCTATCTTCGGAATGTCTTCCTTCTTCACACACAACTGATGGTATCCAGATCGAATGTCAATCTTTGAAAAGTATTGAGCTCCATGCGGTTGGTCAAATAAATCATCAATGCGAGTTAGGGGATACTTGTTCTTTATTGTTATAGCATTGATTTCCCTGTAGTCGATACATAACCTCATAGATCCATCTTTCGTCTTAACAAAAAGGACAGGGGCTCCCCATATAGAAACACTAGGGTTAATAAATCCCTTATTACTCAATTCCTCTAGTTGTTTCTTTAGTTAAAATAATTCCACAGTTTCCCTTCTACAAGGGGTCTTCGATATGGGCCTTGATCTAGGAATTAAATCAATGGAAAACTCAATTTATCATTATGGAGGATGTCCAGGTAAATCTTCTGGAAACAGATCAACATATTCTCTCACAATAGGTACATCCTCTATTTGAACATTTCTTTCCTCACCCACAGTCATTTCATTCTCTTCCTCCCCGATAATTGAATTTAGTTGAGCTAATGGGGGTGGATCTAGATAAGAATTAGGTGGTGATGATTCTGCTCTAAAGATAAGGTGTTACTTATCATCATCATCAAAAATCATAACCTCCTTATTCTTACAATAAATCTTCATATCATGGTCCAAAATCTAATCCATACCGAGTATTATATCAAACTCAATCATAGGTATGATGATGAGATCAGTAGATAAAGAACATTTATGTGCTCTAATTGGGACTGATTCATAAAAATTTGTTGCAATGATACTTCCCTTAAGAGTTTTTACTGAAAACTCCCATGTTAAATCAAATTGAAAATATCTAATTTTCCTAGAAAACTGGGAAGATATGAAACAATGTGATGATCCAGAATCAAATAAATCATTGGATAAACTTGAGGAAACAATTAAATTACCTGCCACCACGTCTTTCAGAGTTTCTACCTCATTAGTAGTGATAACATATTCTTGGACATTATCCCTTTTCCTTTTCTGATGTAAGTTCCCCTAACGCTTAGGACATTCATTTTCATAATGTCCCATCTCCCAGAAATTGTAGCATTGAACATCGATAGCTTCCTTCTTCCCCTTGCAATCACGAGCATGGTGGAATTTTTCACCACACTTGTAACAGACTCTCATTCCCTTCAAACAAGTACTGGGGTGTTTCTTCCCACATTTACTGTAGGATGGATATTTAACTTTTCCCTTCTTCTCCTTATTTACATTTCAAGAGTGATCAGCAGATCTCTTCTTCTATTGCTTTGCTTTAAAGTCATAAGACTTAGAGAATTATTTTTCTATCTTGATAGCACATGAGACAATATCTTCATACAACGAGAAGGATTTTGAGACTAATGCTCGATGGAGAAACGGTTTTAACCCATCAAAGAAGCGATCAATCTTACTCCATGGGTTACGTATATAATCTTCTGCATGCCTCGCTAACCTTGTATTGTTAGCCTCATACTTCGCGACATTCTCATCCTCCTTTTGTCTCAAACTCAGAAATTGCCTTTCCATATCTGCTCGATGGTCACGAGGAAAGTATTTTTCTAAGAAAAGCTCTTTGAACACCCTCCATTCCATATTTTATACTTCTTCAACTTCCTTCATGTTTTTAATCAATGACCACCATTGATCATCATCTCCAGTGAGGCGGTAAACTTCCATGATAACTTTTTCCCTTTCACTACTCCACAAGGCATGGAATATTTTCTCCGAGGAATTTATCCATTGCTCAGATACTAGTGGATTTGTACTCCCATTGAATGTTGGTGGTTGTTTCCCCATGAAGCGATCTAACATTGATCCTCCGCGCTGCAGATTAGGGTGCTCCATACGGGTAAGGTTATTATTCATAACCTGATTGAGTTGTCCCAGTATAGTGATTAGCTGATTAGCACCAGTTGCATCACCAGCTCCATTATAATTATCTTGAGCATGAGGTCAATCCCTACATGGAGTGCATGCATTGATACAGTTTCCATTCCTTCCACTAGGCTCAATTTCTAAACAATGGCATAAAATAGATCAGTTTATGAATCAAAATACATAATTCCATGATTGTAAAACACTTAACATAAATTGAACAGTTTATGGATATAATCCATAACCATAAATTTTTTTTCATTGATGAATTATATACTCATAAACCCTTCGTAATGGTTTGTAAATAAAATGAGAATTATCCTAAGAATATCCCCCAGGAGTGTCATAACAAAGAGTGCAGCAAGGCCTGTTATCGTGCACCAGTTCCCATTCGAGTCTAGATCAAAGTGGTGTTTTCGGGTTTTACCCCTAGGTACATCTGTGCCAGAGCCACCTCTACCTGCTCGTATCTAGACATGGATGTATTTCATAGAAAAATCACAAAATCTCTACAATACCAAATTTCTAGGAAATTCTTCTATACTAATCCTCAAAGTCCATCTTAGGTCTATGTTCTCTAATCAGAGTTTATCTAAATCTAGATCCCAAGGATTATACTAAACTTCCTCTGATACCAACTGTAATGCCCCGACCCCAGTTACCCAGAGTCGGTGCATTATTACATAACATTGGCTTGATCACAAAATATCATGTCTCAAAAGACAGATTAGTTTAGTAGCCTTGGAATCACTAGATACATTCATGAAGTTTAAATTACATCATAAAGTGAAAACTAAAACAACATATTGTCTCCACACTCATATCCCCTTATACTATCCATGAAGGTAACTCATAAAATACTTCTTCACATCCTTGGAAAAATAAAACATAGAAAGGGGTGAGCTCAAATGCCCAATAAGGATGACAATATAGAGAAAACTTTCATAAATAAGTATAAACATTTAAGACAATGTATAACTAAAACAAAAGCCTTTTAAACTTGAACTTCAGCATAATATGGCAGAAATAAAATGAAATAATTCCATTTACTTATTCACATTGATATTATACTAGTCGAATAATCACATGCAATATCAATAACCACTTTCATAATGATGGAATGCATAATGCCAGACTATCATAACCACATAGTCAAGGCCTTGTGCCAAGACTACAAATAAGATTTTGTCAAGGCCTTGCGCCAAGACACTAGTTTGTTTCATGATACCTACCGATGCATAGAGGAGCTATATCGAGCTCCACCCATCACTTACTAATTCCAATGCATTCCTCATATGAACATGTTTAAATATAACATAAAAATTCGTATTAAAACTAGCATACAAAATGTCAATACTTTCTCCATAAACCATAAATGGTATAAAAATAACACATCCACAGTCAAACATATAACAAAACCTTCAATACAATATGGAAGTTTTGTATCATAATAAATCATCTCCAAATAAGCTTAAAATCCATCAATGGATGTTGACATAGATGAAATCAAAACTATTTGAGAGAAACATATCTTTTTTTGAAATCATTTTAAAGTGACATAATTATAAAAGAAAACATTTAATTTAAAAATATTCTTATAAGCTTGTAAGAGAAGCTTCAATGATTTTATAACGGTGGAAAATAGCCACACCTTCCATATAAGTTAAAAACGGACATTCTTACCTTAATTCTGTCGAAAAGATTAAAAAGGACCTTGTTTGAAAAACGACAGAAAGATTCCTTTATAAAATTCTTATAAAAAGTCAACAAGGGTATAAATGAATTTAACCCATAGTCTATAAAATAGTAAGAATGATTTGAAATACATTTTTAAGAAACATGGATGTGGATGATAAAGAGGTCCCAGTAGATAATTACGTATAAACAATCTCGGATAATGAAGAGATTGTGAAATACACCCTTACCTTGTAATTTTCCTTGGTTGAGGGTAGGTTAAACTCCTATATAATGGTGAAATAATTGTTATTAAATTATACACGAATCATATACATTAATATGGTACCATATATGATGTTTTAACATTTTTTTTCTAGTAATATCTTTTGAATTATCATTGTTTCAGGTGTTAACTAATTCGTTTTCATTTATATGATTTGTTACATAAGCCAGGATTTTTCCGGATAGGTTGTATCTTATTCATATACAGAATTATATAATGTCCTTAAAAATTATATTTAATCATCAAATGATAATTATACTTGAATGGATACAATGGAGAATGAATCTCATCACGTTCGTGGAGATGATAGTCCGTATGTACGCACAAGCGACAATATCATTCTTTTGATATTAAAATAATATATAATTGGATGGTATATCATATATATAGAATCATTATCATGTTATATGTATTATTTACATGAATTAAACATCATTATTATACCCATCTAAATAATAATTTTTTGAATAACAATTACACCACAACGTGGAGACGGTAAACCGTACGTACGCACGTATGCTGACATGTCATTCAAAGGATTGATAGAATACTGAATATGGTTGTACCATATTTATAATAACATCACAATATATAGAATATACTTGAGTTATTATTTTATAATGTAAATAAAAAAGAAAGAAGAAGTTGAAGAAGAAAGGAACTTGAAAGAGGGTGGTGAAAACATTACCTCTTCTTCGGGTTCTTTCTTTTGATTTAATCAAAAGGGCTCCTTAGGTTGTCTTTCTGATCAAAATAAGGCCTATAGGTTGAAGTGAGGGAAGTTGAGAGAATAATTGGGCAGGGTTTGTCCGAGTCAAAAGGCTTTGAAGTTGTGAATTAGAGAGAAGGGGGAGTGCCCTTTTATTAGAGGGGTGAGGGGCACCTTTGGAAAAGCTAGACATATTATTTTATAATAAATTCATATTCGGTTTATAATGGATCCAAAGTGGATTATTTAAATGTTAATGTGAGGATGGGTCTAAATCCGTTCAAACAATAGATTTTAGACAGGTTTGGGTCACTATATTAACCTTATCATTTATATTTAACTCTTAGTTAAATAGTTTGACATTTACCAGGTCTCTTTGTATTTTTTATATTATATAGTTAATTAACTTACTATATACCTCCAAGAGACCCCCAAGTGGTACATTAATGATACAAATATAACTTTATAAGTCCTTTGGCTGAACCTTAGATTTTTAGGAATATAATATCAATTAATAATATAATATTTGTTGTAAAAACCCTTTATGTCAATTTTGACACTATTGGGTATTTTTTTTTGATAATTTCATAACAGCATTATTAATTCGAAAACAATTTATATAACTAATAATAATATGTCATATTAACAAATAAAATTTGTGTAATTCATAAAAAGTCTCAAATTACATTTTTTTGATATTTATAATATCAATTATTTTATTATTTCATTAATTAGGTAATTACTCCATCACCATTGTGTCATAAATAAATTAAATTATTTAATGTCTAAAAATTATAAATAAAATTCCATTTTGTAGGAAATATTTTTATATTTCTAATTAATATTTAAAATATAATTTATATTATGGATAACCCTATATGAAATATGTTTTTGTAATTAAACTTTGATTTTAACTCTTTTAACTCTTCTTTGAATTAAATAATAATAAATGTCCTAATCTAATCCAAGTGGACCTAAATGATAATATTTTATTCCTAAGGTTGTTTTTGGTCTAGATACACTTTTCCAATAGAATTAGGACATGTGTTAGGGTAATATTAATATCATTTTTACCCTTAATTACCCTATTTACTTTTAACCGTGGTAAATAAAATTAAAAAAGTTACTATTCACCAAAAATTATTTTTATCTTATTGAACCACATTTTACTCACCACATTTTACTCCTTGATATTAACCGTGTCTCTTGGATTTTCTAAATTCCACTCACAGAAGTGGTAAAATTATGTTTTATGTGAATTTCCAAATTCTTCTAGGAGGTGGGTAAAAGATGGTGAAAAGTTCCATAAAATTTTTATATATCTAAAATTATTCTAAAATAACTCCAATTAATTACATTGAAATTATATAGGTATTATGTATCTATTTTTACCATAATTAAATTTAAATAAAATAAATAATTTTTTAAATAAAAATTCACTTTTAAACTATAACTCGGTGTTTTTCACTATTCATCAAAAATTGAATGTTTTCAGAAAAATACCAAAAATTCAACCTAAGCTAATTTCGATATTCTGAATCCAAAAATGAATTCCATTTTAAAATATAAAATTTATAAAATTTCAAAAAGTGGGTATTACTATTCATAATGGCTAGTTTGATTGGTTGTGGTGTGTGTTAGAACTCGAAGTTGCGTACAACACACGCTACTATATTATTCAAAGGGAATCGTACTGTGGAAGCTTGGGTTGTGACACAAAAAATTCATTATTTTTTGTTCTTAATTTTTGATTTATTCAATTCAAATGAATGGTTATATATTATGGAAAAATATTTTAGGTTTTTGTTTCTATTTAATTATGATAAGAATTGTACAAAATAAAACCTAACACTATATTCATGAATAAAGGTTATGCAACATATTTAATAATTTATATTTTGTACCCAGAGGACTCAATATATATCATAAAAAATGATAATATCAAGTCTATTGATTCCAAAACCCTTTACTTGTGGATTTAGTAATATAAACAAAAAACACATAAAGAAATTCCATACTATGGATTTTTAGGATCATTTAATTTTGAATAATTTGATACTTTTAATTGTTTTTATTAAGGAAAAGTGAAGATGTTTCATTTTAGTGAAAAGGAGGAAGAGTTTTTGTGTTATTAAATATATTTTATATTAATGTATATTTATTAATAATAACACACGAAAGTGGTAGTTACATGTTTTTTGAAACATTGATGTATTATAAATGTTCATAATAAAATATGAAATCAATTTTTTAATAATATTAAGATGCTTTGATGTAATGAAAATTACAAGATGTATAGAGGTAAAATGGTTATCCAAAAGTGTGTAATAGTCTCATACATGCGCAATTACAGGTAGATTATTAAAGAATAAATTAAATAAATTAAATTTATTTATTTATTTTCCTTGACCTAAAAACTCTTATAAATACACTGCCATGGAAAAATCCCAATGTTAGTCACATAACCCTAGAGATTTGACGAGATTTCATTGGAGGTTCATTCTCAAAGGAATGATGACCAGATCATGGATCAATGACCGGTGTGTAGCACATCTTGTGAATCTCAACAATGACAAAGATAAAGATTCATTCTACACCAGCGATTGATCCAAATCGAGGTAGGATGTCTGTTTTATGTGGATTTATCCCTATTTTATTATTCCTATGATGAATAAGAATCAATAAACTAATTAATTGATTCACATATTGTTCATATTGAATGTATGGGATAGATATTATCCAAGATTTGTGGATTTATTTGTTGATTATGTTATTTCTCTTCATTTTTCATTATAATGACAATTAATGAAGGCCAACACGAACATTGGCTAAGGACTATTCCTCATGTTTGTGTTTTTGGAATTTCTTTCCCCATTATTCATTCATCACAGAAAATTCATTTGGATTATAGTTTGGTGAATACATTAAAATAAATAATTATACACACGTTTCTTGGAATAATGGATTGATTTCACATATTCTGGTTTAGATCGATGATGAGATCAAGATATAAAAATGAATTAGAAGATTACAACTATGGTTTGGGAATGCAGAACCAATGAGGCATGATGGAGTTGGTTCTTGAGAACTTGATACAGCCAAAATCCATACAACGATGATGATGGATGTTCTGTCAACCTCAGATCTATGATTAATGGTGGATTCCAAAGTAGAATCGAAGGGCTTGGGGTAGTTATTTCTCAAACCCTAGTGGGTTGGGTCCTGATAGAATGGTATTAGAGTAGATAACTATCCTGAAGTGTTATGAAACTACTAGGGTTTAGGACCGTAGTTTGGAGTTCTCTTTTGTCTATATATAAGGTTTTTTGGGAAATATAGCAACACTTTTAAAGTGTTTTGAGTTTGGATCTCAATCTAGGGTGTCTAGTGTTGGTGTGAAGACTAATGTATCCATTCACAAGGACTCTAATAAATTTCTTTCTGACTCAGTATATATAGTAACTGTTTTTAGGAAAAACATTGGTACATGCACTATATAGGAATGAGTTGTGGTTTTAACTTCCTTCTTGAGTTAGATCACTATATATACTCATTGACCATGGTACATATTGTCCTTTTTAAGGATTTATTCACGACAATAGCCAAAGAGGGTTCCACAACATGGTTGAGAGTTTGACCAGATGAGTGATGAGGTTTGCATGTAGGGGCCTAGTCACAAGGTAGTTTTTCTTCCTAGTGGGAATTTGGTAGGTATTCCATAAATTGAGTAATACAGAGACCCTCCTTTGAGGGTTCAAGTAGATGCAGATTTTCATACTGAACTATAGATGGATTTGTTGGCGCTGGATGATGATATGAAGGGTTTTATCATGTATCATGAGCTTATTAGGTAGGTATTTTTGTGTTCTAGGTTTAGTGGGATCAAAAAACAATAGGTGTGGGATAGAAGTCATTAAATAGTAGGTTTCGACATAAAAAAGGACCATAGGGAAATCCCATACCTCCAAGGTCTAGGTGTTGTTATTCTTATGAAGGGAGAAAACATCTCACATGGTATTGTCTTACCCATTGTACTGTAATTAGATATATAGTGCATAAAATACATAGGCATAGGTAGAGGCTAGAGGATGGGGATCTATGGGGTAGTAGACATGATGAAGGATCTAGGGGAGTAGTAGGAGGTGGTGGGTGATTAGGTTTGATTCTACCACTACCACCCTAGGTGGACCAATCTAGGCTCAGGGAGCTGGTGGTCAGAATATTGGATAGATTTAGGCACTATAGGTTATTTAACCAAAGGCTCTAAGAGTTTTTCAAGGTATGTTCTGTGTCCCATATACTCTATTTGTAGTACTTTTAGACATAGGTATTATCACTCTTTTTAATATTTTTTGAGTTATTTTGTAGGGATATGTGGGTCATCAATAGATACCTATGTTGGTTATATATATAATGAATTTAGATTTGAAATAAATGGGGGAAATTATACCACTGCGAAAAATTATTTAGACATGATCCTAAATTGTGAAGGTGAGTCAGTGCCGCCCAAAGTGGAAAATGTCGAGGTGTGGTGGGTGAGTTCCTGTGACTTGTGTGGTTGTGGTTTTTTGTTATGCTAAGGTGTTAGATAAATCATTGGGTATGGTAAATTGGTAATAAAGGAAAAGTATAAGTTTTGAGTTGTAGGAGATCACAATAACTTTGAGTGCGGTTTGAGGTACGACATGTGTCCTTATTTCCCTAGTTGTAGTTTTCACACAGTTTAATGAGACAATTATCCCTGAGTGTATCCCTTATTAGAGACTGAGTGATACTATTGGATACTTTTTTATCGACCCTTGTGTTTGAGTCTCTTACAGAGAGGATCTATGATTTCATGCTTCTACCAATAATGAGACCTGACTATGTGAGGAGAGAGAGCCTCTTGTGCAATATCTTCACAGTGGTAATGATACCCTATGATGTTTTACTCAATATAGAATGGTTACCTACCATCCATGATTAGTTTTTTTACACTAGTGAGTGTGGTGGTTCTTTTTTTATTGGGATAGTGTTTAACTTATATGATAAGGAGTGATCCCAAGTAGATTTGGATGAATTCATTCATAGTAGGTTATATTCTCTTCTTTATGAGGCCATTCATCTTGAGGATATTCCACGTTTAAATTCCCATTGAGAGTATTTTCTTCATGGAATTTTACCAGGGATGAACCGATGTCTGCGCTAGTATATCAGATGACCCCATATAGATGTGAGAGATTGAGGTGTGGTTGGAGGAGTCTATGGTGTAGGGTCTTCATAAGACCCAATGTGTTTTCCTCAGAAGTCGTCTATTTCTTTTCCCTAGAGGCACATGGGTTCTTCAGGTTGGGCATAGATTAGTGTAACTTTTACCATATGAAATGAGGGAAAGTACCCACACCTGAGTATCATAGAGTTCTTTGACCAGTGGTTTGGGTCGCAGTGGTTCTTAGAGTTCACCTCAAAATAGGTTATCAACCACATTGGTTATGGATAAAGATATACCATAAGTGGATTTCCAAATCCACTATGGAAGTTTTTAGTTTCTTTTGATACCCTTTGGTGAGTTATACACCAAAATAGAACAATGAGACTTATGGAATAAATACTTAACCCTTCTTAGATCAGTTCATAGTAGTCTTCTTCAAAGAAATCTATATGTACATAGCATATGATTTAGAGCATTTGAGACACTTAAGAATAGTGCATTTTACCTCCAATTTATATTTGTTACACTTTTGTTTCTTCAGAGAGACAGCGAGGTACCACTCGTGGATATCAGATGGAGATTTCATGTGACCAGATATCTACTAGACACATTCATGGTGGATTCCTTGATCGAGGGAATCACATAATCCTTTTTCCATGGAAAGATGGTGGTTTTGGTCATGATGTGAAAACAGGTTCTAATGAGGTTGTTCTCTCTTAGCAGTACATCTAGTGGAGGTGAGGATGTAATAATATCTCATGGAATTATCTGAGCATCCAAGAGAGTTGTATCTAGTTTTCAAGATAAAATATTATTGTCTCACCCATCTTTTGAAAATGACCAAGAGAGTTATATATAGAGTTTGGGACACCAGCGTGTGCATGAGGTAGTATGACTTCATGGGATTTCCTCGATGAAAATTTTAGACTATCATGTAAACTTTATAGAATGATTATGAAGTAGATTCTGGAAGACATTGGGGACTTAGTTGGAGTTGGTTATAGTGTTTTAACCCATCTGGATTTCCATGTAAAGTGGACCATCCATGTTTTGGTGAATATTATTTGGTTTCACATGTTGGTTTTAATTCATAGTTAAGATGATCATCTAGTCTCGGTGGAGTTTTCATATCATGATGATTAGAACTCCATCACAAGAGTGACACCTTTTTGAGTCCATATATGAGAGACCTTGAAAGTTACTATTATACTAGTTAGAGCCAGTGGGTGGAAATGCTTGGGTCCTAGTTCTAGTGATAATGATATTTGTAAAGAGATAAGTTTATCCAGGGGAGGATAATGAATATTTAGAAAATGTGAGGATTCCTTATTAGATCGATGAAAGAGGCCTTTGGAGTTGGAGATTTATGGAGTACTGGGTAGGGCAGTAGGATATCTTTAGGGATCTTGGGATCGTTTATTTTCCTACTACTATGTTAGGATAGTGATGTGGTGTACTGATTAACCCATAGATCATAATAGCTTTGGATGGTTAGTGTTCTCTACATGTCATGGCTGAGGTGGTATGTCAACAAATCATTGTACGATATCAACCTGGGTAAGTTGGGTTGTGTGATTGAAGTTTCCTTTTTTAAGGAGATGGTGGTATTGGGAATTAGTAGGTGAATAACCTTTATGGGAAAGTGATTTCCTTGGGTGTGTGTTTATTGATAGAATAAGAAACCATTGTGAGATCTCAATGGAGTGGGGGACCCAATTGAGAGATCATTATTCCCACCCTTTTTCTTAGTTTGTGCTTTTCGAGGACATAAATCCTTGAAGGAGGGAATAATGTAATGTGCTAGTTTTTGATATGTATGACTTTAACATAGTTCAAGGAATATTTTTGGAGCTAGGAGATGAGGCGGTGTGGTATTCTGAGGCCTTGTGAACCTAAAATAACATTTTGAAATATATTAAATATATAAATATAATGCAAGCGCGATTTTCTTGAAAAAGTGTAATAACACTTGAATTGGGTCTTTAATAAAAAATATGAATTTGCCATTGAGTTCAAAGTGTGGGTTTTACCCTAGGAATTAAATAAAATTGGAACACATCAGGAATTCAAGTTGAGCACACTTGTGGGTATATTATTAAAGAATATAATAATTTAATTTTTTTATTTTAATTTTTTTCCATGACCTAAAGATTATTATAAACCCAATGATATGGAAAAATTCTAGGTTTAGACGCATAAACCTAGTAATTTAAGGCGGTATTATTAGAGGATCATTCTTGTAGGAATGATAACCAGATCATGGATCGATAACTGGTGTGTAGCGGAACATGTGAATCTCGACATTGAAAAAGGCGTAGACTCGTTCTTCTCCTGTGATTAATCTAGATTTAGATAGGATGTCTGTTTTATATGGTTTTATCCCTATTTGATTATTCCTATGATGGACATGAATCAATAAATTAACAAATTGATTCCCATATTGTGAAAATTTCCGTTATGGCATAAATACTATCTAGGTTTTTGGATTTCTTTTTTGATTATTTTATATCTCTTCATTCTTTATTCTAACAACAATGAATCGAGGAAAATAAGAACATTTTCCAAGGTCCATTCCTTATATTTTTGTTTTGTGAATTTCTTTCCCTATTATTCATTTATCGTGGGGAATTCCTTTGCCTATGGTTTGATGAATACCTATAAATCAATCATTAAAAACCAATTTTTTGGTGTAATGGATTGATACTGAAGATCCGAGATTCGATTAATTATGAGATCAAGATACAATAAATGATCGGGAGATTTTGACCATGGTTTGGGCATGAAACACCAATGAGGTGTGATGGCAGTGGTTCCCACACATCAAATATTGCTAGAATCTATCCAACAATGTTGAGGGAGGTTCGGTAAATGTTAGATCCATGACAAGCAGTGCATTCCACAATGGAATCAAAGGTCTTGGGGTAGTTTCATCTCAGACCCTAGTGGGTTGGGTCATGAAAAATTAGAAAATATATTCATATATATTCTCACAATGTTTGGATTTATATTAAACAAAATAAAATACATCATATTATATATTTATTTTGAATGTATTGATTTGTCATTTATGAAGAATTAAAAATTGGAACATATGATGTTCAAGTTTTTTGAAAGGTACAATCTTAAATATTGAATGATTTCTTATTTGTTGGTGTTCCCTATATGTCATAATAATTAATATATTAATAATAATAATAATTCTTATTTAAGATATTCACATACAAAAAATAATATAAATAAAATATGCTTGTGTCGGGTATCGACCCCATGACCCACCCCTACCCCCAGAAAACCAAAATATAATACTAAGTAATTAATATTATTATAACTAAAATTAATAAATAAAATTATAATTAAATAAAAACGAATATACATAATTAGATAATAAGGAATAATAATTAAAATAAATAATCATTTAAAATCAGTTGTAATTATATAATAATATTATAATACCACTTGTAATAATAAATGTTATTATAAATTAGAAATAATAATAATAATAATTACAATCATCATAGAATTTTCTGGAGGTTAAAAGTAAAGGAAACAACACATACACCCCTGGGCCCTCAAGGATAGGCTAGACCCCCTCACAGAATTGACCCCCTCCATAAAAAACTCATTACATTGATTGGGCCAAGGGACCAATGACCCAAATGCCATTACATGCATCTGCTCCCCTGCCGGTGTTACTCTTGTGTCATTGCTTGCATGCGTCACTGAATGCATCATCACCTGCATCATAAATCCCCAAAGGGGCTGTTAGGATTAAAAACCCATTACCTTGGATATGGAGGCTAGCGGTGAGTACCACTCAACCATATCTCAGACCACATAATAATAATAATAATATAAATACAAATAACCCTTTTAATAAAAATAAAACTAATATTACTATATACTATTAAATAATATATACAATCAATATATACTACTAATAATCATAAATAACTACTATTAATATATATTTAATTAAATTTTTAAAAAATCTTAAATTACTACAACATTATAAAAATAATCCAAAACACTAAAAATGGTTAAACTAATTAATTAAAACTATGTTAAATTTTTTAAAAATGTTAGTGATTTCCATGAGCATTAATTACCGATGTTGTTGTATTCAATCATATGATTGATAAAGATCATTGAGGAATAGCTAAAAGGAGATTCCCTCTAGGTTGTATCCATGGGATGATCAAAATCACACAATGCTTAGGCAGGAACCACATCAAAACCATGGTATGCTAGTAACTCAGGTGGTATAGGAAGGAGGAGAGGATTGAAACATAGAGAATCATCAAGAGGTTTGGGAAAGTATGAACACACCATCATAATGGATAATGAATTTTTATATAATCATTGATACACTCCTAAGACTTATCAATCATTTACTCATATGTTATAAAAAATATGAAGAAATTCCAACCATGTTACAACTATTAGTATCCTATAGTAAATATAACTCTAAAATAGATCACTTACTCAACAATAACTTAAGTGTAATATATTAAAATGATAACTATTAACATTCAATTTCCATGATCCATCATAAGTGATATATGAATCATGCAATATACCTAACCATATAGCCAATCATATAGTATGTTTCACTTAATAAGTGGTGTCACATCTCTTATATCATACCTTATGATATCCTAAACCAATGGTATACAATTTTCCTCAGTTTAAACTATGCCATACCATATGTCATCTAGATGTTTTACATTGTGATTTCATCCCAAACACATCAAATATGTATAAGCTTTAGGGAATATCTCCATCAATTTTCCACTTTCACTAAAGTCTCATAGACTTTGTTTCATTTCACCATATATTATATAATATAAAATAACATGTGAAACCATATACAAAAATACTTTTGGATATTTCTAGAAAACTTTTGAATTTTTGTCAACAAAATCACCATGTATCACAGCATATGTAATGACTTGTGAATATTCAACCAAAACTCATTTTTGGATAAACTCAAAGACACTTTGAATGTAGCTCTTTGAGTTTCATAAAACCCAATACTCATTCAATAAACCACAAAGTGTGGAACTATGGTCCTTATGTATCATCTACAACAAATATTAATTCATAAATTTATAAATGTAGTCAAAGAAATGCCTCTAGTAAAATGCCAATGATACTCAAGCTACAAAGGGATAAATAATGATCTCTATAAAAAACATGTATCTTTATAAATGTTTCCACAAATTGTATCATATAAAATCATTCCTTTTCATGTGATATCTTTTTACAAGACATAAAGTAACCATGAGACATAAACCATATCAATACTATATAGACACTCATATGTTTTTGATGATTCTAGTATATATTGGACAGGTCAATGAATACATCACAAGTCATTCATCTAATATTATGAGAATATCACATTCCCCTCACCTAAATAAATAAATACGTCACATGTTTTATCTTTGTATCATACTAAAATCCTTTAGTTTTACCTCAATTGAGAGGCCATATGTCATACTCATAATATTATAGGAGAAATCATATAATGGTTAAGCCTTAATCAATGATATAATCAATAACATACCCAAACATCCATGAATATCTAAATATCAAGGCTTTCATAATAATGGTATCAAAGTATGAAGGTTATAATGTTAGGTATCTTTCTAAACATAGGTATGGAGAAATAAAAATATGAATCATTCACTCCTAGTATACTGAAGACATAGTGTATGACACTCCATGTGATATACATAGTGGTTAATCAAGCACACAAAACTCCTTTTATGCCTTATGATCATATTTTTTATCTATGTATAAAATCATACCCATTTTAACCTTAACATTTCATCATAATCAATAATTCTCCATGTTGAATGTTTTTTAAGTATAAATCAATATCAGACTTTGAGAAGTGAATCATCATTTCAATTCATTCAATATATGTTTCTAGAGTGAAAGAATGATAAAGTAAATTATACCAATTATACAACATGATAAATTTTATATTTTTAAAATATTTTAAGAATATAAAAAATCATAAATAATCATGGATCTAATCACATCCCATATGATATACCACCAAGGAGGCCTTATGTTTGTTTCATTTTTTAGGTTTTGTTAAACTCATTAAATCTCTGTCAAATTCATTTTATATATCTAAATAATAATATAATAAAACCCACCTGTTAAAATCTTTTACTAAGAAATGTAAATGAAGAAATAAAGTTTAAATAATGGTGAGATATAAGAATCATATTCCTAATGGTCAACTCTTTTAATATTAAAATTTACTTACTTCACAACATCAAATGTTATAATTCTAATAACTTTTTTATCTTATTTGATCTTTTTCTAAGTTTATTATTGTCATCATTGTTGAAAATGTTTCATTAAAATTTTTCTCGAGATCATATTAGTAACTAATATAACACTTCAAATTATTTCTTTAACAATGCATCCTATACTCTTTTAGGATATAAAGTGATATTAATTTTTTTTATAGTAACTAAATGTAACTCTTTATTTTCATCTTTACCAATATACCCAAAAATATTTGAGGACATTAAGTTCCATTAACTTAGACTCTTTACTTTAATAATATTTAATTTATTAACTTTTAAATTTCATAATCCAAATATACTACCACTAAACTCTTAGAAACTAAATTTTTTCTAGAATATCATGATAAGATACACAAAATACTTTGTTTCTGGTAAATAACTCTTATTTAAAGTAGTTGTAATATTTAACTAATAAGATATTATATCCATATCATATATGGTGTTATATGTTTTTGTGTCATTATTCTAAAAATAATATTTTATCAATTAAAATATTCCTTTGTTGTGTGGTGGGAACTCTTTCCCTTATATTTTAAAAATAAATATCAAATAAACTAATTTATACTGAATAAAAATCCTTTTATCCTTACATTATTTTAAATCTTGTTATAGAATCTAATTAATCATAAACCATGTGTAAAAAAATATTCATATTATGTTGTTCATATTGTTTATAACAAATATTTTTTAATGAACAAATTCTCTTATCATATAATAAAAATAATATAAAAAAATCCTTTATTTAGATCCATTTGAACTTGAATTCATTTACTTAAACACCATGATTTATAAACCATTTTTTCATCTTTAGAATGAAAAATAAAAGCTCCATAAACTCTTTCATTTCTTTTTAGAATATTTTATATAGGAAACATTTATAAACTATAAATCTGTCTTCACATAGACTTAAAAATAAATAATTGATTCTATAACACTGATATATGACATGGAATCTCTATGGAGTTACTCAAATACATTTAGCTATCCTAGATAATTTTATCATATGGAAAAAATTTCATTCCTTCTTGGCACTCCTATTAGATTTGAATTACCCTTAATGGATATAATGACTCACGACTTTAATAACCCATAATTATGATTTTAATATCAAAGATTTCACTTTTTGTTACATTACCATGATATATTAGGTTTATAGTTTTAAATAATAAGAAAAAACTCTTAAATATAAAACCCATAAATTACATAGTGGACACATACACTCAATGTACATTTTTTCACCAAAATTGGATTCTTAAATATAAACTTCTTTTCCAGTCAAATCTCATTTTATTTTTTTAAAAAATAGGCCACCAAAAAAATATAGACCTTTATATAGTTAATAATCATCCTTAAAACCTATTAAAAACATTGGAAACATAGTATGAGAAAAAAACCTCAGTGATGTATATAAAAATGAAAGGAACTCATTAGTTCATTTGAAAAAAATATAAAATTCATAAGAAATTCAAAAGAAATTTTGCACTTTTATATAATAAACTTTTAGATCAAAAATTCATTTACTTACTGATAAAATTATATTTATTTCAAAAACATTTCAAAATAAATAATTAAGGTAAAATAATAATCATTTGTATTTCTTAAAAAACATGATAACTCCTGAAAAATGTTTTCTTAAAAAACAAACCTTTCACCCTTAAAAGGGTTATAAACTTTCTTAAAACGTAATCTTATTTTCTTACCATGTGAGATAAAAATATTTTATTAGATTTTTTTTCAAGATTATAAAATTCATATAGTTTACATGGGGAATCATCTTCATAGAACCCTTACAAGAACCCTTATAAATGGAATAACCTACTGAGTTTATTCTAATATAATTATTTGGGGAACAAAATCATTTCCCCATAAATTGGAGAGTTATTATCATGATCACCCACCATCATAAAAATTTACAATGACTATGAAATACATTAAAAAACTATAATATTTCTTTTCCATCATAATATTGCAAAAAATATTAAAAAAATATACAGAAGCAATTTTAGGTCTTCACATAAAAATAAGGGTAAAAAAACTTTTTTCCACTAAAAGATTTTAAAATGAAAAAATAACAGAATATTAGAAAATTTAATATTATTTGAAAAAACATCAAAACTTTTAGAGTAATATTGTTAAATAATAATCATCATGAATTCCTGAAATTATATTAATGTTATATACGTTAAAAATTATTCCTTTCACACTTTTTAAAGAATAACATGTATAGAAGATTTTAAAATGATACCTTTTAAAAACACTATAATGAAAGTCAAATATAGTATTAAAATTAATTTAAATGAAAATTTTAGTATAATAATAACATTGATTAAAAATTTTAAGAAACATGGATATGGAGGAAAAAGATTCAGAAATAAAACATTAAATCATTTTAAACATGGTTTTAAAGTAAACCCCTTACCTCGAGTCTGACTCACCATGAACATAATATAATTATTGTATAATTAACATATATTAATTAATTAAATTATTAAGGAACGTTTTATGGATTATTACCTTATAATAATATATTTTATTCCATTTATTATCATGTCTTATATAGTTACTAAATCGATTAAGTTCATGTCGTACCTTTTGAGGATGATTGGTTCATAATCCTAAAAAATGGTAGGAAGACCATGGTCCATGGGGTTATGGTTCCATAATATTTATAATATTAAAAAGGAAATAATTATAATTTTATATATTGAATAATATTTTTTAACAAGCCATGAAAGGTGGACATGAAAAATGAATCACATCACTTCTTAGATGTGGTAGTCAACACGTATGCAAGTACGAAATTATAATTTTCCAATGGATGGAAGGTTAAAAAGTTAAGTAATATATTACCTTTCCATAATCATAATTATGTATTTAATATAATATGTAACATCTGAAATTAAATTATAGAAAGATTTTATTTCTAGAGAAATAATAGCAAAATGCACATAACTTTATTCAATAATGTGATTATATCATAAATTCTCAATTTTTTTAAATTTAATTTGATAAAATTAATTTTATTTTTTATTTAATATTTTAAAAAATATCTGAGGGTTATTTTTTTATTTTTTTATAAATTTTTTATTTTGGGTGAATAGTGAAAATACCGATATTACCAAAACTGTCACTTTTATAACATTATAATGATATCTGAATAACATGAAAGTTTATGATTTTTTTCTAAAAGAAATATATATATTACACAATAAATATAATAAATATAAAAATATAATGTTTTACTTTGAAATATATTCTTAACATTTTGGAAATCTAAATAATGTTTTTATAAATAAAATATTTTTAGTTCTTCTCTTTTAATCATTTATTTATAAGGTTAATCTCAATTTTGGAATAGTTTAAAAGTAAAGTAAGTCTTATTTTACTAAAAATAATCTGATTAATTCTATTTGAACCAACATTACACTTTATTTTTCTGTAAAATTCTTGTTATGCTTAAAATAAACAGTTTTCTAAAAATTGTTTTCATTTCTTTTTTCAAACTTATATTAAAATAAGTTTATTCCACTTATAAAAATTGAATCTTGTAAAATGGATTCCATATTTAGAATTAGAATAATTAATTTTAGGTAATACGTTCAACTTAATCTTTTTTCACAATGAATAGTAAAAATAGTAAATATTTCTTTCCATGATTAGGGTTAAAACATGTTTATTGGGGGTTAAAATAAGAGATATGGGTAAAAATGACACTTAAAGTTTTCTAACTCTCATTTTTTGGTTTTATTTAGGCCTTAAAATTATAATATTATAATTATTGACAATTTTGATTCACTTTCACAAGAAAAATACTTTATATTATCAAAGTATTTTATGTAATTCCAAGTGTGTCTTTTCCCTCATTTATAAAAGGGAACACATTATTCTCTATTATTCCCACCTCTCAAGCCACTTAGTTTTACCAATAAATAAAAAAATACTTTAAAAAACATACTTCCCACAATCTATAGGCCCCCAAAACATATAGGCTCTATTCTCATCAATGGGCGAACTTAGAAGGATTAAGTGTAAGTTAAAGGTGGTTTTCCAAAGAAGTGGTATAACTTTTAACCAAGTGTATTCATTTTATTTCTTATTATACCTCTATAAAATATATTATAACCATGATCATATAAAAATATAATTATCTTGAATATACATAAATTTTATTATTATGGAACAACCTATATTTATCTTTTTTCTATCCTATGGAAAACAAAAACATCACTGGTGCGTAGGTATGGGTTACCCTCTCCATGTAGCAGTGTAATTATTTTTTTATAAAAATAAACTTTTATAGTTATAATGATGGTATTAATTAATATATATGATATTTATAAAATAATTATGATTCTATAAATATAATATATCATTAAAATTATTACCCTTACACTCATTAAAAAATGATAACATCGCTGGTGCGTAAGTGTGGAATACCACCTCCATGAAGCGATGTGATTCATTTTTCATGTCTGCCTTTAGAGGATAATTTTAAATATGTATATAATTGATGTATATTATATTTATATATTTATATACATTATTGAACCATGAGAAATATGCATGTTCTAAAACTACCAAATCGAAACTTGAATGAAAAATGAAATAGTACACACTCAGAATTAATGATTTTAATAAATATTTATTAATAAATAGGTTCTGAAATATTTTAAGGGGATCATATTTGATATTATAATTATGTATATGGTTATTTTATATAATTATATTAAATTTAAATTTAATATAAAAGAGGCTAAAATAACTTACAAAGCAAGTTAGACCTGATGTAAGGGATCATTTCACAATCTTATCCTTATTTGAGATTTTTTTTGTTTAAGTTTCCATTGGGGATATTATGGGATATATATACCTTAAAACCCATAAATTATCTTCTATTATTTTTTATATGTTTTTTACAATTATTATTTCCATTTTTACCTTATTTTTTACTTAAAAAGACCAAAATAATGTTTTAAAGGAAAACTAACTTTGTTTTTCGATTAGGTCGGGAATCTTGTTCTTACATGTATATATTTTATATAAAATGTTTTCAAGAATGTTTTTATGCAATAATTATTTGTTAAAGTTTTTTTAACCTTTTTTTAGTTTTTTTAAAATGTTTTGAAAGGAATCTTCTTTTCATTTTTTGAATGAGTTACTTTCTACCAAAGGTGTGACCAAAATCTTTGTTTTAACACTTACCTAATGAACAACTTTTCCCACCATAATAACTAATATTTTCTTTTAATATTCAATTAGATGTTTATAAGTTTATTTCTAGATAAATATTTTCCTTAATTTTTAGGAAATTTTTGTATTTTAAACAAATTATTTAAAAATGAAAAGGGTATTTTCCTCAAGAAATGTAGGAGTGGTATTTTAAAAGTATTTTCATTTATATAAATAATATTTGAAGAATATTATGATCTATTGAGGATATAATATAATGATACTATCAAATATATTTCTATGAATGGATTATGATCATTTTTACTAGGTAAAGTATTGATAATTCATATGCTGGTTATTCCAATATGGATTGTTATTGTTTATTAAGTCACATTGATTAAGTTGTATAATTTATTCTCATGATCAATTTATTGGGCTAAAAAAGTGAAATTTAGTTACTAGAATTTCATAGGATCTTGATGCATTAGTAGGCCCCATGATACAAAAGAAGTTTGGTATTTGGAATTGGCATTACCCATTTATGTAATATGTCTTGGCATGAGGCATCAATGGTAAGTTTAAGATGTTCAACATTATGCATTATATAATTATGAAATCAATTTTTTCTGTCCGTTTGATTATTAAAATAGTTATGTTATCAATGGATGAGTATCAAGATCATGTGATTATTTATATGGAATTATTTGGTTATAATTTATTTATGACATATTATTCTTGCCTTATTTATTATATGACATATTACATTGTATGCATTCCCTTACTAAGCACCTGATCTCACCCTTTTATTTTGATTCCCTTCTATAATATTTCAGTAACTATACTATGATTGATATGCAAGGTTATGATAGATGGAATAATAGTCTTTGAAAGGAAAATAATATATTATAATATATGTATTGAAATGTAATGTGAAATTCAATCATGTATCATGTTTTCCATAAGTAATAAACTATTTTATCCCATGGGATATGATTTCTTACATCTAGTGAAAATGTAATAAAGTAACTACTGGCTTTGGTATACTAAGGTTAGGGTTATTATAATTGATTTTATAGTAAGTTTAGTAGGACACTTGGGAACTAAATTTAGCGAAAAAAATAGATCATAGAATATAACCCTTTGATATATTATAAGGATAATATTAAGTATAGGGTGATATAATAAAGATTTGGTAAAGTATATAATGTATGATTTTCCTAGAAAACACATCCTTTTGATAATTTCATGTGAATATGGACATAGAAAAGATATATAAAGGGGTAAATAATCTAACAGGGATAACTTAGTTATTAACTTGATTGTAACCAGTGCACCCTGAGTGGGCCTAAGAATTCAGAACTTGCTAGAAACTCATGGGGGATATACTTTTGTTGATTCACATGCTCTTTAAAAACCATTATGAAATTTTTGAAAATATTTTTATGATTTTGAGATATTCCCAATGATACCATGCTCATGATTTTGAGATTAGCTATACATAAAATTTTAATTTATGTTAATTGATACAACCTTTTTGGAATTATAGTTTCTGATTCATAATATTATGATCTAATATAGTGTATGTAATTTTTTTGAAATGGGGTATAGAGTAAAGAATAAAAATTGTATCAATGCATGTAATATATGTAGGTATTTTTATCAAGGGAAATAAAATGAAGCTAGACCTAGAGTTTGATCTAAACTAATTATAACTATATTAAGAAATATGACTCAAGTTATGACTAATAAACTTACCCATATGGATCAGCTTGCTGATCCACAACATAGTGCGACAATTTTAAAAAATTTCATGTGGAAAAAACCTCTATAATTAAATAGAGACATAAATCTATTTACACCTGAGAAATGGATAATTTACTTAGAGAAGATATTTTTCACTTTGGGAAGTAATGAAAAGAAGAAGGTTTTTATGGAAATTTATCATCTTAAAAGGGATGTGGATCAATGGTGGTAATTGATTCAAAATGATAAGGATGTGGAAAAATAGCTAGCATTGAGAAGAAGTATTTTAAAGTTTTTTTTTGGAAAATATTTTCATCATGAAAAATGAGTGTATATGGATTGATGATTCCAGAATCTAAGAAAAAAGGAAGAGGAATATGTTTACAAGTAAGAATCTAACATTAATAGGTTAGTAAGGCGTGATAAAAATATTACATGTAATCAAACACATAATATTGACAATTTCTTTTATAGGATAAATCCAATCCTTCTAAGGGAACTAGTCTCCCAAAAATTCTCATTATATGATAATAGAATATCATGTGAAATAAATATAGATAAGTATTTATCCAACTATTATGAATTTGAAGGAAAGTAGGAGAATAAGAGGATGGTTGATCACCTTATGAAGAAAAAATGGTTAAGTGAAAGAAGAGAAGGGGAAATTTACAATATGTGAGAAGTGAATAAGGAAACAACAGGTACATGCTTAAAGGGAAAATTAATTTTATTTAAGTGTGGAGTAAAATACCATCATGCTCATCAATTCAAGGTTAAGGTATAATACTTTATATTACAGTGATTTAAATATAAGTGTAAAGACCCGTAAAATTCAAGGGAAATTTTTTCTAAATTTTCGTTGAGATTTTACAAGAACGCAGTTTCTGACGGCGCCTGATTCCGAGGCTCGGTGTGTCCGGAATTAATATACGAAGTTTAGCTCGGGTACGTTCAGTGAACGAACGAGCGGGAATTTCTAAATTTTGAACCGGTGCTCGGAATCGAATTCCGAAGGCACCGATGGAACCGTAGCACCAGTAATTGCTTAGAAACGCCTTTTTCGGAGTTGTGTTTTCACGAGAGAGGTTGATAAAAATTGTGGAAGATAGAATAAAAATTTAACTACAATTTTTTTTTCTCTAAGTGGATTTAAGCTTTGGGTGGAAGTTGGGTAACTACCCAACTTCACATGGGAGGTTATGAGAGTGTTGGGGCCCACACGATCCCCACCCCTTCACATTCCTTAACTCCCTCAACTCACATTTAATTTGATAACTTAAGTTTTGATAACTTATGATATTAATGAAGTGTGTAAATGTGAGTGTTTGAATTTCAAACTCTTGAATTTCAAACCTTAAGTTGTGTTAATAAAATGAGTAAGGGACTTATTTTATTTTGGGTTGGAGGCTTGTTGGTTGAGAGCTTTGGGAGAAAAGCTAAGGGAGACTTGAGTTTCTTCGTCCTCTTTGTCGAAGAACACGAAGAACGCGAAGAACGCGAAGAACGCCGGATTCCTCGGAGGTCGACGTCTCCTTCCGCGACGTCTGCTTCCGTGACGCCTCTTACCGCGACGTCGACGATGCCTTCTTTCACGACGTCTCTTTCCGCGACCGTTTTCCTTGCGGGTTGGGAATGTTTTTGTTGCGGGATGTTGTAGGGGTTTATTTAATTATTTTGTTCGTGATTACTACTTGACGTTCTTCATGGAATATGACCAATTGCTATCGATTAACGAGAGGCGGCCAGACCGCACAAACACGGCCGACCCTCCTCCTTTATCCATGTTTGTTTCTATTGTGTTTGAACGGGAAAGGTGTGGTGCCGTCGCACCGCGCGGGATCGTGCGGCAAGTAATGCGCGGCGCCGTCGCGCGGCGCCGTGAAATTGAACCAAATCGTGGCACCGTTGCGCCATGCCGGAGAACCGAAAAAGCACTACAGCCGGCGAGGGGCCGCGACGGAGGGGTGCGGCGCCGTCGCACCGCACCGGACGAATGAAGGTCGCGGCCAGTACCGGGCCGTGGCGGAGCATGGGAAACGGCGGCCAGAAATGGGCTGCCGGCGTCCGAGCAGGACCGGCGGCCGGAAATGGGCCACCAGCGTCGGAGCAGGGAAGGGACCGGCCGTCGCCGGTCCCGTGGCTGCAAAAACCGGCCGGCCGGGGTGTGCCGGCAGGACAGGAGGGAAGCCGGGGGTTCAAACCACCGGCCGGCCTGCAAGCGACCCCTATTAAGGGGGTCCGCGGTTACAAAAACACGGGGGGGGGGGGGGGGGGGGCAGCCCCCCCCCCCGCAAACCGAATGGCTCGGCCGTTCGGCCGAGCCAGCAGGCGCCGCGCGCGAGCGCGCTGGGCCACGCCAGCCGGGCCGGGCCGCGCCCAGCTGGGCCGACCCAGGGGGTCTCGGGCTGCGCCCGAAACCCCTATTTTCGGACCCTTTTTGGTCTTTTGCCCATATCTCGGGCTACGGACCTCCGATCGACGCGTCGTCAGCGGCGATGCGATCCTTGGATCGAGGCGGTCCTTTTGGTATATCTTGAGCTACTGATGTCTGATTGACGTGTCGTCTATCCCGTTGAATTCCTCTTGATGAGACGGAAATTTTGACATACTTTTCCTGAGTTTTGGTTGCGGTTGGATAGTGGCCAGGTTAGATCATACTCGAAATCCAACCGGGCCCCTAGAACGGAAAAGCTGATATCTTTCAGACCGGACGTCCGCTTGACGAACCGTCAGCGGCGTTAGTGATCACGTTGAGTAACGGTCCCTATGAGTATAACCTATGAGAGTTCGGGGTACAGTTGAGATACGGCTGGGTTGGCTCACTCACGAAACCAACCGGGCCCCTAGGACGAAAAGGATAATAACTCACAGACCGGGCGTCCGATTGACGCGCCGTCTGTTGCGTTGAGACCCCTATGACGAGGCGGTCCTTTGAGATACTTCTTCGTGGGACTTTGAGATACTTGGAGTATCGAACTGTAGCTCGTGGAGCGGACCCTCCCAGATACAAGTGTGTGGAGTACGAAGACCGTGTAGCCGACTGAGACCTGACGACTGCTTGACCAACTTGACTTGGAGTGAGTCGACTAGCCCTGTGGACGGAGCACTAATTTGTTTGGGTGCAGACCCATGGAGGACGGAGCACTACCTGTGTGACAGTGCAGATCCACGGTACTAATCCGGAGAGTACCTCTGCAGGCTACTAGGGGGTGTGCACTACTGTGTTTGGGTGGCATACCCCGGTGGGAAGCACTACTGTGTTTGGGTGGATGACCCGTGGTACTCGACAGGAGGAGTACCTCATCAGTCTTAGGTTAGTAAGAAGTACCTCGGAGTCGTGACAGGACCACTGCACACTCCAGAGACAGGGCCCTTCAGCAGTTACGGTTTCGATAATGAAAATTCTGGTTTAAGCTAAGTCTATGACCTTTGTGTTTACCTATTGATTGAGATGGGTCAATTGATAACTTAGGTATATGAATGGGCATATACCTGGGTAGTGGTTATCCGTTGATTTCATAATCTTTGTGTTTCCCCATGATTGAAATGAGTTACTTGATAACTTAGGTATATGTATGGGAATATACCTAAGTAGAGGTTATCTGTGAGATCTTCTTTGTGGTTATCCATGTTGGTTTTAGAGAGACCTTGAGGGTCTCGGGGTCCCTACTGAGTATCATTATACTCACCCCTACACAGGCTATGCTCGCACCTCATTGTGTTGGTTGCAGATGACAGACAGTGCCGACGGAGGCTGAGTGTTCAAGGACTGGACGGTTCTCGGAGGTGGACCACACGACGAGTCAGTATCCGGAGGTGGACTTCATGGTGAGATGACACTCGGAGGAGGTTGACGGGCGAGAGAATTGTGGAGGCTATCTGTACCTACCCTTCAGGTAATATCTGAGGAGGATGACCCAGGATCCACTTCCTTTCTTCCAGCTGTTGTCTTTTTCTGTTGTACTTTGTTCAGTTGTAGTTGTACTTTCATTTGGGTTTGTATTCTGGACCATTTACCTTTTAGCACTTCTCTTTGTACTTAGTGTTTTACTTCCTCTTGTACTCTATGGTGTTTTGTTTACTTTTATAAAGGAAATGTCTTCCCAGTTATCAGGATTTACGACTTTGGTTCTAGTCGCCAACCCCTGGCCTGTGGAAGGCGGGTTTGGGGTAGTCACGACACGAGCCCCGAGGACGGGTCATGACAAATTAGTATCAGAGGAGTCGGTTCTACCGCAGAAATTATAACTCTGATATTTTCTTTCTGTGAAGCAATAATGTTAAGGGTACTGAGTGTGGTCTTCAGTTCAGGGAGTCCAGTGTTGGTGCGGGCGACTGACGTATCCATACACCAGGACCCTGACAACTGATTTACGACTTTGTGCACGAAAACACTGATTGTGTGTGTGTTTCCAGAAGTTTTTAAAGGTCATCTCAAACCAATTCAGCTCACCAAGTATAATCGTTTGACCGTGTCACGTTGTTTATTCAGGATTCCTTTTCACGGACGACCAGCTAGAGCCTAGAGGGATGTGCGTACTAACAGCCTTCTAAGCGATGAGGCTTCGGTACAGGGCCCTCTTGCCGTTGAGGCACTAGAGGAGGCACCAACTGTACTACCATACGTTGGGCCCACCGGTGCCACCAGCCCCAGCAGTAGGCAATGCACGCCACTTGAGTGCGCTGCATGAGTTCCAGCACCATAGACCACCCAGGTTCTGGGGAGAGACGGACCCACAGGCGGCTGAGGATTGGATGGAGGTTGTGGTGAGAGTCTTCAGGCTAGTGGGGACGCCTGTAGACTTCATGGTGATCTTTGCTGCCAGCCTTCTTCAGGAAGCAGCAGACAGGTGGTGGAGCCACTTGTTCCAGTTTTGCGACAGGATGACCTTCGCATGGGAAGACTTCGAGACCGTCTTCAGGGTTGAGTTTGTGCCAGTATCTCTACACCCCGAGTGTTTTCAGGAGCTTCTACCTTTACCGCGTATTTTTTGATCAGTAGCCGAGTCATCTGTGGGCAGTAGAAAGATGATGCAGAGGTCCAGAAGCACCATACAAGTAGTTGGGTGATCTCAGGTTTTAGGACCGGTGGTGCGGGGCACCCGGGGTGGGGTCAGATCCAGCCGTATGAGGAGTAGGAAGTATTATGAATGTGGCACGAAGGGCCACCTGGCACGTGACTGTCCGACCCCCGCACTGTCGATCCACATGCATTGGAGGAGCCACCGAGGCAGAAGCAGTGACGAGTGCTTGAGCAACAGCTGAGCAGTGGACAAGGCAGTAGAGCTCTAGGAGCAGGAGGAAAAGAGCGGAACTAGTGGATACGTCCCTTGTACTTCTAGTTCCATGTTGCTGTTGTATTCGTGCCTTTGTACTATGAGCTGCAATAACAAAAATACACTTATCTTTGTGATGTTTTGTTTCTTGTCCTTTTTTTTGGTTGATACTGAGAGGTCCCGGTTAAAAACTTTTAACTTGAACCTCACTTTTGATATTTCTACTGGAGGAAACCCAGTGACCTCACACTGATGCTGACAGAGTGACTCGACCCTTGGAGGCGATAGTGACGGTTGGATCTCTTGGTAGTTACTTCGAGGCCTTACGACGTCATCCATGGCATGAATTCATCATTCATGTCAGGATTGACTGTATTAGGGAATGGGTGTGGTTCATCCAGGGAATGAGACTAACTTTCTCTTTTCGGAAAAGGAGAAATTTTAGCAGCTCTTTCAGATCGTAGACAAAGAAGGTGCAGATCATCCAGGAGCGGATGAAGACTGCACAGTGCAGTAAGAAACAGGAAACCGGCGCCGGTCTTAGAGACTCGAGCGTGTTAAATGTTTCAAGAAGAGGAAGCTTTAAGGAGAGATGAGTCTGCGAAGCAGCAGACGTGGAGGCAGAGCTAGGAGAGTAGCATGAGGTGGTGTACATCTTAACATGCTACAACCACCCGCCTTAGTTGTCCCCGCCAGGCTCAGGGAGCTGGAGGGCGGAGGAAGAGTGCGGGTGCATGCGGTTAAGGAGTGTGACCCAATGGCTCTAAAAATGATTCAAGGGACAATCTGTATCCACTACTAGCTGCTGTAGTAACAGACGTCGATATGAATCATTCTTTGCTTTCACAAATCTTGTCCCAGACCTAGAGTTTCTGGTAAGCCGTGGACTTGACCATCACGTCTGGAGATACCTTGGGAGGAGACTCGACCTCACACTAATGCCGACAGTGTGTTCAGACCCTTGAGGTGAGAGTTTTGGTTGGAATCTCATGGTGGCAGCGTCGAGGCCTTACAACGTTGGTTTGAGTATGGACTGGGAAATCACAGTTCATAGAAAAATTGACGGTTTTAGGAAAAAAGGTTGTGGTTTAACTACGACGTCGGAATGTGTTTTCCTTAGTCGGCAAAAAAGGAAACCCCAGGCAGCTCAGGGTAAGTCATGCACAGGAGGGTGCGACCGATCACTCTTGAGTCGGTCAAACTTACCCTTGTGGTAGCAGTTGTTTTGAGTTCCAGTTCTAAATAAGAATTGGAGACCTCTAGAGTTCGAGGATGATGATCGCGTCCTTCTATGGGTCTCACCTCGACGAGGTTTACAGAGATGTGCCAATGCAGGAAGTTATCTCTGAGGTTCAATGGACCTTTTTAGGTCCTCAACTGGGTAGGCAAGGTGGTTTACCGCTTGACCCATCCACCTCAGTTGCACCAGGTGCACGACGATTTCCAAGTATCTCAACTAAGGATATATGTGCTCAACTCTTCACATATCATTGACCATGAGAAGCTGGATGATAGCGATGGGGTGTCTTTCAAGGAGGTTCCAGTGGGGATCGTGGATTGACAGGAGTGGGTCCTACGAGGATGGTCGATTCCTCAGGAGCACTTTTACTGGAAGTACGGGAACCTCCAGGTGAGCACATGGGAGCGGGAGGCTTAGATGCGTGCTCAGTACCGTTTTTGTATCTCTAGTCTGTGTTAAAGCTTTACGAGGACGTAAATCCCTGATGTGGGAGTAATTTAAAGACCTGTAAAATTCAAGGGAAATTTTTTATATATTTTCTTTGGGATTTTACAGGAACACAGTTTCTGACGGCGCCTGATTCCGAGGCCCGGTGTGCCTGGAATTACTATCCGAAGTTTAGCTCGAGTACGTTCAGTGAACGAACGAGCGGGAATTTCTAAATTTTGACTCGGTGCTTGGAATAGAATTCCGAAGTCACCGATGGAACCGTAGCGCCGGTAATTTCTTAGAAACACCTTTTCCGGAGTTGCGTTTTCATGAGAGAGGTTGATAAAAATTGTGGAAGATAGAATAAATATTTAACTACATTTTTTTTTCTCTAAGTGGATTTAAGCTTTGGGTGGAAGTTGGGTAACTACCCAAATTCCCATGGGAGGTTATGAGAGTGGTGGGGCCCACACGATCCCCACACATTCACATTCCTTAACTCCCTCAACTCACATTTAATTTGATAACTTAAGTTTTGATAACTTATGATATTAATGAAGTGTGTTAATGTGAGTGTTTGAATTTCAAACTCTTGAATTTAAAACCTCAAGTTGTGTTAATAAAATAAGTAAGGGACTTATTTTATTTTGCGTTGGAGGCTTGTTTCTTGAGAGATTTGGGAGAAAATATAAGGGATACTTGAGTTTCTTCATCCTCTTCGTCGAAGAACACAAAGAACGCGAAGAACACGAAGAACGTCAGATTCCTCAGAGGTCGACGTCTCCTTCCACGACGTCTCCTTCCCCGACGCCTCTTACCGCAACGCCGACGACATCTTCTTTCGTGACGTCTCATTCCGCGACGAATCCTCGTTCGACGAACCTCCGTTCAACTACGATCGAGGTAGGGAATTATTTTGAGAACGATTTTATTCCCTTGTTTCTTTCATTCTAAAGAATACAAAGAACACGGATAAACTTATTATCTAGTTGATCTGCGATTGTTTTCCTTGTGGGTTGGGAATATTTTTGTTGCAGGAAGTTGTAGGGGTTTATTTAATTATTTTGTCCGTGATTACTACTTGACGTTCTTCGTGGAATATGACCAATTGCTATCGATTAACGAGAGGGGGCCGGACCACACAAACACAGCCGACCCTCCTCCATTATCCATGTTTGTTTCTATTGTGTTGGAACGGGAAAGGCGCGGTGCCGTCGCACCGCACGGGATCATGCGGCATGTAATGCGTGTCGCCGTCACGCCGCGCCGTGAAATTGAACCAAGTCGCGGCGCCGTCGCGCTACGTCGGAGAACCGCAAAAGCACTGCGGCCGGCGAGGGGCCGTGACGGAGGGGTGCGACGTCGTCGTGCCGCACCGGACGAATGAAGGCCGCGGCCAGTACCGGGCCGCGGCGGAGCATGGGAAACGGTGGCCGGAAATGGGTCGCCGGTGTCGGAGCAGGACCGGATGCCGGAAACGGGCCGCCGGCATCGGAGCAGGGAAGGGACCGGCCGTCCCCGGTCCCGTGGAGGCAGAAACCGGCCGCCCGGGGTGGGCTGACCTGACAGGAGGGAAGCTGGGGGTTCAAACCCCAGGCCGGCCAGCAAGCGGCTCCCATTAATGGTGGTTTCGATTAAAAAGACACGGGGGGCAGCACCCCCCCCCCCCGCAAACCAAACAGCGCAGCCGTTCGGTCGAGCCAGCTGGCGCCGTGCGCCAGTGCGCCGGGCCGCCAGGCGGCGCCACGCCGCGCCAGCTGGGCTGGGCCACGCCCAGCCGGGCCGACCCAGGGGGTCTCGGGCCGGGTCGGTACGGGCCCGAAACCCCCGTTTTCGGACCCTTTTTGGTCTTTTGCCCATATCCTGGGCTACGGACCTCCGATCGACGCGCCGTCAGCTGCGATGTGATCCTTGGATCGAGATGGTGTTTCGGTATATCGCACTCAAGGTTTCAGAATACTTTGAGTTTGGCCGAGTTGGTTCGTTCACGAAACCAACCGGGCCCTCGGAGCGGAAATGCTCATATCTTGAGCTACAGACGTCCGATTGACGTGTCGTCTATCCCGTTGAATTCCTCTTGATGAGACGGAACTTTTGGCATACATCTCATGAGTTTTGGTTGCTGTTGGATAGTGGCCAGGTTGGATCGTACCCGAAATCCAACCGAGCCCCTCGAACCGAAAAACTGATATCTTTCAGACCGAATGTCCGTTTGACGAACCGTCAGCGGCTTTGGTGATCACGTTGAGTAACGGTCCCTATGAGTATAAACTATGAGAGTTCGGGTTATATTTGGGATATAGATGGGTTGGTTCTCTCACGAAACCAACTGGGCCCCTAAGACAAAAAGGCTAATAACTCACAGACCGGGTGTCCGATTGACGCGCCGTCTGTTGCGTTGAGACCCGTATGATGAGGCGGTCCTTTGAGATACTTCTTCGTGGGAATTTGATATACTCGGAGTATCGACCTGTAGATCTTGGAGCAGACCCTCCCAGATACAAGCGTGCGGAGTACGAAGACCGTGTAGCCGACTGAGACCTGACAACATCTTGATCGACTCGACTTGGAGTGAGTCGACTAGCCCAATGGACATAGCACTAATTTGTTTGGGTGCAGACCCATGGCGGATGGATCACTACCTGTGTGACAGTACAGAACCGCGGTACTCATCCGGAGAGTACCCTTGGAGGATACTAGGGGGTGTGCACTACTGTGTTTTGGTGGCATACCCCACCGGGAAGCACTACTGTGTTTGGGTGGCTGACCCGCGGTACTCGACAGGAGGAGTACCACAACAGTATTAGGTTAGTGAGCAGTACCTCAGAGTCGTGACAAGACCACTGTACACTCCAGAGATAGGGCTCTTCAGCAGTTACGATTTCCATAATGAAAATCCTGGTTTGAGTTGAGTCTATAACCTTTGTGTTTACCTCTTGATTGAGATGGGTCACTTGATAACTTAGGTATATGTATGGGCATATACCTGGGTAGTGGTTATCTGTTTATTTCATAATCTTTGTGTTTCCTCATGATTGAGATGAGTTACTTGATAACTTATGTATATTTATGGGCATATACCTAAGTAGATGTTATCTATTGAGATCTTCTTTGTGATTATCCATGTTGGTTTTAGAGATAACTTGAGGGTCTCGGGGTAACTAATGAGTATCGTTATACTCACCCCTGCACAGGCTATGCCCGCACCTCGTTGTGTTGGTTGCAGACGACGGACAGTGCCGACAGAGGTCGAGTGTTCGAGGACTGGACGGTTCCCGGAGGTGGACCACACGACGAGTCAGTATCCGGAGGTGGACTTCACGGTGAGACGACACTCGGAGGAGGTTGACGGGTGAGGGAGTTCTGGAGGCTATCTGTACCTACCCTTCAGGTAGGATCCGAGGAGGACGACCCAGGAGACGCTTCCGTTCTTCCAGCTGTTGTCTTTTTCTGTTTTACTTTGTTCAGTTGTAGTTGTACTTTCATTTGGGTTTGTATTCTGGTCCACTTACCTTTCAACACTTCTCTTTGTACTTAGTGTTTTACTTCCACTTTTACTCTGTGGTGTTTTGTTTACTTTTATAAAGGCAATGGCTTCCCAGTTATCGGGATTTACGCCTTTGGTGCTAGTCGCCAGCCCCTGGCCTATGGAAGGCAGGTTTGGGGTAGTCACGGCACGGGGCCCGAGGACGGGTCGTGACAATAAGAATATGGTGCACCATGCTAAAAAATTACCCAAATTTCAAGTGAACATACCATAGAATATTCCAAGGGGTGAATTACAAGATCATACAATTACTATAGACTAAGTTAAAGTTGCAAACAATGTGATGGTAGGTACTTTATTTTAACATTAAATTTAGCTAATTATTTATTCAATTCTGGATCCACACACTCTTTTATATCATACATATTTTCTAATAAAATTAAATATTATTTTAGCACACTAAGAAAGTAGTTATCAATCAATACACATAGTGGAAATATTATTTCAATAAAGATAATTTAGTAATCCCCATTATGATGCATGGATGCACTCTATTCAAAAATTTTATTATTATAACAATGGTAGACTTTGAAATAATCTTTGGTATGGATTGTATTTCAAAGTATAATGTAAAACTTTATTTATAATAGAATGAGATCATTATTTGTGATGAAGTTTTGGATTTCCTTATCTTTATAATAGATATTTCACCATCTAAATAATGCATAAATACAACCCCAATAGCTCTCCTTAATGAAATTCTAGGAGAATAAGAGAATGCATAGCCTATGGATATGAAAGGTAACCCTAGGATATAAGTTATTCTTATTATGAAAGAATAAATTAATGCATTTCCTAAATAAATACATATACATCCACCTAAGTGTGAAGTTGAGTTTTTTATTGAACACATACTTGATGTGAAACCTATATCTAATACTTCCTAAATAATTTCCCTAGTGTAGAAAGTGGAGTTAAAGAAACAACTACAAGAGTTGTGTGATAAGAGATTCATATTGCAAATTGTTTCACCTTTAAGAGATCCTATTCTATTTTAAAAAAATAAGGATGGTATAATAAGGATGTGTGCTGATTATAGGGAAATAAATGCCATTACTGTGAAGAACATGTATTATTTACCTCATATTTTTGACTTGTTTGATCAAATTCATGTATCTTAATATTTTTCAAAGATTTATATTCATTTTTGGTATCATTAATTGTGAGTAAGGATGAAATATATTCCAAAGGATTCATTTCATATGTGGTATGGAATTTATGAGTTTATAGTAATGCCCTTTTGGTTGACTAATGAACCCTCTTTTATTATGTATTTGATTAATTATGTGTTTAAAAAATATCTTGATAATTTCATTGTTGTACTTATTGATGATATATTCTTATACTTTGAAAGTCATGGAGAGCATTATATTTATTGAGGAATCATTCTTGGGCCTCTTAGAGAAAATAGTTATATAGGAAATTTTGAAAGTGTGGATTCTAGATTTAATAGGTTTCGTTTCTTTGAAATATTATCTATAAGAAAGAAATATAAGTTTCTCCTTAAAATAAAAAGGCAGTTATATAATGGACTATTCTGAAAAACATAATTGGTTTACGTAGTTTCCTTAGGTTAGCATGATACTATTGTAAATTTGTTCAAAATTTTAACTGATTAGAAAACCCATTAATCAAGTTGACATGTAAAAGGGTCAAGTTCTTATGGATAGAGGAATGAAAAGAAAGTTTTGAATAAGTAAAGAGGATATTTATCAATGAATCGACTTTGAAATTAAAATCATTTGGGGTTGGATTTGTGATATATAGTGATGCATCGAAGAAAAGACTTGGATATGTACTTTTGAAAATTTATAATAAAATTTCTTATGTATCAAGGAAGTTAAATATCCATCAATAGAACTATCCAATGCACGATATTGAGTTGGAAACGGTAATTGTTTACTTGAATATATTGAAACATTATCTATATAGTGAAAAATATGTGATATATACATATCACAATATTTTTAAATACATACTTTCACATAAAGAGATCAATACGAGGTGAAAGAGATGGATAGATATACTAAAGTATTATGATTACTTAATACACTACCACCATGAGAAGGCTAATATAGTAGATGATGCATTGAGTATGAAATATTCAAGAGTTACAACTAAGACGAGGATTAATAGTGATTATTCATTCAACTACTTAGTAAAGTTAGATATGAGAATTTTTAGGGAAGGTGAAACATAACACATTTTACAAATTATTTTCAAAATATCATTATTGTAAAAGATAAAAAGTTCTCAAATTGATGATAAGGGTTCACAAAATAAAATTAAATATTGTAATTATGGGAAACTGGTGGATTTTATTTATGAAGATAGTGCACTAAATGTTGGAAAGATGTTATGTGTTCCTTCCATACATGAGATGAAGAGATAGTTATTGGATGAATCCCATTGCTTGAATTTCTATATACTCATAGGAAGAACCAAAATGTATTGGTATTTTAGGGAATTATTTTGTGGGATAATATGAAAAAAGAAAATATAGACTATGTATTAAGATACTTTGTTTTTAAATAAGTAAAGGTTGAGAGGAAATATTCCAAAGGATTAATGAAAACTCTACCTATTCTTATGTGAAAATGAGATGATGTTACTATGGACTTTGTCATTGGATTTCTAAATACTCCTAAAAAGAATGATTTTATATGGGTTATTTTTGACCACATAAATAATTCAACACATTTCCTTTCCATAAGGGAAGATATACCTCTTTAGTTCCTTGCATGACTCTATATTAATAAAGCCATGAGACTTCATGATACAACTATTCCATTTTTATCCAATAATGATCTATGATATAAATTGAAATTATAAAATAGTATTATGAAGGATCTTGGTACTGAGTTATGTTTGACCAAGCCTTATTATCCTCAAAATTATGTGTAGTCTGAAAGGACTATTCATATATTAGAAGACCTGTTGAGATCATGCTCAATTGACATTCAGGGTATGTGTGATCAATATTTACCTTTAGTGGAATTCACATATAATAACATCTTCCATTTAAGCATTAAAATGGAACCATATAAGGAATTGTATGGAAATAGGTTTTATGATCAAAATTTTTTGGACTAGGTGTAGGATCGAATATATAGATGTATGTCTATTAGATGGAACAATATAAGAGGGGGGTGAATTGTAGGTTTAAAAACATTTGAGTTTTAGCAACTAAGATATTATTTTAAATGATCTTAAACTAATACAAATACAAACACCCACAAATGTATTGAATATAAAACAGTATGATGTATTGTAATACTAATGTAATGTGAAACAATTGAATTCAAGATGAACATAATAATCAGAGTAATATAAAGATGAATGATTCTACCTTAAAGCGTATAGAATCAATCAATACAATATGTAATAGAATGATTGTAATTGAAACAATTACAATTGAATATGTAAAGAAGAAAAGAAACAATACAAATTCATTTCTAATACAAGTAACAGCGGAAATGTAAAAGTATTACAACTCTTTTGACCCAAAAAGAAGTGTTATCCTTTCACCTAGGATAAAAGGTCTGTCTCACCAACAACTTGGAAAGCCCTCGATACAAATATCGGTACGTCCGTCTGCCTATCCCCGGTAGCCCTCGATACGATGATCAGTTCGTCTGTCTGCCTATCCCCGGCAGCCCTTGATACGATGATCGGTTCTTCTGTCTGCCTATCCCCGGAAGCCCTTGATATGATGATTGGTTCGTCTGTCTCCCTATCTCCGACAGCCCTCGATTTTGTAGGTAATCGACACCTCTGTCTTTCAATCACTTGAAAGCCCTCGATATGATGATCGGACACACAAAGCACAAAGCATGAGAGAAGTCACAACATCTCTCTCTAGAACTTGATAGATGCAAAGTATCACAGTTGTATCATGCTTGTTCTCTTGTTTGTTTTTCTTCTCTCAGCTTGAAATGACCTCCTATTTATAGGCCTCGTGTTCCAACAGTCACATCTCCTCCAACGGTCATATTTCTCCGAAATGCTCAGAGGGACTTGGATACCTGGCATTATAACGGTCATATTGAAACCGAAAGGATGACATCGTTTTGATTAGTTCGTAACTAACTCAACGAAATCATTTTGGTTAGAACAAGATATATGAATAAGATAAATATGAGTATGATTTATAATGAAGAAAGTGATTTTGAGAAAGTACCAAAACAAGTATGAAATGAAAGATATGAGTAACAGGGTTAATACAATTTCCAAATTCAGTACGATCATCATGTTCAGTACGATCAGCATGTTCAGTACAATCAGCATGTTCAGTACGATCAGTATGGTCAGTACGATCAGCATGGTCCGTACGATCAGCATGGTCAGTACGATCATCATGGTCAGTACGATCAGCATGTTCAGTACGATTAGCATAGTCAGTACGATCAGCATGGTCAGTACGATACGATTAAAAAGACATTTGTGATTTCCAAAACAAAAAATAGAAGTCAAAAGATAACTTTTGACCCAAAAATCTCCCCCTTTTTGGAATGCACAACACACAAAGTAAATATAACAAGAAATACTTATCTCCCTCTGAGTTATTGGAAACTCTTCTGAATAAGAGATTTGAATTCAACTAACTCCCCCTTTAGTGTACTTCCCTAAGGATTGTATTCGTAGATTTCCCATAAGTGTTGTAAAGTATTTTTCCCTTTTATAAAACATTCTCCCCCTTTGTAAACATTCACCCCTTTTGTAAACATTCTCCCCCTTTGTGATTTACAAAATGAAAGGAGTAAACTTTAATTATCTGAAAGAGATAGAAAAAGAATACAAGACAATGAATAAAAGATATTTCATTTCAGTAACAAACAAGACCAAACTTGAAAACAAATATAAGTCACTTGTTTTCTCTTTCCTTCTCCTTTTTTATCAACTCATGAAGAACTGCCTTCATCTTTTTTATCTCCTTCTTGTCTTCAGAAATAGCATCAACCTGAGACCTGAGAAGGTCTTATTGATCGGTAAAGAGTTGATCCTGATTTCTGATTGTCTCTTCCTAAACTTTGATTACTTCTTCAAGAGTATCAATTCTCTTTTGGAAATTCTTGTTATCTCTGGATAACACAGAATTTTGTTTCTTCAACAAATCCACTTCATCCTTGAAAGTTGAAACCTTCTAAAACTCAGCTTGAAAGGCATTCATTCTCTCCTGCAAGTCTTTTACTGAAGGAACATCGGCTCTTTGAGAAGACAAAAGATTCAACCTTTCAATTGATTCTTTATCCAGCTTATTGAAATCAATTGCAAGCTCATTTGACAACCTTATTATATCTTCAATTGCTAACTCATGATCATTGACTGAGATCTCTGTTTTGTATGACCACTTGGTCATCTTATTGCAGGCCTTCTTATGGGCAGCCAAACTTTTTGAAAAGACCTTCAAATCGGCTTCGACTGAGATAACTTTCTTTCTCAATTATTTTACAGAGCCAAACTTCTTCTTTAGATTGTCAGTAATGAAATCAATCTTCCCTTACATCCTAGGGAAATAAGGAATTGTCTTCACTCCCCTTCTCAAAACATGGACAATGTAATCACTCTTCTTGAGAGAGATTGTATGGTCTGGATCATTATCTTCATCGTACGAAGCCAGTTCATTCGAATGGCTTGAGTCAACAACTGGTTGTTTTCCTTTTTCTTTTTCTTTCTGCTTTCTTTCTTCTTCCACTCTATCACTAATGACAACAACTTTATCAGTGTGAGAGGATTCAACACCCTGCTTTTCTTGGGACGAAATTCTATCCAGAGTTCATTCTTGATCGGCATGAGGGACTTGTTGAACACCTTCACTCAGTTTTTTAACTGATTCCTCCCTACTTTTCTTCGAACTTTGAAGGAATTATAAAAGAAAATCTTCGTCCGCCTCTTCCACTTCTTCTATCTCTTACATCATTTGTTTTCCTTTTTCATTCTCAGGAAGACTCTGTACGATGGGCTCTTGATGCACTTCTTCCGTCAGTTGAGCACTAGAATCCTCAACCATTTTCAATACTTTCGAGATATCAAAGTCTTGAGCCTTTCTTTTCAAAACAGTTTTCTTTTTCTTTTCTGCCTTAATATTTTCTTCTACCCTTATTCTTTTTGCAAAAGCCTCAGCCGGGTCAAGACCGAACTTTGGATCACCTTCCTTTCTCTGTTCCTTATCCTTTTTCCATTTGGCTACAACCTCCTTACTGTAATTTGGATTCTTCTTAGCCTTTGAACTTGTTTGAGGATCATACTTTTAAGTAATACCAGTATATTGAATGTCTTTGGCTGGTATAGGTGCCGATTGATTCTGAGGAGATTCAACTTCGACATACTTAACAAAAAGTTTTGAATTCTGATCAAAACAAACATTCAAATTCTTCATAGTACTTTTGATAATCCAGGAAGGTTTTAGATCTATTAGGGTTCCTTTGAAAGGGATGTTGCAAAACTTCATACTCTCGAGAATAAACTTTTTTAGAATGGCTGGATACATAATCAAATGAGATTTGATTGCCCCTGACTTCACATTCTTAATTGTTTCGAAAACATACCCCATGAGATTCACTTTTCTCATGTTGACAAGATAGTCCAACATGAAGATATCAGATACATTCAGAGTTTCTCTATCCCCTCTCCTTGGGATAAGAAAACCTTGCATCCATAGAGTTACAAACCGATTGTCCGGAGAAAGATGAGCCACTTTTCTCTTCTCTTCATTTATAACAAACAAAAACTTTTCAGCACTTTCTCTATTAAACGTACCGACTTCCTCTGGTAGTTTATGAGATGGACAAAAAGAATCCCCTTATGTTGGGACATTCAGAAAATGAGCCGCTTCTTTCACATACATAGATAACTTTCTATCGTACACAGCAAAATTGATAGTCATATTCTTATCAAAAGATACGATTTTATAGAACTGGAAGACATCATCAAAGATAACCGGGTCTTGAGAAACAGGATTTTCAACGCAAAAATGCTCCCATCCTTGAAAAAAAATAATCCTCTTGATTGTAGAATCATACAAATCATAGAAGTCTTGGGAGACTAACCTTTCCCTTAAAAGTTCTTTTTCTGAGAAAGCCTTTGAAGATATATCGGCAGGAGTGTTGGAAGAAGACTGAGACATAAGGATGATGCCGATGAAAGATCGTACGATGACTTAAAACAATGATGCAGAGCTTTGACTTAGACCCTGAAAAAAATGATGTGGGTTTGGGGAGGGGGGGTTATTTATAGGCAATAAAGGGGTGACCGTTGATCTTCTACGGTCAAGATTAGAGGAAAACAGATCAATGGTTAGGATTAAACGAAATAGAAACAAAATAATAAAAGAATGGAAAGTACCTACCGGAGAACGTAAGGTAGTTGTTGGTTTTAGTAGAGCTAAAAAGAATACACAACCGTACGAAATAAAATAAAACTACATACCGATGGAAAACTATGTCGTTACCATGAACTGACAGGCTGATGGAAAACAATCTTGTTACCATGAACTGACAAGCCAATGGAAAACAATCTTATTACCATGAACTGTTAAGCCGATGGAAGACAATCTTGTTACCATGAACTGACAAGCCGATGGAAAACAATCTCATTACCATCATCGGTCAATACGATGGAAAAGAAATTCATTACCATCATCGGTCGATACGATGGAAAAGAAATTCATTACCATCATTGGTCGATACGATGGAAAAGAAATTCATTACCATCGTCGGTCGATACGATGGAAAAGAAACTCATTACCATCATCGGTCGATACGATGGAAAAGAAATTCATTACCATAATCGGTCGATAAGATGGAAAAGAAATTCATTACCATCATCGGTCGATACGATAGAAAAGAAAAGTAAATTATACGATAAAACTTTCAATACAATAAACAGAAAAGTAAATGATACGATAAAACATTCAATACAATAAATAGAAAAGTAAAAACACATACCAAGAGATTAAACAATTTAAGATCATAAGATAAAAAGAACATAAAAAAATGTCATCCCCCTTTCAAAAGGAGTTTTTTAATGTTAGGAGAATTGTAAAACATGAAGTAGATATGAATGATTATTTTAATGTAATCATTCCAAGATTCTGTTTTATAAACTCAAACCTATCGGAAGGTAGTGGTTTTGTAAAAATGTCAGCAAGTTGTTCTTGTGTTCCGATAAATTGTAAAACGATGTCTCCTTTTTGTGTGTGATCTCTAAGAAAGTGATGCCTAACATCTATGTGTTTTGCACGAGAGTGATGTGTTGGGTTCTTACTAAGAGGTATGGAACTAGTATTATCACAAAGAATTTGAGTTTTGGAAAAACTCAATCCATAGTCAGTGAGTGTGTGTTGCATCCACAATACTTGAGCACAGAAACTTCCAGCTGCTACATATTCAGCTTCAGCAGTGGATAGTGATACTGAGTGTTGTTTCTTACAGGACCAAGAAACCAGAGAGTCTCCTAAGAAATGACATGTTCCGGATGTATTTTTTCTATCCATTCTACAACCGCCAAAGTCAGCATCTGAAAAACTTTTTAAAACAAAATCATTCCTAGAAGAATAAAGAAGACCTAAATCCATAGTGCCTTTTAAATACCGAAAGATTCTCTTTACAGCTTTTAAATGAGACTCTTTTGGATTAGATTGGTATCTCGCACATAATCATACAGGAAACATTAAGTCTAGTCAACTAGCTTTCAAGTATAGCATACTTCCTATCATACCTCTAAAGATTGTTTGATCTACTGGTTTCCCTGTTTCATCAAGATCAAGAGTACTTGAGGTACCAATTGGAGTGCTAATACATTTAGTTTTGTCATAACCATACTTTTTGAGTAAATCTTTTATATACTTGTGTTGAGATACATATGTTACTTCTGGTTTTTGAGAAATTTGAAAACCTAAAAAGAATGTTAACTCACCCATCATACTCATTTCAAACTCAGATTTCATTAAATTTGAAAAAGAATCAGTTAAAGATTTTTGAGTTGATCCAAATATGATGTCATCAACATAGATTTGAACAATCAAAACGTTTTTATTTTCAATTTTTATAAAAAGGGTCGGATCTGCAGTACCTTTTGTATAATTGTTTTGTAAAAGAAATCTTGTAAGTCTATCATACCATGCTCTAGGGGCTTGCTTAAGACCATATAGAGCCTTTGTATGTTTAAAAACATGATCAGGATGTTTTGGGTCTTGAAAACAAGGAGGTTGTTCGAAAAAAACTTCTTCTTGAATAAAACCATTTAGAAAACCACATTTGACTTCCATTTGAAATAGTTTGAAATTTAAATATGCTGAAAAGGCTAATAGAATATGAATAGATTCAAGTCTAGCTACAGAGGCATATGTTTCTTCATAGTCTATTCCCTCTTGTTGATTATATCCTTTAGCAACAAGTCTTTCTTTATTTCTTACAATTATTCCATTTTCGTCACATTTGTTTCTGAAAACCCATTTTACACCAATTACAGTTGTTTCTTTAGGTCTATCAACTATGGTCCAGACTTGATTCCTCTCAAACTCATTTAGTTCATCTTTCATTGCTTTAATCCAATCATCATCCCCTAAGGCCTCACTTGGACTTTTAGGTTCAAATTGGGAAAGAAAAGCAAGATGTTCTATTTTATTTATTAAGGAATTTATGGTCCTTACAGGTTGATTTACATCACCAATGATGTTATCACTGGGATGATTCCTAAGAAACAATTTATTTGGGTTTTGTAAAACCTGTTCATCAACATATGGTAGAAAATATTCTGTGGTAAAAGTTTCAGGAATTCCTTCTTGAACATTTTCCTTATCAGAGTGATCTTCTAATAACGGTTGATAAACATTTTTAGAAAACACATCTGAGGATGTAGGATTGGGTTGGTTGAAAACAAAAGGATCAGATTCATCAAATTTCACATGTACTATTTCCTCAACAGTACAAGTATTTTTATTGAAAACTCTATATGCCTTAGAGGTTATAGAATATCCTAGACAGATTACTTCATCAGATTTTGGTGCAAATTTATGTAGATTATCTTTTGTATTCAGAATGAATACTTTGCATCCAAAAATCTTTGAAGTATGAAACTTTAGGTTTTCGGCCAGTCCATAACTCATTGGGGGTTTTATTAAAGAATGGTCTAGTTAAAACCCGATTTATAGTATAACAGGCAGTACTAACAGATTCAGCCCAGAAGTGCTTAGCAATTGAGTATTCACTCAACATGGTTCGAGTCATTTCCTAAAGAATACGATTTCTTCTTTCAACAACACCATTTTGCTGAGGAGTTCTTTGAGCTGGAAAATTGTAAGTAATACCTTTCTTACTACAAAAAGTTTCAAAATCTGAATTTTGAAATTCACCACCATGATCACTATGAATAGTTATCAATGGTAGGTTTTTCTCATTTTTAACTTGGGCTCTAAAAGTTTTGAAATAGGAAAAGGCTTCAGATTTCTTTGTGAGAAAGTAGACCCATGTAAATCTAGTAAAGTCATCAACTAAAACAAATACAAAGTATTTTCCTCCAATGCTTCCAGTTTTTGTAGGACCAAAAAGATCCATATGTACTAGCTGTAATGCATTAGATGTTGAAACATCATTAATTGATTTAAAGCTAGTTTTATATTGCTTTCCAAATTGACAAGGATCACATTCTTTTGAAGAATCATATCTAAGATTTGGTAGTCCTTTCACAAGTCTTTTCTTTGAAAGTTTACTAAGGTTTCTCAGATTACAGTGTCCTAGTATCCTATTCCATAGACATGATGGGTCTTCTATTGCACTTAAGCAGGGTATGTTTTGGTTCCTAAGGTCTTCTAAGTCAATAGTGTAAACATTCTCTTGCCTATGGGCAGATAGAATGAACTCATCCTTGGAATTGTGAACTAAACACTTATCATTTCTAAAATTCCCAAGGTAACCTTCATCACATAATTGACTTATGCTGATGAGATTATGCCTAAGACCTTTAACAAACCAAACATTTGAAAAAATAATTTTTCCAAGAAAAACGATATTACCTATACCAACAATCTTTCCTTGAGAATTATCTCCGAAGGTAACTTTTCCACCTTTTGTTTTGATAATATTTTCAAAGAGATCATTGTTTCCGGTCATGTGTCGGGAACAACCACTATCCATGTACCAAATGTTCTTATTCGTACACTTCTCATTTTCCTTAGCCATGAGACATTGATCTTCAATTGGTAGTCTGGCTAGAAGTCCAATATTCCTCTATCCTGAGGACTCATATTCTGAAGAATCATCTGAAGAATCACTACCACTTGCACTCCACGTATCATTTGCCTTCAAGACTTTATTTGTATTATGAAACCTTTTCTTGTTTCTTTCAGAGTGTTTCTCCTTTCTGTCTTTCCTCTTAAGTAAAGGAAACCCAGGCCTTATATGTCCTTATATCTTACATTCATAACAAGTTACCTCTGAATCATTCTTATCTATCCTATCTTTCTTCTTGAATCTATATTGAAAGTATTTCTTTCCCATAATCTTGTTCATTCTTCGAGCAAGAGTGGATAACTCATTATCCGAAAGATTACAATCACTTGAATCAAATATGACAACTTTATTGGCTTTTGATCTTGTATGCTTTTCAGGTATTTTAGCTTTAGATGAAAAGGCTACACTTCCATTCCCATTCTTCTTCTTGTTGAAATCAGCATCTCTTTTCATTCTTGTTTCATGCTATAGAAGAGTTCCAAAGAGTTCATCTAGAGAAATCTGGGAAACTTTTCTATTTTCATCAATAGCTGTCATTTTTTACTCCCATTCATTTGGCATTATATCTATAATCTTATCAACAAGAGCTTCATAATCAAGACCTTTTTCTCCCATTTATTGTAAGTAGTTGAAAATTGTCATAAACCTTTGTTTCACTTTACATACTGGTTCTCCATAAGGAAAAACAAACCCATGATACTCTGCACGAAGCATTTCTCTCCTTGTTTCTCTAACATTGGATGTTCCAAAGTGAGTGACTTCCAATTTCTTCCAAATGCAGTTGGCTGCTTTACATGAAGATATCTGACTATATATATCCCTGGTCATAGAGCATAATAAAGTATTGTGTACCTTGTAATTCAGTTGATATTCTTACTTCTCTTGGTTAGTGAAAGTACTGACTTCTTTGTCAGGAATTTTATAACCTCCAGTAAGCATAATAAAATTGTCTACGCCAGTATTGATAACTAACATCTTCATATGATCTCTCTAATACTCATAATCATTTACATCAAAGATAGGTTGTATAGAAGGATTCAGATTTTCTATTGACCCAATATTCATTGCTGCCATCTAATACAACAAAAACTTTTCCACTCCAGACGTTAGTGTAGTAAGTAGTTAAGATAGTAATACGAAAGAAATAAAGCTAGTAATACAAATCAGTGGAAAACCCCCTCTAATAACAATTGTAGGATCGAATATATAGATGTATGTCTATTAGATGGAACAATACAAGAGGGGGGGGGGTGAATTGTAGGTTTAAAAACCTTTGAGTTTTAGCAACTAAGAGATTAGTTTAAATGATCATAAACTAATAAAAATACAAACACCCACAAATGTATTGAATATAAAACGGTATGATGTATTGTAATACTAATGTAATGTGAAACAATTGTATTCAAGACGAACACAATAATCAGAGTAATATAAAGATGAATGATTCTACCTTAAATCATATAGAATCAATCAATACAATATGTAATAGAATGATTGTAATTTAAAAAATTTCAATTGAATATGTAACGAAGAAAAGAAACAATAAAAATTCCTTTCTAATACAAGTAAAAGCGGAAATGTAAAAGTATTACAATTATTTTGACCCAAAGAGAAGGGTTATCCTTTCACCTAGGATAAAAGTGTTGTCTCACCAACACCTTGGCAAGCCCTCGATACAAAGATCAGTACGTCCGTCTGCCTATCCCCAGCAGCCCTCGATACGATGATCGGTTCGTCTGTCTGCCTATCCCCGACAGCCCTCGATACGATGATCAGTTTGTCTGTCTGACTATCCCCGGCAGCCCTTGATACAATAATCGGTTCGTCAGTCTGCCTATCCTCAGCAGCCCTCGATTTTGTAGGTAATGGTCACCTCTGTCTTTCAATCACTTAAAAGCCCTCGATACGATTATCGGACACACAAAGCACAAATCATGAGAGAAGTCACAACATCTCTCTCTAGAACTCGATAGAAGAAAAGTATCACAGTTGTATCATGCTTGTTCTCTTGTCTGTTGTTCTTATCTCAACTTCAAATGACCTCCTATTTATAGGCCTCAGGTTCCAACGGTCACATCATCTCCAACGGTCATATTTCTCCGAAAAACACGGAGGGACTTGGACACCTATTATAACGGTCATATTGAAACAGAAAGGATGACATCGTTTTGATTAGTTCGTAACTAACTCAACGACATCATTTTGGTTAGAACAAGATATTTGAATATGATAAATATGACTACGATTTATAATGAAGAAATTGTTTTTGACAAAGTACCAAAACAAGTATGAAATGAAAGATATGAGTAGCAAGGTTAATACAATTTCCAAATTCAGTACGATCATCATGGTCAGTACGATCAGCATGTTCAGTACGATCAGCATGTTCAGTACGATCAACATGTTCAGTACGATCAGGATGGTCAGTACGATTAGCATGGTCAGTACGATCAGCATGGCCAGTACGATCAGCATGGTCAGTACGATCAGCATGGTCAGTACGATCAGCATGGTTAGTACGATCAACATGGTCAGTACGATATGATTAAAAAGACATTTGTGATTTACAAAACAAAAAATAGAAGTAAAAAAGATAACTTTTGACCCAACACTAGGTTAGTGAATGAAAGTTTATAGGCCTAGATTTTGTTGAGGAAACAATGGTGAAAGTGAATACTCTTCAGTATCATATTAGGGTAACTCAAAGCAATTAAAATTCCTATACAAATAACAAAAGGAAGTATATAGTATTTCAAGTAGGGGGTCATGTTTTCTTGAAATTGTCTCTAAGAAAGCATGTTATATTGTTTAGAAATAAATGGGAACTAACCCCTAAGTACATTAGGCATTTTGAAATACTAGAAATAATTGGAGTTGTGGCTTACCATTTGATAATCCCACCTAGCCTCTGTAAAGTTTTTGGTGTGTTCCTAATCTATTTATTGAGGAAATATACTCCAAAAATAAATTCATGAAATAAACTATGAAGAAATACAATTGGAACTTGACTTATCTTTTTGTGAAGATTCTATCCCAATTCATAACATTAGGGAGCAAGTGTTGCAGAATAGGATGACTTAATTAGTGGAAGCACTTTAGATAAATCATAAAATAGAAGACGCGATAAAGGTATCCGAAGTAGTTATGATGAATAACTACCCACATCTATTCACAAGGTGATATTATGGAAATTTTTAGGATGAAATTTTTTAAGGAATGAATAATGTAACACTCTAGATTCAATTATAGTATGATTTTCTTTCTAGAGAAACAATAAAAAATGCACATCACTTTATTCAAGAATGTGATTAAAATATAAAATATAATTTTTTATAAATTTAATTTAATGATATTAATTTCATTTTATAATTCATCATTTAAAAGTTATCTTAGGGAATTTGTTTATATTTTTGAGAAATCATTGATTTTTGTGTGAATATTGAAAATACTGATTTTACCAAAACTATCAATTTTATGAAGTTATAATGATATAATAATCACATTAAATATTATGGAAACTTTTTTATAGACCATATATATATTAAATAAGTAATAAAATTCATAAAAAAATGTAATGTTGTACTAAGAAATACATTCTTAACATTTTCAAAATCTAAATAATTTTTTTGTCCAAATAAAAATGGTTTTTAGTTCCTATATTTTAATCAAGTATTTATAAGGTCCATTTTGGTTTTAGTGTAGTTTAAAAATATACGCCTATGTTAATTTAATATAATAAAATTTATTCAATTATAACCAAAATTATATATTATTTTTCTATAAAAACGTTTTTAATCTTAAAATTAACATTAAAAAAAACGGATTTTGTTGTTTTTTGCACACTTATATAAAAATAAATATATAAAACTTATACAAATTGAATTTTTTAAACTTTATTCTATATTTTTAATCATAATAATTAATATTTTTTAATAATTTCAACTTTATTTTTTCATAATGAATAGTAAAAATAGTAAAACAATTCACCATGGTTAGGGTTAAAATGGGTTTACTGAGGGTTAAACTAATTGATAAGGGTATAAATTCCACTTTAAATTTTAGAAACCTAATTTTTTGACTTCATTTAGACAATACCCTTATCATATTAAAATATTTTTCAATTTAGAGCCACTTTCATAATAAAAATACTTTATATTATTAAAATCGTTTAAATAATTCTAAGTGTGTCCTTTCCCTCACTTATAAATGGAACCACTTATAATAATTTATTTAAACCTCTTGATACACTTATCTATACTAATAACAACAAAAATAACTTTATAAAACGTCTTCCCCCAATATAGAGGCCCCTCTCTCATTAATGGACCATCCTATAAGGCTGAAGGTGTAAGCAAAAGGTTGTTTTCTGAACAAGAGGTATAACTTTTAACCAATTGTTTTCATTTTATTTCATCTTCTACCTCCTTAAAATATAATATAAACACGATCATATAATAAAATCATTATATTTTATATATTTAAATATTATTAAATTGGTTTCACAACCCATATTCATATACTTTCCATCCTATGGAAAATGAAAACATTTCTCACGCTTACGTACGACTTACCGTCTCCATGTAGTGGTGCAATTCATTTTTCATCACTACTTTAATTATATGGTTATAAATATAGAACTAATTAATATATTTGATATTTATGAAATAATTATGATTATATAAATATAATATATCATTTTCCTTTTTACCCTTCCACTCATTAAAAAATAATAATGTTGCTAGTGCATTCATGTGGACTACCACCTCCACAAAGTGATGTAGTGCATTTTTCATCTAATCATTTCCATAAAAATTATAAATATGTATATAATTAATATATATGATATTTATATCATGTTTAAAATTATGGAGGTTATGAAAGAATGGGAAATATGAAATGACTGAATCTACCAAACCAAAACATACATAAATAACAAAGAAAAAAACACTCAAAAATATTGATTTTAATAAATAATTATTAATAAATAAGTTTCCCCATTGTGATCGACCCTATTTTTAGTCTTGCATGATGGTGAACTTTGTATATTGGGATTGTGAGATGAAGTTGTTCTAGTTCTCGGTTGTTTCATGTTTATGTGTCACTCTCGTAGTTTTGTACTTAATAATCACATGTTGTGGATTTTGTTCGTTCTTCCTCTACTATTGTCACTAGATTCTCCAAACATGAACCCATTTGGTTTGGCGCATTGGCCCTTAGTGGTTGTTTGGGATCATGCTGTGGGAGTGTTAATATTCATAAGTGTACGAATTATATTTATGTTGTTGGATTTTAGAGGTGTTGATGTTTTTCAAGGTTGATACTAGGATGGTGCAATAGATCTCTCTTGACAATTGTAAGTTTGAATAAGTTGGTATAAGCTTTGAATTAGTGTTTTATTGGGGGAATTGTTTTTAATTTTTGATCCTGTGACATTTTTAATGTTACTCTGGTGATGACCCCACAATGTTTGGTTGGTTTTTGAGTGATTACTATGTAACATGGTTCAGTGTTGGTTGAAGATGATGGGGAATTGTTGATCTAGGTTCTGGAGGTGATGGAATCATCATAATTTTTTTTCTTATGGGTTACAATGGTGATGATGTTTGAGATAATAGTTGGATTCAACAGTCTAGGAGATGTCGTGGGGCATAGTGTTGGTGCTGGGCTTGAGGTAGCACCTATACACCCACTTGAAATTTGAAGTTTTCATTTTGAAATTTGTATCTATTTTGTCTTGAGTATGGTTTGTATTACAATACATTTTTTATGTTGTATTTGGTCTTGGCAGTCTTGTGTGGGTTACCAGTTAACCCCATAAAAGTGGATTTCTTGAAAATATAAAAAATGAGTTTGGAGGTATTAATAAACATGTGTTTAAATGTTTTAAGTGTATCATATATAATATTATAAGTATTTATATGTTTTTAGAATATGTTTATTATAAATTTTATTTTATTATAAATGATGCTAAAATAACTTACAAAGCAAGTCAGACCTAAGGTAAGGGTTGATTTCAGAATCTCATCCTTATTCAGTATTTTTTATGTTTAAGTTTTTACTAGGGTAATTATATAATATTTATATATAAAATCAAATAAATTTTCTTCTATTTAGATATTTTTTAGTTTTTTTAATTAATAGTTATATTTTTACCTTCTTTGGTACTCAAAAAGACCAAATAAGTTTTTTAAAGGAACACCATTTTTTTTGAATTTGGTCAGAAATATTTTTCCTAAATGTACATATTTTATTTAGAATGTTTTTAAGAATGTTTTTTATATCCTACAATGATTTATAAAATTCATTTTTAATTTTGTTTTATGTTTTAGAAAAAAATTTAAAAGGAATATTACTTTCTTTCTCCGAATGAGTCACTTTATACCAAAGGTGTGAAAATAATATTTGTTTTAATGGTTACTGTATGAATGAATTTTTCCTCCATCATGAATACTATTTAATTTGAATATTTCATTACATGTTTTCATATTTATTTAATATAAATCAATTTTCTTGATATTTTTTTAATTTTTTGATTTTAAATAATTGAATTCAAAATGTAAAGGGTATTTTCATCAAGAAATGTTTAAGTGATAGTTTGAAGGTATTTTCATCTATGTCAACATACTATGATGAATGTTATGATTTAATAAGAATATAATTAAATGATAACATCCACAATTTTCATTTATATGTATTATGGTCATTTTGAATGGGGAAATTATTGATATTATGTATTCTATTTCTTCCAATATGGGTGGTTATTGATTATTAAGGCATACTGATTAATTTATATTATTTATTCATATGATAAATGAACTAGACTTATTAAGTGATGGAAAGGTACTAAAATTAAATAACCCATTAATGCATTGGTAGGTATCATGAGAAGAAATAGGTTGGGTATTTGGAATTGGTCTTACCCATTTATGTAAGATATTTTGGCATGAGGCATCAATGACAAGTTTAAGATGTTTGGAATTATGCATTCCATAATTATGAAATAAATTATTGATGTCCATGTAATTATTCAAAGTTTTATGTTATCTAGGGATATGATTCAATATCATGTGATTATTTATATGGAATAATTTTATAATCATTTATTAATACCATATTACTCATGCTGTATTTATTATATGATATCTCCCACTATACACATTCCATTACTGAGCATATGTGTTTACACTTTTATTTTGTTTCCTTTATACATGGTACCAATAAGTGAACAATGTTTGATATGAAAGTATTTTATAGAGGTATTAATAGTGTTTTCAAATAAAATACTATGTTTTACTATATTCTTTAAAATGTAATCTGAGACTCAAGAATGCATTTAGTTTTCCAAAACTACTAAACTATTTGATCCCGTAGGATATGATCACTAGTGCCAATATAATAAAGTAACCAATAGATATGGGATATTATATTTAGGGTTATTATATCATATATATTCATTAAATCAATTACAATATCCAGACACGTGATATGGTGATGAAAAATGAAACACTTCACTTCATAAAGGTGGAAATCCACACGTATGCACAAGCAATGTTTTCATTTCCCATATGACAAGAAATGAGATTAAAAAGGGTTTTACCATAAACATAATGAAATTAAAATATATTTATAATAATTATTTTATAATATCATCATATTTAAGATAGGTTTTAATTAGGTAGAATAAGAAATAAATATGAAATAACTCGGTTAAGAGTTATATATCTTCTTTGGAAAACCTCATTTTCCTTGTACCTTAAGCCTTATAAGTTGTAATTTTGTTGAGACCACAACATTTAGGGTGGTGGTAAGAAGTTTTATGAGTGATTTTTGTAGATATTTGTTGAACTAAAGTGCTCAAGACGTGCGGAAAAGTGAGGATAGTAGGTGTCCTTTTATAAATGAGGGGAGTGACACACTTATAAATATTCTTAACTTTTAAATATTATAAGTGTATTAATAATTGTAAATTGGAACTAAAATAAATAAATTTTAATGATAAGGTGACAAGGGTATAAATTGACTCATAATATAATAATTAAGATGATATTATTTGACTTTATCATAAATTTTTATCCTTAATTAACTTGTTTTACCCCTTTACCATAGTGAAAACATTTTTACCAAGGTTACTATTCATAATGACCAAAAGAATGAAATTGATCTCATTACTAAATTTTAAAATCATAATTTAAAATATGAAGTAAATTTTTCAAGATTCAACAATTATAATTTGTATAAATTAATTTTAATATAATAATGTAAAATGAAATGAAAAATAGTTTTCTTATAAAAATGTGTTTTTAAGCCTAAAAATAAAATTAAACCCAAATAAAATATACAAATAATTCATATTTTATTAATTTGATTAATTTTATTAAAAGGGGATTAATTTTACTTTAATAATATTGAAAAATATACCGCACATTTTTAAATTCTTTAAAATAAATGACAACATTTATAAAAATCAATATTTTCCCTATTCACCCAAAAATCAATCTTTTTAGAAAAATACCATAAATTATCTATAAGATATATTTGATATTATGATATAAAAATTTAATTCCATTTTATAAAATTAAATTTCTATGATTTATAAAACTAACATTTAAACAAAACAATATTGTACATGGAAAACAAATTAGTTCGAATAAAACTATTTTTTCTTTGATTCGAAAAATCATATAAAATTATTATACTAAATATGAATCTATAAAATATTATTAGGAATATTTATAACAGATTAAATTAATTTATTATTAAATTTATCTAGGTTTTCAAATTCTTCCCTACTTAAATAAATTACATCCTTTTCATTTTATTCATCACTTAAATAGGTAGGGATATATTTCCCTCAAAACCATTTCATGTTCCCATGTTGCTTCCTCAATCATGTGGTTATTCTATAAAAATTTAACTAGGTGAGTTACCTTATTCTACAATTCCTACCTATTTGATCTAGAATCTTCACTATATTTTCCTTATAAGAAGTATTTTCTTCTAAATGTACCTCCTTAGAGATCGAAACATGAGAGGCATCATGTACATATTTAATTAACAATGAAACATGCAACACATCATGTACCCAAGATAAAATCCAAGGAAAATCTACTCAGCAAGAAAATTATCCCACCTTTTCTAGAATTTCATAGAGTCTAATAAATATTATACATCCGTTTTTATGAAATCACATAACACCATTCCATGTAGATATTTTAAGAAAGACATGATGCATACCTAAAATCAAAGGTATTTCCTCTTGTTATATACATAACTCATATATCTACTTTGATATATCCTCATGTGTTATTGAATCGCATTTACCTTTTTAACTATTTCTTCTACCGTTTTTGGTCCCAAAAACATCCCCTCACCAACTTCTTCCCAACACGCTGGATTTTAAAACTTCTTTACATATAATGCCTCAAAATGTGTAATATGCATATTGTAATGAAAAATTTTATTATAAGAAAATTGAACTAATGAATTATGTTGATCCCAAATTCCCTAGTAATACAATGAGCAATATCAAAGCATTTATTCCAATGTTTGTAATGTTATCTCTAGCTATCCATCACATTGAGGATGAAAATATTTACTAAAATTTAAATTAGTACCCAGTGAATTTTTAATCCCTTTCAAAAAATTAGGGGTAAATATAGAATCACAGTTTGATAAAATAGAGAGAGGAACTTCATGTAACTTGAATATCACCATAAGATAAAGTTGAGAAATCTGATCCAATGAAATAGTATCACAAATAGGAATAAAACACATAAATTTAGTCATCAATCAACAATAACCCAAATAACATTAAAAACTATGAACTAACCATGAAAAACTATACTTTCAAAATTTTAGACCCACTCACACACTTTCCAAATGGTTTTCTATAACCATACTCAAGTCGTGTTCCAATAACCAAACCCAAATTTTAATTGTATAGTTTTTACTAGGTCTAGTATGGTTTCAACTATACCATGAATTAATTATGTAGACCAACCATGAATAGAACAAAAAAAAACTAAAAAGGACCCTATATAAAGGTAGATTCACAGTTTCCCCCAAATCATGCATTAAAAACTCACATAAATGAAAAAATTCCATATTCTACTTTTTTATGGGATGATACTTTTTGAAAACATAAAAAAACCTAATTACAATAAAATAATATAAAATAAAAGGTAATAGAAACATGTGGGTGTCACCATTATCCCCATGATACCTATTTCTTCCCCCCAAAATTCCCTCGTCAAAATAAAGATAATGGAAAAAGGAGGAATCATATCATTCCTTTCCAATAAATGGAAGGGTTGGAGATAACCCAAGGATTTCTAAGACCAATAAAACACAAAACATGACCCATTACCTAAAATACCTCATAAAATTCCTCAACAAACAAAAAAATTCACAAGAATGAATCAACCAAGAGCATCCATTAAGGAACTCTAAATAGGGAGAGACTGAACAAGGTCTCCCCATTATATAGAATTGATCTAAATGGTGATATATTAAATAAAAACCCCAAAAATAGGATAATAACTAAGAAAATATGATTTTACCTCAAAACGATAAGGGTAACCATATGATTTCATTAAAAATGGATATCCTCAAACTTTCTCATATATAAGAAGGAAGCATCCTCCAAGTAGTAACCAAGGGACCCCAAATTCAATGAACATCCAAGATCACAAGATTGGGTCTCCAAAACGACCCAGCACCAACACACCCTAAACAAATGAAGGTCACAAGACTAGGTCACCAAAACCATCACATATCAAAACATCCAAAACACATAGTAACAAGAGACATTTCTTAAGTAAATAATTGGCACGACTCTAACCTGGGATCACATACCAAGAAAAAGGGTGGACTAGGAAATCATACCCTAGTTACTCTCTTATGGTAAACCCAACAATATTTAAACTAAAACAATCTAGTTTATAATCTCAACTAGTTTCATTCCAATCCTAGTCACCTAAATCACACCCCATGGTCATTAAACATATAAGAGATGAGATAAACCCAAAGAATGGCTCCCACCAGAAGGTCTCCATTAATAAAATAGATATACAAAGTAAAAGGAACTAAATATATGAAAAAACCAAATAAAACTCTAATAAAATAAGATTAAACAAAATAAAACCCAAGGAACATTCTAATAGAATAAACCTCAATGTTATAAGGATCAATACTCATCAATCGCAAATCCCCAAAACTAACTGTCACTCGAGAACACATGGAAATTTATCCTCGAAAATTTAACCAACTAACTTGAAAAAACTCACCTAATATAGTTTGCCAAATAAAACCAATTTTTAAAACCCCACCACACCACCAAAAATGGGTAATTACAATCATCACTCCACTCATAACTTAATAAAAATCCATAAACATGGGGATAAATACCCCTAAAAATTAATACTCAACCTTTACCAAGACCTTTTCAGGAGGAATAATTTATATAAAATAAAACATAGAACCAAACCAGTCTTGTTTCCAAAATCACATCAAATGGTCCCAACCCACATATACGGATAAGGTCCAAAACACCAACAAAACAAAGAAACTAATATTCAAAAAAATACTATTTCTTTAAAAAACCCCTACATTCCCAGGGGAATAAAATCCATTTTACACTAACAAAAGAATATATTTTAAATGAACCTAACCACTTGGAAAACAACTTATTTACTTCAAAACCACAAATCCCTAAGGTAATTACAAAACACTTTCACCCAATTTTAAAAACCACTAATAACATCATAAAATAAAGAAATCACTTGATTCTATCAAATCCCATTCATAAAAACATATAAAAAACATAGGCTAATTCATTTTAATTAAATGAAAACATTTTGTTTTCAAAATCACCCCCATTAGGTCCAATTTTTTTACAATTTAACAACCAATGAAGTTTTAAGACTAAATGATTTTTTGATTCCCTAACCAAATCAAAAGTTTAAAAAAATTTAAAAAACTTTTTGTAAAACCAATTCCTTTTTAGAAACAAGATTGGATGATTAACCCCTAAACCAATTTTTTTCATGGAATTGATTTTTTTATAAACTATACCAAAGGATTGTTTTTAAACCAAAACTAGTTTCATGAAATCCTCCATTTTTATAAAAACATTTTCACAATAGGAACACAAAAACAAAGAAACACCATAATTATATATCCCCATCATAAACCTATCACAAGACCCACCTTAACGTGTCCCTTTCAATTAGGGATCTATCAAGAGTGGTCTAAAAAAGATAAGCAGGATGTGGAACTAGGCCTAACTCAATCACATGGTTTGATAGGCCATGTTCCAGTCATAAAATAATCCTTATAATGTTCTCAATATAAATTTCTTAATCATATTCCAATTTATCAGCCCATGAAAACCAACCTCACACTACTGATTCAATTTCTATTCCCATCCAAAAATCTAACCCAATCCCCAAGGAAAGTCATGAAATTCTAGTAAAGAATAATATCTCAATACAATCAAATGAAACATTTGATCAAATTCAAAATCTAAACCCTACTTCCCATGGTTACTCAATTGTCATGATGAAGGATTGTGATTATGAACCCATTCATGAAAAACCACCAAAGTACTCACTATAATCCTAACTAAATATTACCATAATAACCCAAATTAAAAGAGAGTTGCTCAAGAAGCTAGGTACTTACTCTGAAACAAAACCTTTGATATAATTTATAAAAAACTGACCTGGGATTTTCATCTAAACTAATACTTGACCTAGATTTCCACTATCCCAAAGGAAATTCCCAATCCGCATAGGATGTACACTAGTTAATAGGTCTCAATAAAGCACATTGGTAATGATTTATCCCTTGGATAATAGTATAAAATGAACAAAACATGGAAATAGATAAGACATCCAATAAGGGAAAGCATACAACCAAAATAAATATATGGTAGAAGAAAATATATAATCATATAAGCATAAAAGGTTGAAAAAAATACAAAAATAAAAAGTGAAAATACAAAAGGAACTTAAAGAGCTCTAACTGCAGAACAACTAATACCCAGTCACTCATTACATCAAAATCATCCATTTAAGAATGATTCTGAACCTAATAATTAAAATAGTGCAAGGTTATAGAAACATATAAAAGATCTATATAGGCATGAGTTAAACAATCTAGTAGGTTTCCACCTTCCATGACTATGGAAATCCCAATATTAATATAGTTTATAAAATTCAGGTTTGAATATAATATAAAAATAGGTTTTTAACATGATTTATAAAATAAGATCAATGAATTTACACTATAAATTTCATATAAAAATACTTTTTTTTCAAATAAAACAAATATTGTTAAGAATTTTTAAATAAATCATTTCAAACCATGGAAATAGAGACTTTTAATACATGGAAAATGATCCAAAAAATACCATTTATCCCTCTTTCCAAACTTTTCATGAAATTTCCTTTTCATAATAAAATATCTAGGAAAAACCTGTTCTTAAAACCCATTTAATAATCACCCAAACCATTTTTATTTTTTAAAATACACTTTCAAACCTTTTTAACACAACCCATTTGAAATTAAACTAAAATAATAAATGAATTACATAAAATAACTTATAATAACCCAAGAATAAAGGAAATAAAATATAAGGATACATCAATATAATGATTCCAATAATCAAATGAACAATGAGAATACAATCAAATCATGAAAATAAATCCCCTAATGTTTCTTGGGAAGGACCTATTATCAAGGGAATCATCCATAGGATATAGTAATAAATATCTCAATTGAAGACAAAGAACATATTCCAACATTAATGAACCTATAAATATCCCATATATCCTTGTTATACTATCTAGAAATAACAATCCCTAGAGATCCATCACCACCACATTAAAAAAATATTTCTATCATAGTTCTCTATCACCCCTTCTAGTTTAACCATCTTAGAGTATCCAAGAAACACTCCCTAGTTGACCCATTGTCTATACTAGGGTTTTCCATCACACATGACAGCTATTATATTTCATGGACTCTCATGAAAAGTCAAATAGAGGTGAGAACATGTCAACAATCACTTATATCAAATTTAAAACATTTTAAAGACACACAAGACTTACCTCTTATACCCTCTCAAGTAATAACCCATTATTTTATAATATATGCACCGAAATCATACAAGGATACAATAATATAAGACATTTCCTAGGGAATATAAATAAATGTTGGGAATAATAATAGGTACTTGTGGTTTTATTGAGGTTATCACTCATTTATAAAACCGATTTTTTTAAAGTTCACAAAAGAACTCGGGAAAAAAAGACATTTCACCCCATTTGAAAACCACTTTTCAAATATCCTTTGAAAAAAATTTATCAATCCAAAATTTGATATAAAACTTTTAAATCCAACCATTTCCATAAAATCACTTTATAAGGAAACATAACCCCTATTTAAGAGGAAACTGATTGGTTATAATTACCCTATTTCAAAACCAAACATCCAAATTTAAATGAATTTAAGGTGACTAAGAGACCCCAAGGTCTCAAAACCACATAATGTGAAATAAGTTCAACTCTCATAAATTTATAAAACAAACCTTTAAAACATAATATGCATGATTTAAATAAAAAAATAGTGTCAAAAACTATTTTAAAATATTTAAATGCTTTTATAAAAGCCACTATGGAATTTCAAAAAAACATTTCATGTGATATGGTTCATTCCAAGCCTTAAAATCAATTGAAATCCATTTCAAAATCAAATAGGGATCATCATGTTAATTAAATTCAATAATAAACCATTTTAAAATAGTTGAACCATTTTTAAAGGGTCCACTTGAGCATTTTTTCAAGTGCTTATCATGCAACACGTCTATTCCAAGCACACAAACCATTTGGTAATCATTTCTAACCCACTATGAAATTATAAAATGATTCTAAAATAATAATAAATTATTTAAAATCGTATAATAAATTTATAACATGCATATAAGGTAATTCCATAAAAAAATAACCACTTGTCAAGAGGAACCATCCAAAACCCGTCACCTTTGGTGGTGAATTCCCAGCAAATCCAAGAAACAAATTTACCAAACCTAGACAACCCAAATACCCATCAATAAAACCTCTTGAAACCCTAATATAAAACTAAACATTGATTATTTTTTAGGAGTGATATACAATTAGAGGTAGGGAAGGTAGAAGATAAGATAAGATGAATAAAGGATAAAGAGGGGCATACCACTTGGATTCCACTTGAAAATGAGAGGGCAAGATCTTCAAAACTATAGATAATGAGGTTGAGGTGATCTACATGTATGCCTCACACTAGGATGAATGAGAGGGGAGAAGAGTGGTTCCCAAACCCTCAAAATCAATAGGGATAAAAGGGTAAAACTACCCTTTAATGAAATTTGGTTAGTTTACATAGTTTGGTTTCATGGTTTTCCAAACTATATGAAAACTATGTGGTGACCAATACCAAGACCAACCAACATCACAAAGTTTGATCATAGTATTTACAAACCATGTTCCATCCGTGAAAAACCACAATTTCAAAACTATATAATCTCTCCTATGGTTTATTCACGGATTCTTATAACTATTTTCATATCGTGTACTAATACCCATACCCAAATATTACTCTCACAATGTCCCCTAGTACTCACATGGTTTTAAAACAATTGTGGGTAACTTTTATAGACCAACTGTGTATAAAACCAAAACAACTAGAGAGGACCCTACGTAAAGGCAGCTATATGGTTTCCACAAAACTATGCATGGAATTTTTACATTGAGGTAAATATTTCATATTCACTATGTTTTCAGGCCCGAACTTCTAAAAAACATAAAAAAACAAATTAAAATAAATAATATTAAATAAAAAGGTAATAATAACATGTAGTTGGAACAATCTCCCTATCATGAGGTGTTATCTATTCTTTCATTTAAGGTGAAATTTCTCTTCATTGTTGATATTTCCCTTTAGAATGGAAGGATCTCTGATATGGTTGTAGTGCTAGTTTTGTTGGGTAGAAACTTTTTGGAAGAGATGTACTAGAAACTGGGGTTGGTACTCCCTCATATAGGTTGCATGTATTAGCAAGGAATGGGTCTCCCATGATAGATTCAGTTCTATATGGATTTGCGGTGGTGATGGAGACTTTCATGGATGGTCCATGCTCATATAGGGTTGCAAAGATCAAAGTGATTTAGTTTTTCCCTCTCAGTTTGCTTCTAGAGAGTAATGAGTTCTAGTAGTGGTTACTCTTTTTACAGTTATTCTCCTTTAACCATTAAGATAATTTGGTATGATTGGTTCTAATCATATTATATTGATTAGATTTTGTGGTTTCCTATGGTTTTTTGAGATGCATTCTTCCTTTGATTGGTATGATGCATGTAATCCTATTTGATATGACAAGCACATTGGGTATAGTTGGCCAGACACCTTATTGAGCTTGGTATAGTGTGAAACATCATTAAATAAATAATGTAATGGAATTAGATCTAGTTACTTGACTCCCATGTTGATGATGGTTTTTTTGAATACAATATGGATCATTAATAGGTTTATGATCATTGTAAAGGATCTTATTGAATTTCACTAGGGTGTGCTGATGGTGACGCGAGGTGTTTAACTTACTTGGACTTATTAGGATTGTCTACTATGGTGGATGTTGAGTAAGGATGTGTCTTCAACTTAGGAATCATAACTATTTAGGATGTCACCACGATACAGTTGAGAAATTAATTAGAGTAAGATTTGGTTACCCTTCCAATAGGGTGGCCCCGAGTTTTGGGGTTTTGGATGACATTCTTATCAGGTTGAGTTCCCTTGTGTTTCATTGGGTGGTCACATGGTTCAAACCTATTTATATAATTAACTAAGTCCCTATTTCCCTTTTTTTCAGTTCATCCTATGATTTATTTTTATACTCACCCCTATACAGGCCTTAATCCCATAGAAATTGTGTTTGTGTAAACGGTATATAGGTTTTAGGCCTTTCAAACATGGTACTATTGGGATGAATTTTGGTTGAGATGGTGGGATTTAAGAGTTGGTAGATATCAAATTACATATCACGTGATGTGGTAGTTTTCTTTTCCTAGTTTCTTGAAAGGTACACATATGTATTTTAATTACCAATTAGACTTGTATATCATGTGTTTTTGCAGTTCTCTATTTGTTTGATGAAATTTCTAATTTCGTGATGTTTAGGATAAGGTATCTCATGATTTTTATGAATTTTTGGTGCAATCTACCAGCCCCTTTCCTATTTGAGGTTGGATTAGTGTGTCACATATAGCTTATCACCGGCCTAGTTTGGGCCCCATGGGTCAGGTTATGATAGATCACTTAGAACACACAACCTATTTACAAATATTATAACACCTTCTTTTTCAATGTTAAATTTTAGAAACTTAACCTTTAAAAAATATACTTTTTCTTAAAAACTATGATGTTTCTTCTAAGAATGCTTAATTTTTTCTAAAAAAGATAAATACACTGACACCTAATCCAAAATAGAGGGAGTTCATGCATACAAAATTTCTAGTCCAACATTCATTCAAACATTAACTAGAGGATCATATTCCAAATATAGCATGGTTAATAATGCATTATATTTTGAAATCAAGGCATCAACTACTTTGTTTTAGTTACTTATATGATAGTTAATTATGCTATCTTAATCCTTTATTTGTTCTAAATAACTTCTCTGCCTCATGTTCAACTCCTTTGGAGAGAATATATACTTTAAACATTTATGTTAATTATATATTTCATATTTTATCGCATATAAAATATTCATCCTTGTTTTTAAATAAAAAACCACCACTTCATGATCAATATCATGTGCATGGTATTTCTACTCATGGAATTTAAATTGAAATTAAGCATGCATAATTACTCAATAATCATGCATCAAGACACAACCAAGTCCCTTCAAAGATGCATCATTGTAAATGAAAAATTCATTATTTCTTGTTGGCAAGGATAACACTGGAACAATAATTAAAATTATTTTTAATTAATAGAAATATTCACCACACTTCTTTGTACAGATGAATTTAACTACTTTTTTGAGATAACATGGTTAGTGGGATAGATAATTGAGAAAAGTTTTTAACAAACAGTCAGTAAGTAACCCACCAATCCAAGAAAACTTCAAATCTCAATGAAATTTGTAAGAATTAAACAATCTTCCACCACTTTAGTTTTGGAAAGATCAGTATTTATGCGATATTTAGAACAAATATGTCCAATTAAAAAATATTTGGCAACCAAAATTCATATTTTCTAAATTTTTCATAAAACTTATTTTTTTTAATGTCTTCAAAACAATCCTAAGACCATTCACATGTTCCCCATAACTTTTAGAATAAAACTAGATGTCATCAATGAAAAAAATAAACATTTATCCAAATACTCATGGAAAACTACATTCATAATTTCCATAAATGTATTAGGCATATTAGTCAACCTAAAAAGAAAAATCACAAACTGATAATGATTATACAGAGTATGAAACACTTTCCTTAGAATCTATTTCTCCTTCACTTTCAGCAAATGATATATAGACCTAAGATCATTATTCAAAAAATAATACACCCCAATGATGATAAAATAAGCTATCTATATGAGGAAATGAATACTTTTTTCTTAAAAATGATTTTATTGAGTTCTCTATAACCAATGAAAAGTCTCATAGAACTATCCTTATTTTTGAAAAAAGGAGAACCTCAAAGTGTAGTGTTAGGATGAATGAATCCCTTATTAAGAAACTCTTATAAATTCATTTTCAATTCTAATAACTCTAATGGATCCATTTGATAATAATTGGATTATATTTTGGAACTAAGTCATCTATGAATTAAACCTACCGATGAAAAATAACATTAGAAAAATCATCTATAAATACATTCATATATTCATTTACTACTAATAAATCACTAATTTGTACAATTAATTTTCTTTAAAAAATATAAGAAATATAACTATCACTTTTATAATTAATTAATCTATCATCTTCTTTATATCTTCTAATAGTTATGATCTCATAATTATATAAAAATTCAAACTAAAAAACTCCATGTTCGTAGTGTTTTCGAATTTTGTGGGAAATTGTGTTTTCAGACCATAAAGTTGTCAGATTTTAAAATGGTGTTAGATGGGGAACCCTCTACCTCTACCATTTTTAGTGTACATGGGATAGAAACCCCCTGCCCTTTCCCTTAGTCCTTTCCTCTCAATGAAGGGTGGTTCTTGGTGGCTTCTATAGACGATCCAAGGTGAGTTCATCTGTCCTTCTTGTAATCTTGTATCCTACTACAATAACCACCTATTTATTTCATTTTAGTTTAAATATTTTTATATGATTCCACTATATAATGGTGGAATCATCCTGAAATTAAGGGTCTTTCACTCAGCCTATGTTGAGAACTTCTTATAATGCCAAGTGCACACCATCAATTAGAAACTCGATGAAGGTACTTCATTGTTTGATTCATACATTTATTTTATTCTATAAATAAATTGAAATTATTATGGAATTAGTTTTTATGGTTAGGGATTTGTACCATGTTTTTATTGGGAGTTTAATATGGATCTCTTGTGGGTGCTTGACCATGATTTCTACATGACAAGGATTCCCATTGAGTTTTTGGTGAATATTACTAGTTTAGATTATTTTTTTTAATTAATTAAAAATTATATGATTAATTATTGTGGATAATGTGGCTTGATAAAGAGACTCACATGGGTTGGTGCTAGTTGGATCAGCCGAGCATCACTCAGTTGGACTTGGTCAAGCCTTAGCGAGCCCAGGTGGAGCTATTAGGATGTACTGTTTAATTTTTTTATTTAAAGTTAGGTGGTATTATATTAACGCACTATATTATTCATGTATTTGTTATGGTAATTGTGGTGTGAGGTATTTAAAATGCATTTTTTACCTATTATATTAAAATTATTTCTTAATTTAATTAACTAAAATGTTTAAATTAAAATAAATCACCATATTAAATTAAAATACTCCTGATTGAGATGAACAAGGCATTGAGGCCTCAATTGAACTTTTATAATGGATTAGTTTCCTCATCCATCATACTTAAAATCTCATGATCTTGATAGATAAACCCCTTTAGGGGGTGTAATTTATGTATTGAAAGGAATAAGGCTTTTCACCCAAGTAGACTTTAAGGAATATTGGTATAGGTACCATTAAAACCTTCTTTGTATATAAAGGTGATGTATTAGAGGCATGTGTCCCTCATAGACCTAAAAAACATTTTTATATGAACGTTTAGACTTATATTGTGAAGAATGATGGTACATGATTGTATCTAGACATTATGATAATTTATAAAATGGTATGATTTCTTATATCCTTTATGCTAACAAAAAGGACATGAGATATGAGATAAGAATTATGATATATTTTGAATAAATCAAATATAGTTGACCTTGTATGGACTGTAAGGATGTATTAATAGTAATGTATCACCGAGGGAGGAGCTTTTATTAAGGACCCTATGTAGGGTGCCTATGTTATGTGGTGACATAGATAAACTAGTGTAGGGTGCCTCTGTATCATAGTGATCGAGGGGACCCTAGTAGGTTACCTAGTGATAGGATGACCCTGATAGGGCATGTGTTGTGGTTATTATATATGATTATCAGTGAAACCTTAGAACTTGAGTCTTGATGCAAGACTGATAAGGATATAATGACTTATATATTGTGATGCATTGGATACACAACAAGGTTCTCTATGATAATATTAGCGGGTCTTCCATGGATTTAGATTTGAGACATTATAGTGGTTCCTAGTAGGGGTGAGCATCACATGTTATCCTTATGGTGTTCTTATAGTGGTGGATCATGTCCTACTATATTTTAGGGACCTTTTATCTACTGAGGTTTGGATGATCCTACTATCTATCAACCAGAGGATAATACCCATTATTTTTATCTTAGTGGGGGTCTTACGATGGGGGAGTGTGGACAAATATCTTATAAGGTCCTTTTAGCATATGAGGCATGGTTAATATTTTATCCTAGGGTGTGTTTAGATATCATATCATTATCATTGTCTTCTAGGGTAGATAAAAACCCCATGGTTTTTATACTAGTTGGAAAGATCACCATGATGTTCTCATAGACATTCTGGCACTGGCCGAATTAGGTATGGTGGATCAAGGATGTGGTCTCAAGGAGCGACTGTGATTAATCTCTTTTCTCATGGAGTGGGTAGAGTGACAATAATCAGAATGATTATTACAATGTGTTCAGAAACATTCTGGAACTGGACTAAGTAGGTATTGTCAACCCAAGGTGTTAGATTTAAGGATGATAATCAACTGTGTTTATTTATTTATGTAATATTTTCTTTATTTTATTTAAAAAATTTATTTAAACATGTCACATTCACATATCACTACATTTTTTATTATGTACACTGTGTTGGTGGTGAACTACTGATTTATATATTTACACCCTTCTTAGGTGGCCATTATAGTTGGGTACCAAAGAATATCTCACTTGTTTTAGGTATATATTGGAACAAGGCTTAAGATATGATAATTTATCATGATATATTAGAGTCTAGAAACTGGATTAAGGTGAGTATTTTTATCGGTAGTAAGTCCTTATTTTTACTTTATTTCTTTTGTTTACTCTATATATGTGATTGGCCTAATGGGTGATCGATATTATATAATTTTACGATTGTATCCCATTTTATTATCACATTTTTAACCTTTTACTATCTTAAGTTCTCTGATGTTATAGATGTGAATGATATTTTTTTTATTTTCACTAGTATTGATACTTTGATATTGGGGGTATAGTGTCCACAAAATTCCATCCAAGACCCATGATACTAGTTGGAAACCTTTGGAATATGAGGATATGTTCCTGAGTTCATGTGTCGGAACCTGTGATGGATATCAGATGGTGCATCATGAAAACAATTACTAATAATAATTATAGGTTTCTAGGGGATGGGATTGATATAATTTTACATGATATTATGATTATATAATTCCACATCATTTGATGAATATACAATATTGAGGTTTATGATTTATTATGGATTTTAGCACTTAGCTCTTGGAGGCAAGAGGTGTATGTAGGTATCATTCTCGATGTGTAGGGATTCACATGAAATGTATGCCTACTAGTGTCATTATTATCATTGATGAAAGAGGACATAGTGTTTAAAGTTTCAATAAAAACTCATAAAATGTTTTCCCACATAATATTTTGGTGTCATTCTAATCAGTTTTACCTCCTTGTATATGCATTTTTTCTAATGAGAGATCATTTGGATTTTATGGAAAGATGAGAAATGGTGAAGATGGTGAAATACCTTTAGTAATTCATGTATAGAGTCATGTTATATCAATGTAGTAATTTAATTCCTTTATAATTGATCCCTCGTGGGTTATTATTATATAGGTTCAGTTATTTAAATTTCCCTTGACAACATAAATACGTTTTTCCCATATAGCATGAAATGAAACTCTATACAACTAAATCTCCTAATAATGCGATACTTGATATGGGTTGTCTAATTTAACACCACAAGCTTCCACAGTATGCTTCCCTTCGAATAATACAGTAGCGTGTGTTTTACGCAACTTCGAGTTCTAACACACCACAACCAATCAAACTAGCCATTATGAATAGTAAAACCCACTTTTTTAAATTTTATAAATTTTATCTTTCAAAATGGACTTCATTTTTGGATTCAGAATATCGAAATTATCTTAGGGTGAATTTTTGGTATTTTTCTGAAAACATTCAATTTCTGATGAATAGTGAAAAACACTGAGTTATAGTTTAAAACCGAATTTTTATTTAAATAATTATTTATTTTATTTAAATTTAATTAAGGTCAAAATAGATGCATAATATATATATAATCTCAATGTAATTCATTGGAGTTATTTTAGAATAATTTTAGATATATAAAATTTTTATTTAGCTTTTCACTATCTTTTACCCACCTCCTAGGAGAATTTGGAAATTCACATAAAACATAATTTTACCACTTTTGTGAGTGGAATTTCAAAAATCTGAGAGACACGTTTAATATCAAGAATTAAAATTTGGTTCAATAAGATAAAAATAATTTTTAGTGAATAGTAACTTTTTACTTTTATTTACCACGGTTAAAAGTAAATAGGGTAATTAAGGGTAAAAATGATATTAATATTACACTAACACATGTCCTAATTATATTTTAAAAGTGTATCTCAAACATAAACAACCTTAGGAATAAAATATTATCATTTAGGTCCACTTTGATTAGATTAGGACATTTATTATTATTTAATTCAAAGAAGAGTTAAAAGAGTTAAAATCAAAGTTTAATAACTAAAACATTTTTAATATAGGGTTATACATAAGATAAATTAGATTATAAATATTCATTAGAAATATAAAACGATTTCCTACATCATGGTAGTTTATTTATAATTTTTATACTTTAAATAATTTAATTTATTTATGACACAATGGTGATGCAGTAATTACCTAATTAGTGAAATATTAAAATAATTGATATTATAAATATCCAAATAATTGTAATTTGAGACTTTTTATGAATTAAACTAATTTTATAGGTTAATATGACATGTTATTATTGATTTAATTATGTTTTTTTAGAAGTAATCATGCTCTCATGATTTTCACAAAAATCAAATACCAAATAGTGTCCAAATTGACCTAAATGAGTTTTTAAAACAAATATTATATTATTAATTGATATTCAATTCTTAAAAATCTAAGGTTCAGCCAAGAGACTTATATAATGATTGGTGTATCATTAATGAACCACTTGGGGTTCTCTTGGATGTATATGGTATGTTTATTAACCATATTATATAAAAATACAAAGATTCATGGTAAATTTCAAACTATTTAACTAAGAGTTAAATATAAATGATAAGGTTAATTTAGTGACCCAAACCTGTCTAAAATCTGTGGGTTGAAATTATTTAGACCCATACCCACCTTATCCTAGAAATAAATCAATTTGGAGCCATTATAAACCGAATATGAATTTATTATAAAATAATATTTTAAGTTTTTCCTAAGGTGTCCCTCACCCCTCTTATAAAAGGGAACCCCTTATCTCTAATTCACACCTTCAAAGCCTTTTGGCTCCGCCAACTACTTCCCAAATATTCTATAAAATTCCCTCAGTTCAACCTAGAGGCCTTAGTTTGATCAGAAAGACAACCTAAAGAGCCCTTTTGATCAAATCAAAAGGAAGAACCCGAAGAAGAGGTAATATTTTCACCACCCTCTTTCAAGTTCCTTTCTTATTAAACTTCTTATTTATTTTTTATTTCCACTCTAAAATAATAAATCTAGTATATTATATATACTGTGATGTTATTATAAATATGGTACAACCATATTCAGTATTCTATCCATCCTTTGAATGACATGTCACCCTACGTGCGTACGTACGATCTACCGTCTCCACGTCGTGGTGTAATTGTTATTCAATACATTATTATTTGGATGGGTATAATAATGATGTTTAATTCATGAAAATAATAAATATAACATGATAATTATTCTGTATATATGATATACCATCCAATTATATATTATTTTAATATCAAAAGAATGATATTGTCGCTCGTGCATATGTACGGATTACCGTCTCCACGAACGCGATGAGATTCATTCCCCATCGTATCCATTCAAGGCTAAATTTCATTTTATGATTGAAAATAATTTTTAGAGACATGATATCATTCTGTATATTAATAATATACATCCCATCCCTAACAAATATGGATCACATAACAAATAATATAAAAGAAAACGAATCTGTTAGCACATGAAACGATGATAATACTAATATATTATTGACAAATCAATGTTAAAAGATCATATATGATATAATATTAATGTATATGATTCTTGTATAATATAATAACAATTATTTTACCATTATATAGGATTTTAACCTACCCTCAACCAAGGAAAAGTATAATGTAAGGGTTTATTTCACAATCTCTTAATTATCTGAGGTTGTTTATACACAATTATCTACTGGGACCTCTTTATCATCCACATCCATGTTTCTCAAAAATGTATTTCAAATCATTCTTACTATTTTATAGACTATGGGTTAAATTCATTTATACCCTTCTTGAATTTTTATAAGAAGTCTATAAAGTAATCTTTCTATCGTTTTCCAAACAAGTTCCTTTTTAACCTTTTCGATAGAATTAAGGTAAGAATGTCTTTTTTAACTTATACGGCGGGTGCGACTATTTTCCACCATTATAAAATCATTGAAGCTTCCCTTACAAGATTATAAAAATATTTTCAAAGTAAATTTTTTCTTTTATAATTATGTTACTTTTAAATGATTTCAAAAAAAGAGATATTTCTCTCAAATAGTGCTGATTTCATCTATGTCAACATCCTTTGATGGATTTTAAGCTTATTTGAAGTTGATTTATTATGATACAAAACTTCCATATTGTATTTAAGGTTTTGTGATTTGTTTGACTGTGCATGTGTTATTTTTATACCATTCATTTTTTATAGAGAAAGTACTGACATTTCGTATGCTAGTTTTAATACGAATGTTTATGTTATGTTTATACCTGTTCATATGAGGAATGCATTGGACTTAATAAGTGACGGGTGGAGCCCTCAATAGCTCCTCGATGCATCGGTAGGTCTCATGAGACAAACTAGTGTCTTGGAAAAAGACCTTGATAAAATCTTATTTGTAGTCTTGGCACAAGGCCTTAACTTTGTTGTTATGATAGTCTGGAATTATGCATTCCATCATTATGAAAGCGGTTATTGATATTGCATGTGATTATTCGACTAGTAGAATATCCATGTGAATAAGTAAATGACATTATTTCATTTTAACTTTACCATATTATGCTGAAGTTCAAGTTTAAAAGGCTTTTTTGGTTATACATTGCCTTAAATGTTTATGCTTATTTATGAAAGTTTCCGATATATTGTTATCCTTACTGGGCATTTGAGATCACCCCTTTCTATGTTTTATTTTTCCCAAGATGTGAAGAAGTATTTTATAAATGACCTTTAGGGATAGTATAAAGGGATATGAGTGTGGAGAAAAGATGTTGTTGTAGTTTTCACTTTATGATTTAATGTAAACTTTATGAATGTATCTAGTGATTCCAAGGCTTCTAAACTAATCAGTCTTTCAAGACTTGATCTTTTGTGATCATGCCAATGTTATGTAATAATGCACCGACTCTGGGTAACTGGGGTCGGGGCGTTACATCTAAGGTTGATGACAGTTTATTTTTCATTATATGCGGTCTGATCCTCTAGGGAGTAGACATTCAATATAGATTCTGGGAGAGGTTGGGTGTCCTAGTTGTGGGTAGTGATTTTGGGATGTATGATTCCACGTGATTATTGAAGACAAGAGCATGTTATAAATCCCATTATTTAGGACCTTTATGTGAAATTCGACTTAGGGGATGGGGGAGAGGACCTAGTAACCCTTAAATGTGACTTGGGATATAGTGAGTCGAAGCTTAGCGATTTTTTACTTATGAATTGGATTATAGAGATTCAATGCTAAGTATTGTGTGACGGTAACCTTCCAAAGGGATTCGACCAGAACTATTAGTTCCATTAGAGATGAAAACTGAAAACCTCCTTGAGCTATGGAACTATGGGTTGAGGATAGTTTAAAAGGTCATGATCATTATTATGGCTAATCCTATTATTTTAGGATGTGTTCTAAGAATGGTTAGATTTTGGGTAGATGATAGGGTTTTAGAACATTCCCTGGGTGATGGGTGAGTGTGTGTTAGACCATGGCACTAGTGAAGTGATTAGTTTTGAAGAGGTGTGTCTAGGGCTATACCAGTTGGATTGAGATGACATGTGGTAGGGGAATTACCAATGGTTTTGGGTGGTTATCCCTGGAATATGATAGATGTGACGACTTTATGGATGATACATCAAGGATACATAGTGATTGATGAGATTGATATTACATGGATCATGGTAAGACTAGTTTTGATGGCATGATACTCATGGATTTATAATTCATGATGTATTGGTCACAAGAGAGCATTCTACCTCTAAGTTTCAATGATTTCAAGATAATGTGCTAGTTACACATGGGAACCATGGAGAAATAAATTAGTGATGTCCATCAGGTGGTTGGAATAAGTGAATTTTATTAGTTTATTGTGGTTCTAGTAGCTTATAAATTTGAATGAGAATGTTGATATTTACTTTACAATGATGTTGATGTCATGAATGGAATGGTGTAATGGGTTTACATTGATGGGAATGGATCGAGAGGAGTGAAATGTGATATTTAGTGATGAAACTTATTGATGTTGTTCTCGAGGAGAAGAGTATGTAAGAAAATATAGTGGGAAGTACCCCATAGAAAATTTGAGGGAATGGTACTAGTTTTTTAATATCAATGGTGCCGAATGAAGATGTTCCTTGAGCCAAGAATGGGTAAGATTTACATTTTATGTTGGATTTAGGTTATGAGTAGGTTTGGCCACATATAATCATCACTTTTGATGATGGATGGATCATAGGACATGGTGATCAGAAATATGATCTAGTGATGTGAAAAAATGGAACTCCTTTTGTGGTTAGTGTGATATTGGTTAGGGTGATACAACCCTTGGGTTTGAAGAATTTTGGATGTGTAAAACTAGTCATTAGATGGTGTATAGGGAATTTTAATTATGCTAAGTATTGGGAATGAGTTTATTTGGATTTATTAGTGATTACTAAATGTAAACTCATATATTATTATAGATGGAGTCTCAAAATCATCTTTGAGATTTGAATGAATTGACATGATTCGAGTGTGATCGGATTTAAGGCGTGTTAGTGCTCGTGGTGTGGTAGAGCATGATGGTCAATTTTTTACTAGTTGAGGAACCAATTGAAGTGAATTAATAAAATTCAGGAATAATTTTTGGTGGGAATGATTTGATAATCATGGGATGCCTTTGGAGTTCGAGGCATCATTATTGGGTGTTTGGTAGAGCGGCAGTGCATGGAGGTGAGTGTTTTGTAGGGAAGTCAACCAGAGGAGGTTCGACTAGAGTTTTTTCATATAATTAGACATATCATGATTAGAATCATATCAATAGTATTATTCAATAAATTAATGCGGTGTTTGAGGATTGGTTGGGTCCTTTAATAAATTTTGGTGTATTTGATACTTCTGAATGGTTGTTGAGGCTTGTTAGATTCAGTTTAGAATTGTAAAGGAAGGGTAATTCCAACCTTTAACTAGTGTTTTCATGAATTATTAGGTGAAATGAATTGGAAACCACACCAGGTACATCATTATAATACTAGATTTTTTTTTTGAAAATATATTTTGATAGTGGTGGAGTATCATGCATATAATTGGATGTTTTGAGTAGAGTCTATAATGGGAAGAACTATTAGCATGGTGATGAAATTGGATAAGGAAACCATAATGCCTTGTTTTGGAGGGATTATTTTGAGCATCATCTCAATGTTTTCAGTGATTATTTTTAATGATGGATCATGTTTCACGATTTGAGTGCCTTGTGTTGGGTTTCATTATGGAAGAGTGTTTGGAGTTCAATGATGGAATGAGGCCATTATGTTGGACTAGATAATTGAAATAGATAAAGTGATATGGTAATATTAACACTAAGGATTCTTAGGGATGAGAAGTATTATATTGGAGAGTTTGAAACACCTTATGTCTATATGGACTATAACTTTTTGGGGTGAATTGGGTTTTCAACCGATCAAGGGATGAAATTTAAAATGGTGTTTAGAATTTATTTTTTAAGGATAGAACCCCTTAAGAAACTTCTAGGTATGGAATGATGTTCTGATGGTAGTTAGAAGCATCAGGAGAGTACTAGAGAAAGGTCACGTGGATGGGGCTATAACCTATAGTCATGGGCCATCCAATGTCCCTGTTGACCTATTAGGTCTATCGGCTCACCGATGGTGTTCTTTTTGGGGAATAATTACCATTTTACCCCTTTTTAATTTTATGGAGAGTCATATTCCCCCTTGTTTTTTGTATGATTAGGATATAATCCCCATCCCCTCTCCCTCCACCATTTTCCCTTGAATAAGGGTGATTCTTAGTGTATTTCAGTGATGATCCATGGTGAGTTCATCCATCCTTATTTTACTCTTGTGTCCTATTTCAATTTTTATTGATTTATTTAATTTTTGTTTAGGGTTTTGAGATTATTTCAGCAAATCATGGTGGAACCATCCTAGAATTAAGGGGATTTCACTCAGCCAACATTGAGGACATCCCACAATGCCATGTACATGTCGTCACTTAGATATTCAATGTAGGTATATCAGTGTTAGGTTCTTCCTATGTTTTTATTTTAAAAATAAATTAAAATGGTTATAGATTAAGTTCTAATGGTAAGGTATTTGTCTCAGGTTGGAACAAGGAGTCTTCAGCAGACCTCCCATGGGTAAATGGTCTGAGTTCTAGTGCGATGAGGTTTTCGTATGAGTCTTAAAAGAATATTACTAATTTAAATTAAATTTTATAACCAATTAAAAATGTTATAGTTATTTTTTTTTGGCTTGATATAGGCCCCAAAATGGGTTAACAGTTGTCAAATGGTTCCAGATTAGATCAATTTGACTTATTAGAGACTTGGAAATCCAAGGAGGAGCTATCGGGATATGTTGTTTTAAGGTTTTGTATTATTTAAATATATGTGGCCTTGAATACATTCCCTATGGTATCCATGCAGTTGTTATGGTACTTTTGGTATACGGTCTCACCACTTCATCATTTGGCATGTTAAGTTAAAATAATTACTTAATTAAATTAACTAAAATGTTTAAATTAAAATGAACCGCATTCTTAAACAAAATGACCCTAAATAATATAGATCAGCTATAGAGGTCCTGATGGACATTTTGTGATGGATTGGATTCCTCAGTTGTCGATGGATGAGGTCATTCCTAAAATTTCATACCCTTGATAGATGAACCCCTTTGGGAGGTATAATGTAAGCATTGAAAGGAATAATACTTGTGACACTAGTAGGCCTTAGGGGAACTTGGTATAGGTACCCTTAAACCGTTTATTGTATAAGGAGATGATGTATTAGTGGTTTTTGGACATCTCAAGCCTTGGTATAAATATTTATATGAACCTTTAGACCTCTTTTATAGGGGATATGGTAAACAAGTGTACCTAGCCCTTGTGATCCATTATGGAACCACAAGATATTTTATACCCTTTTGGATAACTAAAATAACTTATGATGTGAGATGGTCATTATGAAATATATAGAATGAATGTAGTATGGATTGATCCTGTGTGAATAATAAGGTTTCATTACTAGTAAAGTATTTATGAAGATGAATTTGGATTAAAGATCCCAAATAGGGTACTTGTGTTAGGTGGTGAGCTAGAAAAACCTGTATAAGGTGCCTCTATATTGTATTGATCAAGGAGAACCTAGTAGGTGCCCTAGTGATAGGGGGACCCAAAGAGGGGTTGTGTTGTGGCTATTATAGATGAAAATGGGTGAATACTTAAAAAACAAGTCCTGATATGGGTCTGATAAGGCTATAGTGAATTATATATTGGGATGACTTTGACACATTCCAAGTTCCCAAATGATGATACTTGTGGGGATTCTATGGATTTGGATCTATTATATTATATTGGTGTTGAGTATGGGTGATCTCCACATGTTATATTGATATGGATATTATGGTTGGGGCTCATGGATTTATATTAGTTGGGGGACATCCATCTATAAAGTCATGGTTATTTCTACTATCTTTTAGGTAGATGATAGTACCCATCATGTGTTATCCCAGTGGAGGTCTTATTGTGGGGGAATGTGTCTAACTATTTTTCGAGGTATGGATTTTATCCATCCAGTCGTTATCACTATATACCAAGGTGGATCAAACACCGGAGTGTTTATATTGGTTAGCATGACCACTATGAAATACTCAAATACATTTTGGCACTGGATGAAGTATGGTTGATCAAGGATGTGACCATAGGGATTAATGGTGATTACTATCTATGCTCATAGAGTAGGTTGTGTGACCATAACTAGCATGGTCACTGCAAAATTTTCATAGACATTGTGGCTCTAGTCGAAAAAGGTAGTTTCAACCATAGGTATAACGTCAGAACCCAAAAATTGATGGGGTTTATTTATTTATTTAGTTATTTTTTTATGTAGTTAATTTAATAATTTTAGAAGAGCATGACAAATTAACATATACCTTCATTACTGGTTTTTTATGAGACCACATTGGTGGTTCCCTACTAAGATATATACCCACACCCTACTTAGGAATCCATTTTACATGGGTACCTGATTAGGTCTCACTTGCTACAAGTATAGGTTGGGTCGATGTCCTAGATCTGATCATCGAGAAGGATAATTGGAAGTATATAATGGGTTGAGGTAGGGCTTGGTGTTGGGATAAAAACCTCATTTATACTTTTATTTCTTTATTTATTTTATATATGTGATCAGTCTAGTGGATGATCAGTATTATAAACTTTTATGACTACATCCCATTTTACCTTTACATGTCTCTGTTTTTACTATATTACATACTATGATATTATGGATGTGCATGATATTTTTTTATTTATATTGTTATTGATACTCTAATACATGGGGTATAGTATTCTCAATGTACTATCCTAGATCCCCTACTAGTCATTAGCCACTCATATATGAAGATTCACACTTGAGGTCATGTATCACCACTTTACTGGTTAATATTCATAGTGATCTAGGTCAGGATGTTACCCAAACTCACTCTAAAAAGTAAATATAACTTCCGTAGATCTGTAATCTATCATATCATGATAAAATTAAATCCAATACATATCTAGGATAAAACGAAAATAAACTATAGGAAATACAATAATATTTATAGGAAAAAAATTAAATAGATAATCATAGTAATATTCCTATAGATCTATATAGCTTAATACAGCCACCAAGAGTTTTTACAAAAAGTTTTATAACTATTTATTGTGGTAATATTTTTTATTTTACTAATAGTTTTAGTAGAAATAAAATAATTCATTGGACCTAAATAAAAAATGACATCTACATAATCTGAGTAAATAAGTAATGTACCTTTCACCACTTCATTCAATGGTCCCACATTTCTCATGGTAGTCACAAATGACTTGGCCACACCCTTATTCTTATAGTCATGATAATTTAAATCCAACATGTTTATATTTGGGAACACATTGGAATAATAGACCATCTCATTACAATTATAACACCTAACATCCTTATTAACATTATTATTATGTCTATTACCATTAAATTTTCCCTTGGAGTCACAGTCTATATGTCCCAACTTACTACACTGAAAATACTTCTTGGATTTTACAGGACATTCTCTAGGAATATTCTTAGCACACCTATCACAAGGATAAAATTTATTTTTTTATCTCAGATTTATTTGATGGATTATGCCCCATTACTTTACACCTGAACCTCTTCTTATCATTTTTTTTATAAAAGTCAACATTCTCCATCTTGACCTTCTCAACACACAACAAAACTTTCTAATATCTTTTAAATTCATGGGGGAAAATTTTTTTATAAAATTTATTTTAATCCCAATTAAAACATATCAATTATTCTATCATGGTCCAAAATGAAATTAGGTTCATACCTAACCAATCTACTAAAATTCCCTCCATAGGTGGCAATAAAGTCCTCTCCCTTCTGTTTATATTATAAAAATTACTTTTCTATATTAATTCAAACTACCTTAGGAAAATAATTATCAATGAATAGATATTTAAATACTAACCACTCTATAGAATCAATCTCATATTTATCCTTAGTAATTTTATCTAATGACCACCACTAATCAGCTTCACATTCAAAATAGGAAATAAAAGTAAATAACTTTTTTTGTTTATGAAAACAAAAAACATCAAATATATTTTCATATAATTGATTCATCCTTAAAATACCATTAGGCCAGAGGTTCCATGAAATGCTAAAGGGTGTTATTTCATGAAATGTACCACTATTGACATATTCCTCTATAGAGATTTTGGTCACTATTTAGTATGGGTGCCACTATTAATATCCTTTATCAACTAATTTAACATAGCTAAAACTCTTATTTCCAATTCAAACCATTATAGGATATTAATTTTGAAGGATATCATACTATTTATTACTTTCTACTTTATTCATCATGTTTCCTCTATGGAAAACCATTCTGAAATAAAAATTTATTAGATTAAGTAATATGGAAACCCTCAATGTTTTCCCATGATTATATAATCCATATATTAACATCCCACAAATTACATTTCATAATAATATACTAACCACTATATTTTTAAACCTTTTTCTAATAATAACTATAATGATATGTTCCTTTAACAACCAATAATTATGAGTTTTATAGTAAGGTTTTTTTTATTTTTTATGATACAATGATAGTAAGGTTATGTGTTTTAGATAATTATGACAAACTATTACATATCAAACTCATGCATTATATACTTAATACTTCCACTTAATATTTTTTTACAAAAATTAGATTTTCAACTCCAAAATTATATTTCATTCAAGTTTAATTTTCATCATTTAAAAACAAGACACCATAGAAGAAAGATACTCCATGTTATAATTCTTACTCATCATTAGGCTCTATGATTTTTTTTGAATTTTGGATTAGCATAAAAATATCATTAAGGGATATGAAAAATAAAGTAACTAGTTAATACATTTTAAAAAACATGAAATCCTTTAGAAATTTTCCCATTTTATATAATAAATTTTGAGATCAAATATTATTTTACTTACTCATGAAATAATATTTATTTCCCAAAGTTTTTTATAAAACATTTTATAATCTACAATTAAGGTAAAATCATAATAATGAGGGCTTCTTAGAAAAAATCAGAACCCATGAAAATATTTCTATAAAAACATACTTCATAATAATGTTTTCTTACCTTATGAAATCAAAATATTTCCATAAAAAATATTTTTCAATAATATAAATATTGTGTAGGTACCTTGAGACATCATCTTCATAAAACCCTTAGAAATGCAATAACCTACTTGGTTTATTCCAATATAATTTTCTATAGAAAAAAATCATTACCCAATGCATTGGAGAGATATATAGGGATCACCAATAATAATAGGATTATAAAATACATTAAATATATAATATTAATTTTCCATAAAAATACATCATAAAATATTTTGCTTAACACATATGAAAAATAACTTTTTTATATTCGTGTAAAAATAAGGGAAAAATCCCTTTTCCTATTGAAAAGTCTTAAAGAGAAAAAATTCCCATAAGAATGAAAACTAGAATATTCTTTGAAAAATATATATATTTTTTAGAGGAATGTTATTAAATAATAATATTAATTATGGTGATAAATTTCATTCGTGACTCATAAGTTAAAAAAACTCCTTTTACACTTTTTAAAAAATAACCCATATTGAAAATGTTAAAAAAATACATTTTTAAAAAAAATTATGGAAATTAAAAGATAGTTTTAAAATAAATTTAAACAAACATTTAATTATAGTAATAAAATTATTGAGACATTTTAAAAAACATGGTTTGGGGGAAAAGACTTAGAAGGAACACGTTAAAATATTTTTAACATGGTTTTAATGAAAATCTATTACCTCAAGATCAACTCACCACGTACAAACTTTAAATCCTATATAATAAACATATATTAATTATTTACTTGATCAAGAAATGTTTTCAGGTTTATTCCATTATCATATTCTCTTTTATTTCCATTATTACCACATCTTATATAGTTACTAAATCGATTAAGTTCATGTTGCTTGTTTTGAGGATGTTCAGTTCATAATCCCAAAACTAGTTTGGTAGGTTGGAAATGATAAAATGGTTAATGGTTAAATTATATAAAAAAATTTAATCACATATTAATTATAATTTTTATAAATTAAATATAATTTCAAACTATCCATGAAGGAAATTCATGAAAAAAAATCACATTGCTTCTAGGTTGTGGCAGTCCAATCGTATGCACAAGTGACATTATCATTTTCCAATAGATGGAAGGGTAAAAATGTGAGTAATATATTATCTTTACATAATCATAATTATTTACAAAATATCATATATATTAATTAAATTCATAATAATAACCATTCATTTGAGGTGGTGATAAAAAATGAAACACATCGTTTCTTAGAGGTGGTAGTCCACACTTATGCATGAGCGATGTTTTCATTTCCCATAGGTTAGGAAAGAAGTGAAAAATGGTTTTACCATAAACATAATAACATTTAAGTATATTTTATATACATATATTATTATATCATCATCTTTATGATAGTTTTAAAGGAGGTAGAGGAACAAATAAATTAAAATAACTCAGTTAAGAGTTATACCTCTTCTTTGTAAAACCTCATTTGACTTAATCCTTAAGCCCTAAAGGTTGGTATTTTGGTGATTAAAGAACATTTAGAGTATGGTGAAGAAGTTTTGGGAGTTATTATTTCCAATATTGATTAATATAAACTACTAAAGTGGTGTAGATAAGTAGGGGAGAGGATGTTCCCTTTCATAATAAAGTGGAGTGGCACACTTATAATTATTCTTAGCTTTTAAATATTATAAGTGTCTTATTTATGTTAAAGTGGCACTAAAATAATTAAATTTATATGATAAGGTGATAAGGGTATAAATAATCTCATAAAATAAGAATTAATATGATATTTTGTGACATTATCACAAATTTTTAACATTAATTAACCCATTTTTCCTCTTTGTTGCGGTGATAATATTTTTACCAAGGTAAATATTCATAATGTTCAAAAAAATTAAATTGAACTCATTAAAATTTTGAACCAATTGATTCCAAATATTAAATCAATTTTTCAATATTAATTTTATATAAGTGGTAGAAAAAAAATTTAATACAAGAACACAAAATACAATAAAAAATAGTTTTTTAGAAAAATGTGTTTTTTTGCCTAAAATAAATTTATACAAAAATAAAGTATAATAATTATTATTATTTAATTAATTGGGTTATATTTAGTAAAAGGGAAATTATTTTAATTAAAATCCATCCATAATATAATTTTACTTTTTAAATACTTGAAAATAAATGAATGTTTTAATAAAAATTAGTATTTTCACTATTCACCCAAAATCCATCTTTCAAGAAAAAACCAAAAAATTCACCCTAAGATATATTTGATATGATGATATAAAAAATTAATTACATTTTATCAAATTTAATAACTAAATTATAGAAATTTATTTTTTAAATAAAGTCAAATAATACAAGTAAAACACTTTATAGTTAGAATAAAACTATTTCTTTCTTCGATTTGAGAAATCTTATAAAACTGCATTAATGAATGTGAAAACTAAAAATATAATCATTAATATTAATCAGAAATGAAATTTATTAATTATTAACATAACATTGGTTGTCACACTAAATATTTGAAGAAACATTTTTCGACTTTCTAACTAACTTTTCTTCTCCCAATTTTAATGTTTTTTTACTTGTATTATCAATATAGCACTAGAGCCTTGACATCACTTTACATGATCATTTATCCTCAAAAATTTGAGAAAATATGGTAATATGTTTTTGAAACCGTTCATTATTATTTAAAAGTTTTCCAATAATAATTCCGCAATGATTTCCATACCCAAATCATGGTTAGGGGATATCTTCAATAGCACAAAGTCATTATCACACTCAATTACATTGAGTATATAAGTGGAGACAAATGTTCCTTTGGTAATATTTAATTTAATACCTTTTTAATCCTTAACCGAATTAATATATTCTTATAATAAGCATCTAGATGCAATTATTGAATAACTTATAAATTTGACAACTACAGAAGGTGTATCTTCAACGCATAGAATTTATTTCTTACTTAAAAATGATTCAAAAATATTTTACCATTCTAATATATTTTTTACATTAAGATTATCCTTTATTTAGAATTTATCTCAAAGTAATGTTCAATACTGATAATGTCACTATCTTTAATATAATATTTTATTATATGAGTATCATTTTTTACATTCATTTAATAAAGGCTTTTATTAAATTTTCTCCCACTAAAATGATGACACCCTTTTAATTTTAAATAATATATATTAGTGAGTAAAGATCCATATTTCAATAATTAATGAGTCTAATTTGGAGTTCCTCTCCCCACTAAGCACTTTATATTGACCATGATACCAATCAAATTATATACAACTCTTGGATGGTGGAGTGGAAAAATCTTTTAATAATTCATCAAATTGATAAACTTAACCATATTCCTCTGATATCCTTACTAAGGGTTTCCTAGCTAATTTTTACTCAAATAAAACACAAAAATGAGGCACCTAAATCTTATAGTCATTTAATTACTTTGTTTATTTATAAAAGATAATCCAAGGGAACCTTACTTTTGAAGATCCAACCTGATTAGATGATTGAGGTCTTGATAAGTATCTACATTAGAAGGAATCTGATGACTATTAATTTAAAGGGGATTTAATCTCACCATATTTTTAATGATCCACCCCTACTAGGAACAACTTTTAGGATTTTAGTGTGGATTAGTGTGACCCCCAAAGCCTACCTTCAATTGTCCATGGGGTGGTTTTAGCAACGAGGGTATAAGTTATGCAAATGGGAGGCATTACCCTCATAAATCCCAGGAATATAATAAAAAAATATTCTAATCAAAACCACAATATAAATAATCAAAACTAACAATAATACAAAATTAATGATGTTCTAGATAAATAGAAGTCTCCAAATAAAATAACAAGTAAAACTCTTATGCATAGACTCTGATTGTAGCTCCAAGATCCAATCTTGTACTATCCATCTTTATCACTAAATCCCTCTCAGAAACCTATAATACCCACACACAAAAACAAAAAAACATACACACATACACACACATATATAATGTGGTGAGCATAACATATATACTCGGTAGTATCATCCTAATTATCTCTCATGAAAATATAGAGGATTCATAATATTTATCTAGTGAATACATTGAAAAACCAAAAATAACCTACCAGGTTAATTATCACCCATCCTCAACAAATATCACTCACCCAAATATCACATCCAAGTATAATAAAATAATATCATATAATATAATAAGAAGGTATCCCCAAACCACTTCCCTACTAGTTTATAACTCTTACAACCCAACATCCAACATCTTGTTCTCTCAATACCTTATTTAGACATATTGAAACACAATATATATCATCTCAAAAATATAACAAACCATAGCATCCTCATCATACCACAACCTCAACCACATATCATGTCTATATAAACATCACATATCTTGTATAGTAGGGAATTTTGAACATTAACAACATCGTCCTTGTTTCCTCCTCCTACCATGCGTTGTAACAAACCGGCTTGGGTGACCTGACCCATCACCTGACCTAGATCTCCAAGTGATTTGAGTTAAAATTTTTTCCCATGAGTTTGTTATGGCTATTCAAGAATTATAATACACTCATTAAGAATAATTACACCCATATAAATAATATTTAATAAGTATCATAATTTTACTGTAATTATAGAATGGTGTGTCTATACATCAGAATCCATAAAAAATAAAATAAATAACTATTTCAAATTAAGATAAATTTTTAGATCATTTAGATATAAAGAAACATTGAAACCAAAATTCAAAGAAATTAAACTTTCTTGAAAACTTTTATGATATAAAATAAAACCAATATGCCCAGATCAAGATCTCTTGGTGACATGAGGTTACAATTTACCCACTAACTTGACACTTGGGAGATGGAGACCATAAAGTGGAACTCTTATAAATCAAAAACTAAACCTAAAAGAACCACTCATTCTATAGACCCTAATTGATATAATTAGGTCATATGTTAACAAATAAATAGGATATCACCATAGAGTCCCCATGTTTCCCTTTAAAAATGATTCTAGAAACACCATTTTAAAATATGTTAATATAAAATAAGGTTTTTATTTTTTTTAAAAGAATAATCAATATAATTTTCAAATAATATTTTAAAACTCAAGAAAAGATTTTGAGAAACATTAAAAATACCTTTAAGAATTTCATTTAGATCATGAATTTGAAAACTCTATTTTTAAACACACCCTTCCAAAACCTTTTTTGAAACCATTTTTAGGAAATAATCTATAGGAAACCCATTACCCCAAAATTTTAAATATTATAAAAATAATCAATTGAAATAAATGAGGCAGTGAACTATCAAATATTCTATGATAAATAAAATAAATATGAGCCTGGGAATAAATAAAAATACATCATCGTAGGTATAATTTATAAAACATTGGATGCTCTCTGACCTATATATTTCAAAGGATACTACAACTTGTTTATAGAACACTGGTCAATCGTTATGATCATAATCAAGTAATAAAGCACAAACCCCTTGGCCTCAGTGAAAATAACCTTTAGCAAGCTCATGCCTAAATATAGGGAAGCACTCATCTGATCACCCACCTAGCTAAGGTCTTCCATATTACAACATAATAACACTCATCCAAAAATTCTTTTCATAACAAGTGTCAAGTACACACACTCAAATAAACACAATAGATTAAATTTACTTATCAAGTAACTTGGAAATATATTTAAACAAATTCTCAAAACTATTTTAAAAACAACTTGTAGGTGTAGAAATATATTTTTCAAGGAAAAACCATGGGAAACCAACTTTCATCCATCACCATCTAGTTATAATAATAAATCCCATGAAACAATCCTAAATTGTTTTCTCCAATAATATTTCATCAAAAAATTAGAGGTAACCATTAGATCAACAATTAATATTATTATTAAACCACCACACAAACACTATAAATATTTAAAACTAGTAAACAACATTTAAAAAGTTCTTAAACACACAAGTAAGTTTAGTGTAGAAGAAATCCTAAACCAAATCCCCTTTGAAAAATAGTTTAAAAGATATAAACACACATTCTAAATAGAAATACATTTCATAAATCACATTAGGAATTTAAAATAATATAAATAATTCATAATTTATAAGTAAAATTAATTTGAAAACAAAACTATTACATGGAAAACTAATCTAAGAGAAAAACATGGAAACACCGACCTCAACGACATGCAGATGCATCAAAACACTCGACTGTAGAAGGATAAAGACCCAAAGAACATACTTCACACCTTATAAATCAAAACTAAAAAGATTTTTAACCATAAAAAAACCTTTGTTTTATCTAGAAATAAGATGCAGTGAGGGGTGGAAGTAAATAGAGAGGGATTATAAGAGGATAGGAGGAGAAATCCTAACTTGTGATTATTTGGATTCAAATCAAAAGGGGAGATGTCAATGATTGGGGGGGGGCTGAAGGAGGTCATGTGAGGGGGGACTCTTTGGTATTTATAGAGAGAGTTATGGGAGAATATAGTGAGTGTGAGGGTTTAATTAGAGAATTTTAGAATAGGAATTCATAAAAATAAAAACAAATTAAACCATATCATATCACATGGTTGGTGCATGGTTTACCAAATCATGAACCAACAATGCACTCTTCATTGGAGACACCTAGTATATCACATGACTTGGTTGTATAATTAGATAACTCATGTTCTAAACTTACAAATCCAATCTACTAAAATTACATGTTCACCTACATAGATATTTTATAGTTTTCACTAACCATACGTTAACCATGTGATATGAAAGACATGCCCATCTCTTAAAATTTTCCAAGGAAGACCATCCAAAAAAATGAGATAATAAAGTCCAATAAATGGATAAAATTAAAGGGGTAAGTTTTTTAAAAGTTTTATAATTCTCTTTATCATAATGCTTTTTACCCCTAGAAAGATTCTAGTAAGAAAACTAAATCAAGAAAACGATGAGGTTCAAATGCCTCTTTAAAATTTCAATCTTCCAAATCTATGCAACACCATAACATCAACCAAAATTAGACCCAATAACTTCAAAGATTAATTATGAAATATAAGCATCATGTTATATTTGATGTTAATGTTGAGTGTACTACAAGAACCTGACCATCTCATTACATAGAAACTATTAGATACTCTTAATCAATCCAATATAACTTATTAAATGCCCACAAGAATAAAAACAATCCAAAGGGTAGGGTCGTGTTGGGGAAATATAACACTCTACACTATAACTAAATGCCCATACCTTCAACAGATGGGTGGGGATACCATAAAAATTTAAATATCTATGGTGGTATCACCACTATTTATAAATATTGATAAAATTCCAATTTAAATAACCAATAATACCAAAACTTATATAAGACCACATATTTATATAAAAAAATCAACATGGGATGGATTTCCCCTAATAAAATTCACCAAAACCCAAGGAATTACATATTATATCACCCAAGGACCAATGCATCTCAACCAAGGACTATTCCCAATCCAAACATAAACACTCCATTAGAATCATGTCCTTAGAAGATATAATAACTTGAAAAAATCACTGAATATGGACCATATAACAAAAAAACTTAAAAACACAGCTATCCCATAGAGATATCTAAGCAATAATAGCATGGGATACATCCTTGTGTCTAGAGAGAGTAACCCAGGACCACACCCTTGAAACATTGACCTTTGGGGAACCCAACCTAATAATAGAACACCATCCATAGAATAAAATGAGTTAAGATTAAAACTGGTCCTTATAACCAAAACATACCCCCAAAAATTCCTATGAAGAATTCCTTAAAAGAGGAATTTCATCCCAAGGCAAGATTCACACCAAAATCAAGGATCATAACCATTATTAAGGAGTCACATCATCAAAACCACCACATTCCATTTGATTAACCAAATAAATAACCTAAAGAGTAAATCTATCCATAATTTTATATTGAAATTAGTCTAGTCTATAGAATCTAAAATAATAAATCCCAAGAATCCAATTACCAACCTCAAAATAGATATCCATCAAAAATTCGAAAACTGATTTACACCAAGACAATGGAGAAAGACAATCTAAGGATATCTACTAGATATAAACTTTCGAACTTTTTGGGGAATATATAAAATAACATAAAACATGAACCCATAAACTCATGTTTCCTAGTTCAAACCAAATTACCATGATCTAAACCATTAGAAAAAAATTAAATTCATACACCCAAAAAAAATAAATTTATTTAAAATCACTATTGTTTTAATAAATTTCCAGAATTTCATAATAAAAATAATCATTTTACAAAAAACCCAAGAAAACGCAAATCTAGGTTTCAAATAACCCATATAAAAATTAATACACAATAAAATGAACATTGATAACCCCTATTTTATTGATAATACTAACAAAAATATCAATTTATAGAAACAATTTATAAAATATTCCATGCACTAAAATATCCCACATTTGTTTATAATTTCAATCATACAAACCATCTTCAAAAATTACACATAAAGTTTTTCCAAATAACTCTAAAATATAATATATATAAACCATTTAGACCCAAAATACTAAAAATCCAACTTTTAAAACATTTTTATTATAAAAAATAAAAGTGATTTTGGAGAATTCTACTTATGAATTCTTAGAAATATTTTATTTCCATTTAGGAATATAGGATTTAAAAAATTAACATAGATTTCAAAATCTACCACCCCCTTTGCTAAATACTTTTGAAACTTCCACAATAACTTATTTTCAAAATATATCATAAAAATTTCCAAATTTCTCACCCAAAATCAGTTTCCCACAACAAAAAAACAACCCTTAAAGAAAAAATACAAACAATAAGGTACAGATATCAATCAAAGAACAACTATAAAAATTAATTTACAATAGAAAACTCCATTAATGAACCTTAAACCGATAGTACTCACTATTGGTACTGATTCCTAAAGAAAGGGATGTGAAGTGACAAAGTAGGGGAAAGGGAATATTTGTTCATGGTTTGGAAAAAATTTCTCCAACCAAACAATATCACCTAGAATGGTTCCAATCCCAATATTTATGGGCTTTGTATTGTTTCCCAAACCATGTAAGTTAACCATGAAGGTTAGATCATTCTTCTATTTCTATACCAAAATATATAGGGGAACCCAAAAATAATGGGTGAAATCATGGTAGATAAAAATATCATTAAATAATATCAAAATCCATCAATGAAAATTAATAATGTAACCCATGAAATAAGACTCAAATTTCAACTACCAAGGTGACTCAAGTTTCATTATGAAAGGTGGTGATATGGAACCAACTCATAAACTACCTCTTAAGTATAAATGATCCTATATACATACTTAAAAACTACCCATATAATATCCAAGTTTTATATGAATATATGGTCTTTTAATATTCTAGGCTCTAATACCATTTATAATCAATTGACTTAGGATTACTTAACCTTTCACCCAAACCAGATCATCACAAGGTCTGAGGGGAATTCTTGATCTCCATGAGCTAGTATAGGTTCTAGAGAATCAAACTATATTCAGTGAGAATGATTTATCTTAAATAAAAAATATTTAATTAGTATCTCAATTTAATAAATATTATAGAATGGTGTTCCTATTCATTGGATGTCCTTGAAAAAAACTATAGTTTAAAAATGAACAAAAACAAAATGACATACCAAGAATATATAAAACAACATTGAAATTAAAATTATATGGAAATGGGAATGGATAAAACTTATAATGGATAAAATAAAACCAATATATCCACATCAAGATATTTTAGTTACTCAAGTTCACACTTCACCAACTCACCACCCACAAGATGGATTCCTTAAAGTGGAACTCCTCCAAATAAAATCATAAACTTGTAAGGGCCAATTGATCTACAGACATTGAATGATGTAAGTAGGGTATGAGCTAATATATTAGTTGTATATAATTAGATATTCCATGTTTTACCTTTATAAATAATTCTAGAAAACACTATTTTAATATTAAATAATCTAAAATAATATTTTTCAATATTTTCAAGAATAGAAACTCAATATAATTTTCAAATCATATTTTAACACTCAATAAAATATTTTGGGAATAAATAAACTCACATAAAGAATATTTTAGAACATGAATTTGAAAACTCCCTTATTTAACATGTCCTTTCAAATTATTTTTCTAAAAAAATTTAGGAAGGAATATCATGAAGGAAACTCGTTCCCCTAAAAATTAAAATATTATAAAAATAATCAATTGAAATAAATAAGGTAGTGAATTATAAAATTTACCATGATAAAGAAAACTAATATGAGTGTGTGAATAAATAAACATTAATCATTATAGTAATAATATAGAAAACATGGAAAGATATATGACCTATAAGTTCCAAAGGGAAATAGGACTCATTCAACGAATATGGGCCAACCTATGTGATCTTAAAAAAGTATCAGATCCTAGGGCCTCTCATGGACTCATCAAAAATGACCTATAGCTAGTTAATTCATAAAACTAGGGAATATCCTATTTAGTCACCCATGAAAATAAGATCTCTCATGTTTATATATAATAAAACCCATCCAGCAATCCACTCCACAATAAGTGTTAAGATCACACATTGAAAGAAACGTGGTATATTAAACATATATTTTAATTCAATTGGAAGAATTTTTTTAAAAAAAAATTATAAAATATTTTAGTAAAAACCGTGAAGGTTTAGAAATATTAATTTTAAGGAAAAACCATGGGAAACCATCTTTAAATCCATCACCATCTTGTCACAATAAGAAATCACAAAACAAAAGCCCTCAATAATTATTTTTCAATTATATTTTTTCAATAAATAAGAGGTAAACACCAGAGAAACAAGATATAATATCATTAAACCATAAAACATATACTATATATATTTAAAACCATTAAATAATATAAAAATAATTTTATAACACACATATAATTCCAGTATAGACCGACTGCCCCACCATTTCCCCTTTGAAAAACTAGTTTAAAGGATATAAATAACCATTCCAAAAACCAATCCATTTTACAAATAAATTTGTGCATTTAAAAGTGTATATAAAATGTTTAATTTATAAATAAAATTAATTTGGAAACAAAAGTATGATATAGACTTCTAAGCCAAGAGAAAATCATGGAAAAACCTTACTCAATGGAATGTGGATTTAACAAAACCCTCGCTTATAGAAATATCAAGACCTAAATAACACACCACACATCCTAGAAATAAAAACCACAAATAGTTAGAACTAATACACCACCAAGTGTGTGGATGATATTGATACATGGCATGGGGAGGAGGGAAAATGAGAGGGAAAATAAGAGGAGAGGAGGAGGAAACCTAACCCAGGGTGTTTCAGTATGAAATCTAAGGGAGAGAGGTTGGAGATCAAAGAGAGAGGCGGGGTGGGTCATGCACATTGGTAATACTTAGTCTATCTTGAGTAAGTGATGGAATATTTGAGTAAGGGTGAGGGTTTAATTAAAAAAGGGTAGAATATAAATTCAAAAAAAATATAAAATTAATAACTTGGCATATAAGATTGTCTCCATATGATTTATCGAACTGTGTTCCAACCATGTTCCCTTTATTATACACACCCAGGCTATCGTATGATTTTTCTACATGGTTAGACAACCCATGTGCTAACTATGTGAATCTGATATACTAAAATTTCATGTCCTTTTTTTCACATTTTACACTAACCATGCATTAACCATATACTAGAAAAAACACACCCTTATATTAATATTTTCAAAGAAAGAATACTCAAAACCAAGATGAGATAGTAAAAGAAGATAAATGGATAAAATAAAAGGGAGAAGAATGTTATGGGTTTCACATGAATGACCCCTTATATATCTCATCACATTGACACCCAGTAAGTTCTGACCGTATGTTACATACTCCACATGTATGATCATACCTATCACCACAATAATACAATTTTGGTTACTATAGTATAACACATATTATTCTAGTATGATTGTATATACCTTGATCCATCACATCCTATACAAACCTGAAAGGGAGAGTGGAGAATAGTGAGTAGTTGACAATATGTTCCCTCACTAACCTAAATGTTTGGAGAAATCACCTAGAATCCAACACATTAGGGAATTGGAAAGCCTATTTGACTTAGGTGGGGTGTATAGAGAAGTAAAAATAATATTTGAGTATATAGGATCACAAATAATCTATAAACAAGGATGTTTTCAAACAGCACCATCATATACTATAAACATCTCCATAACTTCACCACTTTACACCAAAAATTGATGCCACCGACCATCAATCACTACCACTTACAAAACCCAAAAACCAGCCCCATATCCCATGTAAAATATAACCAAAACATCCACACTAAATATCTATTTCTATAATTTTAATATTTATATATTTTACATCAAATTGTCATCTTACATTTATTATTCCATTCAAATTACACATTTAATAACAAACCATTCTTTTCCATTACCCGCATTTAATTCTAGTCATTAAATTTCCTATTCATTTCATCAATTAACATTACAATAATATACTATAATTAGTTTAAGTATATACCTACTATTGAGTTTGCCATTATTTTTAACATTGTATTACTACAGAGAAACTAAAAAACAACACTACATTCATTATAGACAAAAAACAATCACATCTTCCCTAAGACCATCCCTTTATCCACATAACCAACCTGACTACCATTTCCACATCAACATATATATCCCATATTTCTAAAAATGATAAGGAAGAAGTGGGACCAATACTAAATCCACACCAATAACCCATAATGTACCACATCCTCTACCAAATATCATACCCATAATATTCACACAACCATAACCACAACAAAATCATCTCAATGGAACACATTAATTTTAGTATCAAGAACTACCACAATTATTTCTTCAAGGAAATATTTCAAAACAATTAATAAAATCTAGTAATTTATTTCACACAACTCATTAATTATCATATTTACTTTATTATCCATTTATTAATGGTGTTTCCAAAATTTAATCAAATAATGGTTCAATAAATCATAGAAATAATTTAAATTTTTAACAATATCTACAAAAACCATCAATTACAATAAAAATATAATGGAAAGAATATAAACACATGAGATTCACCCCATTAATATTTATTTTATTTATATTAGTTTATTATATTCATTAATATAGTGTATACCATCCAACCAATAAAATAAAAATCATGTAAATTCAATAATTTAGAAATAAAAGAAGGGATTTATTGAATCCCTAACATCAACCAGTTATTTGATGATCACTATGTAAGAAAAAATCAAATAATATATTATCTCGAGGCACAAATAATGAATGAAAAATTTAAAAATCTGTGTAATATTAATCATATTAAAATTGTGACCCAAAACCCTCAAACCCAACCCCTAAACATACTACTACAACCTTCCCAGAAAAAAACAATAAGAAAAAAGAGAGAGGAATAACTGACATGAGATGAAAAATTAACTAATATTATAAATACAAGAATCAAAAAATAATAAAGAGGGATTTGAAGAATCAAAATTCATACCTCTAGTCACCAATGGTTTAAGATAAAATAATGAAAATTGAGGTAAATTTTTTGGTATACCCAACTTATACCTAGGATATAAAAAAAGTCTTCATGACGTGATCAAATCTTGTCCTGATGTGATGAGTAGATACCAATGAACCTTTGGATATGGAGTTATGAATATCTATTTCTCATATCATTCAATATTTTATCAAATTTACAAATTAATACGACCAAATAAAGATTCATTTTGTAACCTAGATTACCATGTTGTGACACTACTCAGGGAAAAACCACCAACTATCAACCTCTAGAATCCATGTAGTGATATGAAAAACCACACCATGAAAATATTCCATGAAAAATATTACCACTTCAAAGACACATCACACTGTGAAGTCACCTCCTTGAACTGCAACCAATATCCCAACACTAACACTAACTCCTATGGCCCATGCATCAATTTCATGATTCCTCCTCCATGTTTTGACACACTAGTAACAGTCTAAGACCTCCATTGAATCTAACCCTCTTAAAATTTGACCTAGACAACCACACGACAACCTCAAATTCCTAGGTGATATTTAACTTGGATCACCACTATCCTTCCTTCAAACTCCTCTAAATACTTCCAACACCTGAATCTCACAAAGAAATAGTCTGAAAAGGTCTATGATGTTAAATGATATACCACTCAAACAATTCATATCCATGGTAATAAAAACCAACCCAAAAAGGTAAAATAAATCATCAATTCCCATATCTCACTAGGATATACTTCTCAAAATAACAACACCACTATTAAATCATGAAATAAAAATAGGAGAAACAGTTCCTAAAAACAACCATGAACAACCATATCATTCAATCTAACATAAAAACCCAACATCTCATATCAAAATAGAATAAGAAAAATATTAAAAAATATTGGTATAATAAGTGTGTATATATGAATCACACTCACAAGTACACTCATTAAAGCCATTTTGCCTCTAAAAAACATGAAATAGTGAAATAATTTTTCCACACAACACCATCTTCTATTAATCCTGGATCACGACTAGTCACTCCCGGAATTTCACATATCCATTGAAATATAATTCTCCCTAATAAATAATGTGGGAAACAACATGTAAATATAAATAAATACATGTAACATGAAAAACATCATTGATCTAGTCCTACTAGAAAGGATGTGATAACTGATACACCACCTCACTAATATGTTGCAACACCTCAAAAGGACTGATAAACTGGGGAGAGAGCTTACTAACTCATCCATACCTCTACTTCCCAAGATGAGTAGAGACCATAAAGTACCCTTGGTCTCCAACCTCAAACTACAACAACCTCATCCTCCTATAAACATAAAAATTATAACAGTTATATTTCATTTTAATCTACTTCAGAGTCATATAGATCTTCTCCTCCATACTTTCCACCACATTTTGAACAAGCAATACTGACTCCTTGACATCAATTAACTAAAATGGGGATCAATGAGGTCACCTATACAATACCTCTAATGGAGCCATGTTAATGGATTAACGATAAATTTATTATAACTGAACTCAAACAAAGGAAAATTATTCACTCATGACATATGAAAATAAAAAACACAAGTATATGGTATATTCTACAATTTCTGAATAGTTTACTCTATATATTCATACATTTGAGTATAGAAGACTGTACTAAAATGTATACAAGAACCAAAAGTGAATTAGAGACATCCCTAAACATTTTTGGTTAAATGAGGATCCCAATAAAAATTAATTATCCTTAGAACCCTATGAATCTATACTACCTCTTCCATATACCACCTTACGAAAAAATTCATAGTGGATGACTCATGGTCACCAATAATTGTGTCAACTTCATTAAATAATCTATAATCACCCACATTACATCACATCCTCCCTAGGAATAAGGTAAAGTGTTGATGAAATCCATCAAGTTTCTCTCCCATTCCACTAATGTACATCCAATGGATAAAAAAATGCATGAAACATGATTCTCTATGTTCTCATGTTGTAAAACTAAACATGTTGATATAAAATCTTCTACTAATAGATTTATCCTAGTACACCAAAGATAAACTCTCAAAGAATGGAACATCATGGATGAGCTAGGATAAACTACCAAAGTCAAGATATAGAACTCACAAAGAACCTCCTCATGCATTATCAGTGGAACAAACAACATTCCCTAAAAGAAAACTTGATGTTGTTCTTCCTTTAATTATCCCCTCATAGTATCACCATGGATGACATGGTCTCACATCACTTACACATTCAAATCTTCTCGCTAATACCCGTCCACCTTTTATATCAATGAGGATTTAAATATCATATGAAACATTAAAATTGTACCACCAACCTATTCCTTATTGATATTATCACTATGAGATCCTCCATAACCATATAAGTATCTTCAAACTCTTGGAAAATATCCCTCATAACTTCATAGTCAGTGCATCTGCAAACTAAAATCCCTTTCCTCATGGTGTATGAGATATCAATTTCATATATATATATATATATATATATAATAAATTTATATACCTTTAAATTTTTTGATTCAAATCCTAATGGGATAAAACATATTTTGGGATCTTGTGATCTATAAAGACCCCAAATAACTCACCAAAGAGGTAATATAACCATAAAATTAAAGAAAAAAATACCGCTTATATCTCAAGATCATGGGTGACATTGTTATTCTCATGGGGATGTAACTTCATAGACCAATATGATATCACTTATCTCTACTTCATCATGTTACAACCCAAGACAATATGGGATATATCACTGGATACTTAAAACACAACTCTCTACTTGGGTAGATGAATGATGAGAGCACTGATCAAACTCTACTTCTAGTTTTTGAAATTTTTCTTATATAGATCATTATAATTAAAATTTTTGGACCTTCTTAGTCAAGGCAGTCATTAAGGCCTCAATACCATAGATAAAAAAATCATTGATAGTATCTTGTGATACTAAGAACTCTATAATCCTATAAAACTTTCCTAAGGGATTCCCAAGAAACAATAACCTTAATATTTGAGGGATAAATTCCCACTATCTATTGATAAACATAATGCCTAAGGTAATTCAAATTATGTATCCATAAATTACACTTGGAATAATATCCACAGAGCTGTTGGTGATGAAGGATTTTAAAAACAATCTTGAGATTCCTGAAATTCTTCTTTAACATTTAGTATAGAAGTTACTAATTGATTAATACCACCATAAATATATCGAGGAACTTAAAAACATAGAGTTCATGAGTCCCACAAAAATAGTTTGGGTTTTTGTGACAACAATATTTTTAACCGAAAAATGTAAGTATAATTCCATGTAACTTAAACAACCTGTAATTACATGATTTATAACAAGGGTTTCACTTTTTTACATTTTTAGGATATTTTTTGGTTTATAGATTTATATATGTTTAAATAACTTTTATATATCAAACCATTACAAAATTAAGTGGGAAATTCCACTCAAAGTATGCTTTCCCTATAAAAATAGGATTCTTAAATTTAAACTCATGTTGCATTCAAAACATGTTCAATTTTTTTATAATGAATCCCCATAATAGGGAATATATTCCTTTATATAGTTCCTATGCATCCTTAAATCTTATGAGAAATATTTATAAATAAGGGACGAGATAAAAAAATCTTCATAAGGGATATAAAAGTAAAGTAAATTCTAGAGTCTAGTGAAAAACTTGAAAAACCCAGAAAATGTTTACCGCTTTCATGTAATAAACTTTGAGGAAAAAATATTAAATTAATTAATCATGAAATTGAATGTTTGCCTAATTTTTGTCACAAAAAATTCATAAAAAAGCATAAAGGAAACATCATAATTAATGAGGTTTTTCTTTTTGAAAAATATGAAAATGTTTGCTTGAAAACAAATGTTTCACTAATAGAAGATCACAAACTTTCCATTAAATCATAAAATAATTTTATTACCTTATGAAGTCATATTATTTCTATAAAAACACATAAATAACATAAACATAAAATATATTCATGGATAATGTAAATAATCTCAGTCCTAACAATAAATAATTTCAAAATGATAGAATGTATAATGATAAAAATTATAATATTATCCTCAAGGCCTCATGCTAAGAAATCATAAATAAATGGGAACAATATAAACCAAATACCCAAGATATTTTTTCTTTTGAGACCCATTGATACATTAATTCTCTATAACAAGTATTTTCTATCACTTACTATGCCTAATTCATTAATCATATGGAAAATGTAAATAATTAATACAGTATATAATCAATATAAATTTTCTTATTTGAAAACTAGAATGAAAAAGGTTAATATTTTCCATCGTAAATAAATATAATAACATGATCATAATTTATATAGAGAAATAATGTGGATTTTATCATTATATTATATCCCTAGTGAATAAAAAATCCTTAATAGAAGTTAACATATATAAAAAATATATTTTACAAAGACATTAGAAAGTTACTTTGAAAAACGGAAGAAATTTAATTTTCTTTTGATAAAAATTAAAAAGTAAAATTTATAGAGTATTGAGAAAATGTATTTATTTGAAAATAAACTTGGAAAATTTTAAAGTAAGCTTCAAATAATAAATATTTTTTGTGGTAGAAAAACCATTCATTTTGAAAACGTAAAAAAATATTCCTTTAAATCTTTTGGTAGAAAGAAAAAAATACCTAATTTTGAAGAAGGGAATAATATTACTTCTAAAAAATTTAAAATAAAGTAAAATATATCTTAAAATGACTCCAAATAATCAATTTATTATTTTAAATAACATTCTTGAAATTATGTTAAAGAATATGGACATGGAGAAAATGATTTTCTAGAAAAGAGGAAATAAGATTCAATTTTCTTAAAAACACTATCACAATAATTTTAAGTATCCAAGAGAGGAAAATGAAATGAAAACACGTAAAAAAATAGATATATTATAACAAATAGGTGGAGTTTAAAAGAGTAAGATCTTATAATTTTAGTCTATATAAATTTAAACATAAATAATCCATAATAAAAATTAGATTTTAGAATAAACCATTATCGCTTTGGTAACTTTCGAATCAAAAGATAATTGAAAGTGAGAAATTGAAATGGATTTTTAAAATATTTTAATTGTATTTAATGAATAGTAAAATACATACATATATCAGTACATGCACCATACAATGAAAAACATGTAGTGAACATGGATTGAGTCTCAATGAATGGAAATTGAGATGATAAATCCATTACCCTAAGTACTGGCTCATTTCATACATTCTAAAACTCTTGAATAATAAAATTAAATTAGTTTTATAATTTATTAATATATTTTTTAATGTTTATTTCATTATCATTGTTACTTTTATTTCATTTAGTACCATAAATTATTTAATTACTTAATCAATTAAGTTCACATTGGATGTTTTGAGGATGTTCAACTCATAATCCCAAAAAAAATTGATTGGTTAAACATGTTCATAGGGAATATAATTCCATAATATCATGAATATTAATCATTTAATAATTATAATTTTCATACATTAAATAAAATTTATCACTCATCATGTAAGGCGGACAAGAAAAATGAATCTTATCTCTTTGTGGAGGTGGTAGTAAACATGTACAAACGAACTATATTATTATTTTCTAAAAAATGGAAGAGTAATAATGTAAGTAATATATTATATTTATGTATTCATAATTTTTTCATTAATATAATATTTATTTATTAAATATATCATAATTACCAACCTAGTGAGGTAGTGATGAAAACCTAAATGCATTAATTCCTAGAGGTGGTAGTCCACACACACGCACGATGGATGTCGTCATTTCCCATAGGATGGAAAAGGAAATTAAAATAGGTTTCAATATAAACATAATAATATTTAATTATATTGATTATGATTATTTTATTATATAATCATGGTTATAGAATATTTGAAGGAGGGGGAATAATAAATAAACATCAAAACTCTAAGTTAAGAGTTATAAATTTTCTTTGGAAAACCTTCTTTGGATTACACCTTAAGCCTTCTAGGATTGTATTATTGTGATAAAAACATTTAAGACATGTTAAGGAAGGTTTAAAATAGAATTTTTAGGTATTTATTGATATAAATGGCCCAATAAGTGTGATTAAGAGAGGAGAGTTGGTTTTATTTTATATGTGAGGTTGGTCAGAAACTTGTAAATAAATAAAATATTAATATATAATATGTTTATAAATCATTTAAAATGGATCAAAATTTTCATATATTCTAAAATAATGATTATAATCCTTAAATAAATTTGACCAATAAAATTTAGACAAGTTAAAGTCTCATTTTGAACTTTATTTTCTTGTTTAATCCCTTCATTAACCCTTTTAACCTTAATCGTGTTAACACATTTTTCAATATATCAGGGACATGAAAGTAATTTTAAAAATTAAATGTGGTGAATAAATAGACCATTTCAGATAAATATTTTAATTTTTTAATCCAATTGATTTATTATTGTACTTATATTACTTTTTAATTATATAAAAATAATTTTAAATATTAAATATAATTAAAAGTCATTTTCATCAGTCTTAGAATATCATGAATTTAAATGAATCAAGATAATAATGAAATTAAAATCTAAATACTTTTACAATCACTTATACTTTTTAATTATCCATTAAATTCTTGTAACACCATAGTTCTTAGAAAACATATTGCTTTTAATGTTTTTAAAATAATTTACATGCTTTTTCTTCTGCTTGCATAAGCATTGCGTCGACATTACTTAACCGTTATAGGTAATTATACCATCACTACAAATTCAAAAGATATTATTACCATAAATGTAGTTTATTTATATTCATTTTTATCATTTACATTCATTCATATAGTACTTATATTTATATCCTTATCACGAAAATATAATAAGTTAGAGAGAGTGACATTTCGTAATTTCTCTTTACTAAAAATAATATAAAGGTCATAATCACAAGATAGTTGTAAAAAATTTCCATATTATCTAAAATAAGGTGAAATGTTTGAAAATAATATCATCCAAAAATAATTAAAATGATATTTTTTGATCTTATCATAAAGTTTTAACCTTAATTAACTTGTTTTACCATTTATTTTGGTGAGAACCTTTACCACGGTTACTATTAATTATGACTAAAAATAAAATAGGCCATATTAAATAATTTTAATATCAGGATTAAAAATATGGTATCCATTTTATAAGATTTAATTTCTAGATATTTTAAAAGTTAATTTTAATATAAGTGTGTGAAACCCAATGAATTTTTTTTCAAGAAAAAATACACATTTTAAGAATATTTATAATTTTATACCAAAATCGTGTATATTGTTGATTATAAGGGAATTAATTAGATTATGTATAATAATGTTAAACTTATGTGAATTTAAAAAAAATCCAAAACCAAATATAACATTTAAATTACTTGGATTAAAAATAAACAAAATGGCAGTTTTTTACAAAATTAGTATTTTTTAATATTCATCTTAAAATCAAACTTTTTTAGAAAAATATACAAAATTTAAGTTAAGAATATTTTTACAGGATCATTTAAAAAAATTATTCCCATTTTATTAAATAAAATTTATAAAAGTGGCATAAATTAATCATAATATCTATTCACAAAAACCAATAAAAAGTATTTTTGATAAAAATTTATTTTAAAGTATAAAATGAATTTATAATCATTCATCAACTTGAAAACACAATTATATGAATATTTATTTATTTTATTATATAAAGAATCTATATTTTTCATTCAAAACTTTCATCTATAGTGATTAAATTAATTTCATTTGATAAAAACACTTGCATATACAAATCAATTTTCTAAAAATATATCCTTTAATATTATATAATATTATTTAAAATTGAGTTCTTATTTACTAGTAATTAATTAAAACATTTTTATTAAGTAAACATTTTCTATATGTATTTCATAATGCGGTTAAACTCATTTATATCGGCCAATCTAAGAACTATGTTATAATTCTCATATTTTAATAATAATATTTTAATGGTATGGTTTAATTTAGTTTAATATCAGTATTAAATGCGGTACATGATTTATAAAATAGTATTAATTTAAAGAATAATTATATCTTAAAATATTGAGGTTCCAAATTAATTTCCAATAGCAGATTCTAAAAGTTTTCTATAGGATATCCACCTCTTTCTCCTTCATCTGGTGATACCCAGGACACATTAATATTTGAAAACCAACTAGATCCTTTCTACAAAGAAAATAAGAGATAAATACATATGGGAGGGTAAAAATTGTATATTGTAACATGATTTAGTCATCAGTAGTTTACACATAACCTCAAACGCTATCCGCTTTATTGGCGAATAACATGAGAGAACCCCATAGTGAAATAGTGGGATGGATAAAGCCTTTCTACATCAAATTGTAAACCTATATACTCATCTCCTACAACTTAGAAGGTGTCATCTGATAAAGATCCATAAATATTAGATATAGAGTTGTTTGAAACTCTATCTTGAACTTGATGACATATTGAGGGGGTAGAATCAAAACTTCCTCAGAAAAAACATCTAGAAACTTCTCTATGACCATCGAGAACTCTATCACTTTTAACTCAAGTAAATATAAGTATGGGGTTTATAGTTTTAATAGAAAAAATCTAAACATCTAAGACCCATTTTATGATCAATATCCCCAAAAAATACTACACACTGGACCTCCCTATCATAGAACACATCTCTCCTCTATAAGAAATCAATAAGTGTGTACACATAATATAACTAGCTGATTCCATGTATGACATCGTATGGTTGTAACATAAATAGAAATAAATACCTAAATTACTAATTTTTACCCATCATTAGAAAAATACCCCAACACACATCTAATATACTTTCCTAACCACTAAATGGTGTAGTCAACACCAAGGTAACTGGAATCTTGTTCACCTTGAGAAAAAAGGCATGGACTAAGGTGGATCCAATAGATGAGTGTGACACTCTAGAATAAAATAAAGCATAAGATAAGGTAAAAGGTAAACACATGATACCTGATATGATATTTGGATCGTCGGATGTTGTATTCTCTATATCATAAATTTTTTCACATATGAATCCCCAAACTCACTACTGAATACCACCCCCATGTCCACGATCAACCCTAGGTCCTTAAGGGAGAGTTAATTGGGACCAAGTTTGAAAGAATATGTTTTTTGGAAGCTAGTAGTTATTTTTGAATGAGTTGTCTTTTTTTTCTATTAATAATATAAATAAATTCACTTTGTAATTTTATACAGTGATAATGACCATCATAATCAGAAAATTAGACTCAAAATGCTTAAGAAAGTCCATTAGCTTGTGAATAAGGTTTCTAGAATAAAAGGTTCATTGGACTAACCATGTGTCCATAATGATGTTTCAACCATAATGTGGATTAAAATTTGAGTCAGCATGAACCTAATAAAAATCTAATGATGATTTTTTGTTTTTAATTCCAAAAATTCCCACGTTGTCAGAAGAATTATGATGAAAGACTTATGAAGTAAATATGGAGAGCTGGTGCTTCTAATCATACTAAAGAATTATTGGAAGAAAATATGTTAATGGAATAATGGGAAGTTATAATAATTTCTATTATAAGTTAAAAGATTCTATTTCGATATTAAATGTTTTCGAAGTTATGAGGAAGTCATGATACAAGGTGAAGTTTATGGAAGAATAAAATCAAGTCCTTCCGGTCTCAGTTCATCACTATGATATTACTAGAGGTAGATTTTTTTGAAGTCTAGGAAGGTTGATTATATCGTTAGAAGAATAATATGTCGGTTTCAGTCAGACTAATAATCCTGAATATATAAATCTTTGGATAAATTAGTTGATGTGAATTTTAATCTAAAAAGGAAAGAAATTGCTGAAGTTGAAGCTACTGGAATTGGTCCATCGGATGTGGTGATCCTCCTATCATTAGAGGTAGAACAGTTTGTTAAATAAGATCATTGGGAGTTTTTGGGATTAATGAAAAATAAAATGAGTTTTTTGGGAAAAATGAAAAATGGGATTAAAGATCAATCAATAATGTAGTTGACCGTTTTTATCAGGTTAAGTTATTTAGTATCAATTGGTCCATGAGGAAAATAATTCATGTTTCATCAAAAAGTAGGTTAAGATAAAAGAAAACTATAATATTATTTTTCAATTAGGTTAAGAGTCATCAGACTATATTTTACACCAATTATTAGAGTAAAGTAGAGACTAATACATATAGTGTAGGTTGACACCGATAACATCATCAGACACAGGATCATATCTCTAAGGAAAATAATAAAATAATAACTAATTAAAGTAGTTATAAAATTATTTTCAATGTTTGAAGAGTTTATAGAAAATGTTTTCCAAAGAAGATTCAAGACAATGCTGAAGTGCTTCTATGAAAATACTAGAATATTTAAAATTAGATATGATATTTATGGTAGAATATTTTTCAAAGAATTATAGTTGGAACTGATCATTGTAATTAGAAGTGTTTAGTTATGGTTTATTTGTATGCAGGTCAAGAAAATTGGAGTGACCTTAAGTATCTATCATAATGAGAAATTCTAAGTGAAAATATGAATCAGACTGAAGGTTATTAAGAAATTTTGAAGTGAGTTGAATTTTTTATAATATTTGATAAGTTTCAAGAATAAATGAGAAGAGTTGAGATGAGTTGAATAAGTAATTTATGTATCCAAAATGTACAGGAAATATATGTTTCATGAAATTTGGTTGAGCATAAAATGTTTAAAGAATCCCACCTGAATGACATGTGGATCACCTATAAATAGGGGGTGTACTTTGTACTTTTTGACCAAAATGTAATGTTCAAGGGAAAAGGTGGAGTAATTAATTTTCAATAGAGGAGTTTTTAGATCGATATTTATTGAGGAAGTTTTCTATACCAAAGAAGAAAGAGAAGAGAAAAGATCATAATCAGAGTTTCTTGATTAGACTGAGAAATCAGACTAAGATTTCAAAAATGAGGAAAAATTAGTTCAGAATTGTTTTAATGGTATTCTAACAGAGTTATATTATCTTAATAAGTAATCTAGTTGGGTATATCAGACTATGAAAATCATATCGAGTATCATTACGAAGTCTAGGATGTTCTTACCTGCTACCGGGTAGGAAAGTAAATATTTTTTAAGTTCATATTTATAGAAGCTAACATGGAAACACAATGAAATGTTTTAAATCATTTGGTATAATTTTATTAACATGTTATAAACATTTCATTACATCATTTTGTTCTACTTGAAGCAGACACACTGTTGTATTGAACATAGTGATACTTGAGTGTAAGGGAATATCCTACTAATTGTATCCACACAAAAGGGTTATTTTATAGTGGATTGTGTGGTATTTTACTATTTCCAAACCATACCAAGTATTTAGATACTCTTTTTGAGTAGTGAACCTTGTAAATTATTGTGTTCCTGTGGGTTTGTGTTTGTTCTATTTTGAAAGAAAGTGATTTCACTTTCACATAAGGAAAATTTTGTTTTAGAAATATGGAAACTTAAAAGAAAAAGATATAACTGATTCATCCATCCCTCTTTCATTAATAATTGACCCTATATGGGTAATTGCGAGTGGTATTATAGTGAAGCTTCCTTAGTTTACTCTTTGCTAAATTTTTGAAGAAAAAGTTGTGATGGAGAATCTGAATTATGTGAATATTGAAGGGATTATGATATTATATGGGAATAAATTTCATATCTTGAAAGAAATAATGATGCTTTATCTTATTTCTATTGGGTATGATGTTCTTGAAGCCAAAAAAGGTGGATTTACTCCAATTGGTTAAAAATTTATTCTTACATCTGTTGACAATAATAATCTCAATAATGATAGGGTATTAAAGAATGATTGACCCTCATAACTCTCTAAAATTATGTTTTTAAGAGTAAAAGGTGTTTCTACAGCTGAAGGTATCTATGAGAAGCTAAAAAACATTTATGAAGGCAATGAAAAAGTGAATAAGGAAAAGTTATGAATCTAGAGATTAATGTATGATGATATCAATATTGGTGAGTGTAAATATATTGGTGACTTTTTTACTAGGGTTAATGAAATTTTTAGCACTATCAAATGTCTTGGTGAAAATTCAGAGGACCCTAATACTATTGAAAATATCTTGGTAATTATTTCTGAAAAGTTTGATGTGAAAGTTTATTCATTTGAAGATAGAGACCTAGAAACAGTATCTATGGATTATTTTCATATTACTCTCATTACTTATTAAATGATAGAGGAGAAAATTATGAAATGAAAAACAAAAGTTGATCGAGAAATGTCTTTCAAGGATTCAATGAAAAAAAATCCGAAGAATATTCTTGAAGAAGAAGCTGTTAATTATGATTCTAAAAATGATGTATGTAAAAATCCTGATGAATTTTTATCATTGTTTTTTGAAAAATGTTCAAAAAGGTATAAGTAAATATAAGGGGAAATTATCATAAAATTCTTTTAATGTGGAGCTATTAGTCCTTTTGGAGCTAATTTTTCTCAAATAAAGAATTAAGAAGATAGTTATGAGTATGATAGAAGGTTGAAAAGATCATGGAATAAAAATAGTGTTAAGGCCAAATATTATTAAAATTTTAAAGATATAAAATTCCTCAAAACCAAAAGAAGAAGTTTCTTATCTAAAGATGATGAATAAGAATATAATGAAGCTGAATTTGAAACATTTATTGATAAGGCTGGGGAAAATGCTTTCATTACAATAGTGAAAAAATGAAAAAGTTATGAAGAAGAAAAAATCAATTAGAATTTTATCTAAAATAAGAATTTAAATAATGCATGAGAAATATTGGGAGGCTTGAGAACGAAATATGGAAGTTGAAAAATGAAAATTCTTCAACAAATAATGAAGAATATTTTCCTAATTAGAAAGTTAAGTTTCTGAAAGAAATTAATGAGTTGAAAATTTATATTGAGAAATAAAAGAATTGTAATGAACATCTGGTAGTAAAGTTGAAGATAAAAGAATAAGTGTTGGAACTTGTCCAAGAAACATTCTAAAAATAAATATATGGAAACAATTTTTAATAATTATATTTGTAAAGTTGGTGAAGTATTTTTAAAGGGTAAACATAATAAAGATCAAAAGTTACCTTCAAAGGTTAAGAAGAATGTTGAAATTGTTTCTAAGGAGAAGAAATTAGAAAAAGTTATGTATGTGTCCAAAACAAAAAAAGTGATGAATTTAAAAGTTTATAAAAATTTTGAGTGAAAAAGGTTTTTATTACTTATGGTTTTGATAAGGATGAAAGGAAAACCATGCTAAAAAGGATAATTTTGGTTGATAATAGAAAGGTTGGTGGTCAGCAAACTTCTAATAAGAAAGATGAAATGGTTGTTTAAAAACATGATCACAACTCTGGTCAGTATGGTAGTTTTAGAGGAAAATATTCTTTTTGTTGATACTACTGGTATTTTAGTAGATTTGGGAAAATGAAAAATATATGTTAGTTTAATCAACAACATTTCTATTATTCCATGAAATATAGAAGGAAAAGTTTGAGGGGGAGTTAATTACCTCAAATGAAGAAGTCTAATAATTTTGTTCTAAAGAAATCTGAGAAGGTTGGTCTAAAAGATTAAAATTGGATGCAATCGAAGTAAACTATTTTTGAAATATGTGAACAACCTAGAAATCTCGCAAAAGCTTGTATTTTTCTTTACCAACACAATAAAAGTTTTTTACCAATTCTTAGAAGTTGAAGGTTAAGAAAAATAAAGGGAAAGAAAAATATCTTATTATAAAAACCACACTCAATGATAAAAAAGGAGAACAACCTTGAATTATAGATAATGGGTGTTCTTATCATATTACTGGATATTTAAAATTGTTGAATAATATGAAATACTTTAAATAAGGAACAATGAAATTTGGCAATGATGAATCTCTCAAAATCAAAAGTGTTAGATCAACCATCATTGGGGAAGAAAATTTTAAATCCAAGAAAACTTTTTTTTATGGGATAAAACACCAAATCCTTGAATTTCAAAATTTTGTGATGAACGAATTTTTTTTTTCAAAAAATATAGGTATTTTGTGAAAGGAAAGGAAGATGAAAATATTATTACAAGATGCCAACATACAAAGGGAAACTTGTTCCATGTTGGTGAAATAAAAAATCATATCACTTAGGCTTGGTGGAAGAAAATAAGTTATGGCATAAAAGGTCAGGAAACATGTGTAATAGAAACATGAGAAAGTTATCAAAGATAGAAAATTTATGAGGTATTTTTGATATGTTAAGAATAATAGATCAGTGTTGCAAGATTTCTCAAAAGGGAAAGATAACAAACTCTCTGCATAAGAAAGTTGACATATGTTAAAAACAACACTTATAAATTATTTTGTTTTTAAAAGTTGGGGCTGAAGCCTCATTTTTATTATTAAATCAAGCAAAGACCTCTTTTAACTGGGTAGAGGGAAACCCATTACATATCCCGAAGTCCAAGTGGGCTTATAGGCCATTACATAGCCCGTAGGCCCAAATTTTTGGCCCAATTCACATTCTGTGAATAGTAACTCGTCTGCTACAGTATCACACAGTACCGCCGCCGCTACAGTGCCCTGCCGCCACTACAGTACACACTGATGAACAGTGTCACCACTACTACAGTACTGGTACAGTAATGCTATGGTACCTGTGCCCAATGGGTTTTTGATCCCCCCATTTGTGGGTCAATGGGGAAAAAATAAATTCATAGAGATGAGTACTTCATTACTTTCATCGATGAATTTATTTTCATTACTTGTGTTGTGTATATAATAGATAAGTTATATTCTTTGAAAATGTTTAAAAGTTTTTAGTGAAAGGATGAGAAATAATGTGAGTATTTAGTGAAGAAGTTGATAATTGATAATGGTGGTGAATACAAAAAATGACTAGTTTTAAATTTATCTTGAGAATCATATAATTAGGAATGAGATTAGTACACCATACACTCCTAAAAAAATTGGTGTTACTGAAATGAAAAATATAATTTTTGTTAAAATGGGGAAAACTATGTTACTCGAGAATAGTCTCTATCATTTATTTTGGAGTCAAGATATGAGCACTAATGTGTATATTCAAAACCAATGTTTCTACATACCATGTTTAGATATGAATCCATATGAAATGTTTTAAGATTAAATTCCAAGACTGAATCACTTAAGAGTTTTTGGATTCTATGCATCATAAAGCATAAAGCTGAAAATCTTACAAAGTTTGAGAAGAGAGGTGAGGATAGAAATTTTCAAGGATATCATCCAAAAGGAGGGGATACAATTGTTTCAAAAAAGTTTTAAGAATATTATTTAACCCATTAATGTAAATTTTATTGAAAAATGTGAATTCTATTGAAAAGGCCGAGGAAGAAAAATAAACTCATGTATATAATGAAGATGAATATGATGTAATATTTTTGGTTAAGAATTATGATAAGGATACAAAAAATTATAATCCAACTTAGGAAGAATAATTATACTCACCTATTTCCAATGATGAGGAAGAATCTCAAAAATATCATCTTTGTACGTGTAAGAAAGTGGAAGATAAAAACATTATTGGTGATCAATATCAAAATGTACAATAAGAAGAACATCAAAAATTGTTACACATACTTCTTTGTATTGAAATGTTCATCCAAAAGATGTGAATGAATATTTTGAGTATCCATAATGGGTTCAGTAAATTAATGAAGAGCTAGAACAAATAGAAAATAATGATACATTAGAACTCTTACCTAAACCAAATGAAAAAAATGGTATTGGTACAAAATGGGTTTTTCAGAACAAGATGAATGAATATGGTGAAGTGATAAGAAACAAAGAAATATTATTGTGAAAAGGTTAATCATATATTAAAGGAATATATTTTGATGAAACCTTTTCTCTAGTGGAAAGGTTAGAAACAATAATATTCTTTCTTTCTATTGATTCACAACAAAGTTACTAATGTTTTTAGATGGATTTGAAATCAGAATTTTGGAATAGTGATCTTGATAAGGAAGTGTATGTTGAATAAGCATGTGGATTGTTTTTTGGTATGGATGAAAGTTATGTGTGAATGTTAAATAAAGCCTTATATGGGCTAAAACAAGTTACAAGGGCATTGTATTCCAAATTGGATACTTGGTTGAAGAAGATGATTTTTTTGTAAGGAAGAGTTGATATTAATCTGTACATCAAAGAAAGTCAGGAGTTTTCCCTCATTTAAATTATTTATTTTGATGAAATTATATTTTATGGTAATGATAAGAGAGCATATGCAAGATTTTATAAATAAATGAAAAATTTGTTTGAGATGTCTATATTGTGAGAAATGAAATACTTTCTTGGGTTAAAAATATCACAAAATAAGAAGAAACTTTTTCTTTATTATTAAAAGTATGTTAAGAAACTTCTTAAGAAGTTCGATAAGGAAAATTAGAAACTTTTTTCCACACTTATTTTTGTGGGAACCAATTTCACTAAATATGGAGAAGGTAAGGAAGTTTTCTCAAAATAGTTTTAGAAGATAATTGGAAGTTTATTGTATTTTACTACCTAAAGACTCGACATTGTTTATACTATTACCTTAAGTGAAACATTTTAGACTTATCCAAAATAATACATCTATAGGATAGAAAACTAATTCTCAGATATATAAAAGGCAAAGAAAAATTTATAATCAGTTATGATAGCCCAAAAAGTATTGAATTTTTTTTGATATTTAGATGTTGATTGAGTAGGAAGTGTTGATGATAAAAATATCCACATATGGTGGATTTTTATTTTTGGGGGAAAGTTGTGTTATCTGGCATAAAAAGAAACAAAATTTAGTAACTCATAGCATGGATGAAACTGATTATGTTGTTTCCACTCAAGCTACTACCCAACTTATGTGGATTAAGACTCAGTTGGAAGACTTATTTGTTGAAGTAAAGTTACCCTTGATCTTGGGTTATTATAATCAGAGTACCATCAACCTTACTAGAAATATGGTATAACAGTGTAATTAAAAACTTGTTGATATAAAATATCATTTCATCATAGAACATGTGGAGAATAATGAATTAAATATAGAGTATGTTTCTACATCAGAATAATTTTCCGACATTTTCACAAAACCTTTACTGAATGATCCTTTTCACAAATTGAGGTTGAACATGGGATTCCAATCTTCTTCTCATCAAGGTCGGGTGATATGTTTTTCCCCTCTCATCAAGTGTTTGGAGAGTGTTTTCATGGGGGATAATTATTTCATAAATATATCTATTGATATGTGCTAAACCTTTTAAGGAATCATGTATGTATGATGAGTTGTGGGTAAGCTGTGATTTAAGCATGTAAGCGTGCAAAGTATTATAACTATTTGTTGGAGTGGTTATAGGAATCTTTTTTTGACAATAATGTTTAAGACATGACGTAAATATGAATATGTTTCATGATTCAATACTTATAGACATCATGGTTTTGATGTCAATATTTTTTTCCCTATAATGAATTTTCTCACATAGGCCTAGAATTATCAATAAGTTCTCCATTTATTGAGGTTAAAATTTTTAGTGATTTATGAATCATGATTGAAAAAAAGGGGGAGATTGTTGGTACTAAGTTGGAAAGAAGATGTTTGTTTTGAATGTGTTGTCTTTTTTTGTCAAAGAAGAAAAGAAATAAATTCACATTGTAATTGTTGACAATCATACTCACCATCGTAATCAGAAAATAAAACTAAAAATGATTAAGAAATTCTATTGGCTTGTGAAGAAGGTTTTTGGAAGAAAAGTTCATTGGACTCACCTTGGGTGCAGAATTATGTTTTGATCATAATGAGGAATAAAATACGAGTCTTCATGAACCCAATAGAAATATGATGATGCTTTTCTATTTTGTAATTCATAAAATGTACCATGTTTTCTAGAAACTTGTGATGAAAGGATTATGAAGGAAATGGAGAGAGCTAGTGTTTCTAATCATATTAAGGAATGATTGGAAAGAAAGATGTTTTTTGGAATTATGGGAATTTATAATACTTTCCATTATAATTTAGATTATTATATGATGATATTAAATTTTTACAAAGTTATGACGAAGTCGTGATATAAGTTGATGTTTTTTAAAGAATAAATTCAAGGATTTATAATCTCAGTTCATTAGTATGATATTACAAGAGGAAGATTTGTTCTAAGGCTGGAAAGGTTTTTCATATCAAAATAAGTTGAAGATGATGGTTTTAGTCTGACTAATAAGACTCAATATATAAATCATTGGGCAAACAATTTTATTTGAATCATAATCTAAAAAGGAAAGGCGTTACTAAAGTTGAAGCTGCTAAAACCGGTCCATGGGATGCGGTGATCCACCTATCATTAGCGGTAGACATGTTTGTTAAAGAAAATCATTGAGATTTTTTTTGGGATCAATGAAAAATAAAATGAAATTATTGGGACAGATGAAAAATGGGATCAGATATAAATCAATAGTATTTTCAACCATTTTCATTAGGTTGAATTATTTATTATCAATTGGGGAAAGAGGAAAATAATTAATGTTTCATCTACAAGTGGGTCAAGAGAAAAGAAAAATCTGATATGATTTTAAATTTATTCAAGATTCATTGGACTATAATTGACACCTTTTATTCGAGTAAAGTAGAGACCATTGCATACGACGTAAAACGACACCGATAACATCATTAGATGAAGGATCATTGGTCCGAGGAAAAGAGGAAATGACGAACTACTTAAAGAGGTTATAAAAGTGTTGTCAAGGGGAGATTGAATTTTGGAGAGTTTATAAAAAATATTTTTCAAAGAAGTTTTAAGCCAATGATGATGTGCTACTGATAAAGTAATGGAATATTTAGAAGTTGAGATGTTGTTTTGGGAAGAACAGTTATCAAAGAATTATATTTGGTATTGAGCATCATAATGAGAAGTCTTTAGTTCAAGTTTATTTGAAAGTGGGTCTAGAAAACCAGAGTGACATTAAGACTCTATCATAATGATAAAATAAAAGTGAAAATCAAAACTAAAGGTTATTGAGAAAGACTGAAGCGAGATAATGTTTTTAGAATATTCAAGAAGTTTTGTGAAGAAATGAGAAGAGTTAATAATCATTTAATAAGTAAAACATGTATCTAAAATATAAGGAAAATATATGTTTTAAGAAATTTGGTTGAGTGGGAAATGTTTTTAGAATCCTTACTAAACCAAATTTGTATCACCTATAAATAGTGGAATCACTTTTCAATTTCTGAAACAGATATACTATTGAAGAGAGAAGTCAGAGCACTGAATTTTGTAGAGAGAAGAAGTTTTTGAATTGAGTATTCTTGATAATGTTTTCCAGATTGAAGAAGGAGTAAAGACAATATCATAATCATAGTTTCTAGAATGGACTAATAAATCATACTGGGATTTCTATACTGAGGTAGAGGAAGTTTATAATTGTTTCAATGGTATTTTGAAAGAGTTATATTATCAGAATGAGCAATTAGACAGGGTGGATCAGACTGAGGAAATCAGACTAAGTATCATCATGTTGTCTAAGAAGTTCTTACCTGCTATAGGGTAGGAAACCGAAGAATTGTTTTAAAGATCATATATGTAAAAGTTTACACGGAAGTATAGTAACTTGTTTTGAATCATTTGGTGAAATTTTATTAACTTGTTACACAAATTCTATTACAACATATTTCACTACTTGAATCACACACATTGTTGAATTATAAAAAGTGATACATGAGTGTAAGAGAATATCTCACTTGTTGTATCAACAAAAAGATTTTTTTTCTAGTAAATTGTGTGGTATTAGATTGTTTAAAACCATACCAAGAATGTAGCTACTCTTTTTGAGTAGTGAACCTTGAAAATTATTATGTTCCTCTGGATGTGTGATTATTTTGTTTTTAATGAAAGTGATAACTCTTTAATAGGAGGAGACAATTGTTTTTGAAATAATTACATTTAAAAGAAAAATCTATCACTAATTCAAACCCTCCCCCTCTTAGTGATGCTGGATCCTAGCTAGGCTATTATATAGAGACATCACGGGGATACCCTCTTCTATCTCTATCTCCTTTTTTTATATTGAAGGAACTTTTTTATGCTTCCAATATGGCCTCTAGGAAAAATATTTCTAAGAATGGAATCGAAACTAACCTCCTACACAACATTGATACCAAAGTATTGTTAGACACTTAAACCTCTAATAACCATTCCTCATATAAGAAAAAAATCATGGAATAGATCCCCAGGTAGGTGCATTGGAAATACTGAACCCATAAAAATGAGAGCGGCACTATTGATGCCAACACCCTTTCAACAGAAACCTCAATGAGCCAGATAGCCGAGATACTCCACAAGTTCCTCTAATACTTGAGGAACTATATAAAATACCCTATCAATTTGACACTAACTGATAAATAATCCTCTCAATTGACTTATCCTTCTTACACACCTCCAAGTTCGTAGTCAATGTAAATGGGGTGACAACATACTAAATAACTGGTTACAATGCCTCCATTAAATGATATTCTCTCAAAATATTATCAAGAAAAGTTTCAAGGTAGAAGAGAAGGAGGTCATTAAATCTAATATTGATCTATCATAAAATTATGATCCCTTGGTGAAGAGAGAGTATCATCATCCCATTTTCGTCCGTAATCATCAAATATAGAAACTCGAGACAAAACCACCTCTAAAAATCATTCCAAAAAACATCTACCTCATTACCCTCTACTAGATACAAGATCCACCTCTACTACACTACCACACACATCTAACTAATAACATAAAAAACATGATAATCTACTCTAGAATGAATCAGAATAAAAGAAATATCAAGATCCTATATCCAACACTTTCTCTCTTGATCATAGATTCTCCCCTCATACATCACTAAGCCCCAATGTCGGAACTCACACATCATCTTCCTATATAGATCATCCTCCTTAAACAAATAAAACCTCACATGATCAATAATTTTATCCAATTTTAACTCACCACCTGAGCCATACATAGAGGATGATATTATTAAATTTCTATAAATAAGTAAAAAAACTCCTAAGACTGATAGAACTAAATTCATTTAATCAAATTAATTCAACCAATTTTGTTTTATTTTCCCAAAATCGTACCATTTCAAACAAAATAATTATCAAGTATGACAAATGAAAAAATCCTAGGTCTCTAACATATAAGAAACATCTATCCACATAGTAAATTTTAAAATTTATGGTTCTTACATTAGATTATAGGGGGGCCTAAAATACTATTTCCTAATTGTTCTCCGTTGCTTACATCATAGAAGAAGTTCAAATGATGTTGTTGGATTACCATCCTATGAAATCCTTACAAATTCCTAACTCCAAAATCAATCGAAACTCTAAAAAAAATATCTGTTGCCATTATTTCATGAACCTCTCCCACTTGGAACCCCTCGTGGTCTTACAATGGGGATGTGTGTGACCCCTAACACCCATCTCTAATAGACCACATGATTGTGACTAGCATTGAGTGTATAAGTCACATGAATGGGAGGAATTACCCTCATAAATCCAAATAATTTAAGAATAAAATCTACAAATAAACACCATAATATAAATAATCTGAACCCATAGAAATCCCCAATGCGTGATACGTCAAAAAAATTCAAGTATACAAATAAAATATCAATTAAAACCACTAAGCAATAACACTGATCATAGCTCCAAAATTCAAGCTATTATTTTCCAGTTTAGCCACCAAACCCATCTAGAATCCTATAAACATATTTATATATATAGGGGTGATAATAAAATGTATAATTAGTATAATCATACTCAATACCTCTTGTGAAAATGTGGAGGAAGAATACTTATTCTTTTATGAATACATAGTATAACCAATAAGCACCTATTAGGTCAACTATCACCCATTATTTCTAAGGCTCACTCATCCAAAACCCATATCCAAGTATAATAAAATAAGATAATAATAATATAATAATAATATACACCACAACCATTTTCCCATTGGGTTTTCACTCTCAATCCCCAATGTTAAATGTCATATTATCCATATACTTTCCATAACTATGTTATAGCACACCATATCTCTTATCATAACTATAACATATACCACAACCATATTATCCTCATAATCTTATATCCACTACCATATAATAAATCTCATACACATATCACATATCATGTATTGTAGGGTATTGTTAATATGAAAGAAATTAACCTTGTTCCCTCCTCCTACCCTGTACAACCCCCACCATATCTCATCACATCAATACCTTATAGGGTCCACTAATACATCATATACTTCAACTATATTATCATTTCCATCATCACACCAATACCCTTCAGGGTCTACCAGTACACCATATACAATTCTAGTATGATCATACATACCCCAAGACAACACAGTATGTACTATGTCTATAAGGAATAGTATATAAGAATAAGTAGTTAGTTATTTATTCCCCCAACAACTTGGATATTTGGTGGAAATACCTAGAACCCAAAAAATTTGGGTGGTAGTAATGATATATGACTCAAGAGGGGTGGGTATAGAAATAACAAGAAAATAAAAGTATATTGGATCTCTAATAATCCTAAACCAAGGGTCCATTTGAAAAAAACCACCGCATCCCATTAATATCATCACAACTATACCACTTTCCACCTATAACTATTTCTATACACCATCCATCATTTAAAATTTCTAAATCACTAAACCAACCCCATATTCTATGAAAAAATGTACATAAAAATATTCATACTAACCCATTCAATTGAATCAATTCACCATTTTAATATTTACCATTTATTATTCATATTAAATTTATTATTTCATTCAATTTCCATATATAATGAAAAACTATTCTTAGCCATTGCCCATGTTTAATTCTAGACATTACACTTCCAATTCATTTTGTCTATTAACATTTTAGTTACAACTCACAATTAATTTTATTTTATCCCCACTATCATTATTGAGTTCTTAATTACCATTCACATTTATTTACCACCATGAAACTAAAAAACAACACCAAACTCATTACAGACCAATAAACATCAAATCCATTATAATTCTATCCATTTATATACATAAATATTTACAATACCATTTCCATATCAAAAACCACAACCCTAGTTCCAAGCCAATTAAGTCAGTTGTAGGACTGCTGCTAAATCCACACCAATAACCCATAACCAACCAAATAATTTATCATATAATATCCCCATAATATCAACACTTATAAAATATCCATAATAATCTTCTCAATAACACACATTGATAGATTTTACCATCAATAACTACCATAATTCCAATGTCAAGGTAATATTTCAAAATAATTAACAATATCAAGTCATTAATTTCACACAACTGTTTCATTACCATATTTAAGTTATTAACCATTTCTAAAAGAAGTTTTATTCATTTAATCAGAACAAGGGTCCATAAATAATATCAATAACAAATGTTTTCAATAATATAAATAACAAACATTAATCAAAAGAACAATATCATAGAAAAAATATAACCACAAATGATTCACCCCATTCCCCTTCATTTTATTTATTATAGTTTATTTTATTCATTAATATAGTCTATACCATCCGACCAATGAAATAAAAAGTATGAAACTTCCCCAAAATATATATAAAAAAGAGTGTTCTCTAATCCCCTACTTAAATGGGTGCTTTAATGACCATCACACAAGAAAAATATAGAGAAGAGATGACCTCAAGGACAATATCATGAAAGGGAACCTCAATAAACTATATAATATCAATCCTTATCAAATAATTACTAAAAAATATCAAAACCAACCACAAAACATGCTTCCATAGCCTTATTATGTGAATAATGAGAAGAAATAATAATAAAAAAGGAAGAACTCACCTTGGATAAAAGAATCATTGATCTTATAAAGACAAGGATTGGAATTTGAAAAAGTGATGTCAAGAGTACCAAATAGGAACATATGATATTTATAAAATCAATATAAAATTAATAAATTAGGATATACTCAATGGGGATACTCAATTTTTACCTAGGTTGGAAAATAGGGTAACATGACATGAAAAATGCTTGTCATATCAGGATGGGTCGAGCCTACCAATCCCCTAAAAATAATGTTGTGAAAATCCATATATCCTCTCATTCAAGACTCATTTAACATTAAAAATTTACATGACCAAATATATATTCATGTTATGGTCTAGATCACCATTTTTTATGCTACATTAGGAAAAACCACCAAATCTCAGCCAATAGGTTCCACATCATGACAAGTGAAACAATCCTGTGAAGTTATTATGTGAAAAACTCGCCACTTACAAGACATATTATTCCATAGAATCACCTATTCACACCAAAAAAATCTCTCAAAAACACCCACTAACTCTAGAATCCTACACATCAAGGTTGTTAATTCTCTTCCATGTCATGACACTCTAACCACAAACCCAAACCTCTACTGTAGCAAACCCTCTCACATTGTAACCCAAATGGCCATGCCATAATCTTCTTATATTGGCTAAAATTTTAGCTCTTATTATCACAATTATTCCTCTAAACTACTCCCAATATATATCACAAAAGAAACTCAAAAATTATTGGGATGGAATGGTCTAGGACATTAAAATCATATATCACTTTTTTTTTATTAACACGTATTCATGCTTATAATGATTTATTTTTGAATCCTTACTCCCAAAAAATTAATATTTTCATACCATATTAATTAATAATCTTTTAAAAAACTCATAGATTGTGTTATTGGAAGAAATTAAAAACCATCTATATTCATAGAAATCCAAACCCAACTCGTGCATAAGGTATATGAAATCATTTTATGTAAATTATTATAATCACACTATTAGAAAATTTCCCTATAACCATGGTTCTAGAGCCATAGTCTATAGAATCCTGGTCATAGGTTGGTATATCTCTATAGTAAAAAATGGTTCATGGTCAAAGGAGACTCTATTGATATGGGCCATGTTCCCATGTCTTTAGACCATCCTATATCCACGAGTGAAGCAACCTAATATTTTAGGCTGATACGTGAAACACGATTTGTATTTGGGAAGGTCCTACTACCATAAGCCATGAAACTAATGGAAATAGGTCATGTTGGAGACTCACTACCACCACAGGCAATGTGGAACATGGTTATAGATCCCACAAGGGACACCCTACCACAATGGCCCATGACTATCATGTCTTAGGATAGGCTAACGATCCCTATACTTCCATGAGAAACATGTCCTATGGTGGTAGGCCCTGCAACAGACCCTCTACCACCACAGTCCATGTCAATAATGACCCTAGTCCCTACTTGGGACCCTTACTACCAAAGGATATGTTTCATATGGTGCTAGTCTATTCCCACATCAGCCAATGTACATGGGTGGTGGTGCTTGTGGTGATAGGTGCAGGTGTTCGAGATGGTAAGTATTATAAAAATTATAATAATAAATATTAAATAATTCATATATATATATATATTCATGTATGTATGTATGTATTTATGTATGGATATATATTTGTATGTTTTTATATATGTATGTAAGTAATTATGTATCTATGTTTTTATATATGTAAGTAAGTAAGTTGGTATGTATGTATATATGTATATAAAACATGATGAAGGTGAGTGGTTGAAGAATTTATAATATAATGTAAAGGTTTCTTGTTCAAAATTGGTTGGTGGGATTTTTTTATAATTTTACATGATCTATGACTGAGGGTAGTGGAACTAGTTCCACACACACCACCCATAATCATAGGCAATGACCATGGGCTTTAGATCCCATGGTAATAGGGCGGTCATAGGTTTCATGTGGAAATAGATTTCGGGATTCCCCATAGGATGAAAAACTATGGCCATAGCCAACAGATATAGTCATTGAACTTATGAATATAGTTTTAATCAATGGTTTTAGCTATTTTCTCTAGCATAATTATATGAAACTAACAATCCCCAAAATACTAAGCATTAGTGATAGGTAACAAAACCCCACTTTTTAGGTAAGGTATAAAACTACAGACCAATGATAAATATGACCCTAAATACTTTTACCATAGTTAATTACTCAAGAGAGACTTTAATTCCATCAAAATTATAATACCTAATAAAAATAAAGTATAATTAACTTATTAATTCAAGCTTATAACCTAATACAATATGGAGTCAGGGTAGAAGAAAACTAAGTCAATTATCACACCAAGCATGTAACTCCATAGATTCATGTAAAAACATTTATATAAAAATTTAAATACTTTAAACTAAATTATACACTGATTCATAATATCATAATTATATTCATTAATAAAGTAGTGAATAAACCAAATAATTGAACAATTCATAAATTTATACATATGATATACATTTATGAATAATTCATAAATAATGAAATTATAAAATCTTTATAAATTAGCTATGCATTGTAGAAATTCAATAATTAAATAAATCTAAACACTTTATATTTATTCTTAATATGAACTCCATTATGTTAACATTTATATGACATTTTACTAAAATATATAATATTAAATGAAAAATATTATTTTTACAGTTGAATTCTATTATGTAAATTTTTTACATAATCTAAATATCCCATATTAAATATTATTTAAACTTTGATCTTATAAATTATCAAAACTCCTTTTTATATGTTTTAAATAATTTCTCAAATAAATCCATTAATTTGAACATTTAAAACTAAAAGTTATGAATAATTAATAATTTTTAATGTAAACTCCCTTATATGTTTCCTTATTTTTTTAATTTATGAACACTTTATAAATTAAACTTATAATTCCCATATAAAAATTTAATATCCAAATTAAATTCATGAAATATAAATCAAAAGATATATAATAGTGACATTTAATATTATGGATATTTATTTGTTAAACTTTTAAAAAAAACACTTAATAATTAATTATAAACACTCTATAATTAGTAGATTTATAAAATATTTATAAATTAAATAAATATTTAAAAATTCCTTTCTCTATAATATATACACATTTTATAAATAATATAATTAAATTCATAATAGAAAAATAAAAATATAGAAATTTTCATGTATATCATAATTAACGATACATATTATATCATAATTTGTTGGCCAATGTTCTGCCTATATCATTTTCAATTATTATTGTCTAGCAGTATGATATAGATAATACTAAAATAATATATCATATTATATGATATATTATATATTTTATTAGTGATATGATACTCTATTTTGTGACATGCAGTTGACACCATCGTTAGCTTGGACTAGCCATATTGTACACTATAATATATTGAAATTGATGAAATTATATAGAATCATTGGATATGATATCCCATTTCATATGATGTGAATTTATTTCATCTTAAAATATCATATATCTTAATTTATTCAATGGAATATATTTTTTATCACTCTCTACGATGTCCCATACAATAAGACTACCCACTACACAAAATCCATATCATTTTTATGATATCAAATATTATATATAAAATGACATCAATTCTTCTTTATTTTAAGAATGATTTTGAGAAACAAGAATCATGTTAAAGCTCTGATACCACGGAAGTGTTTAAGGACTGAATAAAACTTATTCAATGTACCAAAATGCATTAGAAATCTCAATCCCAAGACTACCATGTTATGAAAAAATAAAACCATATATAAATAAAATGAAAAACATATACCTATAATATATGATAGTCATCATTTTCATAAAAAATAAGATTGATGAAGATCAATAATGATAATACAAAGGACTCTTTCCTTTGGGGTGTGTCCATTGGATAATTTGAATAATCCAACCCTTGGTAAAGACCCTCCTCAAAACCATGTTTTGCTTGTAACTAGAGTAAACAAGGATATGGGATAAGAAATAAACAAATAGAATTAGTAGGAGGTTTGGTAAAGTATGAACACACCATTACAATGGATATTACCAACTTAATCCTGAAGACACTCCTGATTCTTCTCAGTCCTTTACTCATATGTTAGGAAATGTACAAGTAATTGACATACAAGTTGCAAATGTTTTCAACCTTCAACCAATACAACTTCCAAAAGTTTCATCATATGAAACATTTAATAAATTATATCTTATGTGGAATATATTCAAATTTAATGTACTAATGTTTAGTTTCCATGATCAAAAGTAGGGTAAATGTGAATCATAAAATATGATTCAAAATTCCTAACGATATATCCAATATTGTATTATGATTGGCTTATGTAGTGGTGTGGTATTTGTTACACCACACCTCATGATGTACTAAACCAATGTCATAAGATATTCCTTTGTTTTAACTATGTCATATCATATGACTTATAAATATTTTACATTATGATATTTTCCTATACACATCAAATATGTATAGGCTTTAGACCATATCTCCACCACATAGCTCCTAGTATCTATCAACAATGAATAAGGGAGCCTTCCTCGTTCCTTTATTATGATAAATGTAGAGACCCTAGCCCTAGAAACCTAGACCCAATGTAAACTTTAATACAGTGGTACTATATACAACAGATCACATCCTAAAAGATTAAATAGTTTAGTATTTTATATAAAATAGATACATAATTTAATCTAATAATAAAACTGAAAGAAAAAATACAGCACAGTGGAAGTAAATATTCTACATCCTTGAAATAATTCAAATATTATTTATTTGAATCATATCTAAAGGAAAAAACAAGGGTTTCCTAACCTGAACCATGTCTGGGTTGAGCTGAAACTACCCCAAGCCCACCTCCATAGGCCAGGGGGTGGCAAAAAGTGCTAAAGGCACAATAACTAAGGGAGGCCTTATCCTAAGTACATGTACACACACACAACCAACTCTATGAAAAAATGTAGAGGGAAAGAAGTAAAAGTTTCAACCTACTATAAATAAAACAAAACATGCATGGACCACTAAAAAAGTACAAGTAGAATAATGTAAACAGAATAGAAAAATGAACAAAATACACACCCAACCAGAATAGTGTCCCAGCCTGAAAGAAAACTAGAAAATTAAAGTAACTTAGAAATCCTTGCTCTGAACACCCAAACTATGACCACGACACGTGATCCAGGCACCTGTATCCCTAAGCTCCCTGAAGTCATGATCAAACCAGTCTCTCATATGAATAAATCACAATACGTGTGAGTAAATGCCATGTAGGGGTGAGTATAAACATACTCAATAGGATGCCCCCAAAAGAAGGGGGCAGTAAATGATACAATAAGAAAGGAAAATAGTATATGGAAAAAAGTACAGTGAAAGAGTGAAGCTCAACCTGACAAGAGGGTGAAGTAAGATCATCCAAACATAAGGAGATAGAAATAGTGAGAAGATGCAATTCTCGTCGAGCCTCCGCTACCTATAGTAGGATAATAGGTTTGTCTAAACATGATAATCTAGACATGGAAAGTTCGTGGAATACCAAGTATGTTTTTTTCCTCTCCCAAAAGGAGAGTAATGAAAAACCAATAAGTGGTTACTAAAATAGGATATATATATATATATATATGCTCAGTCAAAGGAACCCAAACAAGAGAGTAAGGGGATATCCATCTCACAGATGAGACCAAGAAAAAGGGTTTCCAACAGTTTTAGGAGTATCCATCAATTATGCCCAACATCCCTCATATACACCATGAATATGAAAGCCAAAGGGGATCCATCAGCACACCTTGATAATATTCTCTTTGATCGGAACTAACTAGCCCTCACAATTTTATGTTGACTCACAAGGATGTGTATTGATAGTAAAATAACCCATCTTACTCGTGATTCCAAGGTTATGTCAAACATTTATCATAACTGATCCACATATTCAAAAGGTCATGCCTCAAGGTTGAGGACCCATGCCCAGTCTGGCTGGAGGGTTCCACTCAGAATAGGTCAAGGACCCATGCCTAGCCTGGCTGGAGGGTTCCACTCTAGTGCCATCGAGGAAGCATGGCCAGCCCAACTAGAGGGATCCACTCAAAAGGCCCAGATGTCATCACCTGTCTACTACTATCATCGAACACTACCTATATACGTGTCATGCTCATAACACCTCACATCATAATTTGAAATTTGAAACTGAGGTCACCATCATGTTATACATGAAGAAATGTAGTATAGGATATTTACTTACCTGAAATGGACAACCAGTGAAAAGGGTTATCTTCACCGCAAGAAGCTTGAACAGTGCCCCATCATTGCTTGATCACTGCCGTAGATTGTCATCAAACCCATCAATAGGATCTTATAATGAAATTCATTTCATTTTCCACAATTAATTAGATCAAAAATAAGGATCCACACATCCAAATGGATTACACCATTGTGATCCTTGCAAAAAAAATACACGGGATCAACTACTCATTTATCCAAAACGGGTACTCGGTGAAATAGATACATTTCACCACAATGCATTCAAACTGGGATTAGTGGGCCCCACACCTTGTATTTGGTTTAAACACCTGAAATTGGTCCTAAAACATCCACCTAAAAACTTGGGTTGCACCATTGCTGACAACGCATTAATCAGATGTCACATGTTGGTGCTATGCCTGATACAAGAAACCCCAAATAATAAGAATAATAATAATAATAATAATAATAACAACAACAACAATAATAATAATATTAAACATAGGTGCTTCATGCAACCAATCCATGAATCAAGGACATAAAATTCCTAAATTGGCCTAAAAAGGACCGTCTTGATAAGAGGAACATGTGACCATAGACGGCGCGTCAAACAGATGATTGGATTAGAAGAAAAGTGCGTTTGAAGCTACATTATACTGACCTAACCAGTTTAGCCAATTATTGCAGGTCTTCTCTACCTAGGCTGGCCCGTTACACAGGGCCGTTGTTGAGTCTCTAGGCTCGTTCTGCCTGCTCCCATCCTAGCCCACTCCACTGTAGCCCAACCTACTCCACTACAGCCTAACCCACTCTCAGCTACCTCACTGGCCCTCCGCCTCAGTTCTCCCACAACCCCACACCAATGAGGTGACCCCGCTTGTCACCTGGACTCTTGTCGCCACCTCATTCACCCCACCTGGCCACCACATGGCTCCAACGTCGCCCCTGGCTTTGTCCACTATCTTTGAACCATGGCCCCGCCACCTTGCTCTCCAGTCGACCGTGCTGCTAGCCTCACCTCGCACCCAACTATGCCTACCTGGTAGACTCCTCCCATAGCAAGCGACCACTGCCATTTGATCCTATGATCACCGCGATGTCATCGTTACCACTATCGGTAGTCTCCGGCACCAGTGCTCTAGTGGTCCCTTAAGTGAACCACCAGACCACATCCGTGTACCCGATTGTGAACCTAAAACCAGATCATAGACCCTCACGATGAGAGCTTCCCTACACTAGCTGCTACTTGATGATCCGTCAGTGGTTTGATTCACCCAAAAGTGGGCAACAAATATCTGCAATGAACAAGAAGGGAATGAATAAATTTATAGTTCTAAGCATGAATCAGTGGTCATGTTAGTGAAACCATTGATTATTGATAACGAAAGTGAAGAAATAACAACAAATTGTTTATTTTTCAAGGGAAAACTCTGAAAAAGAGATAAAATTTAAGGATCCTACCTTGAATCAATCCATTCGTCGTTGAAGGTGCATTATCCTCACTCCCATTGCAATCCATCGATGATTTTTCGAAGGTTCCTCCGTGATCCAACGAATAATGGAGGATAGAGGGAGAATTGGGCGGGGGGAGGATTAGGGAAAACCCTATTCCATATTTAAAAACCTTATTTTTATAGGAAAAAAACATGAGACACCCACCAATAGTTGCGAAAACCAAAACTCTCACACCCCCTCATTTTATGTCACACTTAGGAAAAGAATCTCCATTACGAACCCAACTACAATCTTGGATTTCCAATCTGATTATCTAATGAATATTTATTTGATTTGGCATTCAAGATAAAATAATTAAGTTTAATTATTTTATTTATGATTTTATCTTGTGTTTATATTATCACAGATGTCCTTCTCCAACAAAATTTATTCCCTACCTAGGGTAAGCACTACATTCCACACTCAACCATGTCGTCATATTTCTAATCCAAGTTTCTCTTTAAGATTTATCCCATTTTCTTTACAGGAATAGTATAAAACATACAAACTATTTTTATAAAATTAATTCTGGGCACACCGGGCCTAGGAATTTCATGCTGTCTCAGCTCTTATATATGGAAATATATATAGAAATATTTCTAAGTATTACAAGGAAAAAAATATATTTCTACATCATTCCCTCCAAAATTTTCATACTAGAAAGAAAACTATGAAAACAACTTGGGGAATTGAGCTTGCATCTGTCTCTCCCTCTCCTATAAACTCTCATTCATGTTTCCATGCTACCAAAACACATGAACCAAAGGGATGGTCCATCCACATAAGGTCCACTCCTGTCAATCCTTGATCTCTATTGGGTGCTCTAAAAAGGTGGTTCTGTCATCAAAGTCTAGCTCTCACCAGTCGATGATGTGCATAGGATCATGAAAATATCTCCTCAGATGTGAAATATTGAAGATGGAGTGAACCCACTTCAACTATGGGGGTAGGGAGAGGTGATAGGTGACCTCACCAACCCTCCACATGATCTCAAATAGTCCGATGAACCTCAGGTATAGCTTGCCTCCCTAGACGAACCTCCACATTCCACATCATAGGGAGACTCTCAAGAAGATATAGTTTCCCTGTTCAAACTCCAAGGGCATATTATTGTGGTCTATGTACAATTTATGTTGACACTGGGCCATATTCATCTATTAATGGATGATTTAAAATTTCTCTATCATCGCTTGCACCAACTCTGAGCCCACGATGGATGACTCACCAACCTCCATTTAGCACAAAGGTGATCTATTGGGTCTCTCGTATAGGGCCTCAAAATGTTCCATACCAATTGTTGAGTGATAGATATTGTTTTATGAAAACTCTACCAAATTCATGTGATCCTCCCAACTCCAGATGAAATCCAACATGAAATCCCTTTGCATATCCTCCAGCACCAGGATAGTATTCTCGGTCTTCCCATTTGTCTTGGGATGAAAGGATGTACTCATCTGCAGCTGGGTCCCGAATTCCTCCTATAGGCCTCTACACAATTGCGAAGTAAACTACATGTCAAGATCAGAGTCAATCATCGAGGGTACCCCATTAAGGGGGATGATCTCATAAGTACAACTACCCCAAACTCTCCATCAAACACTACTCCCAAATATAAAGGAAGTGTTGAAACATGGTGATTAAATCCACTATTAACCAGATAGAATCATAACCCTTCATTGTGTATGAAATCATTATAATGAAGTCCAAAGATATGCCGTACCACTTTCACTCGAGGATCGTAAGAGTTTTCAACAAACCAGCCAGAACCTAATTCTCAACCTTCACTTGTTGATATGTGAGGCACCATGAGACGAACTCAGCTATGATTTTCCTAAATACAGACCACCAAAACTACCACTAGATATACTTCTACATATTCCCCACACCAGGATTTACAACTAATGGAGATGTATGGAACTACCTTATCACCTCCTCCCACATCATATCTGGAACCACTATTCACACCTGGAATAAGATCTTGTGATTCCCTCCTTCAGAATATCCATCAGGTGCATCACCTATGGATATCCATCAGGTGCATCACCTACTCCACCAGGGTCAGCTGCAAGGAGGCTAACTGCTCTGAAGCTTCCCATACTAGGCAAGATAGAGACTTCCTTCTAAGGGAAATTTCTACAACATTTCCCTCCCCCAAAGTATAGACTATCTAAAATTTTTATCCCTTTAGTAACTCAAACAAATGTTCTTGCCTCATATTTAGATCTCTCTGGGTAATGATGTACCTGAGGCTCTAGTGGTATGAGTAAACCACAAAGTGCTCTCCCATAAGATAGTGTCTCCAAATCCATAAGGAGAAGACTACCAGTGCGAGCTCTAAGTAATGAGTCACATATTTATGCTCATGTTTCCTCAACTACCGTAACCTGTATGCGATAACCAAATGTCGTTGCATCATAACACAACCTAGCCCATATCCTGAGGCATCACAATACACTATGAATTTAATGCTCTCATCTGGTAGTCTCATAACTAGAGAACTTTTCAGCCTTTTCTTAAACTCCTCAAAGTACTTATGTCACTACTCATTCCAAGTAAATAGTTTTACCTTCCATGTTAGAGTGGTTAAAGGGGATTTGATCCTGGAGAAGTATGCAAAAAATCTTCTATAGTACCTAGATAAAGTAAGAAATATTCACACATCTAATGCATTCTTGGGTGGATCCTAAGAAATAAAATCTTCAATATTTTGGTAGATCCATGGATAAAAACTTCTTTAGAGATGAAATTCCCCAAAAAGTGAACCTCATGTATCCAAAACTAGCACTTTGATGGATTTACATAAATTTGGTGCTCTTGAAGTAAATAAAGAACCATCCTCAAATGCTCCATGTGATCCTACTATGACACAGAGTAATCGAGTATGTCGTCGATGAAGAAAAAAAACTGGTCAAAGTATGGCTGGAAGACCTAGTTCATCAAAGCCATGAAAACAATGGGAGAATTTGTCACAACGAAGGGCATCACTAGGAACCTGTAATGCCTGTAGCAGCATCAGAAGGGAAACTTTGGAATATAAGCCTTGATAACCCGTAGTTGGTGATAGTTAGATTTGAGATCGATCTTGGAGAACCATATCACACATCACAACTGATCTAAGAGTTCATTGATTCTCGAAAATGGGTACTTGTTCTTTATGGAAGCCTGGTTCATGTGATAATAATCCACCCGAATCCATAATCTCCCATATTCCTTTTTCACAAACAGAACTAGAGCTACCCAAAGGGACACACTGAGTCTGATGAAACTCTTCTCGCGAAGTTACTAAAACTATAACCATAGCTCTAAGAGCTTAGTGAGAGCCATCCTATATGACTAGAAGATATTGGGGTAGTCACTAGTTTCAATTCAATGCAAAAATCTAACTCCCACCTCAGAGGTAATCCTGAAATGTCTCCAGGGAAGATGTCCATATAATACTGAACAACTGAAGGAACCCAAGTTCCTGAAGAGTCTAATGTACCAAGGGTTATGCTCTCCAAATGATGGGTAAAATGTTGTAGCCTAATACACACATCACCTACTTGCCCTACTATGAGGTCTCATTCTATGAGAAAGGAGAACCTCATCCCATCAGCATGTAGGCATTTGACTAGTCTGTGGTGATAGTAAATATTGGTTTAAACTATGGAAATACAATCCATTCCCAAGATGACATCATAAGGTCCTATCGTGAGGACCAGTGGGTCCCACATGGACCTATTTTCTGTAAGAAATAGCTCAAATTGGTAGTAGATAAAATACACAGATGAAACACTTCCCGTATGAACCTTGAGACATAGCCGTTGTGCTAGCACCTCTACTGGGAGCTCCAACTCCTGTACCATGAGTAACGAGAAAAAAGAGTGGTTGGTTCACATGTCTACTAATACTTAAGTAAGAGTAGAATAAACACAAATTGTACTTCATATCATATCATGTGCTGGAGGATCACAAACATCTATAGCCTGCCACTATCTGCGGCCCTAACCGCCATCCCCATAAGCCTGATGTGGGCTTCCTAGTGGTGGTGGTGGGAGGATCTCATATAATCATCCCCCAACTCCAGGTCCTCCTTATACTTTTCCAACACCACCTCCCTGGGGACCACCCTGTCCCCTCCAGAGGGATCCCTAATCATGGTACTGTCTCCACCGTGGTGGTCCACATGCTAACTTCTTGGGATGATCAGCATGTCTGGTTAGATAGTCTCATGCCATGTGACTCATCCCATCACAAGTATAGAACCATCCCTCTCTAGGCTAACCTGGTGCTTTTCATAGCTCGAGTTTTACCTTATAAGGTTCCTGAGCCTGATCATGGAAATATCTCCTACACTGATGCCCTACCAGCTGACATATGCCAACATTTGTAGATGTTGCAGCTATGTTGAAACTACTACTAGACCTAGCTAACTGGTTCCCCAATTATAGAAATATCTCTATCAAAATCACTCACTCTAGCACCCTGACATAATTGGCGATACATAGGGGTACTATGTTGGAATGAATTTCCCAACAAAGTTCATACTAAAACTTCTTTTCCCGAATGTAGTAATCACAAATCATTTCTAGAGAGCAATGAGTCAGGTATGTGAACCTTGATGAGTACTCTTCCATTATCATCCCTCCCTGTTGAATCTCTAGAATCTCTTGAATCTTGATGGAGTATAAGAAGGAGGGGATGTACTCCTCATGAAACATCTGCTAGTTGTCATACCATGAGAGTACCATCTCTTCGTGCATCTGGGTAACCAAGCTCCAAATCCATCTAGCCATCCCGTGGAAAAGACTGGTTGCCATTGCCACCATATGATCTATCAGAGTCTTCACAAGCCTGAAGATCTACAACACTAACTCCAAAAAGTCCTCTGCTGCTTGAGGATTTGTCTCACCAAAGAACCTCAGTAACCTCTAGAACTGGAACCCATGGAGCATGCTTAGCCTGCACTTGTCTTCAGCCTGCGCTGCTGGAACTATCTGCTGGTTCATAGGTGGAGGTATTGCTACTAGAACACCTGGAGGAAGGGGATCACATGATGGAACCTAAAATAAGGCCTCATCACTCTTGAGGTCATCATCACGAACCAAAGTGGGTATCCTTGATGTATGTCTTCATAGAGGAATCCTAATAGTCATCAAGGAGTACCGTGGTCAGATGAGCATATATATATATATATCCAGATAATGGGAGCTAAATCATGATTTATAGTCTAATAATAAATACTATATAATGAATGTACTAATTTTCCCTGGAAAAAATGTATCAGCATGCTGATTCGACAAGAAGGAAATCATTATCCTAGTGAATGGTTAAGTCAGACGCCACCCTATCACTAGACTCCCTATACTAAGAGACACTCTCAAAACATGTTAACATTGTTTTCTTAAACCCAACCAATACTTTGTAGAGGAAACTTATGAAAAAAAATTAATGTAATGAACTTTCTTTAATATCACGTTGTCATGACCCAACCCATGTCGGGGTTGAGATTTAACTGCCACATGCCTGCCTCCATTGGCCAAGGGGTGGAAAAAAGCACCGAAGGCATAATAACTCAAGGAGGCCTTTGCCTAAGTACCCCCCCCCCCCACACACACACAACCAACTCAATGAAAAATTACAGAGGGAAATAAGTAAAATATACAACCTTCTATAAATAAACCAAAACATGTATAGATTAATAAAACAATATAAGTATAATAATGTAAACAAAAAAGAAAAAGTGAAAAAATAAATGCCCAACCAAAATAGTGTCCCAACCCGAGAGAAAACTAGAAAAGTAGAGTAACTGTGAAATCCCTACTTCAAACACCCAAACCGTGACAACCACACGTGATCTAGAAACCTGTATCCATAATCTCCTGGAATCCATGATCAAACCTGTCCATCATTTGAATAAAGGGTGATACGTGCAGGCTAAGACCATACATGGGTGAGTATAAACATACTTAGTAGGATGACCCAAAAATAAGGGGGAGTAGTAAATGATACAATATGAAAGTAAAATAGTACATGGATTAAATTATAGTAAAAGAGTGTAGCTCAACCTGACAAGAGAGTGAAGTAAGATTATCCAAACACAAGGAGCTAAAAACGGTGACATTATGAACTTCTTGTTAAGTATTTGCTACCTATAGTTGGAGAGTAGGCTTGTCCAACCACAAGAATATAGATATGGGAAGAAAGTTTCATATCCTGTGTGTCTTCGCCTCTCTCAGAAGGATAGTAAACAAAAACCAAGAAGTGGGTGCTGAAATAGGATATATATATATATATATATATATGCACAGTTAGAGGAACAAAAACAATAGAGTATCTCCATATCACAACTCAGCCAAATAAAGAGAGTCACCAACCATTCTAGGTGTATCCATCAATGATGTCCATCATCCCTAACATCCACCCTAAACATACATGTCAAAGGGGATTAATTACCACACCTTGATACTATCCGCTCTCGGTGGAACTGACTCTCCCTCATGGTTTTAGGTCGTGTCACAAGGACATGTCTTAGTGGGAAAAGTTCCCCTATTACTTGTGTGTCCAAGTTTTCATTAAACATGTATCATCACTAATTTTCATACTCCAAAGGTCAACCTCAAGGTTGAGGACCCATGCCTATCCTAGATGGAGGGTTCCACTATAGTGTCATTGAGGACCCATGCCCAGTTTGGCTAGAGGGTTCCACTCAGAATAGGACAAGGGTCCATAACCAACCCAGACAGAGGATTAAACTCTAGTTTCATCAAGGAACTGTGCCTAATACAGTTGGTTCCACTCAGAATAGGTTGAGGACCTATGCCCATCTCGGATGGAGGGTTCAACTCTAGTTTCATTGAGGGACCATGACCATCCCAGCTAGAGGGTTCAACTCAGAAGTCCCGGATGTCGTCGCCTGTCTACTACTATCATCAAACACTACCTGCAGATATGTTGTGCTCAGAACACCTTACAAAATAATTAAAAATTTAAAACTAATGTCACCATCAAATTCTATGTGAAAAAACATATAGGATATGCTATTTACATTCCTAAAATGGATAACTAGTGAAAAGGGTTCTTTTCATCACAATAAGCCTGAAAGATGCCCAATCACTACCTGATCACTACCGTGGATTCTCTTCAAACCCATCAAAACGATCTCCCATAAATATTCCTTTCATGTTTCCATGTTTAATGAGATCCCAAATAAGGCTCCACACATCCAAATGGATCACACCTTTGTGATCCTTACAGAAAAACATGAGAGATCAACTGATTATTTGTCCAAAACAGATACTTGGTAAAAAAGATACATTTCACTGCAATGCATACAAACCAAGCTTCATGGGGCCCATAAATTATGTTTTGTTTAAACAACCCAAATTGGTCTTGAAACTTCCACCTAAAATCAAGGGTCATGCCACCGCTAATGGCCTCTTAATCATACATTTAATGTAGGTTCTATGTCCCATATAGGAAACCCCAAATAATAATAATTATATTATTATTATTATTATTAAACATAGGTGATTTGAACAACCATCATTAAATCTAAGACTTAAAATTCCTGAACTATATTAAAATTCTATTCTTGATAAGAGGAATGTTTGGCTGTAGACGGCGTGTCAAAATGGCATCCAGATTCAGGGAAAATGGTGCTTGAAGCTGCCTAGGCCCGACCGCACCTGTCCGGCCCATTCTGGATGGTCCGTTTTGCTCAGAACGACCCACTTGATCCCAAACTTGATTGATCCAATATAGCCCGACCCACTTTGTAGTAGATTAGCTTTCTCTTGACCGCCTCACTGGCCCTCCGCCTTAGCTCCCCCACCACCCCGCATTAATGTGGTGACCCTCACATCACCCGACCTCTTATTTCCACCTCGGTCGCCCCACCTGGACACTATACGGCTTTATCGTCACCCCTGGCTACGCCTGCTGCCTTTGAAACATGGACCACAACCTTGGTCTCTATCCGACCATGTTGCCGACCTCGCCTCACACCCAGCTGCACTTGCTCAACAGACTCCTCCCACGGTACACTGCCACCGCTGTCTGAAACCACGGACACCGTAGGGCCACTTCCAGCACCACTTCTCTTGTGGTCCATTTCATAGACCACCAAACCTTCTCCGTTTACCTGATTGTGAACCAAAAACCAGATCAGCGATCCTCATGATGAGATCGTTACATGTCCGACCTCTTCTCAATTATCTATCGGTGGTTTTATGTTCCTAAAATTGGGAGAAAAATATTTTCCAAGAACATGTGAATAATAGATAAATTTATAGGTTTAAGCATGGATCTATGACCGTGTTAGTGTGGCCATCGACTATTGATAACCAAATTGAATAAATAATGAAAAATAATTATTTTTCAGGGAAAAACTCCAAACAAAGATAAAATTGAAGGATCCTACCTCAAATTAGTTTATTCATCATTGATGAAACTTTCACCTCAATCTTATTTTGATCCAACAAGGATTCATCGTAGTTTACTCCTTGATCCTTCGGAGAACGAAGGATAGAAAAAAAATTATTGGAGGGAGGATTAGGGATAACTATATTCGAGATTTGATAAACTTATTTTTACCTACCAATAGTCTTGTAAAGAAAACTCTTGCACTCCCTAATTTTATGTTGTACTTAGGAAAAACACCCCATTATGAACACAAAATTATTCTCAGATTTCCAATATGTGATCCTATAGTCAAAATTTATTTCATTCAGAATTTGAGATAAAATAATTAAGTTTAATTATTTTATTTATTATTTTCCCCCTGAGTGACTTTTCCCCCAGAAGTCCCACGATGATAAAAGTTATGCACCACCTAGGGTAAAATCCATATTCTAGACTCAACCTTGGACTTGGATGCCTGATCCAAGTTTTTGTTTAAGAGTTACCCCATTTTCTTCACATTCATATTAGAAAATATACATAATATTTTTATAAAATTAATTCCGGGCACACCAGGCCTCGAAATTGCATGTCGTCTTAGTGCCTACCACTGAATATATATATAGAAATATTTCAAAGTCATACAAGGTAAAATATGGGTCTCTATAAAGGCATGATCTCAAATGATCAGTAAGGGTTACATATATTAGAAGCAATCATGAGTAAATAATGTATAATCAATATAGCAAGGTAAATAATGAAAAGGGAATTTCATTTAATCAATAAATTGAGAACAAAATGAATCCATTGATAATTTTAATGTAATAATATTATGGATAATAATAACTGAATTATCAATGAAGGAAATTCATAATATTAGATTTCATAATTTTATAAATCATGATATATATACCATTAAATCCTTTCTCCAGGAAAGTTTAATTGATGAGTAGGTATAGACAAAAAAACCCATTTAATGCTAGATTATTGATTTTTATTATGAAACATATCAATGAATCAAGGAGATATATAATTCCAAGCCCCACCCATCATTACATGTCCAATTAATTTCTCATATATTTAGTGATCAATTTAATTCATGAATAATATTCCTTATTAACAAATATCTATATTGAATAAATAATACAAAATATAAATATTTCCCTAATCAATCAAATAACCTTAAAAGTAAAACACCATATTCAAAAATGGTATATGGTTAGGCAATAATTATATCAATGATACAAAAAAGTATGGATATATAAGAAAAATTTAATGTTGAATATTCACAAGAAAGCGAATGTTTTAAGAGAAATTTCATGACTACAACATTAATAAAGAAAGTGAATGTCAATAATTTACTAGGACAAACTGATCATAAACCATATATAAAAAGAATAAGGATTATATCATTACAATATATCCCCAATGGAGATCAGGTAACTTAAATGGTTTCTTCCATTTATGAATATAAATACCATAAAAATATCATTAAAAATTTCTTATGAAAAATACCATTTTCACTTTGAAAATAACATTAAAAACTATAATTTTCCAGAATATTAGGGATTTTTTTTATTTTAATAGAACCTTATAAAGTTATAAATTAATCTTCCAAGTAATTAGTGGTCATGATTATGGGAAAATTCAATTCTCTTTGAGTATGTTAATATAAGGATTTCTTTTACATTTTTGGTAAAAAGTAAAAAACACATTCTTTGGAAAACTCTAAGAATATTCCTTTTAAACCATTTTATAAAAATTAAAACATGGTAAAAAATATATTTAATAAATCATCAGATAATATTAAAAATATACTTTAAAATTTTTAAGGCAAATATGGATATAGAAGAATAAATATCCTCGACCAAGTACAAAAACAAGTTGGTTTTCTTTAAAAATATGATTTTAGTATCTTGAGTATTTAAAAGAGGAAAACAAAAGGAAAAATTTTATTTTTCATAAATAACTAGATGAAAATAAAATATATTATGTTTTATATATAAATTTAAAATAATTACCCCAGTGGATACTTTAACATAAATAATCCAAAATAATTATAGTATTATGAAATTAACGCTTACCAATTTACTAAATTTTGAATGATAACTCCCATGAAAGTGATAAATTCAAATGAAACATTAAATACCATGAATATATATAGATTCATTATATAAAACATATAATGGGTATTTTATAAATATCATAAAAATAAATGGGTTCATAATACCAAATATATCTCAATGGAGTGGAAATTGAGATGACAGATCTTACAATGAACATAATGTTGAAGTGATAATTATTCAATGAAATGATTATGTATATCAAATGTAAATCCATATAAAAAAGTGTAAATAAAAAAAATTAAAATAATCAAAATTAATTACCTATATAAACTTAGAAAATCAAAGATAATGAATAAGTAATATAACCCAAGGAAAAGAAATTGAGTTCTAAAACTCCTTACCACTTGGTAACTTTCAAATAAAATCCACTTGGATGAAGTAAGATGAATTGTAACTTAAAATAACATTACGTTTGAAGGATTAATTATATAATATGTATAATATAATTATATACACCATATAAAATAAATTGGTTCATAAAATTAAAATATACCTCAATGAAATAAAATTAAGACTGAATCCATTACCTAAAGTCAGACTCATCACATACATTATTTAAATTTATAAATAATAATCCTATGTTAATTAATTAATTTCTTAATAAAATTTTCATGTTTATTATTCCTTTTATTTATTTATTACCATGTTATAATTAATTACGTTATCAATTAAATTCACATTAGATATTTTGATAATATTTGGTTTATATGTCCAAAATGACTTTGGTAGTTGGAATATTGTAAAAGAGGTCATTGTTCTATCATATATAAAATAATAATAAATAAATAATTATAATGTTATAAATAAATAATATTTTTAAAACCAAACATGATATATGGTTATGAAAAATGTACTATGTTGCGGTCATTAAGATGACATGTCGTATGTACGGATGAGTAACATTTCCATTTTCCAACGATCATGATGGAAGAAGGTAAGTGTTATTTTATATTATTAAAATGATAATTATATCTTAAATATCATATTATTTCATTAAATATACTTATATATATCATCCATGTGATGCGGTAATGAAAAATGAATCACATAACTTTATAGAGGTGGTAATCCACACGTACGCATGAGTGACATTTTCATTTTTAATGGAATGGAAAGGTAAAAAATTATATGATTTTCAATCTTCAAATAATTACAAATATTTCATTAATATAATATATATATACACTAAATACTTAATTAAAACCATTATATATAGGTGGTGATGGAAAAAATTACATCGGGTCGTGAGGTGGTCGTCCTCCGTATACACAAACTATGGTTTAATTTCCCATTTAATGAAAGAGGAGATGAATATAGGTTATTCCATTAACATAATAAAATTTTATTATATGGGAAATACTAATTTTATTACATCATCATGGTTGAATAATATTTTAATGAGGTGTAAGAAAACATAAAACAAAAAATGCTCGGTTAAGAATGAGACCTCTTCTTTAGATAATCTCTTTAAGTTTACACCAAAATCCATCCAAGGAGGGTTTAATAATAAAAAGGACAATTGGAAATGGTAATAAAATTAAATAATGGATTTGGGTATTTATTGGTCAAAAAATGATTCTTGAAGTGTTAAGAAAATGGTTCATGAGGTTTCTTTTTATAAGTGGGGGAGAGGACACACTTGGAGATTTCCTAGAAGAATACAAAATGGTAAAGTCAATACGAATACAAATACTTCAAAATGGACATATATTATAATGCATGATAGATTAATTTATAAATATGGCCATATAATTAGATTTAGAAAAGATTAAATGTAAAAATTACCCTTTTCTTTTTTACTTTAACCCCCGATAAACATGTTTTAACCTTAACTGCGATAACAATGTTTTCAAACTGAAAAGGTTATAATTTTACTTATAAGATAAAAATTGGATAATAAATGGAAATGTGATGAAATTTTAGACCATTTATATTTTATAATTTTCCTCATTCATTATTTTTAGTATTTTTAAATAATTTTAAAAAATATTATTTAACATAAAATACCATTAATGTCATTTTTGATACTATTCATTTAATTTGAATTTAAATACAAGAATGTAATAATTAATTTGGATTATAATCCATTTAAACATAAATAATACATAATTATTAACTATAAAACTCTTTCTTATCCATAAATGATCAAAAATATATTACTTTTAATGATTTTAAAATTATTTACCTTTAGCTTTCCACTGTTTGCAAAAGTGCCCTGTTAGCATTGTATAACCATTTATGGTAACTATATAATCACTAAAAATTATAAATAAATAAAAATAATGAAAATAAATTCATTATGATAAAAATAAAAACAAATATTCATTCACCACTTATTTTTCTCCCTACTTGAACATATAATAAATATTAATAGGAATGAGAGTGATATTTTGTCCTTTTCTTTACTTAAATTATTATATAGGTAACTTTCTTGGAAAAGTGTCACAAAAATAATTTAATATAAATAAAAATGTGAAAATAGTTTAAATAAATCCATAAAATAAGTGTAACACCCGGAGATTTTATAAGATATATTATTTTTAATTTCTTTCATATCTTCAGCTGTACACTACACTAAGATTATCTTGCGCAATACGCAACACCGTATTAGCTTGCAGTATACGCAACACTAATCTTGGATCATGTTAAACACAATTTCAAGTTTGTTTGGTAGTAGTTATTCAACACAACATTGAGTGTATATATATATATATATTCAATGTACAAATGAAAAATGGTTGGATTTTTTTATACACAACAAAAAAGGAGTCTTGCACTACATGCAACCCAGACTTGGCTTGCATTACACGCAATCACAACCTTCCTTGATAGCGTGTGTTGTACGCAATACTGGGTTTCACTAAACAACGATATATTGTTATAATAATATTATTTACTAGCTGTTATGAATAGTATTAACTACATTTTTAATTTTATAACATTATTATTCATCATACACATATTCTAGAACATGGTATGAGAACAAAATAAAATTTTCAGGTAAAATAAGTATTTTTCAAAAAAATGCAGTTTTGCCGCCTTTTGATGGCGCAACCAATTTAAATCTAGTTTTTGACATGTTTATAAGTTCAATTTGATAAAATAAAATTCATATTTGGTATCAGGATATATAAATTTACTTTGGATAAATTTTTCATATTATTCTGATAACTTTTATATTTTAATTAATAGTAAAAACACGGTATATTTTAATTAATTTTTTTCATCATAATAATTTATATGGTTAAATTATAATATTTAATGGTTTTAAAGTATAAATATAATAAATTTTTACCATTTAAAATAACTTATATCATTATCATTGATTTTCCATTGAATTCATAGGTAAAATCATTTCAATCATTTGCAATGTTTTAACTTTTAAAACTCCTTTTCTTAACAATGAGATTAATTTTAAATTAATTTATGAAAATTATGTGATTTGAATTAGGTAAAATGGATTCCATATTTGGAATCAGTAGGTCCAAATTATGTTAATAAGATACTTTTTATTTTTGGGCACTATGAATAGTAACTACGGTAAATTTTATTTACCATAGTTAAAGGTAAATCGGGTAATTGAGGGTAAATATAATATTATAAAATTACCCTAACACTTGTCTTAATATAATTGGATGATTATATTTCGTCATATTACATATTTTAGTACAAATGTAATCCATTGTAACCCACTTGGATGTGATTAGGACCTTTAATTTATTTTATTTAAAAGAAAGTGAAATATGTATCACTCAAACTTTAATAATTAAACTATTTTTAATATAAGGTTATACAGAATATAAATTCGGTTATAAATAATCATTTGAAATCTAAAATATTTTTCTTTATCATGGTAATTTATTTTTAATTTTTAAGAATTATTTATTTACCTTATTAGCTTATACATTAATGATGTAGAAATTATTTATTTAGTGAAAAATCAATAATATAGTTTTTATTAAAATACTAATACACATCAAAAAGCCCAAAAACCTGACCAAGACTTATTGGTAGGGTATATATAAACCATAATCATCCAATGAACGAATTTTTTACCATTTGGATCCTTATAAAGAAGATTATGACACTTATATTATTTTATTTTAAATGATTCCAAAGTTGTCACCTTCATAATTTAATAAATATAACAATTTACATGTTGTTATTTTGAGATGATAAATTCGAGTAAAAGTATTATTATAAAATATATGATATTTATATTCATAATAGTATTTTATTTTTAATTTTTATGCAAAAATAAGTGTATTAAGTAATTATAGAAAAATGTTGTACTAATTATTTTATTAAGAGATATACCAAATAAATGGTTTTAAAAATATTAAAATAAATATTATATGAACTATTTAATGTAGTCCACGAATTTTATAAACAAATTTGACATGTTATAAATATATTAAATATTTGTTTTTGAATATATCATCTGTGTGGATTTTATTTAAATTAAAATAAATGAATAATGTCAAAATTGATACTATTGTTATTTTATAAAAATAACATATTATAAAATTGTTTAAAAATTACAAAAATATTTAAAAATTATTAATTTAAATTTATATGGTCTAAAATGTCATAAATTATCCAATTATGGACAATTCACAACACATAATTAATTATTTATAACAATTTAAAAATTAGAATCTTATTACCACAAATAAAATTAAATAGATTAAATAAGGATAAATCAAGTTGATAATGTTTAAAATAAATTCCCAACACGTCTAAATTGTATTGGTTGATGAGATTACAACCCTATATCATCTTATATTTTTATTTGAGTAATTTTTGGTGGTTTTTAAGTGAATTTGAATTTAAAATAAATTAATATTTCTTATGTTACCAAAGGTGCCCCTCTCCTCCCTTATAAAAGGGCGCCCCTTCCCTCTTCTCTTCACACCCTTGTGAGCCTTTAATCTTGGCCAAAACCTACCAATTACTCTTATAAACCTCTATAGTTATATCATAGAGGTTCCGGTATTCCCAAAAGACCAACTCTAGTGCCCTAAGAAGAAGTTTAAAGGAGGTGTGTCGAGGAAGAGGTAATCTCTTCTACCGACTCATTCAAGTTTCTTTCTTCTTCTACATCCTCTTAATTAGTTGTTTCATTATAAAGTAATAAAATAAGTATTAATTATATACTGATATGTTATTATAAAAATTAAATAACCCTATTTCACATTCTATCCATCCTACGGAAAATGAAATCACCGCACTTGCATACGTACGGAATACCGTCTCCACACTGTGGTGTAATCTGTTTTCCACCACCACCTTACTTGGATGGGTATAATGGTGTAAAGAATGACTATATATGATTATTATAGCATCATAGTGATTCTAAGATATTATATCATCCACTCCAATTCCATTGAATAAATATGGGAACGATATCATCGCTCGTGCGTACGTACGAATTACCATCTCCACAACGCAATGAGATTCATTTTACATGTTAACAATTCAAGAATGATTATAAAGTATATATAATAACTAATCATGAAATATATGACATATTAATGATAATGTATTTATGTATATGTTATGTACTTACATCTATTAAAATTAATAAGGAAACGAAAATAGCGTTCATGCGTACGTACGGTCTACCGTCTCCATAAACGGTGCATTTCTTTCCATTTAGCGATCTATTATATATATTTATATTCTGAATCTATATATTATATATAAATCATGTTTTATATTATGTACTTAAGTAATCAGGATCTAAGTAAAAATATGAATAATTACAAGTCAAAACACGAACGATAAATGAAACGATTTTACCCAAAACGCTGCTTTAACATGGAATTGAAAAATGAACGGAAAATATAAAGTCATAAGTGAATAATATATGATATAATAAATATTATTATGGTTCTTTTTCAAGTTAATAATATGTTTAAACCCACTATATAGGAGTCTCAGATACATACAGAAGAAATTGGACAAAAGGTAAGGGATAATTATTCCAATCTCGTTCTTATCCGAGATTGTTTATTCGTAAGTATTTACTGGGGTTATTGTTATCATCCATGTCCATGTTTTCTAAAACTTTTTTCATGAATTTTTAAAGTCCTTTTTAACCATTTTTTACTTTTACTACATGGTATGTAAGGAATCTTTCTTTTGTTTACCATACGAGGTACTTTTTACTTTTCCTGCAAAAGTATGAGAAAAATGTTTTTTTTAACTTATACGGCATGAATATATTTTTACGGTTTCATAATGCCAACTTTTCATGAATATTCCTCTACTAGATTTCATTACTATTTTCAACAAAATCCTTTTCTTTTAAAATTTTATGGCATTTCGTGAAAAGAAAATGATTTTGAAAAAGAGAGGATATTTTCCTCAACAATTCATTTCAAGTAGTTTATCAAAACCATTTTCCATCTAAGATGAAATTATTTTATATGTGTATGTTTCAAGTATAATGTCTCTATGATTTACATGGTTTTACTTTTCTTATTATGAAATGATATCCATTTGTTTTATATGGATTATGTTATGATGAGATGATATTTATGAAACCCATTCTATTCTTTGGGTTATGATGAATGATTTATGTTTATGTTGTGGCACACCTAAGAATGATTTCATTATGAGATGGGTGAGACCTATATCTCCCTCCAATTAATTGGGTAAAGATTTATATCTCATTAGATAAACATGGCTGTAATGACATGTTAATCTGGTTCAGTGATACAAGACTAGAACGAGGAGTGAACTCGATTCAGTAAGGGACTTTGTCCACTAAGATGGTCTTGGAATCCATGCCTTGGCTACTATGGAAATAATATCATGTGATTAATGGTTTTCCACAATTACATGTTTTATTCCCATTCTATTTTATCATGATTGATGTTCCATTATGATCTATTCCTTACGTACTTCCATGTTTTATGTCATTTCTCAAGATTTTGTTGTTTAAACATTATATTCATGTTTTTAAGTTCAAATTTATATGGTTTGTTTTATTTTCTCCATTATTACCCTTAATGTGCCTTTGAGCTCATCCTTTATATGTTTTCTTTTCCCTAGGATATAAATAAAGGATTTAGGTAAGAAAAAAAAGGAAAAGATCTTTATGGGAGATGTTGAAGATCTTTCACCATGATTAGAAGATTATGTTCTGAGTTTCCAAAGACACTAAACTATTACAGTCCTTGAGTATTGGTTTTTGTTATGTATTAAGTATTCTGCAAAAGTAATGTAATGTCCATGTACGTCAAGTTGTGGGTCTCTACAGTTGGTATCAGAGGAAAGGTTTAGTCAACCTTTGGAAACTAGGATGCGAAAACTTTAGTGAGATCCCTAGAGATATTTATAAGGTATGTCTGGTGATGTACCTAAGGTTAAGTATAAGTATAAGTTATAGTCTTAGGATTATGGTCCCGATCATAGAATTAAACCTAAGATGTTAGATATTGAAGGTACTCCCCCTTTATCATGTTGTTTTACTAGCATGATTTTTGCCTCTCACACTATTCTTTTTGCGTTTTAGACGATGGATGGAACCCGAAGGAACTGTGTTGATCAATGTAATGGACAATGCAATGATTATAATCCTGAACAAATCAATGTTATGGGAGATAGAGTAAAAAATCTTATTTCTATACTTACACAAGCTTTGAATCATTCTGGACTTCCAAATGAGCATAGAAGGGAAAAATATTCTATTGAGTCCTTCATGAGGCAATGTCCACCTTCTTTCAGTGGGTATTCTGATCCACTTGTTGCTAAACAATGGATCAATACCATTGAAAAGATATTTTCCATACTTCGCTGTTCAGAGCATGAAAATGTCATTTTGGTTCTTTACAGTTTAGAAGGTGAAGAAGACCAGTGGTGGACTTTAATTAAGAATACAAGGCCCCAAGATGAAATTGAATCCATGGAATGGGACGAATTCAAGAACTTGTTTTTCAATAAGTACTTCCCTCATATTCTTTGAACAAATATGGAAAAGGAGTTCCTCGAGCTTAAGAAAACGGATGATGAATCTGTTGGCATATACGAGGGGAATTTTACACAGCTTGCAAGGTATGCATATGGATTTATCATCCAACCTAAAAGCAAAGTTGATCGATTCCTCAGTGGCTTAAAACCAAGTCTTCAAAGGGAATTATCTATAAGAGACTTCAGTAGCTATGAAGGAATTTTGCATTGTGCTATCAAGGTAGAACTGGAAGTTGGTGTTACATATCCATCTCATGGTTTTGACAAAAAATAAAAGATGGAGTTTAAGGAAAAATTTCAGAACAATGGTGAGAAGAAGATGAATGTTTATTTATGCTCAAAGTGTGGAAAGAAGCATGGTGGAGATTGCCTAAAAGGTACTAGAAAATGTTTTAAGTGTGAGAAATAAGGTCATCGAGCAGTTGAGTGTCGAAGTAATGGAAAAAAGGTAGCTAATGATGTGAATAGAGAGAAGACTATAGAGAACTCTCCACCAACACTTCAATGATTCAGGTGAAAGGAAATGGGGCATTATGCTTATCAATGCCCTAATTCAAGGGTTAATGATGATAAACGTGAGAAACCTCTTAAGGAAAAGGATAAAGGGAAGTCACATGCGATCACTATTTGTAATTTTGAGTATGACAATGATGTTGTGTAATGATTAAGTGTTTATGTAATGGGATTTCAAAATAGTATCATGGAATCTCATTTATAGTATCGTGGAATTTTGGAATATCTATGTATTGGTTTTCAATAATTATATGGTACTGGTAAATATGAAAAGTGATTGAAATATTTTTGGAAAGAAGATGATATGCGCATAATGAAGGGATAAGGAAAAAATTAAATGAGCTCATGACTGATATAAGGACAAAGTTATATCATGGTTTGAGTATATAGAAATTTTGGGATTTTGGTATGTGGAAAGAGTTAACTTTTGATAGTATTCATGTTTTCACTGAGGATTTATGGTAGTTTATGTTTCAAGAGAATACATGATCAAGGTATTCACATGTTTGGAATGCGATCAACAAAATATATATGGGATAAATGATGGTATTCACATGCTGAGTAGATGAAATTTCTAGTAGTTGTTTTCTTTATACTATGAGCTTGGACATAAGTATTTTGGATAAGCCTAAATATTGGAATGTATTATATTGGACATAAGTTAGTATTATATAAGGCTAGAACTTTTTTTCGATATTATTTGATGGGATGTTATAATAATTTAGTTTTAGAAAAAAAGACAACCTGCAGGACGGGCAACAACCTGTCGTGTCGGACAAGGCTGTGGGAACCAAACCCACAACCAAAGTGCGACAGGTCTTTATCGCCTACCACTGGCCTATAGGAAGTCCCTGGTTAGTAGAAACTAGTTTTATTATATTAAGCGGTATGATATATGATGTATAAGTCCATTTTAGGAACCATATATGATTAATCTCACTATATATGGACTTATGTATACTTAATAACTTTTGATATCCTTTTGTTTAAGACATATGGAATGACCTATCATTCTATCACATGATCTTCTAACACTTCATAGAAGGAAAATTCCACTTCATTTCTTTAAGAGGTGAAGTGGAAATTGTTCAAGGCACAAACAACAGTAAGATTGTACCAAAATCAAGTAAGTATTTCTTCTAATTCAAATTCTTCAACTTTAGGGAAATGATCTTGAAAACCAAAAATGTTGTCCTAGTTTCCTCATATACGATGAATTAGATGGTACCATAGATGATCACAAATCTATGGCTTTGTGTTTGTTGGCTTTTTCATAGCCATGTTCTCTACCACTGCCCATCAGAACATGATGGTTAGGTTTCTCTTCCATATCCATATTTTCACCTATGTTCTCTTATGTGGAAACCCAGTGATGAGTTAATTTGGGTAACTGTTATGTTTCATACTCCACTTTTTAAAATTAAGTTTTAGTATTCCTTTTTACGATGTGTGTTTCTATGAATAAAACTTTCATGTAGTAAACCATTTATAACCCCGATGAATTTTGAGGGCGAAATTCCTTTTAAGGGGGGGTAGAATGTAACACCCCGAGATTCTATAAATATATTCTTTTTAATTTCTTTAATATCTTCTATTGTACGCTACAAAAAGATTATCTTGCACTATATGCAACACCGTATTATCTTGCAGTATATGCAACACTAATCTTGGATCGTGTTAAACACAATTTCAAGTTTGTTTGATAGTAGTTATTCAACGAAACATTGAGTATATATATATATATATTCAATGTATAAATTAAATATGGTTCTATTTTGATACACTCAACACCAAAGGATTATTTCACTACACGCAACCCTGACTTGGCTTGCATTACACGCAATCGCGACCTTCCTCGATAGTGTGTGTTGTACACAATACCAGGTTTCACTAAACAATGATATATTGTAATAATATTATTATGGAGTAGCTATTTTGAATAGTATTAACTACATTTTTAATTTTATAATATTATTATTCATCTTACACATTTTCTAGAACAAGGTATGAGAACAAAATAAAATTTTCAGGTAAAATAAGTATTTTTAATAAAATGCAGTTTTGCAACCTTTTGATGACGCACCCACCTTAAATATAGTTTTTGACATGTTTATAAGTTAAATTTGACAAAAGAAAATTCTTATTTGGAATAAGGATATAGAAATTTACTTTGGATAAATTTTTCATATTATTCTGATAACTTTCATATTTTAATGAATAGTAAAAACATGATATATTTTAATTAAAAACAATTTTTTTCATCATAATAATTAATGTGGTTAAATTATAATATTTAATGGTTTTAAAGTATAAATAGAATATATTTTTACCATTTAATATAATTTATTTAATTAGCATTGATTTTACATTGAATTTATAGGTAAAATCATTTCAATCTTTTACAATGTTTTAACTTTTAGAACTCATTTTCTTAACAACGGGATTAATTTTAAATTAATTTATGAAACTTTTGTGATTTTAATTAGGAAAAGTGGATTCCATATTTGGAATAAGTATGTCCAAATTTTGTTAATAAGCTAATTTTTATTTTTAGGCACTATGCATAATAACTATGGTAAATTTTATTTACCATAGTTAATGGTAAATCAAGTAATTGAGGGTGAATATAATATTATAAAATTATCATAACACTTGTATTAATATAATTGGATGATTATATTTCTTCCTATGACATATTTTGGTCGAAATGGAATCCATTTGAACCCACTTGGATGTGATTAAGACCTTTAATTTATTTTATTTAAAAGAAAGTGAAATATGTCTCACTCAAACTTTAATAATTAAAATATTTTTAATATAAGCTTATACAGAATATAAATTCGGTTATAAATACTCATTTAAAAGATAATTTTTTGTCTTTATCATGGTAATTTATTTGTGATTTTTAAGAATTATTTATTTACCTTATTAGCTTATACATTAATGATGCAGAAATTATTTATTTATTGAAAAATCAATAATATAGTTTTTATTGAAATAAAAATACACATCAAAAGGCCCAAAAACCTGACCAAGACTTATTGGTAGTGTACATATGAACCCTAAGAATACAATAGCCGAATTGGTGACCATTTGGATCATTATAAAGAAGATTATGACACTTATATTATTTTATTTTAAATGATTCCAAAGTTGTCACCTTCATAATTTAATAAATATAACAATTTACATGTTGTGATTTTAAGATGATATATTCGAGTAAAAGTATTATTATAAAATCTATTAGATTTATATTCATCATAGGATTTTATTTTTAATTTTTATGCAATAAATAAGTATATTAAATAATTATACAAAAATGTTGTACTAATTATTTTATTAAGAGATATACCAAATAAATGGTTTTAAAAATATTAAAATAAATATTATATGAACTATTTAATGTGCTCCACTAAATTTCTAGACAAATTTGACATGTTAGGAATCTATTAAATATTTTTTTATAATATATCCTCTGTGTGGATTTTATTTAAATTAAAATAAATGAATAGTGTCAAAATTGACACTATTGTTATTTTATAAAAATAACATATTATAAAATTGTTTAAAAATCACAAAAATATTTAAAAATTATAAATTGAAGTTTATATGGTCTAAAATGTCATAAATTATCCAATTATGGATAATTCACAAAACATAAGTAATTATTTATAACAATTTAAAAATTATAATCTTATTACCACAAATAAAATTAATTTATGACATTATAATCTTATTACCACAAATTAAATTAAATAGATTAAATAAGTATAAATCAAGTTAATAATGTTTAAAATAATTTCCCAACATGTCTAAATTTTATTAGTTGGTGAGATTATAACCCTATCTCATCTAATATTTAGATTTGAGTCATTTTTTGAGGTTTTTAAGTGAGGTTGAATTTATTATAAATTAATAACGCTTATGTTACCAAAGGTGCCCCTCTCCTCCCTTATAAAAAGGGCACCCCTTCCATCTTCTCTTCACACCCTTTTGAGCCTTGAAGCTCATCCAACCCCTGAAAATTCCTCTTCTCAACCTCTCTAGTTATATCATACAGGTTCGGGTCTCCTCAAAAGACCAACTCTAGTGCCCTAAGAAGAATTTTAAAGGAGTTGCGTTGAGGAAGAGATAATCTCTTCTACCAACTCATTCAAGTTTATTTCTTCGTATACTTCCTCTTAATTAGTTGTTCCATTATAAAGTAATAAAATAAGTATTAATTATATACTAATATGTTATTATAAATATGAAACAACCCTATTTCACCTTCTATCCATCCTACGGAAAACGAAATCACCGCGCGTGCGTACATACGGAATACCGTCTCCACGCTGTGGTGTAATCTGTTTTCCACCACCACCTTAATTGGAAGGGTATAATGGTGTAAAGAATAACTATATGTGATTATTATAATATCATATTGATTCTAAGATACTATATCATCCACTCCAATTCCATTCAATAAATATGGGAACGATATCATCGCTCGTGCGTACGTACAGATTACCGTCTCCACGACGCGATGAGATTCATTTTCCATGTTAACAATTCAAGAATGATTATAAAGTATATATAGTAAGTAATCATGAAATATTTGACATATTAATGATACTGGATTTATGTATATTTTTTTTACTTACATCTATTAAATTTAATAAGAAAACAAAAATAGCATTCATGCGTACGTACTACCTACCGTCTCCATGAACGGTGTACTTCATTCCATTTATCGATATATTATATATATTTATATTCTGAATCTATATATTATATATAAATCATGTTTTATATTCTGGAATTAATTAATCATGATCTAATTAATCATATTAATAATTACAAGTCAAAACACAGACGATAAATGAAATGATTTTACCCAAAACGCTGCTTTAACATGGAAGTGACAAATGAACGGATAATATAAAGTCATAAGTGAATAATATATGATATAATAAATATTATTATGGATCTATTACAAGTTAATAATATGTTTAAACCCACTATACAGGAGTCTCAGATACATACAGAAGAAATTGGAAAAAATTTAAGGGATAATTATTCTAATCTCGTTCTTATCCGAGATTGTTTATTCGTAAGTATTTACTAGGGTTATTGTTATCATACATGTCCATGTTTTCTAAAACTGTTTTCGTGTATTTTTAAAGTAATTTTTAACCATTTTTGACTTTTACTACATGGTATGTAAGAATATTTCTTTTTTTACCATATGAGGTACTTTTTGACTTTTCCCGAAAAAGTACGAGAAAAATGTTTTTTTAACTTATACAGTATGAACAAATTTTTACAGTTTCATTACGCTTAATTTTCATGAAGATTCATCTACAATATTTCATGACTATTTTCAAAAAAATCATTATCTTTTAAAATTTCATGTCATTTCGTGAAAAGAAAATGATTTTGAAAAATAAAGGATATTTTTCTCAAGAATTCATTTCAGGTATTTTATCAAAACTGTTTTCCATCTAAGATGAAATTATTTCATATGTGTATGTTTCAAGTATAATGCCTCTATGATTTACATGGTTTAACTTTTATTATGATGAAATGATATCAATTTTTTTTATATGGATTATGTTATGATGGGATGATGTTTATGAAATCCATTTTATTCTTTGGGTTATGATGAATAATTTATGTTTATATTGTGGCACACGTAAGAATGATTTCATTATAAGATGGGTGGGACCTATATCTCCCTCAAATTCATTGGGTAAAGATTTATATCTCATGATATAAACATGGATGGAATGACAAGTTAATCTGGTTCAGTGATACAGGACTAGAACGAGGAGTGAACTCGATTTAGTAAGGGACTTTGTCCACTAATATGGTCTTCGCAGCAATTTCATGGCTACTATAGAAATCATATCATGTGATTAATGGTTTTCCACAATTACATGTTTTATTACCATGCTATTTTATCATGATTGATGTTCCATTTGGATCTGTGCCTTACATACTGCCATGTTTTATGTCATTGCTCAATATTTTGATGTCTAAGTATTATGTTCATGTTTTTAAGTTCAAATGTATATGGTTTGTTTTATTTTCTCCATGCTTACCCTTACTGAGAATTTGATCTCACCCTTTATATGTTTTCTTTTCCCCATGATATAAAGAAAGGTTTTAGGTAAGAAAACAAAAGGGGAATATCTTTATGGGAGATGTTGAAGATCTTTCACCATGATTAGAAGATTATGTTCCGAGTTTCCAAAGACACTAAACTATTACTGTCCTTGAGTGTTGGTTTTTGTTATGTATTAAGTATTCCATGAAAGTAATGTAATTTCCATGTAGACGTTGTGCTCTAGGGGGGGGGGGTGATTGTAACACCCCCAAATGATATAGGGTTAAATGACTAAATGATATGACTCATGTCAATAAGGTGCACCTTCCTTTTCGGGAGGCCACTTGATTAGAACTCCATGGTTAAGTGTTCTTGGCCTGAATTATTGATCAGGATGGGTGGCCTTCTAGAAAGTTTTCTAGAGTGTGTGTGAGTGAGGACAAAGCACACTGGAAAGGACATGTGTTAGCCTATGGGGACAATCATTAGTCAGATGACCTGTTCGGGCATGTGGGTGGACCCTGGGGTGGGCCCCACATGTCTGTGGGGCAACTAATGGGCGGGGCCCAGTTGTTACAATAATAATTAATAATTGTTTTGGCTTTATCACTTAGTTTTAACTTAGGTTAACTTGATTTACCATTTTATCGTGGTGACAAATTGTTACAATTTTTACTATTCATTATGACCAAAAATTAATTTGACCTAATTAAATAATATTAATTTTTTTGATTAAAAATATTGAATAAATTTTACCAAATTAAATTCACACAAGTAGTATAATTTAATTTGAAAATGAACCCGCAATGCAAATTAGAAAACAATTTTTCAAGAAATGTATTTTTAAAGTACAAGATGGTCTTACATTAAATCTATGACTAGTAATCACCGTTATATAAATTTAAATTAACAAATTTATATGACATACATTTAATTTAAATATTTCCTCACTATGGGTTATTTTAGTTAATTAAAATGGAAAAACATTATGCACTTAAAAACTATTTTCTAAAAAATGCGCTTTTAGGCCTAAAAACAAACAGATGCCAAAATCTAGTATAAATTTGATTAATATTTAATTAATTTTATTAAATAAAACTGAATAATTATTATTTTTATTTTAAATAAAATTAAAATCATAATAGTAAATTTAAATTACATAATTTATTGATGATAATGGAAGTTTTACAAAAAATAGTATTTTTCACAATTTACTGAAAAATCCATTTTTTCAGAAAAATTCCAAAATTTAACCCGAACTTAATTTTTTTAAATATGGTTTCAAAATGAATTTAATTTTTTAGAATAAAATTTCTATAATTATAAGAAATTAATTATATTATTTTCACGTAAAAATAAATAAAAACATTTTTAAAGAAAAATATATTTTCAATGCATGTAAAGACTTTACTAAAAATTTCATCCTTATTTATCAAAATATTTTTTCCATATGAAGTATTTATCCATATTTTTCAAAAAAAAATATTCTTATTTATATCACATAACAATCATATTTAAATAGTATATTGCAGCTTGTTTAGGCGCAATGTTGCATGTCTTATATGTTATCAAACATTATGACCTTATTTTAAAATATATGGATCTTACATTCTATGCACCTTAAATAAATTTTGTCCTTATAATTTTAACTTGTGCTTGGAAATCAATGGTTTTACATTAGAAAATTCCTTTGCGGAAAACCCACATCATAAAAGTGTTAATAAACATTCCTCTTAAAAAGAGGGAAAGAGAAATATGAGAGTCATATAGAATAACACAAATTTATTTTTATATATAGGATAAAATTAATGGAAAATGAAAATATGATCATGGAGGATAAAAATAACTCTCAAGGACTGATAGATAGTGATAGAGAACTTGGTCAGGAGAATGTTTAAAAGCACAAAACCATAAATCTATGCTGAGTGAAAAGTCCATAAATTCCTTAGAAATGTTGTTAATAGGATAAATTTTTTTAATAAAATTTTCCTAGAGTTTATTAATTCATTTACCATCTTGAATAATAACATAATAAAATATACTGACTTGATATATGTCTATTTTATAAGAATAATTTCATCCTTTAGTTTTGCTTCGATCAATTTCCACTTCATCTATTACTCTAAGGAATGAATATCCAATAAGAATTTTTTTATCCCTAAAGTATTAAAATTAAATTTTAATGGATCAAAATACACATAAAATAAAAATAATCTATTCAAACTGACTTTAAATATTGAACAAAACTGAAATGGTTAACACAAGATAAGATATTAAAAAATGTATAAACCTCCATATGAAGAAATAATATATTTTCATTAAAAATTTACACTAAAGGTTTAACTAAGATTATTCCAGAAAATAAATAACCCTAAATACTAATTCACCTCAATATTTTAAAAATTAAACAGTTTTCACCTAAAAGGTGATTTTAATCATTTTCTCTTATAACCCCACAAATTTAATCGCATTTTTTCTAAATGATAATTTATATTAAACCTAATGGATATATATGACTAAACCTAGTAAAAAATCTCCTAAAACATCGATAATAATCTCAAAATAAAAAATATTTGATCCTATAATATGTTTCAAAAAATGAACTTAATATTTATCTATAAAACTGTTTATATAAAAACAATGTCATACTAATCATGACATCATGAATGTACCATCTTCATATTTTAAGAAATATCTTCATTAAAATTAATTTAATTTATTTTATAGATTGAATTATACTCAATGATATGTTTAGATTCCATTATATGTTATACCAAGTTTATCTTGCATTTCATACAACATCGAGTTTCTCTGATAACTTGTGTTACATGCAAGGCCAAGTCTTACTGAATAACAATATACTATTAATATTATTATTTAACATGATATTTATGAAATTTATATTATAATGTTGGTAATGAATAATATTAACTAAATTATGAATATATTGTTTAAATATGTTTATATAATTAATTATTTGATGAGTAATAAATTTGAAATGACAAATAAAAAATGACTGAATTTAAAGGATTTGTTTTTATGAAAACCCATTCTTAGGACTAGAATAAAAATTTATATTCATAAATTAAATTAATTACTATTATTTAAATATATTTCTGATTTTTATTTTATATTCCATAAAATGTTTTCAAATTCATCCAATAAGTTTTATATGCTTAAGATATAAATAAATCCAATTCTAAGCATAATAAGTTGTGTTATTCTAAAAAGTAGTTTTGCTACCTTTTAATTGAATAATAATTTTAAAACTAAATTTTGACACTTTTTTAAATTTTATTTGACAAAATAACCTTATTTTTTTAATTTGGAAAATGAAAATTTACTTTGAGATATTTTTTGGTATTTTTTGAGAACCTTTATATTTTGATGAATTGTGAATGATACTGAATTTTAATTGAAAAATACATTTTTATCTAATTTATTTATAATGCTAAACTACATTTTAAATTTATTTTTTAGGTACACTTAGTTAAATTATACATAAATAAATCCAATTTAGTTCTTGTGAATCATTTTCACATTGAAATTGTATATAAAAATATTTCAAATATTTAAATTTTTTTACTTTAAAAACTTACTGTTTCTTCCCATCTGTGGGATTAGTTTTAAATTAAAATTTTCCATTTACATGGCTTAAATTTGTAAAAATTATTTAATATTTGGAAAAATCATTATTTATAATTTCTGGTAAGGTAAACTTAGTTTTTTTCCAAAAAATATTAGTGAAATCGGTTAAAATTAATTATAGTTATTAAGGTAAAAATGAGTTTATTTAGTGGTTAAACTTTAATCAAAAGGGGAAAAATGACCTATAAACTTTTCTAACACACATTTTATGCCATATATCTACCCAAATGAACTTATTAAATATTTCTACGAGTTAGTTGGAATATTATTCAATTAAATTGACCCATATAATAAGTTAAGAAAATAAAAAGAATTTTTTTACCACTCTTCCTATTATTTTCTATAAAACCTTTGGGGCAGGGAAAAACTATATATGGTTTAGTTATAAGTATTATTTTGAAATAAAAATGAATATTTTAGTCATAATAATCCATATATAATTTTTAGAGATGATGTAACTATAATAATGTTTTATGAAACACTAACACTTGTTTTATTTAGTTAATAATTAAATAAAATAATTTATTCTAAAAATATTAAAAGTAAAGTAAATAGAATGAATTGTTGTGTTAAATTAGTTTTATATATGGATAAGTAAATATAAAATTTATGAAATTAATATATTATATTTCCTTTTTTGTCTTGATAATTTATGAATTTAATTAAATATATAATGTCAAAATTGACATTTATTTTATTTTATAATAAATGATATATTATTTAATGATTTAAAATTTCTAAATAATTAATATATAATGTAAATGGATTTTTAAATGTTAATAAATCTAAAATATTTTTAATTAATAGACCAATTGGTCTTTTATAATGGTCATATTGACCCCTAAATAATAAAAACATTACTCAAATAGTTAGGGTTAAATGGGTACTTTTATGCGTCACATGCACTTCTATTAAATTTAATTTCCAATACACATGGATTTTTTATTTTATAATTTGGATTTAATAATTAAAATTGTGGGTATAAATTTTATAATAATTATCACTTTAATTTATTCTTAATGGATTCATAAAATATGTTGTAAAAAATAGTTATCTTAATCAAAGAAACCAAAATAAAAAGGCAAGGAAACTTAGGAGTTACAGAATGAAATGTTAAAAAAATGAATTTATTTTGTATTGGGTGTTTTTTTGGAGATAATAATTTCACCACACACCATTATTTATCATTTTTAAGTACATGAGGTAATGGATACCTCCTAATAGTGTTTACCTTTTTTTACAAGAGTGCCACTCCTCATCCACTATAAATGGGATGTAACTATCCACCATTCTTCAAACCTATAAATAATTTTTTAATCATAAAAACACTACCCAAATAAAATATAAAAATACATAATATAATCCTATAATCCTTACTTTGGGAATAAAGAAATGTAATGAAGTCCTTTGGTGAAAACCAAAAGGAGTTACCTGAAGAAGAGGTGACATTCTTCAACGAGCACTTTTTGTTTTATTTCTTCCTCCATCCATTAAATTAGTTATATTTCATGATTATATAATAACATAAGTGTCCTAATTATAATTATATTTTTTATGATAAGGATTATACCTATACCTACACACACTTCCATCAAATGGGTAACAAAATCACCATTCATGTGTACGGAAGACTACCGCCTCGCGAAACGATGTCGTTTGTTTTTTCTTTACCACCTCTCATGGATGGAAATTATGGTGAACATACTATTTTTATATGATATTTATGATATTTATTATTTATTTATATTTTTTTAATTATTATATAACTCATACTATCATAATTTCCATTTTTAATGAATACAATAACATCATTTGTGGACATGTGGACTACTGCCTCCTCCAAGTGATGTGATTCGTTAATTATTAAATGGAATGTATTAATAACGAGTTTAATAAAAATATATGATATAAATGAAATATTTATGATATAAATGACATAATTATATATATTTGAATTTAACATATCATTTTATTCTATTCATTTCACACATTGAAAAAGTGATAACATCGTTTATGGACGTATGAATTACCACCTCCTTAAAATGATCTAATTATTTATTTTTCATCACCAAATCACAATAATTATATATGTAAGTATATATAATTAAATAATATGGTATTTATGATATAATTTTCATTTTTTAAATGTAAACATTACTTATTTTCTTTTCATAATGATCATTGAAAAATGGGAACGTTACTCATGTGTACGTATGAACTACTATCTCCCTGATTTTAACATTGGTTCATTTTTCATAACCATATTTCCTATTTGATTTTATAAGAATAATTGATGTAAAATTTTTATAATTATTTCATGTTTATTACTCTATATATGTTATAATAATGAACGTTTTTACCTTTTTTGACCAATCAAAGTCACTTTTGACACATAAGCCAAATATGGTCAAAACATTCGATTTAAAAATTATTGATTATGTAATTTTATATAAATTATTTTTAAGTGGAATTAAATTAATAACAAAATTATAAATAGTTATGAAGAAATTAAATAATTAACATATGTTTATTACTAATAAAGATATAGTAAAATCATGACAAATTGGACTCAAGGTAAGAAATGTTCATCTCACTTTTTACATATGTGAGATAAATGTTATATTTAATACTTAATTATTTTGTGTGGTGTATGTACTACCGATTTTGGTATATTATATCATTAATTATTTTATCTCCATGGTATTTAAATGTTTCATTTTATGATTATTAATTTTTTGGTTTCTTATTCAGATGTTACCATAATTGTATGGGGATTTCTAGTCTCACTTTTATTTCTGTGAGACTTATGTCATATTCACCACTCATTTCATTTATGTGGTGTATATAAAACCCCTTTAACATATCATATCAGGTATTTATTAATTATAATTTTATTTAATTATTTTTTAAATTTCATTCATTCATGGGGATTATGATTTAAAACATTTCAAAGTTGTATGGGATACTTTGAACGTTTAAGGATTATTTTACTCAATAATGTTTTCAATGATCTTTTAAGAGAATTTACATTCCTCAATGTCAACAACACTTTTTTTTACTTATCCTCCATTTGGGATATTTTTTATTGATACCCTTATCATTTTTTATTTGGATGTATTATGATTATTTAAAATACATTGTTAAGGAACCCATTTCCTTTACATGGGTTAATCTTGTTTTAAAGAGGTTGTTATGGAACCCATTTATGTTACATGTTTTAATCATGTTTCAGTGATATTTTTTGTGAAACCCATTTATTTTCCAAGGTTTAATCATGTTTTAATGAGATTATTATTGAACATGTTTCTTTTCTATGGGTTAATCATATTTCAAAGGGATTGACATTAAAACCATTTATTTCCATGGTTTTATCATTTTATAAATTAATAATGATTATTTCTATGAGTTTTATGATGAAATCATTTTATTCTAGATATCATACATAATAAGTATATTAAATAGGTGACCTTGATATAGATTATATAAATTATTGGTCCCTATTATAGCTCATGGGTGAACTTGATATATCTTATATGAAGGTTTTATCCTTCATTATAGATTAAAAATAATGGGTGATCTAGATATTGCTTATATGAAGGGTGATACCCATTATAGATCTCTAATTCATTGGGTAATGATAATTTTATAAGTCGACCATATGGTTATTCAAATTAAAAGGGGATTGAAATGGTTTTGAAAGTGTTTTACGAAATTGATTCTCTAAGTTACCAAAAGTGTTGTAATTTGTTGTTATGAGTTTATAATGTTTCTCATGATCAAGATTGATATCACGTAGCACATGATTTTTTTATTCTGATATCTATTTATTTCAACATGTTTCATATTGTATTATCCCAGTATTGATTTGTATGAGTTCTTGTATGGTCACTCATTCACTTTTATAATTTCATCATACCATTATGCTCTTCTTATGCTCATTGATGACATTAAATTATTAACGCTTATTTTTACCCTTACTGGGTATTTGAGATTACCTTTCTTATGTTTCCTTTTCCTCAGATTTTAAATAAATGATGTTGAACAAGTTATGTCAAGAAGTGATTTAATATGGATGATGAATATATATTAATGTAATATATAAAATTTTATTAAGTGGTAGAAATTATCATTTATATTCATGTGAATTTTTTATATAGGAGTTTTCCTTAATTCTAATAAAACTCTATACCTAAAAGGTTCACCAGTGTGTAAGTGATCCAAGTTTTTCTTTTGATATTTTAAAGTCCAGATGCAAAATTTATGTCACAATTATCATTATCTAATATGGGAATGTAATGTTATGGATTTTAGCACAGGAACTAAGAGTGTGAGTTATGAGGTATTATAATGTAGGTCAGTTGTCATTACTGCACCCTTATTTGCCTCTAGTTGTGGGTTCAAGCCTCAAGGTCTTACTGGATGTGATGGCATGTCTCTAGAAATTTGGATTTCGTTTTTATAAAACTATATTAATATATTTCCTTTTAATTTTCCTAAAATATGATTAAAATCATAAAAAGACATTAATCATCAAATCACTTTTCAATCCTGTGATTATCTATATGATAAAACATATGTTCCCAAATTTTAATAACCCATAATTTGCTCATTATCTATGATCATATAAAACCTAATAGTTATCAATAAATTTAAACTTATATCCATAAAATAAAAGGAATGGTTCCTAAAATAACTTTTTAACTAAAACATATACTAAACCAAAGGGTTTTTTCCCATAAATGTCTCACAAAATATTCTTAATCTTATTAAATTCCCATCACACAAAATATCAAAAAAAAATTTATACCTTTAAACTTATAGTAATAATTTTACTTATTAAACCATGAAGGTACATAAAAATGTTAAACTATACTCATATAAATCATAAATTTAGTATCCTCGGTGAATTTAATCAATGTTTTTCATTTGGTTATACTCCCTAATATATGTTTTTATAAATATAGTTACCAAGGTGTCTACTAAACTTGCTCTGATACCAAATATAAAGACCCCAACACCATTAACCCAAAGTGAGTGGTTACATTAATACATTGGTACTAGTTATAAGATATCACATCTCAAATGACCAAATAGTTTAGGATCTTAATAAACTATATACATACTTGAATATCCCATTACAATTTAAAACATAAAAATACAATATATTGCAAGTAAATATTCTATATCCTCAAACACATTCCAGGATTCCTTCTTTGAATCCTTGGAAAAGGAAATAAAATAAGGTATTATCTGAAATTATTAGTAAGGGTTATGTTAAATGGAAGCTATCATGTGTAAATAAGGAATAATCAATATGAAGTAGTAAATAAATGAAAATACAAGAATTCAATCAATATCTTGAACACAAAATGCATCCACATATAATATCAATGTAGTAATATAACAGATAATAATAATTTAATTCTTAATGAATAATATTCATAATATTAGATGTCATGATTTTAGACATCATGACAACTATACCTTCAAATCCTTATTCTATTACAATTTAATCAATTGGTAGGTATACACCAAAAAACCATTAAATGCTAGCTTACTGATTTGTCTCATGAGGACCATCAATGCATCGAGGGGAAATAAAATTACATTCCCCAACCACAATTACATGTCTAATTAATTCATCATATATTGAATGATAAATGTAATTCTGGAATAATATGCCTTATCAATAAAAATCCATATTGAATAAAGAATATGGAATATCAATATTTCCCTTGTCAATAAAATGACTTTCAATTTAAAACACCTTATGTAAAAATGGTTTATCATTAGTAAATAATCCTATCTATGATAAAAATGACCTAGATATTTAATATAAATGTAATATTTAATTATCATAATAAAGTGAATGTTTTAATATAAAGTTAATAATAATAAAAATTAATCAATAAAGTGAATATAAGTACTTTCCCTAATCAAACAGATCATAAAACATCTATAGAAAGAATAAGGATTATTTCATTACAATATATCCCTAGTGAAGTATAATTAAAATCAAGTTTTGTTTCCATATGTGAAATAAATTCCATAAAAATATCATTAAATAGATTCTTGAGTAAAATACACTTTTCACTTTGAAAATCACTTTTAAAAACAAAAAAAATTTCTTTAATATTAAAAAAATATTTTCTGTGGAAAGAACCCTGTAAAATTTTAAAGGAGGATTCAATGAAATGGGTTTCCATGATTACATTATTACTCATTTTATTATATATGCGGTAAAACAAACATTCCTTCCATATTTGTTTTGTAAAAAGTCAAAAATTACATTATTTGTAAAATGAAAAGAATATTAATTTTAAATCATTTTGTAAAAAATAAAACATAGGTAAATTATTTTTAATAAATAATTTGATAATATCAAAAATATTATTTAAAATTTTTTATGTAAAATTTGGATTTAGAAGAAAAATTCTCCAATCGAGTAGAAAAACTATTCGATTTTCCTTTAAAACATGATTTTGGTATATTAAGTATTTAAAAGTGGAAAATTAAAGGAAAACATATAATTCTCAAATTTAACCAGTGTATAATAAAATATATTTGGTTTAAGACATAAATTTTAAATAATTACCCTAAAGGATACTTTAATATAAACAATCCCAAATAATTATGAAATTACGAAATAAAACCTTACCACTTTGGTAAAATTTGAATCATAATCCCCATGAAAGAAAGAAATAAAAATAAAAAATTAAATACCATTAATATAAATATATTTATGATATAAAATATAAAATGGTCAGTATATATGCCTCATAAAAATTAATTGGTTCATAATAACAAATTTTTCTCAATGTAGTGGAAATTGAGATGAAAACTCTTACAAAGATCATACCATTGAAGTAATAATTAATCAATGAATTGATTATGTGTATAAAATTTAAATAAAAATAAAATAATTGAAAATAACACATAAAATACACAAAAATAATTACATATATAATCTTATAATATTATAGACAATAAACATGTAATAAATATAATGAAAAGAAATTGAGTTATAAAACCCCTTACTACACAGTAACTTTCATATCAAATCCACTTGGATGAAGTAAAACGAATTGTAACTTAAAATAACATGAAGTGTGAAGGATTCATGATATAATATTTTAAAGGTAAATATATACACCAAATAAAAAAGTTGGTTTATAACATTAAAATATGCCTCAATTAAAGGAAATTGAGGTGAAATCCCTTACCCTAGGTCCGACTCATCACATACGTTATTTGTCTTCGTAAATAATGAACTTATGTTATTTTATTAACTTATTAATTTTTTATTAGATTATTTTTTATTTTATTTTATTTATTGCCATGATATATTTTATTACTTAATAAATTAAGTTCACATTGAACGTTTTGATGATATTCAGTTCATATATCCAAAATGACTATGGTAGGCTGACTAGGGTAAAAGTGGTCATTATTACATCATATCGAGAATAATAATAGGGAAATAATTATAATTTTTATACATAAATTATGATTTAAAAAATCACCATGAAATTTAGTTTTGAAAAATGAAGTATACTGTATTCATGGAGACAATAGATCGCACGTAGCATGCGTAACATTTCCATTTTATGACTATCCTGATGGAAAGAAGGTAAGTGTTAATTTACCATTAAATTATTATATTTATATACTAAATACCATATTATTTTATAAAACATACTTATTTATACCATCCATGTGTTTTCATAATGAAAAATGAATCACATCACTTTGTAGAGGTGGTAATCTACACGCAGACATGAGCAATGCTACCATTTTTAAATATATGTAAATATAATAAATTATATGATATGATATATTTAAATAATGATAAATATTTAATTAATATATTTATATACACAAAATAAATATATCATTAAAACTAACAATGGGTTATGGTTATGGAAAATGAATTACATCAGTTCTCAAGGCGGTATTCCTCTATACACACAAATGATGGTTTCATTTCCTATTTGACAGAAGAGGAGATGTATGTAGGTTATTGAATTAACTTAATAAAATATTTGTATATGGTAGATATAAATTTTATTATATCAAGGTTTAATAATATTTTAAAGAGGTGTAATAATAAATAAAGAAAAAAAATACTCAATTAATAATGATACCACTTATTCAGGAAACCTCTTTAGGTTTACACCAAAAGACTTTCTAGGAGGGTTATATAGTAAACTAATAAAATCTAAGATATGGTATGAGAAGTAAGTAAGTGATTTTGGTAGGTATTTTCCAAACCAAATTGTTCATGATGTATGAATAAATGAGTAGAGGATGTGTCCTTTTATAAGTGGGGGAGAGGACCCACTTGGAAATTTTATAAAAGAATATAAAATGATAAATTAATTACCAAGAAAATGCTTCAAAATATCCATATATTTAAATTTTGGGTAGTATAAGGTCAATTCCAGACGTCGAACCTGGCGGCGATGGATTGTGGCGGTGGTAATGAAGGTGGTTTTTTCAACTCTGATGATGGTTGAAAGCAAGCGAAGTGACTGGGTGATGTGGGTGGATGTTGTTTTGTGGATCGAGGTGGGCACATGACTCTAGTGTGTAGATCGAGGTTAATGTTGGATGTTTTTGAATTTTAATTTTGAATTTGAAAACTTGGTTGTGTGTTTCTTATCGTGGGTGTGCATGGCTGTTGAGATGGACCTTTATGTATGGTTCCCACTTATCCAAAAAGTGGTTTTTAAAAAATACAAAAAATGGATTTTGAGGGAGTATATGGTCAAAATATGCACATAAAATATTATTTACAAAATTTTAAATGAAAAAATTACCATTATCTATTTAGTTTAACCCCTCGATGAACTTGTTTTATCCATAACTATGGAAACAAAATTTTCAATCCAAAAGGGTTATAATTTTAGATATAATATAAAAAAATTATCATAAATTTAAAATAAATGATACTATAAATCTTTTATAACTATAATTTTCATCTTTCATTATTTTTAGTATTTTTAAATTATTTCATAAAATATTATTTAACATAAAATATCATTAATGTCATTTTTGACACTATTTATTTAATTTATATTTAAAAATGAGAATATAATAATGAATATAGATTATACTATATATCACCATAAATAATAAATAATTATTAACTATTATTTTTTTGGGTACTTGAACTCATCCAAAATACACGACTTTTAATGTTTTTAAAATTATTTACCTTGAGTTTTACACTGTTTTCACAAGCATTGTATCAGCATTGTATAAGTGTTTAAGGTTACTATATAGTCACTAAAAATTAAAAATAAACTAACATCATACAGATAATTTTATTATAATAAAAACAAACTTTAATATTCAATCATCTATATTTTTATCCTTATGTCAACATATAAGAGATATTTAAAGGAAAGAGAGTGACAATTTATCTCTTTCTTTATTTAAATTATTATATAGGTCACTTTAATGGAAATGTATCCCATAAATAACTAAATCTCACGATCAAGATGATAAGGGTATAAATAAATTCATGTGATAAGAATTAATATTCAAACTGATGGTCTTATCACATATTTTTGACCTAGGTTTACCTGATTTACCTTTTTACTATGGTGATACATTTTTATTATTTTACTATTCATTATAAACAAAAAATAAGTTGAAAATATTACCAAATATTAATTATAATGATTAAAGATATTGAATACATTTTATCAAATTCAATTTACATAAGTGGTAGAGTTTAATTTAAAAATAATCCCATAAAACATGTCAAAAATGGTTTTACAAGAAATATATTTTTTAAGCACAAGTTGATCTTACATTAACTCTACAACTATTAATAATCATTATATTAATTTCAATAAATTTATATATAAATATAATATATACAATTATTTTAAATAACTCTTAATTAGGGGTTATTTTAATTAATTAAAATGGAGAAACATTATGCACTTAAAAAAACGTTACGATAAATGTGTTTTTATGCTTAAAAATAAAATTATACCAAAATATGGTATAAATATGATTCAAATTTGATTAATTATATTAAATATAAATAAATAATATTTATTTTAATTTGAAATGAAATTAAAATAATAATAATACTTTTAAATTACTTAATTTTTTGAAATAGATGGCAGCTTTACAAACAAATAATATTTTCACTATTCACTAAAAAATCATTTTTTAAAGAAAAATATAAAAATTTTACCCTAAGTTTACATGATTATTTAAAAAATTATGTTCACTTTTTACAGTAAAATTTCTAAAATTAGCATAAATTTAATATATATTGTTCTCATGAAAATCAATAAAAACATTTTTGACAAAAAAATATATCACAATTTGTTTAGGATCAGTGTTTCTTATCATATATGTTATGAGTCATAAAGTTTTTATTTTAAATTTAAAGGAATTTTAAAGTCCCCAAACCTATTATCCTATAGTTAGTGATTACTTTATTACATTGGAATAAGATATAAGTAATTAAATCCTGAAGGTTTGAATCGTTTAATAGTCTTGGTAACTAGATACGCACTTGAATATCATTTTACAAATGAAAACATAAATCACAACAAAGTGTTTTCTTCAAGTGAATTATTATTTACTCTAGAATAACCATTCATATTAATCATAAAATAATTCCTATTATCCTGGGGAAAATAAAACATAATAAAGGGGTGATTTCATATGCTCTGTAAGGGTAAGCTATAACGAAAACTATGAATAAATAAAGCATAACAAACATGGAAAGGTAAATAATTAAAACACATTCCATTTAATAAATAAATTGATAATAATTCAGAATGAATAAATAATGATCAAATAATATCATATAAATAATCAAATGATCTTGAAACATAACCAAGTGTATTCTAAATAACCGAATACTCACATGGAACATCAATAACAAATATCACAAATAGGGAATGAAAAATGTCAGAAATCATAAATATACCATCAAGGCCTTGTTCTAATACATCTTACATAAATGGGTAAGGCCTTAGCCAAAAACCTAAATAGTTTGTCTCATGAGACCTATCAATGAATCAAGGGGATATAGAGAGACATGAATGTAACTTACTAAACCTAATGAATTCCTTATATAAAAGGGGTGAAACATAATCAACATAAACATTCGTATGGAAAAAATAACATACAAAATATTAATAATTACCCCCAATCAACAAAACATAATTAGAAACCCTTTAGAGTAATATGGAGAATGTTAATAAAATTGCACATCCTAGTAAAAATAATCATAAACCATCTAGAAAAAATAATATTTATGATATTAATACAACATATCCTAAAGTATCATAATTATAATAAAGGGTTGATGTCAATGATGAATAGAAATACCATAAAAATTCATTTAATTTTTTTTGAGAAAAATATCCTTTTAACTTTAAAAATATTTTTAAAACTAAAATTTCATAAAATATTTTGAAAATAATTTTCCTTGCAACTAACCTTTGAAACTCATAAATGAATATTTGAAATATTGAGTGGTTATGATGGCAGGAAATTCTGTACATGTTGTACACATTAAAACTAAGATTTCTTTCATGTTCTAGGTAAAATTTAAATGGTCCTTATTTGGAAAATAAAATGAATATTACTTTAAAAACATTTTTTATCAATAAAAATATGGGTATAATTTTATTTAATAAATAAATTAGAGAATGTTATAAAAAAATTTGAAAACATTTTTAGAAAATGTGGATTTGGATGAAAAAAGATTTTGGACCACAGAGTGAAATAAAGTCATATTTTATTAAAAGTATTTTCTCAAAAATTTTATAAACCAAAGAGAGGAAACATTGTACTATTACTTGAAAAATTTCATGAATAAATGTAGGATAAGAAAATATATATTTTTATTTTAAGATATAAATATTAAATAATTCCATCAACGGAGACTTAAACGTAAAAAATCCTGAATAATGATGATATTATGAAATAATCCCTTACCACTTTGGTAACATTTGAATAATAAGCCTCATGAAATAAATAACCTCTAATGAAATATTATATATAATTAATATAAAGATATTAAGGATATAAAATATTAAAGGGGTATTATATAAACCACACAAAATAACTAAATGGTGAATATGACATATGTCTCATGGAAGTAAAAGTGAGATGAGAAACCCTTACCTTAGGTAAAAAAATCCACAATATACATTAAAACATCCTTTATAATATATATGGGTTTATTATACATAATTTATAGAACCATATTTAAATATTTAATACCATATATGATTTAATTATAGTGTTTTATGACCTATTTGTTAACAATTCTTTATTAAAATCATTGTTTCATGTGATAATTGCTTCTTTTTTCAAGTATATTTTGGTTTAGTAATTTTTTCCTTTTACTTTGATCATGGTTACATCATTTATAGGATTTAAAATATTATAAAATTATCATATATATTCATTATATATTTATTTATACTGATCTATGAAATTTAAAGATAGAAAATGCATTACACCATTCAGAGAGATGGTAGGTCATATGTACGCATAGACACTATTTCCATTATCTCTACGGATGTAAATAAAGTAATATAAATATTAATTTAACATTAAAAAATAATTATTATGTTTTATATATCATTTATATTAATAAAATCTATTCTTATAACCATTCATGTAAAAACAAAATGAAAATCATTTCAGATTGTTATGTCGAGGTGATGATCCCCACATACACAAAAGTGAAGTTATTGTTTTCAAAAGGATAGGAAGGTAATTAGTTAGATGTGATATTATATTTTAAAAAATTATTTTTAGGTCCTTAATATCACATATATTCATTAAGTTCATCCATAGTATCTTCCATGTAATGCATAAGTGAAAACAAACCACATTGCTTCTCGATGCGGTAATTTTCCATACACACAAGCGGTGTTATTGTATCCCACACAGAATGGAAAGTAAGAAAATAAATGTGATATAATAATTAAATAATTATAATAATTTCATATATATAATATACATATGTTAAAACCATTATTATATTCATCCTTGAAAAGTGGTGTGGAAAATGAATTACAACAGTTCACGAGGTGGTAATCCGTCGTGCACACGATCTATTTGCCATTTGATGAAATATATGATGGATATAGGTTGTTAAGATACATATTGAAATATATGTATATGGTATATACCATTTTTATTATATTATAATATAAAAATATTGTTATAATGAGTTGTAAGAAGAATTGAAATGAAAAAAAATAGTTAAAACATTACCTTTTCTTTGGGTAACCTCTTTAGGTTTAACCTAAATCCATACAAGACTGTATTTCAGATATAACAAAGGAATATAGGATATGGGGAGGTTAATAAATAAATTATTTTGTAAGATATTGTAATAACCAAATCGTTTTTAAAGTTTTAATACGGGAGTAGAGTGGGTGGCCTTTTATAAGTGGGGGAGAGTACACACATGAAAGTTTCAAAAATAAAATGTGATACCAAGGTTATTCTCATGAAAATGAACAAAAATGGGTAATTATTGACCCTTAAAGGTTATAATGTGTTAATATTCCTATAAAAGGGATTTGGAAAAGTTTTAGTTCATTTTTAATCCTTATCTTCTCAGTTTAACCCTTGATAAACTCATTTTTACCTTAACTGCAGTAAATTATTTTTAATGTTTTTACTATTAACTATGGAAAATAATTATTTTTAAATTATTATATATGATTAGTTATTATTATTTAAAATATGGAATCCATTATTCCAAATTAAATTAACAAAATTAGTAGAATTAAATTTAAAATTAAACACGCAGACACTTTGAAAGAATAGTTTTTCCAAAGAAAAACAATCAAAAGTTTACAAATTATTTATAGTAGAATTCAATATTAAATTGATTACAATGACCTAAATTATTTAAATTTTAATATAATTTATATAATATTATTTTGGATCCAATTGAAAATATAATTTAGCTTCATAAATAATTTAATAGAAAATGTAATTTGCAATAAAAATTAATATTTTTAATTATTCATAAAAAAAATTAATCTTTTTAGAGAATTCTAAAAATTCACCCAAATATAATTTTTACATGTAAATTTAAAAAATTAATTTTATTTTCTAAAATAAACTTTCTAAAAGTGGTAAAATTAGATTTTAAATTATGTGCACGAAGGAGACTAAATCGCCTTTTAGAAAAATAATGTTTTTTAGAATACATTTATTTTTATTTCAAATCATTATTATTTTATTTATAATCAATAGAAAACAATTGAATTTATTTTATACATGTGTAAACCATTTAATTTTTATAATTTATTTAGTCATATTAATACCCACCAACTTAACGGTTAAGTTATAATGGTCATGTTTAAATAAAAATATTTTAATAGAGAATCATGTTACTTTTAATCCTAGTGTTGTTTACATCACAAGATATAAAAGAGATTAAATTTCATAAAAATATTTTTTGGGTAAATTAATGTAACATCCCAATTAAGTAATGAATAATAGATATTTTTATCTATGTCTATTAATTATTAAGATGGTGTTATAGAGGCTTAAAATGAAAATAAATACAATCTTATGCATGGAATACACTAATATTAATAAAAGATTGTTTTACTGCCTTTTGATGGCAAAACATTTTTGAATCTATATTTTGACAATTTTATAAACTATTTTTTTCAAAATAAACTTATTATTTATGATTGGGACATCAAAATTTACCTTGTATGAATTTTTGGTATTTTTCTGACAATGATCATTTTTTAATGAATAGTGAAAAATACTGCATTTTACATCAAAACTGCTTTTTAATCTAATTTATTTATATGATTAGATTATGTTATGAATTGGTTTTGATGTGAAATTAGAATATATTTTTACTATTTTATCCAATGGTGGTCATTGGAATCAATTTCACTTTGAAATTAGACTTAAACTGGTGTCAATCTTTTGATACTTATTGTTTTGTAAAAACACGCTATTTGCTCTGGCAGCGGGAATTAATTATTAAATTAATTAATGTGACTTATATGATTTGAATTTTGTAAAATATACTTCATTTTTGAATTCGGAATATCAAATATAGCTTAGGGTGAATTTTTGGTAATTTTCTGAAAAACTTCAATTTTTGATGAATAGTGAAACCAGTAAGTGGTAATCAAGCAAACTGATTTTTCAGTTAAATGAAAGTTTACCACTAATGTGTATTGAATTTTGAAAATCTGACATACATGGTTGTCATTAAGAAGTAAAATGTGGTTCAATGAGATTAAAATATTTTTTTTGGTGAATAGTAACTTATTAAGTTTTTAATCGCGATTAGTGGTAATTAGTGTAGTTTAAGGTATAAATAATGCTTTAATAATATGAAATGACCTAGAAACATGTCCCAACCTTATTGGTTGTGTAATGTCCGACCAAGACAATCCATGGGTGAACTTGGGGACCCCATGGAGACATTTTGGTTGGGAAATGACATAAATAACTTTTTATTTAATGTAAAAGTAAAAAATGACACAAACATAATACGTTTTACGAAAACATATTTTACATGGGGTTATAAAGATCAGATATTTGATTATAAATATTCACTTGAAAGATAAAAAGATTTCCTACATCATAGTATTTTTTTATGATTTTTAGACATTAAATAAATTAAATTATTTATGACATAATAATGATGAAACGATGACATCATTATTTGACGATTTAAATAAAATGTAAAGATAATGTACAATCTATGAACTAGACCTGGAAAAAACCAATTGAATGAGTGGATTTCGAACCCTTATCACCTTATCCACGAATTATATCAATGTGGTACCTTTTGAAACCGAAACACATTTTCAAATAAAGTAATATTTCTTTACTTTCCGAAAGTGCCCCTCCTCTCCTCTTATAAAAGGCCCCCACCTCTACCTCATTTCACACACTTCTCAAGCCTTTGGCTCGGCCAACCCCTGCCCATTTACTCTCTCCACATCCCTCTACTCATCCTAGAGGATTCCCTTTGGGCAGAATCCTTTCAAAGGAAGCCTTTAGGCTCAAATCAAAAGGAGTTACACTTTTAAAGGTAATTCATTCTCTCATTTTCATTTGTTTTATTTTGCTTCTCCAACCCCCTAAACTCTTTTTATTTACTTATTTTGTAATAACACCAGTATATTAAATATACAAGGATGTTTTTATAATATTTATTTGAGCTACACTCTAACACAACTACATCAAATGGTTAAAGAACATACAGTTTCCGTGGATGGCGAAATTCTGCCTCCCGAAACGATGATTGTTCAACACTCATTTAACTCCTTCAAAGGTGGCCATTATGATGTAACAATTTTTATATATGATATATAATATGTTTATGCTTTCCTTAAGCTTCTGGTTTTTTCATTTTGGGCATACCTTTATGGTTTCCATTATGGGTAAACACGATATCTTCATTTTAGGAAGTGCGGACTACCACCCCCTCAAAGTGATTTGATTCGTTAAATACCATATGTAGGAAATATAAAGGATGGAACTATGATATTATATATGATATTATACAGGAATTATAATATACCTTTATATAATTATGATTCCTTTCTATAAAATACGAAATAGAAATGAAATTAGCGTTCATGCGTACGTACGGATTACCGTCTCCATGAACGGTGCATTTCATTTCTTACATCTAAATGATTATGTAATATTATAAATGCATGTATGTACTGGATGTATATTACATATATGATATCTACATCATGAATACCATTCTGGATATAATGAACCTTTGACCAAATTAACAACATGTAATGTAAGAAGTCTTTTTTTGACTTAAGAACCAAATACCGACAAAATGAACATTATTAACTTAACTGATTACATGATGTTCATAACATGGTATAAAAGGAATAATGAACTTGAAAAAGATTCATAAGCAAGTAGAGATTAACTCAAGTTTATTATTCAGGAGATTAAAGAATGGTCGGGTCAAGTCGGATACGAGGTATGGGACTTCGTCTCAATCTCCTTTCGTTGAGGCATATTTTATTTTATACACAACTTTCTTTTATACGGTGTATAAACCCCTTTGACTTTTACGTTTATTCAAAAGGAATATTTTTTATACGAAGCATTTACTAAACGACAAAAGGGAATGTTTTTGTCGTACGTATGCGGCGACAGCGACTTCTCCGCTGTCGTGACAGTTATTTGAGTTTCGACTTCCTCTACAAGCCATACCTTCTTTTTAAAAGAAAAATAAATACCATGTTTTACTTTTCTTTTATTTTAGTATTGAAAATGGTTTTCATAATGTTTTTATATCAATGTGTTGTATTGATATCTCGTGATTGAAATGTAGAAATTTTATGTTACCTTTATGCATGTTTTATGTGAGATGATTATGTTATGGTTCTTGGGCATTATTATGAAGACGGGTGGTTCCGTGATAAACTAAGGGCGGGTGAGACCGTTATAGCTCTCCAATGCATTGGGTAACGCGAAGGAGTGAAACGTTAAGGTTTCTCCGAAGAGATTTTAGGGAATATACTGTGATGGGTATTCCAAACGTAACGAAGAGGGTTACTCCCTACGTAAGAATGTTATGAATGCCTCAAGTTACCTTTATGTCTTATGATTCCTATGATTTATTCATGATTTTATGAGGTATGTTAAAGTGCCTATGTTTTATGGGTAAAGTATGATTTCATTCTTATATATATATGAACTCATGTTTCCTTTCCATGTTTTTTTTATAACCCATACTGAGCTTTTTATGCTCATCCCAAGTTTTTTTTTGAAATGTTTTTCACAGGTCAAGGGAAAGGTACGTGATATGATGATAGTGTCAAGGAAGTGTCAAGAAATAATCCATGTTTTATTTTAAATATGTTTCCTTTGATGGGAATGAAGAATACTATCTTTATGTAACCACTTTGTTTATATGTGGAATGTAATGAAAGTTTTATGATCTAATTCTCTAAAACTCTAAACCCGAAAAGATCCTCAATGTGTAATCTTGTAATAACTCAAGATTAAGTAAGGTTTAAGGCTGGGGCCTTATAGTTGGTATCAAAGGTCGGTTTAGATAACTTTAGGAGTTTGAATTCTATTAAATGATTATCCAAAAATATTTTTTTTCGAAATGATATATCATTTAAAGATTACCATGTTGCTTCATCTAAGACATGTTTATTCAGAATGGTTTTCCGCAGAGGAAACAAGGAAGTAGTGCTAGGAAGGCATACAGAAGGAAATAACCTTCCGAATCAGCATCCTGAGATGGTCGGAATTGGAACTGAACAGTTTGTTGCAGTAATGGCGCAGTTGACTCAAGCGATAAATGGCGGTGGTATCCATGCACGAGATCAGCCAGATCAACCGCAGAGGAACATGTTAGTGGTGGAACATTTCATGAGGCAACATCCACCATCATTCAGAGGATCATCTGACCCTGTGCTAGCTGAAGGGTGGATTAAAGCACTGGAGAAGATTTTTGATGTCATGGGGTGTTCAGACAATCAAAAGGTTAGTCTTCCTATTTACCGTTTGGAGGGTGAAGCAGATCAGTGGTGGTCTATGGTTAAAAATATCAGGGACGCCGATGAGATTGATGCTCTTGACTGGGATGAATTCAAAGGTATGTTTCTTGAGAAGTATTTTCCTAAGGCTGTTCAACTTAGGATGGAAAAGCAATTCTTGGAATTGAGGCAAGCGGAAGACTCAGTGGCGGCCTATGAAGAAAGGTTCACTCGATTGGCAAGGTATGCTCCAAATTTTATCCGGGACCTTGATAGTAAAATCAATCATTTTTACTCAGGATTAAAGCCAAAATACCGAATGGTATTAGCTTCTCGTGAGTTTAAAAGTTATGAAAAGCTTGTTTGATGTGATGAGAAGGTGGAAATGGAGTTTGCCGATGACCAAGTTTTCTATAACAACCAGCAGAAGAACAGACCGAGGTGGCAGGAGAAAGGTAAGAATTCTTCAAAAAAGTCTGATGGTAAGAGAACTAAGTTTCCAGTTTGTGATAAATTTGGCAAAAGGCATGCTGGGGAATGTCTTCTGAATTCTGGGAAGTGCTACCGATGTGGTAAGATGGGACATAAGGCTCGTGATTGCACTGAAAAGGATCAAGGTGAAGGTAAGAACAAATTTGATTTACAGTTAGTGAAATGTTATAAGTGCAATGAGATGGGTCACTATGCAAACAAGTGTCCGACAAGGAGCTTGAGTGATGGGAAGCAGTTAGACTACAAGAAGAAAGGGGTGGTGAAATCCTTTGCAACTACTTCAGCAGATGTCGGGCCATCAAATGAAGTTGTATCAGGTACTTTGTTTGTTTTCGCAGATTATGCCAGTGTGTTTTCTGATTCGGGGTCTACACATTCTTTCATCTCTGAATCCTTTTCTAGTAAAATGGGAATACCATCTCAAAAAATGACTTCTGAACTTTTGGTAAAAACACCTGGGGGGAATGTTGAGGCAAAAAGAATTTATAAGAATCTTCATATCCTTATCTGTGGAAAGAACCTACTTGCAAACCTTATTCTTCTACCTCTAGTAGAGTTTGATGTTATCTTGGGTATCGATTGGCTCTCTATTTACCATGCTAAGATTGACTGTAGAGCTAAAGATGTTTCTTTTCAGAAAGACTTTCAGTTTTTTTACAAGAATGAACCCTTACTTTTGATAACATATCAAGAGGCCGAGAAACTTGTAAAAGATGGAAATGAATGTTACCTTGCACACGTCGTTGAAAATAAAGGAACTGTTCAGATTAATGATGTTCCAGTGGTAAATGAGTATCCTGATGTTTTTCCTGATGAGTTGCCTGGAATAATACCAGATCGGGAAGTTGAGTTTACTGTTGACTTAGTTCCTGATGCTAAGCCAATTTCGAAACCCCCTTATCGAATGGCACAAATTGAACTTTTAGATTTGAAGGAGCAATTGCAAGATTTATTAGAGAAATGTTTCATTAGACCTAGCACATCACCATGGGGTGCTCCTGTTTTATTTGTTAAAAAGAAAGATGGTTCTATGAGACTTTGCATTGATTATAGAGCCTTGAATAATATCACTATTAAAAACAAATATCCTTTGCCTCATATAGATGATTTGTTTGATCAGCTCCAGGGAGCTCAGTTTTTTTCAAAGATTGACTTGAGATCGGGGTACCATCAGCTGAAGGTAAAGGAGGCAGATATTCCGAAGACCGCGTTCCGTACGAGATATGGCCATTATGAATTTGTAGTAATGCCTTTTGGGCTAACCAATGCACCTGCTGTATTCATGGACATAATGAATATAATTTTCCATGAGTTCTTGGATAAGTTTGTTTTGGTTTTCATTGATGATATTTTGGTGTTTTCTAAAAGTAAATAGGAGCATGAAAAACATTTAAGGGTTATCTTGCAAACCTTAAAAGAAAAGAAATTGTATGGTAAATTCATCAAGTGTGAGTTTTGGTTGCAACAAATTTCTTTCCTTGGTCACATTGTTTCTAAAGATGGAATAACTGTTGATCCTGCAAAAACAAAAGTTGTGGAAGAATGGACAAGACCCACAAATGTAACCGAGATTCGTAGCTTCCTTGGTTTGGCGGTCTATTACCAAAGGTTTGTTAGAAATTTTTCACGGTTATCTAGTCCAATGACTAAGCTAACTCGGAAGGGTGTTAAGTTTATCTGGACAAAAGAATGTGATGATTGTTTTCAGGAATTGAAAAGAAGATTGGTGAATGCTCCAGTTTTGGCACTACCTTCCAGGAATGGTGAGTTTGTTATATACAGTGATGCTTCATTGAAAGGACATAGTTGCGTCCTAATGCATAATGATCAGGTAATTTCTTATGCTTCACGACAGTTGAAAACTCATGAGGTGAACTACCCTATTCATGATTTGGAATTAGCTGTTGTTGTTTTTGCTTTAAAAATTTGGAGGCATCATTTGTATGGAGTAAAGTGTGAAATATATACTGATCACAAAAGTTTAAAGTATATATTCACTCAGAAAGAGTTAAACATGAGACAGAGGAGATGGCTAGAATTAATCAAGGATTATGATTGTACAATTCATTACCATCCGGGAAAAGAAAATAAAGTGGATGATGCTTTGAGTCGAAAAAGTAATGCTTCATTAACAATGTTGCGTTTGGAACGTGATCCTTTGGTTAAGGATTTGATGAACTTTGGCATAGAAGTTGTTGGTGCAGGAAGTCCTTCTGTTTTGTTTCAAGTATCAGTGAGATCATCTCTATCAGATAGAATCAAGCAAGCACAGAAGCAAGATAGTGAGTTGCAGAAAAAGGTAGAGCTGGTTCAGAAAGGTAAGTTGACTGAATTCAACATTGATAATGATTGTGTTTTGAGATTTGGGAAGAGGTTGTGTGTGCCTTGTGATTCACATTTGAAGAGAGAGTTGTTATGTGAAGCTCATAGTTCTCCGTTTTCAGTTCATCCGGGCAGTACTAAGATGTATAGAGATCTGCGGGAGTATTACTGGTGGGATGGAATGAAAAGAGATATTGCTGATTTTACTGTGAAGTGTTTGACTTGTCAGCAGGTTAAAGCAGAGCGGCAGGTACCGAAAGGGATGCTTCATCCTTTACCAGTGCCAGAGTGGAAATGGGAGAATATATCCATGGACTTTGTTGTTGGATTACCGAAGACATCTTGAGGTAATAATGAAATCTGGGTTATTGTTGATCGCTTGACCAAATCTGCTCATTTCCTTGCTATACGAGATACTTTCTCTCTTGATCAACTTTCCCGTTTGTATCTTAAAGAGATAGTCAGGTTACATGGAGTTCCCCTCTCCATTGTATCGGATCGTGATCCCAGGATTACTTCTAAATTTTGGAAAGGCCTTCAGAAGTCGTTGGGTACTGAATTAAATTTTAGTACAGCTTTTCATCCTCAATCAGATGGGCAGTCAGAACGAACAATTCAGACATTGGAGGATATGCTACGAGCATGTTCTATGGATTATCAGGGAAGTTGGGACCAACATCTTTCTTTGGTTGAGTTTTCATATAATAACAGTTTTCATTCCAGTATACAGATGGCACCATTTCAGGAATTATATGGGAAGCGGTGTCGAACTCCAGCTTTCTTGGATGAAGTGGGTGAAAGAAAGTTGATGGGACCAGAATTGGTAGAAGAGATGGCAAAAAAAGTTCAGCTGATTCAGAAACACATGAGAACAGCTCAGAGCAGGCAGAAGAGTTATGCGGATAACCGGAGGAAGGATCTATCTTTCGAGGTAGGTGATCATGTTTTTCTCAAGGTTTCTCCTTGGAAAAGTGTGATGAGATTTGGTAAGAAAGGAATGTTGAGTCCAAGGTTCATTGGACCATACGAAATTCTGGAGAGAGTTGGATCAGTTGCATACCGAGTGGCTTTACCTCCGAGTTTATCTCAGGTACACAATGTTTTTCACATTTCGATGTTGAGAAAGTATATGTCAGATCCATCTCATGTTTTGAGTCCAGAGGTAGTTCAGCTGGAAGAGAACCTATCTTATGAGGAACAACCGGTCCAGATTCTTGACCACAGGTAGCAAGTGTTACGGAATAAGGTGATTAAGTAGGTAAAGGTTTTGTGGAAAAACCACATGATTGAAGAGGCAACATGGGAATTTGATAATGCAATGAGGGATAAGTACCCCCATTTATTCGATATGTAAATAAATTGTGGGGATGCAATTTTCTAAAGGGGGGAAGGATGTAACATCCCAAGTAAGTAATTAATAATAGATATTTTTATCTATGTCTATTAATGATTAAGATAGTGTTATAGAGGCTTAAAATGAAAATAAATACAATCTTATGCATGGAATACACTAATATTCTTAAAAGATTGTTTTACTCCCTTTTGATGGAAAACCATTTTTGAATCTATATTTTGAAAATTTTATAAACTATTTTTGTCAAAATAAACTTATTCTTTATGATTGGGACATCAAAATTTACCTTGTGTGAATTTTTGGTATTTTTATGACAATGTTCATTTTTTAATGAATAGTGAAAAATACTCCATTTTACATCAAAACTGCTGTTTAATCTAATTTATTTATATGATTAGATTATGTTTTGAATTGGTTTTGAAGTTAAATTAGAATATATTTTTACCATTTTATCCAATGGTGGTCATTGGAATCAATTTCACTTTGAAATTAGACTTAAACTGGTGTCAATCTTTTGATACTTATTGTTTTGTAAAAACAGGCTATTTGCTCTGGCAGCGGGAATTAATTATTAAATTAATTAATGTGACTTATATGATTTGAATTTTGTAAAATAGACTTCATTTTTGAATTCAGAATATCAAATATAGCTTAGGGTGAATTTTTGGTAATTTTCTGAAAAACTTCAATTTTTGATGAATAGTGAAACCACTAAGTGGTAATCAAGCAAACTGATTTTTCAGTTAAATGAAATTTTACCACTAATGTGTATTGAATTTTGAAAATCCGACATACATGGTTGTCATTAAGAAGTAAAATGTGGTTCAATGAGATTAAAATATTTTTTTGGTGAATAGTAACTTATTAAGTTTTTAATCGCGATTAGTGGTAATTAGTGTAGTTTAAGGTATAAATAATGCTTTAATAATATGAAATGACCTAGAAACATGTCCCAACCTTATTGGTTGTGTAATGGCAGACCAAGACAAGCCATGGGTCAACTTGGGGACCCCATGGAGACATTTTGGTTGGGAAATGACATAAATAACTTTTTATTTAATGTAAAAGTAAAAATGACACAAACAATTTACGTTTTATGAAAACAATTTTTACATGGGGTTATAAAGATCAGATATTTGATTATAAATAGTCATTTGAAAGCTATAAAGATTTCCTACATCATAGTATTTTTTTTTATGATTTTTATACATTCAATAAATTAAATTATTTATGACATAATAATGATGCAGCGATGACATCATTATTTGACGATTTAAATAAAATGTAAAGATAATGTAACATCTATGAACTACACCTGGCCAAAACCAATTGGATGAGTGGATTTCGAACCCTTATCACCTTATCCACGAATTATATCAATGTGGGACCTTTTGAAACCGAAACACATTTTTGAATAAAGTAATATTTCTTTACTTTCCAAAAGTGCCCCTCCTGTCCTCTTATAAAAGGCCCCCACCTCTACCTCATTTCACACACTTCTCAAGCCTTTGGCTCGGCCAACCCCTGCCCATTTACTCTCTCCACATCCCTCTCCTCATCATAGAGGATTCCCTTTGGGCAGAATCCTTTCAAAGGAATCCTTTAGGCTCAAATCAAAAGGAGTTACACTTTTAAAGGTAATTCATTCTCTCATGTTCATTTGTTTTATTTTGCTTCTCCGACCCCCTAAACTATTTTTATTTACTTATTTTGTAACAACACCAGTATATTCAATATACAAGGATGTTGTTATAATATTTATTTGAGCTACACTCTCACACAACTACATCAAATGGTTAAAGAACATACGATTTCCGTGGATGGCGAAATTCTGCCTCCCGAAACGATGATTGTTCAACAATCATTTAACACCTTCAAAGGTGGCCATTATGATGTAACTATTTTTATATATGATATATAATATTTTTATGTTTTCCTTAAGCTTCTGTTTTTTTCATTTTGGGCATACCTTTATAGTTTCCATTATGGGTAAACACGATATCTTCATTTTAGGAAGTGCGGACTACCGCCCCTTCAAAGTGATTTGATTCGTTAAATACCATATGTGGGACATATAAAGGATGGAACTATGATATTATATATGATATTATACTGGAATTATAATATACCTTTATATCATTATGATTCCATTCTATAAAATACGAAATAGAAATGAAAGTAGCGTTCATGCGTACGTACAGATTACCGTCTCCATGAACGGTGCATTTCATTTCTTACCTATAAATGATTATGTAATATTATAAATGCATGTATGTACTGGATATATATGACATATATGATATCTACATCATGAATACCATTCTGGATATAATGAACCTTTGACCAAATTAACAACTTGTAATGTAAGAAGTCTATTTTTGACTTAAGAACCAAATACCGACAAAATGAACATTATTAACTTAACTGATTACATGATGTTCATAACATGGTATAAAAGGAATAATGAACTTGAAAAATATTCATAAGCAAGTAGAGATTAACTCAATTTTATTATTCAGGAGATTAAAGAACGGTCGGGTCAAGTCGGATACGAGGTATGGGACTTCGTCTCAATCTCCTTTCGTTGAGGCATATTTTATTTTATACACAACTTTCTTTTATACGGTGTATAAACCCCTTTGACTTTTACATTTATTCAAAAGGAATATTTTTTATACGAAGCATTTACTAAACGACAAAAGGGAATGTTTTTGTCGTACGTATGCGGCGACAACGACTTCTCCGCCGTCATGACCGTTATTTGAGTTTCGGCTTCCTCTACAAGCCATACCTTCTTTTTTAAAGAAAAATAAATACCATGTTTTACTTTTCTTTTATTTTAGTATTGAAAATGGTTTTCATAATGTTTTTATATCAATGTGTTGTATTGATATCTCGTGATTGAAATGTGGAAATTTTATGTTACCTTTATGCATGTTTTATGTGATATGATTATGTTATGGTTCTTGGGCATTATTATGAAGACGGGTGGTTCTGTGATAAACTAAGGGCGGGTGAGCCCGTTATAGCTCTCCAATGCATTGGGTAACGCGAAGGAGTGAAACGTTAAGGTTTCTCCGAAGAGATTTTAGGGAATATACTGTGATGGGTATTCCAAACGTAACCAAGAGGGTTACTCCCTACGTAAGAATGTTATGAATGCCTCAAGTTACCTTTATGTCCTATGATTCCTATGATTTATTCATGATTTTATGAGGTATATTAAAGTGCCTATATTTTATGGGTAAAGTATGATTTCATTCTTATGTATATATGAACTCATGTTTCCTTTCCATGTTTTTTTTATAACCCATACTGAGCTTTTTATGCTCATCCCAAGTTTTTTTTGATATGTTTTTCAGAGGTCAAGGGAAAGGTACATGATATGATGATAGTGTCAAGGAAGTGTCAAGAAATAATCCATGTTTTATTTTAAATATGTTTCCTTTGATGGGAATGACGAATACTATCTTTATGTAACCACTTTGTTTATATGTGGAATGTAATGCAAGTTTTATGATCTAATTCTCCAAAACTCTAAACCCGAAAAGATCCTCAATGTGTAATCTTGTAATAACTCAAGATTAAGTAAGGTTTAAGACTGGGGCCTTATAATTAAACTTACTTTTTCATGTCACAAACACTATCAAATACATTTTTTCTTCTTTTAAAATATCCAGGTGTTACATTATACCCCCTAAATAGATTACACACTCATAATTTAATCTTGATCTCCATAATCAAGGGGTTGACATTTGAAAATACCTTTTTTGGGGACCCACATAATAAGAATGGTTAATAAAATATCCTCTTAAATTAGAGAAAAGGAAGTATGAAGGTCATCTGGAATATTACATACTAGGTTTCCCAATAGGGAAATATTGGTGGCAAGTGAATATATGGATGTGAAAGAATAATATAAATAATTATAGATAGTGATAAAGACCATTGATCATAAGAAAGTGAATGATTAATGGAAAGTTAAGGACTTCATAACCATAAATCTATGATAAGTTGAATGAATATTTGATTCATTGGATATGAAGGTAATATAATTTTTTTTGTTTCAAGATCTTTTTTCTAGAGTTTATGGATTCTTTTACAATCATGAAAGAGAACACGAGAAAATATACTTACTATTTAATCATTTGGTTGTTTTTCTATAAATTTACACTTTATTTCTATAATGTAACAACCCAAGTGCCACACACTGATGCCCCAATCCAGACCACCACATGACCTCACGTGTGCCTCCCCATACACCAGAGGCTACTAACTAGTAGTGAGGGTCTAATATCAGTCATTGGGAGACTATATCATCTTTATTGGAGTAATACACTAGTGGAAATAAATATAAAATAACCAAATAATGATATAACATAACCAGAACAATCCAGTATCACAAGATAACCAAAAATGAAAATACAATATCAAAACCAAATAGTAGATATTAAATGCTAGAGTATGTGCCAGGTGCAAAAATACAACTCAAAAGTAAGGCAACTAAAAACTCCCAAGTGGGACCCAAACCACATCTGGTTCCCTCATCCATGATCCATATTGAATCAACCACATAACATAGGGCCTTTAACCTTATACTATCCTAAAAACATGAAATCTATTCAGGTACCGATCAAGAAGACCGAGTAGTGTGTGAGTACAACTCAGTAGGCCACCACTAACAACATCTAAAACAATATCCAATTAATAAAAAGTGTATGTATTTGTATAAATAAATAATTACAATTATTAATTAAACACCCATCACATTCTAAATTAATATTTATTTACCCACATAAACCCCCAGGTTCTCAAGAAAACCTGATCCACAATACCCGCTTCGACACATGTCAGAGTGTGAACCAAACCTCATATTCAATCACATTTTTTTTATATCACATGGTATTTAATTATAAATTTTAAGTCAATTAATAATATAGATAATTGGAACCATGGTCTAATGCCAAAATTTTGGGTCTAGGTCGCCATGCCTAGGTCCTCATGGGTTTTAGATGTAGTAGACAATGTCCCATATACAAATATCAATTTATCACTATGGGATCTTGACATAGTATAACTTACCCCACACATGAATATCACATAAAAGAAGGTATAAAAAATTCACATATATCATAATATTACATCAGACATGATTAATCATCATCAATCCTCTTACCACATTTCCCATCAAAATTTCCATTGTTTCATTCACAAAATAATTAATCCCATTTACCATTCTATATTCAAATAGTAAATTCAATAATTAATTGTACTAATTTCATAATCACGATATTTCAATAATTAATCCAACAATAAATTACCCCAATTCAATAATTTCACAATCTCAACAATTCTCATAAATTAAATTAACAATTAATTTATAAAATTAAATTATCTCAATAAACAATAATTAATTCAATAATTAATTATTCATCAAAACCCACAATTTCAATATTTTAATAATCAATTCAACAAATAATTATTCATTAAAAATTTAAAAATCTCAAAAAGATTCAAATTTTAATTTAATAATTAATTTATACAATTAAATAATCTCAATATGTCATAATTAATTCAATAATTAATTATTCAATTCATGATATCTTAATTGATTAATTCAACAAATAAATTAATTCAATTAATAAATATAATTTCTAAGAAACCCTAGAAATTATACAATTACATACACAAAATTGTAATCAAGACTTTGGAATTTTAATTATATACCACCTATATCAATTTGTTGATGAATGATCATGCAATGGAAATCCCGAAAATTTGAGTAACACAATGACATAGAATGAGATACAGATATAAAACACTAAATATATATTGAAAAAAATCCTTAAATTATAGATCATGATCTAATAAAAACAATAAGAACAACCCTTTTTAGGGTGGGAGAATAAATGAAGTGAAATTGGAAACCAAGCGGGATAGGATTCTCCTACTAGGAGTGGTGTAGATCTTTGATTCGGGATTAGAATCATAAATAATTGAGTTCAATAAGGCCTAGAATTTATCTATGAGGATTTGAAATCATGAGGAGATAAGATGGTCCAAGTTAGGGTTGAATAAGGTGAGTTTTGGGGATTCAGGTGATTTAAAATCTAATTTTTTGGTGAGTTAAAATATCTTAAACACTTTGTTAGGATGGGTCACATTGTTTTCCCTAATCATGCACCTTAACCATGTACCTCTTTTAGGGGTGGTGCATGGTTTGAGAAACTATACACCAGCTGTGCGAATCACCTCTATTTGGGTTCGTATGATTTGTTGGGCTAGGGCCCATGGTTTTCCCTAACCATGTGCCAGCCATGCACTACCCTCTTTCTTTCATTTTTCTAAAACTTTTCACCCAATCACTCCCCAAAGTAAATCCCAAACAAAAATTACTCAAAAAAAGGAAAAATATTACCGGAAATCAAGCCCGAGTAAACTCTAGAAAAGGTTAGGATCTTAAAATCTCCCCACCTTATAACAACTTGTCCTCAATATGTACTCTCAATCATCTCTAAGATTCCAAGTCAAAATGGTTGCGCCACTAAGCGCTCATATCTTATTATCTATCCCATTTTTCCTCTTTAACATGACCATGTTTCCACAATACAAAAACCATTGATAAAGTCATTCCCTGCAACAATTTCTCACTGCGATCCAACACACATATCAGATACTCCTCAAATGACACTCCTATCTAGAGATCAAAATAATCCATATCAATCATATGATGAGGGTTAGAGTGATACTTCCAAAGTTGTGACACATGGAAAACATCATTCATAACACTGTATTTCTAGGGAAGATCCAATCAGTACACCATCGGATTGATTCATTCTATAACCTCAAACGGTCTAACCAACATGGGCGCCAGCTTGAAATTTCTTAGTATCCTATAATGACGCAACTTGGGAAACAACATAAAGAATATATTATCACCCTCTGTAAACTCTAGGGGTTATAAAAATTTATCATCATACGACTACTGTCTACTCTGAGCTATATCCAGATGCTTCCAAATAAGTTCAACCCACTCTGATGTCTCCATAACAAGACTCAATACCAACAACTCTAACTCACATTCCTCTATCCAGCATAAAGAAGATATGCATGGCCTACCATAAAGCATGTTGTATAATGAAATTTTGATATTATCCAAATAACTATTTTGATAAGATAACTCCACCAATTATAGGTGCTTCTCCCAAGATCCACTGAATTCTAAAACACATGCTCACAAAATTTCCTTAATAACATGTATACTACACTCTGACTGCCCATATATACGTGGGTGGAAAGCCACACTCAAAAAAACTCGTTAACCAAGTTCCTTATTTAATCCCTTCCAAAAACGCAAAGTAAAACACGAGTCATGATCTAAAAATATAGCCTATGGCACTCTGTGTAGACAGACTATCTGTCAAAATAAAAATCTACCAACTTCTTTACTAATAAAATCTCCCATATATAAAAGAAATGTTTAACCATTATCAGTATGTCCAAAATAACAAAAATAACATCATTATTCTAAGGCTTCCTCAGGAGAACTACCAAAAATTCTATAGTCACATCATCTCACTTCCACTATAGAATGGGAAATGAATGTAGTAAACATTCCAGTCATTAATTCACCCCCTTCACCTGCTAATAGGTGTAGCCTCATCTCATGAACCCTTATATCTCCCTTTTAATGCCCGACCACCAAAAATTTCATCATATTCCATGGTACATTTTGGTCACACATGGATGTACCACCCAATTCAAGCCATGAAATTCCCACACCAACTCCTTCCACATAATCATAATCACAAAAATCCGATTCTTAACATATATGATCTTGTAGTCCTCTATCAAATACTCTAAAGGTGTATCCCTGCCTTCAAGGATTTCCCTCAAAGATAAATATTCTGGATCCTGATACTACATATCTATGATACTCTTCAAAAGTGTAGACTCTACTAAAGCTAATATCATAGACATCTACTCCTAATACTCATGAACCACGACATGAATCTCAACTAGTAGAGTCATCATCTTCCACTCATAACTAGAATTTTGTACAACACGAGTCTATGTTTTTATTCTTAAATAATAAACAACATAATTTCCTTTCCCATGAATACATTCTAGTTAAAAATAAAAATACTTCATATACTCAACCCATATCAACTTCCAAAATTCAAATCTCACAGTGATATTATACACCTTAATATTTTGTGATTGGTAAACACAATAAACTTTTTTCCCAATAGATAATTCCACTAACAATTAATATAATAAATCACTTTAGACATCTTGAGTCCATGCGTAGGGTAATTTCGGTCATGTGGCCTAAAATGTTGAGACATATACTATAAGGCCCCAGCCTTAAACCTTACTTAATATTGAATTAAATGAGTAATTCACATTGAGGATCTTTTCTGGTTTAGAGTTTTAGAAAATTAGATCTTAACTATTACATCGCCAAAGATTACAAAGTAGACACTTCTACTAAGTTTCCATAAAATAAAAACTCTTAAAAAGAAACATGCCTAGTTCCATGTTTTAGACAGCCTGACATTTCCTTGATCCCATCCTTGGCCCTATTCAACTTTATGTCTGGTGAAAAACATTTCAAATAAAACTTGGGATGAGCATAAAAAGCTCAGCAAGGGATACAAAAGAATGAAAACTGTTAGTTTTTCAATGCAACAAGTAAACCATGTATACTTTATCAAAGTAATACCTATCACCTTTAGGAAGTAGTAAAAACTATCCACTGAATAAAATATCATTACTTACCATTTTGTAACCCAAAAGATTACCATAAAACTCATATAAAGAACACATAACATATAAAGGTAACTTGGGACATAAACATACTTAAATGGAATACGGTCGACTTCCACACATACTTAATGGAATAGCCATATGGCCGACTTCCATACCCCAGGCATTGGAGGTTATAGCGTAACCACCCGTCCTGGTATTCACGGCACCACCTGTCATACGGTTTATCACGTAACCACCCGTAAAATATCTAAGTACCATCATTACAGATAAAATATTAAAAATATAAACATTTCAATAACAACATTTCATTTTTAGTCAAAATAAGTACTTCCAAGATATTGAATTAATCAATCCATTTTCGAAAATCATTTAAAAGAGATTTTTGAATCAAAGTGTCTCATACCACTTTGATGCTTTTATTGGAATTATAATTTTAAAACATTAATGCCCATATAAATAAATACTGAAAACCATTTTAAAAACATGGACATTAAAGATAAAGAATTAGAATAATAAATCTTTAAAACATTTAAAACGATATTTTTGTTAAACAGTTTTTAACAAAATGAGAGACTCTTGAATACAAATAATTGCGGAAAAACATTTAATCCAAACTTTATAATATCATGATAATAAAGGTATTCATGATATATTATGTCAATGGACATTATACACACCGTATATGAGTGAATTGGTGCATAACAGCAATGAAGTCTCAAAAGAAATGTAAAATGAGATGAAATCCATTATAAAGAAGGTATCCTTAAATTAAGGATAAATCAATCTCATAATTATGTGTGAAAAATATAAATACACCCAATATAAGTGGATATTAGGTGTAAAACAATCAAAGGTAATTCACACATATTCAAAGGATGACATATTCAATAACTACATGTTGAACCCAAAGAAATCGAAATTGGGTTAAGAAGTTCCCTTGGTAAAATTCGACAGCCTAACGGCGTCACATAAAATTTTAAAAAAAGGGTTCATGAGAGAGATAAAGGGGATATCATCACATGGACATAAAATTTACATAAATAAGGATATATAATAAAATATCCCAACATAATAGTATGTGAATTAAAAGACATAACAAAAGAAGTCTTTAAAAAAAGGAGGGTGAAAGGTCCCCTTACCGAGTTGGGTAACTTTCAAAAAGTACACCCCATGGAAGAAGGTTCATACAATGAAGATGTAAATATCCATAAATGAAATTATACTACACAAAGTGTATAATAATGGGCAGTACATACACCACTCAATGTAAATAGTGGAAAATGTAACATAAATGTCACGGGAATAAAAGTGAGATGAAAAATCCCTTACGAAAACTCTGCAGCCTAACGACGCCACTTAAAACTTCAAGAAATGGATTTATGAGATCAAATAGGGTATCCCATAATATGAACATAAAAAGTAAAGTATGAGGAATATAAAATAACATCCCAAAACATAATAAAGATGGTATTAAAAGAAATGACATAAAAAAGAGTACTTAAAAAGAAAGAGAGAGGTTGGATCCCTTACCTCGGGTCCGACTTGACTCGACCGTTCTTTAACATCCTAAATAATAAACTTGAGTTAATTTAAACTTTCTTAAGAACCTTTTTCAAGTTAATTATTCCTTTTATATCACTTATTTCCATGTTATAAGCATTATGTAATCATTTAAGTTAACAATTTTTGTTTTGTCGATATTTGGTTCTTTAGTCGAAAGTGGACTTCTTACAATTACATGTTGTTTGTGTGGTCAAAGTTTAATTATATCCAGAATGATATTCATGATTTGGATATCATATATATAATATATATCTATAATATACAAGTATTTATAATATTACATGATCATTTAGAGGTAATAAATGAAAATCACAGTTCATGGAGACGGTAAGTCGTACGTACGCATGAACACTACTTTCATTTCTATGTAATATTAATGGAATTAAAACCAAATGAGAGGTTTGTATATTTTAATTCCAGAATTATATTAATCATTTATATGAAACATACATAATTTATAATAACTTTAAATCCATCCTTTATACATCCCACATATGGCATTAACGAATCAAATCACTTTGAGGGGGCGGTAGTCCGCACTTCCTAAAATGAAATTATCGTGTTTACCCACAATGGAAACCATAAAGGTATGCCAAAAAAGAAAAATAAATAAGCTTAAGTAAAATATAAACATATTATATATCATATATAAATATAGTGACATCTTAATGGCCACCTTTGAAGGTGTTATATGAGTGTTGAACAATCATCGTTTCGTGAGACAGAAATTCGCCATCCACAGAAACAGTATGTTCTTTAACCATTAGATGTGGATGTGAGTAAGTGTAGCTAGAATGCTTCTTATAACAAAATCCTAGTATTTTGAAGATACTGGATTTGTTACAAAAGAAAATAATAAAATGAATTTAGGGGGTTGGAGAAGCAAAATAAAACAAAAGAACACAAGAGAGGACACTACCTTTAAATCGGGTTACTCTCTTTGATTTGTGCTCAAAGGCTTCCTTGGAAAGGATTCTGCCCAAAGTCAGACTTCAATGATTAATAGAGGGATTTTGAGAGATTAAATGGTTAGGGGTTGGCCGATCCAAAGGCTTGAGAGGTGTGTGTAAGGTAGTAGAGTTGGGGGCCTTTTATAAGAGGAGAGGAGGGGCACTCTTGGAAAGTAAGGAAATGTTACTTTATTTTAGAATGCATTTAGGATTTTAAAGGTCCCACATTGATGGGTTTCTAGGATAAGGTGATAAGGGTTCTAAATCCACTAAACCAATATGTTTTGGGCATATGTAGGTCTTAGATTTTACATTATCTTTCCATTTTATTTAAATCGTGAAATAATGCGGTAATCGATGCATCATCATGGTGTCATAAATAATTTAATTTTGTTAATGTCTAAAAATTATAAAAAAATACTATGATGTATAAAATCTTTTTAGATTTCCAAATAATATTTATAGTAAAACATATGACTTGTATAACCCCATATAAAAATTGTTTTAGTAAAACAACACATGTTTGTGACATTTTAATTTTAACATTAAATAAAAAGGTATTAATGTCATTTTCCTACCAAAGTGGCTACATGGGGTCCCCAAGTTGACACGTGGATTGTCTTGGTTGGACATGACACATCCAATGAGGGTAGGACATGTGTCTAGGTCATTTTATATTATTAAAAAATTATTTTCACCTTAAATTACACTAATTACCTCTAATCGCGATTAATAAACTTAAAAGTTACTATTCACCAAAAAATTATTTTAATCCCATTGAACCACATTTTACTTCTTAATGACAACCATTTATGTAGGATTTTTGAAATTCAAATCACAGAAGTGGTAAAGTTCCATTTAAACGAAAAATCAGTTTCTTTAACTACCACTTAGTGGTTTCACTGTTTATCAAAAATTGAATTTTTCTAGAAAAATACCAAAAATTCACCCTAAGCTATATTTGATATTCCAAATTCAAAAATGATGTCTATTTTAAAAAATTAAAAACATATAAGTTACATTAATTAATTTAATAATTAATCCATGCTGTTAGAGAAAATATCGTGTTTTTATGAAACAATAAGTATTAAATGATTGACACTAGTTTAAGTGCAATTTCAAGATGAGATTAATTCCAACGACCACTATTGGATTAAATGGTAAAAAAATATATTCTAATTTCACTTTGAAGCCAATTAAAAAGATAATCTAATAATATAAATAAATTATATTAAAAATATGTTTTGAATTAAAATACAACATTTTTCACTATTCATTAAAAAATGAACTTTATCAGAAAAATACCAAAAATTTACACAAAGTAAATTTTGATGTCCCGATTATAAAAAAGAATTTTATTTTGTCAAATATAACACATAAAAATTTCAAAAAGTGGATTTAAAAGAGGTTCTCCATCAAAAGGCGGTTAATCGACCTTTTAAAGAATATTAGAATATTTACGCTTAAAATTGGATTCATTCACATTTTAAGCCTCTGACATTTATTGGATAAAATTAAAAATATTTGACAAACATATATAATAATTTTGTAGTTAGTTCCGTTCATTCATGCCATTACAATGACTAGGCGTTATCTACAATTTAAAATAATATTATTTTATTATTAGATTGAAACGTAAGATTCCCAAGAAACTTGTTGTTGCGTATTGGGTACGCCATCAAGCATAGTGTCCCCTTTAAAGTTATATTAATATTTTATTCAAAAATATGGATAAATGTGAAAATTTCATATTCTTTATTTACCTGAGTTGTTACATCCTTCCTCCCTTTTTGGAATTGCGTCCTCACAATTTTAAAATTGGGCATGGAAACTTCATTGAAAATCCCACATCGGAACAAGAGTCAGTAAAACAATCAATTTAAAATAAAGAAAGAGAAGTACAAAGGTCACCCGAGTTAACCCATACTAGGATTCCAAGTATGAAAATATAAACATGAAGGAAAAAACAAAGGGTCATGTTCTGATGGAGAGTGATAGTAAACATGTCTAGGAGAAAGTTAACCATAAGAAAATCACAGACTTGTGATGGGTTAAACGGTATTCGATTCCCCAGTAGGAAAAGTTAACAGAAAAAAAAACTTTGTTTTAAGTTACTATTTATTGAGGAATTTATTTTTGAGCTTAGCTAAATCATAATGAAACATACTTACTTGTCACGTAGACTCTAAACTTTTACTAGATTCCTTAATCAAACTCATATTCTCTCCAAAAGACGAGTATTTAGGAAGACTTGTTCGCATTATGAGTACTATAGTCAACTTCTTGAGAATCATCTAATCCAAAAAGAAGAACTATATATTTCCCATGTCATTAGACAAATCCAAAACCAAAATTGTTAATATGAGATCAGATAATCCACAAAATTATAATCCTTTATCAAAATAAAATCTATTCTTAATCTCCAAAATTTGTCAAAAAAAACCAAAGATCAATGAAGACCATTAAATAAACTATTGTCCATAAAATTCTTCAAAGTAAACCAAACTAAGATTGATACCCAAATAATTGAAGGATTTAATCACATAGTCTTCCAAGGTACAAATTAACTTTTATCTCCAAATAACATCAGTTGCTCTTAAATTCTCATATTGAAAAGTAATTAACCTAATCGCACATCCTCGATGATAGGTTAATCATTTCCATAGATAACCCAAAATAAACTTACTCTTGATTCCTAAAATCATCTAACTAAAAATAATTAGTCAAACTAACCAGGGACTTCACGTAGTCCAGTGGTAGGTGATAAATACCAGTCGCACTTTGGTTGTGGGTTCGATTCCCACAAATTTGTCTGACGCGACGGGTTGTCGCACGGTCTGCGTGTTGTCCTTTTTCTAAAACTATATATTTCTTAAAAAATTCCCCAAAACGAGATAAAATCTTCAAAAATAATCATAACATAATTTAACCTCAATTTTCTCTCATGCCTTTCACTTTCCATCATAACATATAGTAACCCATAATTACCTCAAAAGTAAGGATCATATAAACCCAAAAGGTTCTTTATAACTATGTCCCCAAAAGAACAGATAACTATTCCTTGAATAAAATTTTCATATATCAAACATCAGGGTTACACATACTATAAAAAGTCTTCTAATGTAACCCCATCATCAAAAGAGACTTAATACTCTTAAGAATTTCACCATAACTCATGAAGCCCTTATATGTTGACTTCTTACTCATTCAACATTCTTCATGATCCATTAACCATTCCTTTCCAACTTATTCTGAAATACTTCTTTCCTACAAACAAAATCATGAATCATATCCTAAGATTCCAAAATAGGAAAACAAATGTTATGAAATAATCCATACCTTTGATTGGTCATTTTCAATTTCTTCATCCTCAATCGGAATGGAAATAGGTATTGGTAGACGAATATTTGTACGATCTTGGTGTTCCCATTCCTGAAACTTCTTCATAGGACATGCGTTTTCATAATTACCATGCACACCACATTTAAAACATTCAATGTATCCCTCAGAAAGAACTTCTTTCCCTTTCCTCGAGTCAACTAGATGCTTCCTTTTTCCATGGCAGGTTCCTGCTTTATGACCTTCATTTCCACATCTATAGCATAATTCTATCCCTTTGAAACATTTTCCTAGGTGTTTCTTTCCACATCTTTGACACATAGGTTTTTGAACACACTTACCTTTATGATTATTACTTGTAGTTCCGTAGGGATTTTTTTCTCGCATATATGACGCCTTATAGAAATCACCAAAGTTTAGGTGGTCAATCATGACTCCAGATAGTTGGTTGAGGATAAACACAAGAGTTCTCATTGCAGCTCCCATATAATTCAGTTGCTCACTCAGAAAACTGTCACAGTTTCCTTCACATCCACTGTTACATTGCTGCCTGCTAGATCCAGCCATTTACTAAAACCAAAAAGGTCAGTGTGAGTATATCAACAAAACCATCATATACTAATGAGGAAGATAAACACTAAGATATACTTACTCATTCAGTTTATCTAAAACTAGGACTCTTTCTGAAATCGGAACCATTATGGTAATGTCACTTATGCTTAAGGAATACTCTAACCTCTAAAGTTATCTAAACCGACCTCTGATACCAACTATAAGGCCCCGACCTTAAACCTTACTTAATATTGAATTAAATGAGTAATTCACATTGAGGATATTTTCAGGTTTAGAGCTTTAGAGAATTAGATCTTAACTATTACATCTCCAAAGATTACAAAGTAGACACTTCTACTAAGTTTCTATAAAATAAAAACTCTTAAAAAGAAACATGTCTAGTTCCATGTTTTAGACAGCCTGACATTTCCTTGATCCCATCCTTGGCCATATTCAACTTTATGTCCTGTGAAAAACATTTCAAAAAAACTTGGGATGAGTATAAAAAGCTCAGCAAGGGATACAAAAATAATAAAAACTGTTAGTTTTTCAATGCAACAAGTAAACCATGTATACTTTATCAAAGTAATACCTTTCACCTTTAGGAAGTAGTAAAAACTCTTCACTAAATAAAATATCATTACTTACCATTTTGTAACCCAAAAGATTACCATAAAACCCATATAAAGAACACATAACATATAAAGGTAACTTGGGACATAAACATACTTAAATGGAATAACCATACGGTCGACTTCCACACATACTTAATGGAATATCCATACAGCAGACTTCCATACCTAGTGCATTGGAGGTTATAACGTAACCACCCATCCTGGTATTCACGGCACCACCCGTCATACGGTTTATCACGTAACCACCCATAAAATATCCAAGTACCATCATTACACATAAAATATTGAAAATATAAACATTTCAATAACAACATTTCATTTTCAGTCAAAATAAGTAATTCCAAGATATTGAATTAATCAATCCATTTTCAAAAATCATTTAAAAGAGATTTTTGAATCAAAGTGTCCCATACCACTTTGAAGCTTTTATTGGAATTATAATTTTAAAACATAAATGCCTATATAAATAAATACTTAAAACCATTTTGAAAACATGGACATTAAAGATAATGATTTAGAATAATAAATCTTTAAAACATTTAAAACGATATTTTTGTTAAAGTGTTTTTAATAAAATAAGAGACTCTTGAATACAAATAATTGTGGAATAACATTTAATTTGAACTTTATAATGTCATGAGAATAAAGGGATTCATGATATATTATGTCAATGGACATTATACACACCATATATGAGTGAATTGGTTCATAACAACAATGAAGTCTCAAAAGAAATGTAAAATGAGATGAAATCCATTATAAAGAAGGTATCCTTAAATTAAGGATAAATCAATCTCATAATTATGTGTGAAAAATATAAATACACCCAATATAAGTGGATATTAAGGGTAAAACAATCAAAGGTCATTAACACATGTTCAAAGTATGACATATTCAATAACTACATTTTGAACCCAAAGAAATCGAAATTGGGTTAAGAGGTTCCATTGGTAAAATTCGACAGCCTAACGGCGTCACATGAAATTTTACAAAAAGGGTTGATGAGAGAGATAAAGGGGATCTCATCACTTGGACATAAAATTTACATGAATATGTATATAGAATAACATATCCCAACATAATATTATGTGAATTAAAAGACATAACAAAAGTAGTCTTTTAAAAAAAAGGAGGGTGAAAGGTCCCCTTACCGAGTTGGGTAACTTTCGAAAAGTACACCCCATGGAAGAAGGGTCATACAATGAAGATGTAAATACCCATAAATGAAATTATACTAAAAAAAGTGTATAATATTGGGCAGTACATAAACCAATCAAAGGAAATAGTGGCAAACATAACATAAATGTCACGGGAATAAAAGTGAGATAAAAAATCCCTTACGAAAAATCGCCAGCCTAACGGCGCCACTTAAAACATCCAAAAATGGATTTATGAGATCAAATAGGGTATCCCATAATATGAACAAAAAAATTAAAGTATTAGAAATATAAAATAACATCCCCAAACATAAGAAATATAGGCTTAAAAGAAATGACATAAAAGAGAGTACTTAAAAAGAAAGAGAGAGGTTGGATCCCTTACCTCGGGTCCGACTTGACCCGGTCGTTCTTTAACGTACTGAATAATAAACTTGAGTTAATTTCCACTTGATTATGAACCTTTTTCAAGTTAATTATTCCTTTTATATCACTTATTTCCATGTTATAATCATTATGTAATCATTTAAGTTAATAATTTTTGTTTTTTCGATATTTGGTTCTTAAGTCGAAAGTGGACTTCTTACAATTACATGTTGTTCGTGTGTTCAAAGGTTCATTATATCCAGAATGATATTCATGATTTGGATATCATATATATCATATATATCCAGAATATATAAGTATTTATAATATTACATGATCATTTAGAGGTAATAAATGTAATGCACTGTTCATGGAGGCGGTAAGCCATACGTACGCATGGACGCTACTTTCATTTCTATGTCAAATTAATGGAATTAAAACCAAATTAGAGGTATGTATATTTTAATTCCAGAATTATATTCATCATTTATATGTAAAATAAATAATATATAATAACATTAAATTCATCCTCTATACATCCCACATATGGCATTAACGAATCAAATCACTTTGAGGGGGTGGTAGTCCGCACTTCCTAAAATGAAATTATCGTGTTTACCCACAATGGAAACCATAAAGGTGTGCCAAAAAAGAAAAATAAAGAAGATTAAGTAAAATATAAACATATTATATATCATATATAAATATAGTGAAATCTTAATGGCCGCCTTTGAAGGTGTTATATAAGTGTTGAACAATCATCGTTTCGGGAGGCAGAAATTCGCCATCCACAGAAATAGTATGTTCTTTAACCATTAGATGTAGGTGTGTGTAAGTGTAGCTCGAATTCTTCTTATAACAACATCATATTATATTTAAGATACTGGAGTTATTACAAAAGAAAAGAATAAAATGAGTTATGGGGTTGGAGAAGCAAAATAAAACAAAAGAACACAAGAGAGGACACTACCTTTAAATCGGGTAACTCTCTTTGATTTGAGCTCAATGGCTTCCTTGGAAAGGATTATGCCCAAAGTGAGGCATCAAAGATTAATATAGGGATGTTGAGAGATGAAATGGTCAGGGTTTGTCCGAGCCAAAGTCTTGAGAGGTGTGTGTAAGGTGGTAGAGGTGGGGGCCTTTTATAAGAGGAGAGGAGGGGCACTCATGGAAAGTAAGGAAATGTTACTTTATTTTAGAATGAGTTTCGGATTTTAAAGGTCCCAAATTGATGTGTTTCGAGGATAAGGTGATAAGGTTTTGAAATAAACTCATCCAATATGTTTTGTGAATGTGTAGGGATTAGAGTTTACATTATCTTTCCATTTTATTTAAATCGTTAAATAATGAGGTAATCGCTGCATCATCATGGTGTCATAAATAATTTAATTTAGTTAATGTCTAAAAATTATACAAAATACTATGATGTAGGAAATCTTTTTATCTTTCCAAATAATATTTATAGTAAAACATATGACTTGTATAACCCCATATAAAAATTGTTTTAGTAAAACAACACATGTTTGTGACATTTTAATTTTAACATTAAATAAAAAGGTATTAATGTGATTTTCCTACCAAAGTGGCGCCATGGGGTCCCCATGTTGACCCATGGATTGTATTGGTCGGCCATGACACATCCAATGAGGGTAGGACATGTGTCTAGGTCATTTTATATTATTAAAACATTATTTTTTCCTTAAATTACACTAATTACCTCTAATCACGATTAATAAACTTAAAAGTTACTATTCACCAAAAAATTATTTTAATCCCATTGAACCACAATTTACTTCTTAATGACAACCATGTATGTCGGATTTTTTAAATTCAAATCACATAAGTGGTAAAGTTTCATTTAAATGAAAAATTAGTTTCTTTAACTACCACTTAGTGGTTTCACTATTCATCAAAAATTGAAGTTTTCCAGAAAATTACCAAAAATTCACCCTAAGTTATATTTGATATTCCTAATTCACAAATGATGACTATTTTAAAAAATTAAAAACATATAAGTTACATTAATTAATTTAATAATTAATTCCCGCTGTCAAAGCAAATAGCGTGTTTTTATGAAACAATAAGTATTAAACGATTGACACTAGTTTAAGTCCAATTTCAAGATGAAATTAATTCCAACGACCACAATTGGATTAAATGGTAAAAATATATTCTAATTTCACTTTGAATCCAATTCAAAAGATAATCTAATTATATAAATAAATTAGATTAAAAAGAGGTTTTGAATTAAAATACAACATTTTTCACTATTCATTAAAAAATGAACTTTATCGGAAAAATACCAAAAATTTACACAAAGTAAATTTTGATGTCCCGATTCTAAAAAGGAATTTTATTTTGTCAAATATAACACATAAAATTGTCAAAAAGTGGATTTAAAAGAGGTTATTCATCAAAAGACGGTTAATCGACCTTTTAAAGAATATTAGAATATTTACGCTTAAAATTGGATTCATTCACATTTTAAGCCTCTAACATTTATTGGATAAAAGTAAAAATATTTGATAAAAAATATATAATCATTTTGTAGTTAGTTCCGTTCATTTCCACCATTACAATGACTAGGCATTAACTACAATTTAAAATAATATTATTTTATTATTAGATTGCAACATAAGATTCCCAAGAAACTTGTTGTTGCGTATTGGGTATGCCATCGAGCATAGCGTCCCCTTTAAAGTTATATTAATATTTTATTCACAAATATGGATAAATGTGAAAATGTCATATTCTTTATTTACCTGGGGTGTTACATATACACCAAAACTCAATCTACCTATATCAAAAATTCACCACTCCATTTTCCAGAAGAATCACAACACATTGTATACTCCTCACCTGGCTCAGTTAGGATCATGATTGGTGCTGATGTCAAAAATTTATTCAAATCCAGGAAATAATTCTCCCAAGATTCCAACCATTAAAACATTATCCCTTTCTTCGACAAGCCTGAAACTGGGCTGTGAAATGGGAGAAGTCTTGGATGAACCTCCTATAATATTCAGCTAAACCAAAAAAGATACGGAAATCAAATATTCTCTTGGGATGTTCCCAAGAAACAACTGCGAGAACTTTTTCTGAATCCAGAGACACACTGTCCTTTGAGATGATGTGACCCAAGAAGTGTATCTGATCAATCCAAAATCGAAACATAGATAACTTGATATATATATGATTCTCTCTCAGTGTACTAAAGATGATGTCAAGATATTGGGAATGATTTTCATGAGTCTTGGAGTACATTAAGATTCCATCCATAAAAACTTCCACAAACTGATCCATGTATGAATGGAAAATTTAGTTCATCATGTACATAAACACAACTTGTGCATTTTTTATCCCAAACAGAATTACGATAAAATGATACCTTGCTATCATGTCAAAAATGTAAATTATATAATCTCCCCTCAACTAGTCAAATAGACCATCGATACATGGAAGAGGATACTGATTCTTCACAGTTATCTGGTTCTAATTTTGGTAATTGACACACAAGCGCAAGGTCCCAACATTCTTATTATAAAAAAACTGGAGAACCCCAAGGCAATGTACCTGGAAAGATAAATCCCTTATATTTCAAATTTTCTAACTGATTCTTGAGTTCTTAAATCTCTTTTGGCACCATTATGTATGGTGGAATAAAAACTGGATCCACCCCAACAATGAGGTCAAAAGTGAATTCCACTTCTCTCTGGTGGAAGCCCTGAGAACTCTTTAAGAAACACATATTGAAACCAATCCCCTATAGGTGGAAATATATCCTTCTTTACACCACCATCGTCCATCAATAGACTAGAAACATGGGTTGTGATCTCTACCAATTGTTGAGTAATTGTCCAAGCTTAGACTATCTAGATATCCCACTCTCCATAATGAACATTATTTTCACCCTTAGGAGATGTAAATGGCCCTATCCTATGGTAACAATAAAAATGGGATCTGTATGTTACTAACTAGTCCATACCCAAAATTAGGCTAAAGCCTGACATATCATGGACGTAAATATCCAATATAAGATACTCAAAATTAGGTTGAATCTTGGAATATCAAGGATGTAAAGAGCCAATAGAAAATGATACTATCCAACCTTGACAGAAAACCCCTATAACAAGGAGATGTCTTCAGACCGCATTACTAACGGTATGTCTATCGTCAACACCCCACTCATGAAATCCACCACCAGGATTAAACCATTTAAAAGTTGTGAAAAAATAAAAGAATGAGAGGCACCAATATCAAATAAAGAACTAGATAGATTAGATGATACAAGAATAGTACCTCTCACTTTCGATGGTCTATCCTCACTATCCACAAGTGTAGGATGAATGGTATATAAATTTCCTACCCCTATTCCATATGATATAGTTTGAGTACCTTATTATGAACTACTATTTTGATTTGATAACTCTTTACCTGAAGATCCACACCCTATACCTCTACTAACACGACCAGTAGAACTCTAGCTATTAGATTGATATGGTACAAAAGACACCCTTCCCACACTTTGGTTCTTCCTAGATCCTCCATTTCTATTAATATGTTATGGGTTCCTGTAATTTTTTTTGTAGATGTCCCATATTTCCATAGGCTCAGGAATGGATTTTTTTGGGGTACAATATATGGAAGTGTCTTAACCTACCACACTAGTGAAATATCACTTGAGTAAGTTCCTATGTAATTGACCCCTCCTTCGGTCTGCTTTTATTTCCACTACTCTAGATAACAAAATTTTATTGTTGATTTATGCTCTCAGATTTCATACATCCTATACATTGACCAGAGACCACCTTCCCTCCCATGTAGGCCTCCTTTAGGTTCCCCTCAGATATGAGAGCCTGATTTACCACCTCTGAAAACTTCTTCCACCGGAAGATGTTTACCTGATACTTAATTTCACATTTAATCCCATCCGAAAACTATTTCACCATAGTAGCCTCATATCCCACCAACATTGGAGAAAATAGTTTTTTTAAAGAAACTAGTGTATTCAAACATGGACATAGTTCCCTGAGTAAACCATATAAACTCTACTTCTCTCTCCTGCCTCAAAGTCTCTAGAAAAAAGTGCTCCAAGAAATTTTCATAAAAGCCCTTCCACTCCATAGTCTCTAGCTATCCTTCCCGAGTTTGGATGTCTCACCATAGATTTTCCTAATCACGTAACATATAGGAAACCAATTTGACTTTTCTAATAGTAGGAGTCTCCAAGTGGTCAAGTACGGTCTGGATGGACTGAATCCAGAACTTAGCTTCCTCAGGTCCACCCTCTCTAGTAAAATTCATAATGTAATACAACTGGAACAACCTTGTCAAATCAGACATGCTTTTCACAACCCACCCAATGTCTCTTTCCATGAATTTCATGAAGCAAGAAATGTTGTATCAGAATTGCTTCACAACTTCCCCAAATGATACTATTGGTGACTCAGGTTCCACCATTGGAGGATCATCCACCACCATGTCCTCCGGTCATCCTCTCAATAAGAATCATCATGGAGGTATATATCTACATTTCCAAACACACATCTCAGAACACATAACAACACATTATTACATTTAAGAAAAAATCAAAACACAATAAGACACAAAAAGTATTTTTCCCAAGCCCCACCACACGGTAAAAACCGCAGTGCTATCACTACCCTTAACCATCCTACAACTAGTTCAGGGCTAGAAAAAGGGTAAAATCAGTCTAATTTTCAATTTTATCATTATAAAACCATTAATTAACATCTTAAATAATTTTTAAAAATTTTAAGTTCATATTAGGAACTTTTTTATTTAAAACACACAAGTATAGAAAAACATTTCATGTTTAAAAACATACCCAAAACCTATTTTCCTATGCATACCAAAAATGATGCATGTCAAAAAATAATCATGAGTACCTAGAAGGATGCATGAAATCTAAACACTCATGCCCTATTGGGACATGATTAAAATATCTACAAACCTTTTAAACAATAATCAAATCAAACAACAAGTGCATCACCCAAGGTGAAATAACGTCCAACTGTAACAGAAAATAGCAATAACAAAAATACCACCCTGGGTACTTCGGTTCTCCATCGTACATGGGTCAACTACTCCCAAAACCTAAATCTTCCGAGTTTTATAACTTCATTTACCAAATATTAATACAAAATTAAAGAATAAAAACTAATCTGATACCACTTTATAATGTCTCGAACATGGTGCCACACACCGGTGCCACACACCGGTGCCCCGAGCTAGACAACCACATGACCTCAAATAAACCTCCCCCTATTCGATAGGCTATTGACTAGTAAATAGGGTCTAATAATAGTCATGAGGAGACTACACTCTCTTTATCAAATTAATACACCAAAAAAATAAATAGATAATAACCAAATAATCATATAAAATAACAAGAACAATCCAATATCACAGGATAACAAAAACTAGAAATAAAATATCAAAACCAAATAGTAGATATGAAATTATAGAGTAAGTGCCATGTTAAAAGATCAAAATCAAAATTTAAGACACTGAAAACTCCCAAGATGGTCTCAAACCACATCTAGTTCCCTCATCTATGATCCATCCAGACTCATCCACCCAATAAAGGTCCTTTTCCCTTATCCTGTCTAGCAATTGGAAATATATTCTGGTACCGATCAAGATACCTGAGGTGGGTATGAGTAAAACTGATTAAGAAACTACTAACATTACCTAAAAAATATCCGGTCAATAAAATGTTTATATAGTTGTATAAAGAAATAATTAAAAATATTATGTAAATATTAATCACATTATCAAATTAATCATTATTTAACCACATAAATCCCTAGGTTCCTAAGGACACCAAAACCACAATACCTGATTCGGTCTATTCTGAAGTGTAAACCAAAAATCATATTAAATAAAAAAATTATTATTTCACAAGGTATGTCATTGTCTATTTCAAATAAATTCATAATATAACTAATTAAAACCATGTTCCAATTCAAACATTTTGGGTCTTGGTCACCATTCCTAGGACCCCGTGGGCTACTGATGCAGTAGACCATGTATCACACATGAATATAAATTTATCACTACTATATTTTGATGTAGTAGGCCTTATCACACACATGAATATGAATTTATCACTATGGAATTTTGATGTAGTGTGCATTTTCTAACACATAAATATCACATAATCACATGTATCAAGAATTAATATATATCATAATATTACATTAGACATGATTAATCAACATCAATCCTCTTACCAAATTTCCCCTCAAAAATAAAATTAATTAATTCATAAATTAATTAATCCCATTTACCATTAAATATTATAACAATTAATTAAATAATTAATTGTCCTATTTTCATAATAACAATATCTTAATAATTAATTAAAAAATTATTTACTCTAATTCAACAATTTTAAAATTTCAACAATTCTTATAAATTAATTAAACAATTAATTTATATAATTAAATAATCTCAATATAACCTAATTAATTCATCAATTAATTATTCCTCAAAACCAACAATTTTAATATTCCAATAATCAATTCATCAATTGATTATTCAATCAAAAATTTCAAAATCTCAATAATTCTCATAAATTAATTAAATAATTAATTTATACAATTAAATAATCTCAATATTCCATAATTAATTAAATAATTAATTATTTAATTTAGGATCTCTTGATTAATTAATTCTTCAAAAAATTTAATTCAATTGAAGAATATAATTTTCATGAAACCATAGAAATTCAAAAAATTCCTACACATAATTTCAATCATGACTTTGGGATTTGAAATATATACCAATTACCTCAGTTTTTTAATGAACGGTCACCCAATCAAAATCCCCAAAATTTGAGCGACACAAAAACATAGAATGAGATCTATATCTAAAAACCTAAATCAAGATAAAAAATCAATATCCGTTAATTATAGACCTAGGTGCACAATCCTATATCTAGATCTAATGAAAAGAGGAAGAACAGCCCTTTCTAGTATGGGAGAAAAAAGGAAGAGGAACGAGAAACTGAGAAGAATGAGATTATCTTACTTTGATGGGTTAAGATCTTTTATATAGGCTTCAAATCATGATTAATATATGTAGAGAAGGCATAGAATCCATTCAGGAGGCTCTAAAATCCTAATAATATGAGTCGGTATGAGTTAGGGTTGAATAGGGTGTGTTTTTGGGGTTTGGGTGATTTAAAATCTAATTTATGAGTGAATTAAGAAATTGTGTATGATTTACTAGAAAGGGGAACATGGTTTTCCATAACTATGCGCCTTACCCATGAACCTCTTTTAGGGGTTGCACAATTTCTCTTTTTTTGGGTGCACATTTTGATAAACTGTTTACCATCCATGTGAATACCCTCTGTTTGGGTTCATACGGTTTGCTGGGCTACGGTGCACAGATTTCCCTAACCATGCACCAACCATGCACTACCTCTTTCTTCAATTTTTCTTAAAATTTTCACCCAAACACACCCCAAAGTAAATCCTAAACAAAGATTAATCAACACAATCAAAAAGTGTACCTAAAAAAATCTTGACTCATCTTCAGAAAAGGTTGGGATCTCACAATTTATCACTCTAAAAAATGAATATCCAATATGATTTTTATGCATGAAGAACTAAAATTAACTTTTAATGGATCATTAGATATTTCAAAGAGTGGTAAGTCATTCTGTATGTCTATAAATATTTCTTGAAGCCAAATATTATAGCATGAGTCATCTTATATAATACATTAATATCTAAACCTCAATGGTAACACTCAAAGTTAAAATTAATCCTTTCTATATATGATATATTAACTAAAACATCACATAGGCCAGTGGTATTTACTACACCCATATCTCTATTTGGTTGTGGGTTCAATCCCTGTGGCCTCTCCAAATACGATAGGTTTTCACCCATCATATGGGTTATAATTTTTCTAATACTATATTATCATATTTACATTCACTTTACCAAAGTTTAAAAACCCCCAACTACTTCAAAATAAAAGATAACATAAACCCAAAATGATACCCATACCTTTAAAATTATTCCCAAAAAATGTAAAGGAGTTATTCCTTAAATAACCTTTTCACTAAAACATATACTAAACCAATGGGTTGTATTCCCATAATTGTCTCCCAAAATATCCTTAATGTTTTTAAACTACCATCACATAAAACCTAAAAAGGGGTGTTTAAGACTTTGAACTTATGATAAACCTTAAACTCAAAATCCCATGATGGTATCCATAAATCGTAAATTAATAAAGACATATATTCTTCTAAAATTAAACACATTCCTTAGATGATTCATGATTATTATAACCAAAATACAACTGATAAAAATGATTCTACAATTTAATTATTGAATCCCAATATATAAATTCCTCAAACCTTTTAATTCAACATATGTCCTGCCTTGTTCTAACTTTCAACCTTTAGAAGAGGGCATTAACTCATATAATGTCCAGGTTCCCCATATTTAATACAATGACATATAAATGGATCTCTAAGTTGAAATTTATTTCCTTTTATCATACTCTGTATTTTTCCTTGTAAATTCCTTGCTTTATGCCCTTCCTTCCCACACAGAAAACATTTTCCCATTACATTGATACACTTTATTGGATGTATTTTCAACAATTATAACATGATGTAAATTTATAATTTTTACCCCATAGTCTCAATAACTCAATATCTTATAAAACTCCATCATTCTTTTCTTTGGTAAGACTAAGAGTTAGTTAAGGTATATGTTTTTAATCATGTATTGGGATAACTAATTTGGAATAATCATGATATTATTCACACTAGTCATTATCCCATTTGGTTTCACATAGTAACCACATTATCCTTCATATACAATGTTAACACGATTTCTTCAGGTTTCATCCATTTATTAGAACCAAAGATCATACCGTGAGAAACAATAATCATAGTGGGAAAACCATATAATCATTTATAGGATACCTGAATCATGAAAACTAATTTTCAATCGAAGAAACCTTAGGTTTACCCTATATTATTAATTGTCATCACCAATTTAAATCCTTAATTATTGTGCATAAAGAAAATGTGAATTATTCAAAGAATATCCTCTAAGAGTGTGAAAATAGGAATATAGTAAATCCCATTTTCATGTACCAGGTGATTCTCAAGTCAATACCAAAAATACTTTTTTGGAGTTATTAACCCTAGGTACATATTTTCCAAAACCACATCCACTTGTAGTATTCAGATTGGGTTTTTTTTTGAAAAAGTAGGGATAAGGCCATTTTTTTAAAAATAAGAAAATAAAGAGAACAAAAGATGAGGTTAGATAAGGAATGATTTCCCTAATCCATGAAAAGTCAAAGACATAATTTTTCTCTATTACTATTACCAATTCTTCTTTCCTCACCCTCCAAGGAATTATAATCAACTCATCTACACCCAATATCATGTCAACAACCATGGGGATTCCTTCTTCTTCTCTATGTTTGGACTTGTTTCAAGAGGAATTTAAGTACATGCTCTCTGAGTCCTCCCTCTAATCATTTGATCGTGTCTCCACATTCTCAAGTAAGTAATCTTAATAATCAATCATTATGGGGATCTGAGAAATAGGATGATCTCCATTTTCCTACATTTCATTAGAGAGAAATAATTCATACTGGTTATGTGTAGAAACATGTTATTCACCTAAAGATTCTTCAGTTACCAAGGCATTGAGAGACAAATCACATTACTCCTTATGTGAGAACCTAGTTGTTTGAAAAGTATAGTTAGGATCAAATTTGGTCAAAGTAACTAGCCCTTCTTCCCCTATCACGTCCATTTTTCTCTCTTCATCCTGAAAACCACTTGGTTCCCATTCCTTGCACTCCAAGGAGTGTATATAATACCTTAAAAATTTTAGACAGGTCATAGACCACCTGTTTTAAATTATCACTTCCCGATGGAGGGTCTATCTAAAGGAGAAACACCAAGGTTTACAAAACTATATCACTTGAAGCAATAAGATTTAAGGATTGTCTAGGATCCCTAGATGATTTGGATGTTCTAAATCATACCATTTGGAAACCTTCATCATCTAGTAATGTATTGTATGAGGTTTTATTCTTTCTCACTGAAAGTGGAGTGTCACGCACAAATATAGAACCAGCTAGATACTTCTTTGCTATTTTTGGAGAGGAGACCACTAACTTCGATTTCCCTTTCATTTTTTGGGCACAAATATCTCATTATTTAAACAATTACTTTTCCACATCCTTTTGTATTTTAATTTAAATATCAGTTAATTCGTAACCATCACCATCAATAAGAGATGAACCTTTCTCTTACTCATATACTATGATATCATCCCAAGATGACTTGGACAAAGAAGTAGAAACTTTATGACTTGAAGTGTCACTATCCATCTTACAATTAAAGACACTAGCTAAATGAGATTGAAAATACTTGGTCATATCATAATTAAATTCTCTTTCCATTCTATTAGAACTAATATGAATTGCATTTCTAGGCTGTGAATCAACCCCAAGTAGCATCTCCATCTATACATCATGCCCATGCCCATTGATTGAACCCCCACTCATCCCCTTCCCATTTATATATTCACACTATATAATTTCCTCTTGAGAAGTGTTGATATCCCCCTTTATAATAAAATCATATTAAAATAATGTATAATCAAGGCTTCACCTCACATCTACACATGTTTGGGATGTATAACATGGATTATTATTACAAACCAAGACTTCTTATTGCATACAGTTTCCTCATCCCCATGTGATGAAAAAAATTCACGAACCAATGCTCTTTTACAAGTTGATATGTCATAACCAATCAACCAAAATTCCATATAGAAACATGGAATTATATCATATTCTATTTTCAATGAAAATTCGTCCATTTTAGTGGATAGATAAAACGAATCAACTATAGGGGAGCCAATATCCACCTCCAACTGGAAACATGCATAATTCCCAAATAGAGCCAGTTAAGTCTCTTTTTCTAGTTTGATTGGTACTCAAATTGGAAGTGAAATGTATTATATGATCCATGGGTTCCAAAAAATCCAATTAAATCCAAAAACATTGACCCACAATTTCATAGAGTATTTTCTTACCTCCATTGGGTTGAAATTCCCACCCCACTCACGTATGTGCATAACACCCATCATGAGGGAGATCGAACCAAACCCCCACGCCTTCATCTTCAAATATATAAAGAAAAGGTGAAAATTAATGAAACCTCGATCCATATAAGTACATTTTCACTTACCATATCCCAATATCTCTGAGAATCGCATGACCAAATCCTCCACCTTCCATGGCTTAGAACCCTTCAACAGAATAAATCGAGAAATAATTAAATGATTACCGATTTAAATATGTTTCAAAATTACATAAATATCTTATTTAACATGAGTAAAAGAACCATTATAATGAATCAAACTAGAAACTATCTCCTTATATAGATAGAATGAAGTTCCACCAACACCATTGGTAATCGATGTTGCTAGTACAAATCCACCATGAATTATACTTGGATATTCTAATCTGAAGGAGGAATAATTGTACAAGTAAATATCCCCATGATTAAGGAAGATTTAATCCATTTAAAGGATATATGAAATCAATAATTAGAATCAAACCTGGACACCAAAGGGTTTTAGAGAGAGACATTTTTTATCATTCCTCATCTTCCATATGCAACACAATTTTTCCAGATAGGGATGAATTGCTAATAAAACCATATAATATCCACCTTAAAAAAGATTAATATATTCTTCTATATTTACTCTCAACGTCTATTATAGAATTATGTTCTCTAATCTATGATTTCCTAAATATAATTCCCAAGTTTTATACTGAACATCCTCTGATACCAACTATAAAGACCCTGAACCTAGTATCGCAGAGTTGGTGGTTACTTTGTTACACTATTGAAAACGTGGTTTATACCAATGGTTCAAAATCATTGGTATAGGTTGGAGGACCATTGGTATAACCTATAACAATGGTTCTACAAACCTTAGGTTAGGATTCTGTAGATATATTACTATACAAATGGTTTTCAGTAAACTATTGGTATAAGACTTCTTGAATTTCAGGTTACCAATGTTCCTCTAGAACCATTGGTATAAGTTTTTACTAATTCCTTTCCAAGATACTGGTATAAATATTTACCAAAAATTTATAAATTTTTGGAATATACTTAATTTTATATAATATATATAAACAATTTTCTAAAACCATTGGTATATATCTTCCTTAAATTCCTATCTAGCAGCACCCCCACCCCACCCAAACAACCAGCACAAATAACAAAAACACCCCACCTTGGTCAATTACCTGCAGAAATCACCAAATAGTTGCATCAAACATCACCAACCAATATACAAATAGTGATAACACAATAAACTAATTGATGAATTAAACTAGTGGTAACACACATTAAAACATCAGATATATTCATTCACAACTAATCATCAAACATCAAATGTCTTGAATATTAATAAAAAATGTAAAGGATTGATATCTCCCTCATCAGTATCACCATTACTATTGTCACCATCATTCTCACCATTATCGATGTCGTCATCCTCCCCATTATCCTCACCACTATCCTCACCATCGCCACCACCACCACCAACACCCCCACCACTTCCATCAGTATTAACATCATCATCTCGACCACCACTTGGACCATCACCCTCTGTAACATATAATGTATGCATCATCAACATATATATATATATATATATATCACAATTTGCGGTGGTATCTTGTGGATGTTATGGAAATAATATTCCATATTTTTCATAAATTTATTTTTCTCCTTTTTATTCTATTCACTCTGCTATATGAAATTTTTTTGGCCTCTTTATCCTCGTCTTAAGCCTGTGATTCCTTTGCACGAGCTGTTTCAGACTCAGTTCTACTATAACTGGCACCTAAAGTGGGACAATATCTAGTTGGGACAATAATATTCCTAGGTCTATAGCATAGTCTTCAATTTTTCTCATCTCCCAATACCTAATGTAAATGATCATTTATCCCAATGTTGTCAGATTCTTACTCATCAAAAGACTCCAAGTCACACTGTTAAAAATATAAATGGACAATTTAGTTAAAACGTTTATTTTAAAATTTGGAGAAAAATTAAAACTTACAACCTATTGTTGTGTCTGTTCATTTACCGTGCTTCCATATTTCTTCTTTATTCTCAAGAAAAATAATTTTTATTGAGGCACACATACTTCAATATTCAAAACATCCCTCTACAGTGACATTGAATGTATAGAACAATAATTCTAAATAGGTTATTAATAATGAATTCCATAACTAAAATAAAATGTATATACCCAGTGATGAAACATTATTTTCTATAATGATTGATTTCTTTTTGCTAGTATGATATGAGTTGGTTAATAGAAGAAATTTTGACAATAAATTTGGAAAATTGATAATATTATTAAATAATTATTAGATAAATTAACTTAAAATGAAATTTAAGGATTCTTGTTTGTGTATATTATTTCCTTGAATATAATGTAAATATAATTAAAACATAAAAGAAAAAATACATATTTTTTTTACCTAAACCACAATGGAAATATAATGTATTTATTAAAAAAATCTAATCAAGATTAAATTGTGTGTACATTTCTTTCCTTATGGTTTAGGTAAAAGTAAAATAGGTTTCGTTTATTTTTTGTTTTAATTCTAGTTTTTCTTTTAGTTATTAGTAGATTCTTGAAATTTGTTAAATAGAGTGGGAATTAGGCTTCTAAAAATTGTGAGGAATGGTAAAATACCTTGAGGTAAGTGGTTGGGAACTTCTTTGAGATTATAATTCACTACTCTAGTGTATTATAGTTAATATCATATTTTAATCTAATTATTTTTTCATTTTTTGATATGAAACTAGTTAATAATTTAAATAGGGATGTGCTAACATTATTTATATATATTAATAATGAGAATAAATGTGAAATTATGCTATATTTATCTTAGAATATTATAGGTAATTAAGTATGCTGTGGAATAAAATTATTTATGTGATTTAATAGGGACATTATATGGAATAAAATTTTTATAATGTTTTATTTTATAGAATTTATGCTTTGAAGATTTGATTATCAGGTATTTAATCATCATTCCATGTGATTTAAAGGGATAAATTGATTTAATAGTGTGATAAAGGTGTCAACTATCAAAATAATAACACTAAATCATATTTATGTGTTGGAAGATTTCTTTTTAATATTTTTTTTTGTGTGGTTAGTGACCATTAATGATCTATAATAATTTTCTTAAAACATTATGTGGCATATTGACATGTAAATGGTATTTTACATGATTTAATTTCTTGTTTAGGTTGAATAACTTCTGTATATGATGTACTTTCTATCATGGATTCTGGGAATTAACTCATTAGTTTTCTTATTGTTATTATTTTTGACAAACTTGGAGTCTCATAAACTCTATCTTTATCTTATAAGATTTATATATTGAATTCTATGCTATTTCAAATCAAATTTTCAATCTATTTGTAAAATTAGTTCTATTATAGTGATAGATTCAATAAAACTGTCATTTTATAAGAATATAATGAGACTTAGTCCCTTTAAAATTTTAATATTCTCTCTTCTAATTCTATTTTGGTGTCTTATTGATTCTTTTTGTTCATAGAGGATTTCTGGCCCCTTCCTTTTACAATTTTTTTATTGTTCAGTGTTGGAAACTCATTTTTTTTATTTAGTGTTTAACTTGTGATTATATATTATATGTGCAATTTTTAATGAATAAATAATTTAATGTATGTTTTTGTAATGTAAATCTAGTTCTTATGATAAAGATTAATATTCTATATTTGTTTTGTGACATTCACATTCTGATGTTGTTTCTAGGTGTTGGAGATATATATAACCATGTTTAAAGTGAATGATAAAGATAAAAATGGTATAATAAAATATGTAAATGATGTAATCATTTATTTAATGATTAAGGTGAATAAATAAGCACCGTATTTGATGTTTAAATGATGAATTGTGTGGGTTAAGTGTAAATAATTATGATCACAATTAATATTTTATGTTTATGGATTTTAGTTTATTATTGGGATACGTTTTTTATGTTGTTTTTTTAGAAGAAATTATTTTCACTGTAATGAGAATATTCTTATATGAAAATAATGGTTTAAGAGTACACACACTTAATTTACTAGAGGATTTAATCACGTGTCTATGTGATATATGTTGTGAGTTTGGTGTGACTTTATATGATGTGTGTTTTGTTTAAATTTGTCATTACATATGGTAAATTTAATATAAGTGGAAATAGATGAAAATATTGAATATAAGGAAAAGTTTGATAAAGATATAAAAAGGTGATTTCTTTTGAAAATGATTTTTGAGATTGTGTGTTTGATACTAAAAATGTAATTGGGAAAACCTGAATTTTCAAGTATTTTTCAAAAATGTTTTCCATATTGCAGTGGAATAAATTATGCTGAATTTTATATGTTATTATAGAAATTAAAGTAATGTTTGGATGGTTTCTAGTAAATCATTTGTATTTTGGAAATTTCTTTGAAGTTCATCACTTGGATTCTTCCCTAGGTTATGCGGTGATGTGAGATATTAACATGAGAGCTAAGTGATTCACTTAGGCTTGAGTTAGGCTAAATAAATATGTCATTCCATGTGTTTTTTGTGACTTTATATGATGTTTATTTTTCTTTAATTTACAATAAAATAGGGTAAAGTGAATATAAAAAGTGAAATGAATGTCAAATATTAAATATATAGAAAAGTGTGATAAAGATACTAAAAATGGAGTTTTGGTGTGAAAAAACATGCATAATTTTTTGTTTTTGATACTAAAAATATAATTGGGAATGCCTAACTTTTCATGTCTTTTACAAAGGGTTTTCATTATTCAAGTGGAATACATTGATCTGAATTTTATTTGTTTTTATATAAATTAAGTTCATTTTTGAATGATTTTTAATACCTCTTTGGGATTTTTGAAAGTTTCTAGTAGTTGATCACATGCATCATTTTATTGGTTAGACTGATACATGAGGAATTCACATGATATATTTGTTTTTGGATTATTCTTGAGTATGTCTCCGGAAATATGTCATTCCATGTGCTTGGTAGATGAGAATTTGTGATTCTATACATTATAAATGTTTGATATCATTGAAATATATCATAAACATTACCCACCAACCACTTTCCAATTACCTCATAAGAGGCACCCCACTCTCTTTTCCCATAGCTTCCTAACAAACACATAAAACATTCACACATTATTAAGAGGTTATATAGGATTCCATAATAAAACATTCTATATTAAAAACCATTTTACACTTACCTATAATAAATACATATTTAGCATATCTCAAACTATCTAATTATTCAATATCGTTGTATTGAAAAAATTCTAATGAATCTATATAATTTACATTTGAAGAAATTTTATTTCCATAATCTATTTATATAGAAAAATTATAAATGAGTGGAATACCTTCTTCTTCTCAGGTTCTAGCATCATAGTCCACCCCAATGTGTGAATTTATTTCATAGCGTCCTTTTTTTTATTTGTCTGTATTTCTTCCTAAAATAGAATTTTCAAAAATACAAAATAATGTATTAATGAAAATCGTGGTAATTTTCATTCAAAAAACTAAAATTTGATTAATACCTTGAATTTATTACTCTTCCAATATGAAATTATTTCCTAATAATAGGCTACAAAAAACTCATTCATGATAGGTGTGGCCTCTAAATCCGTACCAACTCTAGCACACTAGCCACTCTACAACTCATTCTTATATTCTCTCCATAACTCAAATAATTACATGAGCCATTCTTTCCTCATAGACACACCATCAGGAAAATTATTACAAAGTTGGAACCAAAATATTAATTCATATAAATATAATTATAATATATCATTAAATACAATGAACTTTCTTACCCATTTTTGCTTCCAATAATTATCCTTTAATTCATTTAGAAGGTTTATCTAGGATAGTTTCCTGAGGGGAATGATGTTGGATTTTTTGGGAAGCATTTCCATAAAACTCATTCATTATCATCTTATTTTTCCAATCATTTGATTGTTCTCGTTGTACTCAACCATCATCTATTTTTTTTAGTTCCACACCGCACATATGCATGCACACCCATGACGCCTAATGACAGATCCTACTATGAAATAAAAAATATTATATCAATAAATATTATAATGAAAATGAATTATGGTCAAAAACATTACTACAGTTTTATAAATATACATGAGGTAGTCTGATCAGTGGGCACCACTAGCTCCCTAGGCTCTGAAGGATCATCAACCTGTATAGAAGGAGTGGGACCCAATGTCTACATTGGAAGCTTAAAATGCACGAGAGTATAAGTTTAAGGAGCATGAACATAGAAGATTAGGGAGAAGGAAGTAGAAGAAAAAGAATATGGAATTAAAGTCTGTCAAATTGTATAATATATATGGGGTGTAGGAGCCATCATCAGATAAGGGAAAGTAAGAAGATGTGGATCAAATGAAAATGGTGGTGAAAACATAGGTGACATAAATATCCCAGGTGCCTCTAATGACATCGTGGGAGAAGAATGTGTAAACGATGGTATGCCAAACGAAGGGATAGAGTGTGATTAGGTACACTGAGTAGTGCACATAGCTCTAGTCCACCCCTCATATTATCTGACTGAGCACTACCACCACTATGCTCATTGGGGAATAATTGTATCATAGGTGGTGGATCCTGATTAATTTTTTTTCAAAAATATCACATGAAATTATTTTTTATTGATATATATTGAAATAAAATATTCACAACTGGCACTAAAGGAGGGACTCCTACTCTCTCATGTGACAATTATTGTCTGTAATCGTTTTTCTTCATATCTCTTCAATGTTTTTCATTTCCTTCAATTAAAAAATGGAATTAATTAGAAATTCATAACTAATGTATAATACAAAATATAGAGAATATGGGGCATGAATTAATTAAGGAATACCAATTTTCAAACCGAATAAAGGATAAGTAGTGTTATAAAAAAATCATTTTATATTTAGTGGGAAGAATATAAAAACAAAAAATATGTGTCATAGAAAAATCAATACCTTCAAACTAGCATGTTAATCATGGGCATGATAATGTTTTCTTCCATTTTCAGTTCTATCCAATTAAAACATGGTTTGTTCATTTGGTTTATTTTGGTTAATTGATTTGTTCATTTGTCCATTTTTTTGGGTTATTTCATTTGGTTCATATTTTGGGTTTGTTTTTTTCCCATTTTTTTGTTAGGTCATTATTTTCATTGGTTTTTATTTTCATTATAATTAGTTTAATATGTTTAAATTAAATTCATCTTGTTTTTTGTTACAATTTAATTATTTTAGTTTTTTTAGTTTGATAGGTTTTAATACAGTTTAATTCTGTAATAAAAGATTCATCTCAATGAAAACTAAAACTAGTATATATTGAAAATGCACATGAAGGTCAATTTGGATACAAAACATTTGTAATCAATAGTAAATAAATTTCATTAGTACCAACCATAACAACCCAAGTCGAGTTAAACCGAAATAACTAAGAACACAGAAGGATGATTCTATATATTTCCCACAACAACTTTAGGTTCAAAATAAAATATGAAAATTGTACTATTAGAGTTATAATAATTAATAAATTGATTAGGGCCAATGGGAGAAGGTATAGTGTCAATTTAATTATCCCTGTCATCAAAAATATATCTTGGGATTACTTCAATAATAACACCAAATTCAGGTCATGGGTGATCTTTCATATAAAAATATTGTTTCTCCATTGATGACATTATATATTGACCATCAATAAAAAGAGTGTGAGTCATGTTAATTGTAGAGACCCGAAGCTTATCGTACATGGACATTACATTACTTTTGCGGAATACTTAGTACATAACAAAAACACACACACAAGGATCGTAATAGTTTAGTGTCTTTGGAAACTCGGAACGTAATCTTCTAAACGTGGTGAAAGATCTTCAATATATCCCATAAAGATCTTCCCCTTTTTTTTACCTAAAACCTTTCTTTATATCCTGGGGAAAAGAAAACATAAAAGGGTGAGCTCAAATGCTCAGTAAGGGTTAACAAAAGAAATATCAATCACATCATATACATAAGAACATAGCTTTTGGAAATCTTAACCTGCAAAAGAGCTCATAATATCATAACATGGGATAAATCATAGAAGTGAAAATGAAATCATAACTTAAAACATTACTCATTGTGGCATACACACATAATCATAGAGAATCATTTCTTGTTAGTCAAGACTCATTGCCAAGACTATCTTAGTGGACAAAGTCCCTTTCTGAATCGAGTAATCCTCGTTTCAGTCCTGTTTCACTGAACCGGTATAACCTACCATTCCAGCCATGTCTATCTCATGAGATATAAAATCTTTACCCAATGCATTGGAGGGAGATATAGGTCCCACCCATCTCTTAATGAATCCTTTCTTATGTGTGCCACAAAATCATAAATCATACATCATTGCATAACCCATGTAATAGAAATGGGATTCTTAAACAACATGACATCATAAAACCATTCATATAAGATAAAGGAATTCATAAACATAATTCCATCACAACATAGTCAAATCAATGTAAAAATATGGATAGAAACAGAACCCTTTATTATCTTATATGGAAAATAATTTTGATAAAACACTTGAATTGAATTCTTGAGGAAAATATCCTTTCTTCTTCAAAATCAATTTCTTTTCACAAAACAACATGCAATTTTAAAAGAAAGAGATTTTATTGAAAATAGTCATGAAATATTTTAGAGGAAGCTTCATGAAGATAAGGCTTTATAAAACAGTATAAATCCGTTCGTGCCGTATAAGTTAAAAAAAACATTCTTCTCGTACTTTTGTCGGAAAAGTCAAAAAGTACCTCGTATGAAAAAGCGACAAAAGATTCCTTTCATATTCTTTACTAAAAACTCACCGAAGAGTAAAATTGGATTTAAACTATTGTAAGTGGATGGAAACAATATTACATATTGAAGGAACATGGACGTGGATGATAAAATACACCCCAGTAAATACTTACGAATAAACAATCTCGGATAAAAATGAGATTGTGATATTTCCCTTACCTTATGTCCGACTTGCTTTGTAAGTGTCCGAACCTCCTGTATAATGATTTAAATCATGTTATTGACTTATTCCAGAATCATATTCATTGTTATGATAGCATATATGGTTCACTTATGACATTATATTACCCGTTCTTTTGTAAATTCCTTGTTAAAGAAGCGTTTTGGGTAAAATCGTTTCATTTATCGTAGGTGTTTTGACTTGTTGTTCTTGACATCATTATTACTTATATCATGATTTACTTACTTCCAGAATATAAAATATGATTTATATATCATATATATTAAGTATATATATATATATAATAGATAGATAAATAAAATGAAAAACACCGTTCATGGAGACGGTAGTCCGTACGTACGCATGAACGCTGTTTTTCTTTCCTTATTGTCTTGAAATGGAAGTAAGTAGATGACATACATATGTATATATATACATAAATCCAGTAGCTTTATAATGTCATATATTTCATTATTATTTCTTATATATACATTATAATCATTCTTAAATGGTTAACATGGAGAATGAATCTCATCGCGTCGTGGAGACGGTAGTCCGTACGTACGCACGAGCGATGATATCATTTCTATAAATATTGAATTGAATTGGAGTGGATTATACAATATATCAGAATCAATATGATGTTGTAATAACTATGTATAGTTATTCTTTACACCATTATACCCATCCATGTAAGGTGGTGGTGGAAAATAGATTACACCACGGCGTGGAGACGGTATTCCGTACGTACGCACGCGCGGTGATTTCTTTTTCCGTAGGATGGATAGATGGTGAAATAGGGTTGTTTCATACTTATAATAACATATCAGTATATGAGTGATACTGATGTTATTACTTCATAATGAAACAACCTAAGAAGAAGAAGTGGAAGAAGAAATAAAGATGAAAGAATTGGTAACGGTAATTACCTCTTCTTTGAAGTGCCTCTTTGAGACCTCCTCTTAGGGCACTAAAATTGGTCTTTGAGGAAGACCAGAACCTCTAGGATGTTTCTAGGGAAGTGGAGAGGAGAAATTGGCAGGGGTTGGCCGAGCTTGAGTGCTCAAATTGGTGTGAGGAGGAGGGGGAGGAGGTGTCCTTTTATAGGGGAGGAGAGGGGCACCTTAGGAATATCTCAAAATATTATTTTATATTAAAGTCAAAATCGGTTCATAATGGTTCCAAAGGGTCTTATTTCGAAGATAAAGTGGGGATGGGTCGAAATCCTATCAACCAATAGGATTTAGACAAGTTTAGGGTATTATTTTAACCTTATCAATTAGATTTAACTCTAAGTTAAATAATTTAACTTTTACCGTGCCTTTTTGTTTTATTTCACTATATGGTTAATAAACTTACTATAACATGCCAAAAGAACCCCAAATTGTTTATTATTAATATATATATCCTTATATAAGTCATTTAGCCGAACCTTAGATTTTTAGGAATAAAATAACAATTAATAATATAATATTTGATTTAAAAACTATTTTGTGTCAATTTTGACACTATTTGATATATGATTTTTGTGAAAGTCATAACAGAATTATATGTTCGAACCAAGTTGATTAAATCAACATTAATATATCATAGTAACCTAGAAAATTAGTTTAATTCATAAAAAGTCTCAAATTAAATTTATTTTGGTGTTTATAACATCAATTATGTCAATATTTCATTAACAAGATAATTACTGCATCATCTTTGTGTCATAAATAAATTAAATTATTTGATGTCTAAAAATTACAAATAAAATACCATCATGTATGAAATCGTTTTATCTTTCTAATGAATATTTATAGTCGAATTTATCTTATGTATAACCCCATATTAAAAATGCTTTACTTATTAAACTTTAATTTTAACTATTTTAACCCTTCTTTAAATAAATTAATAATAAATGTCCTAATCTAATCCAAGTGGGCCTAAATGGTCATATTTTATTCCTAAGTTTGTTTTTGGTCGAATTAAACTTGTCCAATAGAATTAGGACATGTGTTAGGGTAATATTAATATCATATTTACCTTTAGTTACCCTATTTACTATTAACTGCGGTAAAAAAAGTAAAAAGTTACTATTCACCAAAAAATTATTTTCATCTCATTGAACCACATTTTAGTCCTTGATATTAACCGTGTCTCTCGGATTTTCGAAATTCCATTCACAGAAGCGGTAAAATTAAGTTTTATGCAAAATTCAGTTTTTAACCTACCACTTAGTAGTTTCACTATTCATCAAAAATTGATGTTTTTCAGAACAATGCCAAAATTTCATCCCAAGCTATATTTCATATTCCGAATTCAGAAATGAAGTCTATTTTACCAAATTCATAACATAAAAGTTGCATTAATTAATTTTATAATTAAATCCCGCTGTTAAAACAAATAGCGTGTTTTTAAGAAACAATATCTATCAAAAGATTGACACTTGTTTATGTCTAGTTTAAATGTGAAATTACATCCAATGTCCAACATTGTATTAAATTGTAAAAATATATTCTAAATATACTTTAAAACCACTCAAATTAATAATTTATAACTATTAATTATTTCGATTGAAAAAGTTGTTATTAATTAAAATTTAGTAATTTCCACTATTCATCAAAATATGAAAGTTATCCGAAAATTACCGAAATTTCACCTTAGGCTAAATTCGATACTCCTAATCCATAAATGAAGTCCATTTTGAAAAATAAAATTTACAAAATTTCAAAAAGTGGTTATTTCTATTCATAACGGCTAGTTTTAATAATATCTTAATAGCATATCGTTGTTTAGCGAAACTTGGTGTTGCGTACGACATACGCTATCGTGGAAGGTCGCGATTGTGTGTAATGGAAGGAAAGTCAAGGATGCTTGTTGTGAAAGCTTCTTTTGGTGTAGCGTACAACACAAGACATTAATGAAATTAAAAAAAATATTTTTCATAAAATCTTGGGGTGTTACATTCTACCCCCCTTAAAATGAATTTCGCCCTCGAAATTCGTCGGGGTTATAAATGGTTTACTACTCGAAAGTTTATTTAATAGAAACCCACATCGTAAAAAGTAATACCAAAACCAATCTTTAAAAACAAAAGTATGAAACGTAACGGTTACCCAAATAAACTAATCACTGGGTTTCCACATAGGTGAAAATATGGATATGGAAGAGAAATCTAACAATCATGTTCTGATGGAGAGTGGTAGAGAACATGGCTATAGAAAAGCCAACAATCACAAATCCATAAATTTGTGACGATCTAAGGTACCATCTGATTAATCAGATATAAGAGCACTAGGACAACATTTTTGGTTTTCAAGATCTTTTCCCTAAAGTTGAAGAATTTGAATTAGAATAAATACTTACTTTATTTTTGTACAATCTCACTATTGTTCGTGCCTTGAACAATTTCCACTTCATCTCTTAAATAAATGAAGTTGAATTTGTTATTCGTGAAGTGTTAGCAGATCATGTGATAGAATGACTGGTCATTCCATCTGTCTCAAAAGATTAGCAAAATTTATATACATAAGTCGATCTATAGTGGGATTAATCATATATGGTTCCTAAAATGGGCTTATACTTCATATATCATACTGCTTAATATAATAACACTAGTTTCTACTAAACAGGGACTTCCTGTAGGTCAGTGGTAGGCGATAAAGGCCAGTTGCACTTCGGTTGTGGGTTCGATTCCTACAGCCTTGTCCGAAGCGATGGGCTGTCGCCCGTCCTGCAGGTTGTCCTTTTTCTAAAACTACGTCACTATAACATCCCATCAATAATATCGAAAATCTTCTATCCTTAAACAATACTAACTTATGTCCAACATAATCCAGTCTAATCTTTAGGCTTATACATAATACTGCAGTCCACTCTCATAATATAGTGACAACGATTACCAGAGATTTAATACTGTCGTTGATCCCCACATAAGATATGTCTTGTTGGTCACATTCCAAACATTCAAAGTCCTTAATCGTGTATTCTCTTGAATACCTTAGTGAGTGCAGTTAAAAGTTAACACTTTCCATATACCAAAATCCTCAAAATTCTATATACTTAAACCATGATATCACTTAGTTCTTATATCAATCATGAGCTCATGAATACTATCAAACATTTAATTTTCTCCTTATCCCTTCATTATGCGCATATCATCTACATTCCAAAAATATCTGAATAACCTTTCATGGATACTGGTAACATTAATCATACACTTTCAAAACACAAGGAAAGACAACAGTGTAACAATCCATAGATGTCTCTTTATTCCAAAATTACACATGATAAACATGTAATCATTCCACTACATTCTCAAACCATTGACCGAGCTTCAAAAATTCTTTCATCTCACATATCATTTGTAGTCTCTTCATCATCATCTACATAAATACTACCCATATGACCATACTGATTCTCTTCATGAGTCTTTCCCTTAGGGAATTTGTTTGCATAATGCCCATACATTCCACATTTAAAACATTTAACCATTGTTGATGTCGTAGCAATACCATTATCCTCATCCATGGTGTTAATTGAACCTTTTCCTTTGCACTTACTTGCTTTGTGTCCTTCTTTTCCACACCCAAAGCATCTTCCAGTTCCTTTGAAACATTCTCCTTGATGCCTCTTCCAACAAGATTTACATAGGGGGAATTGAACTTTCTTTCCTCTATGATCATCATGAAACTCCATCTTTCTCTTATTAGCCGAGTCAGGAAACTTAACAAATTTTACTTTATTGATCATATTATGAGACTGTTGATTCGGCATAATAATGATGTTTGGACATCCAAATCCCATTTCATTATGAAGAATATCATTCCATTGTCCACCATATCCTCCATTATCGTGAATCATCTTGTTTCCAATGATTTTCTAAAACCCCAAAAAAAAATAGTGTTAGAGGAAAAAATCATAATAAAGGGGGAGTAACTTCAATATCTAACATCTTAGGTTTAATCTAATATCATTACCATAGTTATATGGCTATATCCTATACGTATACTTATCCTTAGGGACATCCCTAGACATACCTTAGAAATATCTCTAGGGATCTCACTAACGTTTTCGCGTCCTAGTTTCCAAAGGTTGACTAAACCTTTCCTCTGATACCAACTGTAGAGACCCGAAGCTTATCATACATGGACATTACATTACTTTTGCGGAATACTTAGTACATAACAAAAACACACACACAAGGATCGTAATAGTTTAGTGTCTTTGGAAACTCGGAACGTAATCTTCTAAACGTGGTGAAAGATCTTCAATATATCCCATAAAGATCTTCCCCTTTTTTTTACCTAAAACCTTTCTTTATATCCTGGGGAAAAGAAAACATAAAAGGGTGAGCTCAAATGCTCAGTAAGGGTAAACAAAAGAAATATCAATCACATCATATACATAAGAACATAGCTTTTGGAAATCTTAACCTGCAAAAGAGCTCATAATATCATAACATGGGATAAATCATAGAAGTGAAAATGAAATAATAACTTAAAACATTACTCATTGTGGCATACACACATAATCATAGAGAATCATTTCTTGTTAGTCAAGACTCATTGCCAAGACTATCTTAGTGGACAAAGTCCCTTTCTGAATCGAGTAATCCTCGTTTCAGTCCTGTTTCACTGAACCGGTATAACCTACCATTCCAGCCATGTCTATCTCATGAGATATAAAATCTTTACCCAATGCATTGGAGGGAGATATAGGTCCCACCCATCTCTTAATGAATCCTTTCTTATGAGTGCCACAAAATCATAAATCATACATCATTGCATAACCCATGTAATAAAAATGGGATTCTTAAACAACATGACATCATAAAACCATTCATATAAGATAAAGGAATTCATAAACATAATTCCATCACAACATAGTCAAATCAATGTAAAAATATGGATAGAAACAGAACCCTTTATTATCTTATATGGAAAATAATTTTGATAAAACACTTGAATTGAATTCTTGAGGAAAATATCCTTTCTTCTTCAAAATCAATTTCTTTTCACAAAACAACATGCAATTTTAAAAGAAAGAGATTTTATTGAAAATAGTCATGAAATCTTTTAGAGGAAGCTTCATGAAGATAAGGCTTTATAAAACAGTATAAATCCGTTCGTGCCGTATAAGTTAAAAAAAACATTCTTCTCGTACTTTTGTCGGAAAAGTCAAAAAGTACCTCGTATGAAAAAGCGACAAAAGATTCCTTTCATATTCTTTACTAAAAACTCACCGAAGAGTAAAATTGGATTTAAACTATTGTAAGTGGATGGAAACAATATTACATATTGAAGGAACATGGACGTGGATGATAAAATACACCCCAGTAAATACTTACGAATAAACAATCTCGGATAAAAATGAGATTGTGATATTTCCCTTACCTTATGTCCGACTTGCTTTATAAGTGTCCGAACCTCCTGTATAATGATTTAAATCATGTTATTGACTTATTCCAGAATCATATTCATTGTTATGATAGCATATATGGTTCACTTATGACATTATATTACCCGTTCTTTTGTAAATTCCATGTTAAAGAAGCGTTTTGGGTAAAATCGTTTCATTTATCGTAGGTGTTTTGACTTGTTGTTCTTGACATCATTATTACTTATATCATGATTTACTTACTTCCAGAATATAAAATATGATTTATATATCATATATATTCAGTATATATATATATATAATAGATAGATAAATAAAATGAAAAACACCGTTCATGGAGACGGTAGTCCGTACGTACGCATGAACGCTGTTTTTCTTTCCTTATTGTCTTGAAATGGAAGTAAGTAGATGACATACATATGTATATATATACATAAATCCAGTAGCTTTATAATGTCATATATTTCATTATTATTTCTTATATATACATTATAATCATTCTTAAATGGTTAACATGGAGAATGAATCTCATCGCGTCGTGGAGACGGTAGTCCGTACGTACGCACGAGCGATGATATCATTTCTATAAATATTGAATTGAATTGGAGTGGATTATACAATATATCAGAATCAATATGATGTTGTAATAACTATTTATAGTTATTCTTTACACCATTATACCCATCCATGTAAGGTGGTGGTGGAAAATAGATTACACCACGGCGTGGAGACGGTATTCCGTACGTACGCACGCGCGGTGATTTCTTTTTCCGTAGGATGGATAGATGGTGAAATAGGGTTGTTTCATACTTATAATAATATATCAGTATATGAGTGATACTGATGTTATTACTTCATAATGAAACAACCTAAGAAGAAGAAGTGGAAGAAGAAATAAAGATGAAAGAATTGGTAACGGTAATTACCTTTTCTTTGAAGTGCCTCTTTGAGACCTCCTCTTAGGGCACTAAAATTGGTCTTTGAGGAAGACCAGAACCTATAAGATGTTTCTAGGGAAGTGGAGAGGAGAAATTGGCTGGGGTTGGCCGAGCTTTAGTGCTCAAATTGGTGTGAGGAGGAGGGGGAGGATGTGTCCTTTTATAGGGGAGGAGAGGGGCACCTTAGGAATATCTCAAAATATTATTTTATATTAAAGTCAAAATCGGTTTATAATGGTTCCAAAGGGTCTTATTTCGAAGCTAAAGTGGGGATGGGTCGAAATCCTATCAACCAATAGGATTTAGACAAGTTTAGGGTATTATTTTAACCTTATCAATTAGATTTAACTCTAAGATAAATAATTTAACTTTTACCGTGCCTTTTTTTTTATTTCACTATATGGTTAATAAACTTACTATAACATGCCAAACGAACCCCAAATTGTTTATTATTAATATATATATCCTTATATAAGTCATTTGGCCGAACCTTAGATTTTTAGGAATAAAATAACAATTAATAATATAATATTTGATTTAAAAACTATTTTGTGTCAATTTTGACACTATTTGATATATGATTTTTGTGAAAGTCATAACAGAATTATATGTTCGAACCAAGTTGATTAAATCAACATTAATATATCATAGTAACCTAGAAAATTAGTGTAATTCATAAAAAGTCTCAAATTACATTTATTTTGGTGTTTATAACATCAATTATGTCAATATTTCATTAACAAGATAATTACTGCATCATCTTTGTGTCATAAATAAATTAAATTATTTGATGTCTAAAAATTACAAATAAAATACCATCATGTAGGAAATCTTTTTATCTTTCTAATGAATATTTATAGTCGAATATATCTTATGTATAACCCCATATTAAAAATGATTTACTTATTAAACTTTAATTTTAACTATTTTAACACTTCTTTAAATAAATTAATAATAAATGTCCTAATCTAATCCAAGTGGGCCTAAATGGTCATATTTTATTCCTAAGTTTGTTTTTGGTCGAATTACACTTGTCCAATAGAATTAGGACATGTGTTAGGGTAATATTAATATCATATTTACCTTTAGTTACCCTATTTACTATTAACTGCGGTAAAAAAAGTAAAAAGTTACTATTCACCAAAAAATTATTTTCATCTCATTGAACCACATTTTAGTCCTTGATATTAACCGTGTCTCTCGGATTTTCGAAATTCCATTCACAGAGGCCGTAAAATTAAGTTTTATGCAAAATTCAGTTTTTAACCTACCACTTAGTAGTTTCACTATTCATCAAAAATTGATGTTTTTCAGAACAATGCCAAAATTTCATCCCAAGCTATATTTCATATTCCGAATTCAAAAATGAAGTCTATTTTACCAAATTCATAACATAAAAGTTGCATTAATTAATTTTATAATTAAATCCCGCTGTTAAAACAAATAGTGTGTTTTTAAGAAACAATATCTATCAAAAGATTGACACTTGTTTATGTCTAGTTTAAATGTGAAATTACATCCAATGTCCAACATTGTATTAAATTGTAAAAATATATTCTAAATATACTTTAAAACCGCTCAAATTAATAATTTATAACTATTAATTATTTCGATTGAAAAAGTTGTTTTTAATTAAAATTTAGTAATTTCCACTATTCATCAAAATATGAAAGTTATCCGAAAATTACCAAAATTTCACCTTAGGCTAAATTCGATACTCCTAATCCATAAATGAAGTCCATTTTGAAAAATAAAATTTACAAAATTTCAAAAAGTGGTTATTACTATTCATAACGGCTAGTTTTAATAATATCTTAATAGCATATCGTTGTTTAGCGAAACTTGGTGTTGTGTACGACATACGCTATCGTGGAAGGTCGCGATTGTGTGTAATGGAAGGAAAGTCAAGGATGCTTGTTGTGAAAGCTTCTTTTGGTGTAGCGTACAACACAAGACATTAATGAAATTAAAAAAAATATTTTTCATAAAATCTTGGGGTGTTACATTAATAGCTCAAAATCCATAATCATTAATAAATGTAACATGGATCATCATCAAATCAAACCACTTGAATTTCATCATAATGACTCAACCATGAGATTAATAATCCAATATTAACATTTTATCAAAGACTACATAATAAGATACATTTTCAAGTAGAGTTCTAATATCTGATGCACTAGAATAATAGTATGTTGTGTAAGATACCATAACACCATTATATTGTGTTCTCATGTTTATTTCGCATTCAGTGATAATAAATTTGTACTCATTGGTCACAATTGATTTTCACTCACAATGCATAGAATTATGACCAAAATCCAAATCTCTTATTTTCTTAGAGATAAAGTAAGTAGGAAAAATCAATACATGTAATATAAATGAATATTAAAATTAATTAAATATTAATTATATAAATTTATTATATTAATACTTTTACCTTAAATTTCAACCAAGAAGAAAACTCCTTTTTATGCAAAGTCTCTCTCATTATCAATGATAAATAATGATGATTTCTATTTATAATTCATTTATGGTCCCTAAATAAAAAATAGAAATATATTAATATTTATTTACAATTATATGATATGAGATAACATATACATGTTCAATTTACATACTTGATGTAGTCATAAAACAAATAATGTTATAAAAATATGTTTGATGTTCCATCTCCCACTATTGAAGGATTAATGTGGTAAATGTATATGATCCGATAATTCCCCATGTTTGGGGAAGTGATGGAAAATAGGGATCAATTTTCTCATACTACTCTTATTAATTTCTCATTGGTCTATTCCATATCATAGTCACATTAAACAAATATATTGAATAGAAATCTATACAAACTTGAGCTGAGTAACATTTCATGATAGAACCATTATGATGATTACTATTCCAAACATAAGACTTCAATGTGTACATATTTATTTTATTTGGATATATAAAATGAAAATAAATAGGTCCTAAAATTGGAATTTTAGTAGGTAGATGGATAATTAGATGTAGTATAGATGTGAAAAATATTAGAGGAAATATTTTCTCTAAATCACACTAAATTAATGGTTCCTCTTCCATCATTTTTAACAAGAATGACCTAGATAAATTCTTAGCACAAATATCTCTACAAAAATTGCATAATCAAATAAATCCTACCCATAAATTATTGGACAATAGATTCCATATTTCTAATGGAATCAACTCATGCATAAGGATGTGATAATCACATGTCTTCAAAGATTTTAACTCCAATTCTCTTATATTGAACAATTTTGATATGTTTCTTAAAAAGCCACCAGGAACATTAATAGTCTCTAGTAATTCTAGAAGATTATTTTTTCTCTAGGTGGCATCACATAAGAAGCACACAAAAATTTCCATTTATTTTTCATGGTACACATAGGATGCAATTCTGGTCTGATACCTCAATCCACCAAGTCACATTGAGATTATAAATAATCTTTTTTATTTCCCTTCACATTTAGAATAGTTGAAAGAAAAATTTCTCATTTATTTTTTTCAATGGAAATTACATCTATGTAATGAAGTAACAAATTGGTTAACCAATATGGAAAATAAAATAAGATACTCTTCTTCTTCCAATTGTAATTGGTTTCAGTGGAAACATTATTCATCTTTTTAGATTTCATCAAATCCAAACTAAATGAAAAAATAACATCTTTTAATTCATTAAGAAAAAAATTCTAGACATATGTTGAGGTGTATTTTCAGTCTTGATGGTATTTTCATACCATTGATAAATATTCCAATATGAATGATCTATTTGAAAGAATCATCGATGTCTCATAAAACCGAAACTATGGTGATATTTAAGTTGTCTAGATCATGTATTCTTCATATAAACTAGAAATGATAGTTTTCCCTTCATGCTCTATCTAAACATCATTACATAAGCATAAAAATCATTTTTCGTCTACATAACCACAACACACATATAAAATATGTCTTTTGAATAGGCATCGTATGTGTACACACCCACATTCCAAATACGCTTCAACTATTTTATTAAAGGTTTAATGTAAACATATATACAATTTTCATAATTATAATGTCTATATATGAGTATAATCATGAAATTGAAAGTTTCTTTAATATACATCCATGGAGGAAAGTTATAAATGTGTATCAAAATCGAGCATGTGTTGTGCATAGTATGCATCTCCCCAAATGGATTAAAAGCATCATATGATAGACCCAACATCACATTAAACATCTCAAATGCAAAATTGAGATATCAATAATGAAATTCCCTCCATGATAATCCATATGTAGGATGAACGAACAAATCATTATCCTTCTTTCTCTCAGTATCATGACATCACATATTTATTGATATTTCATCATACATGAAAATATTAGAGAGTTTGAGAAACAATTAAAAGTTAAAAATTACTTTATTTGGAACATGGGATGGTATTACATTAGAATTTGGATTCTATCGGGATGTGATATAATTTATACAATAATTTGGTTCAACAGTTTCCTCCTAGAATAAGCTGTAATATTTCTAGAAAACATGAATTTTGTTTTTAGAAAATCCATTTTCATCAACTAACTTCCATGCCATATAATGGTTTGAGGGAATATGTGAATCTTCTAGTATTAAGTCCTAAAAAAAGGTAATAATATAATCTATAAAAGTATTAAAAATAAAATATATGGTTTTCCCATCAAACAGTCAGATTAAAAATTACAGCCTTTTTATTTTTCCGCAATCCCAATATGCTAGAGTCCTGGAAGGATTATTCAATTTTTTCACCCTTTCAACACCACCATTTTAATTACATGAATCAGGTGTGTTAATATCAATGTATTATTAGATCAACATCCTTTTTCTCATGTTAAGAATAAATGGAAATCAATCATCTAATATATTCTTCAATTTGATCCTCTCATTCAGATCATGAACATTTTTAGATTTCATTTTCTCCCCATTGCGATACCAGACATAGAAGTTTGTTTAGAAACAATATTTGGTTATATGGTAGCTAACTTCTTCATGAATTAACCAAGGCCATCCGACCTAATTATAATAAGGGCAGTGTATGTGACAACTATCTGAATCATTATTAAATGACAAATATAAAAATTTCTCTAACTTTTTTTTGAAAATCACTTGAGATATGATCAATTACATACATCCAACTTCTATCCATTCTATAAAATAATTTTTATTTCATTTTATTAAAATAAATTAAATAATATTTAATTAAAATCGATAATATATTTAAGAAAATGAGAATTGGTCACTTTATATGAAACCATAACTGACACACTAGTCTATATGAGAATGATAATATAAAATAAAAAAATACTATATATATATAACAAAATACTATAAATAAAAAACCATTATATTAAATTAACCATATAAATTATTAAAAACTATACATAATACTACATAGAATTGTGTTTATAATTTTTGTTATTATGTTATCTCTTAATCTATTCACTTTTTAACTAATGTTATTCTTGTTCTATAAATTCATGTGTAAAATATTACTATTTCTAAGTAACCATATTATTAATAACAAATAAATTATGAATTTAGGTTGTATAAATCCATAATGTGTGGTTTCTCATATTGATGGATGTTAAAGTTAATCCTTCCTTTCCTTGAGGTCAATGTAAAAAAAGTGCATCAATATATTCTGTTGGAATGATTATTCCTTGGAAAACTATGAGGAATGAGCCTTCAATTTGAGTGAATTAGTATAAATTAAAATTTTTATGAAAGTATAATTTGGATATCTAACCCTGTAAACTTTTTGTTTTTTGGTTTTCAATGGGATGTTTGATGATTAATCTAAATGGGTAGATCTTCAGTAGAGAAAGTGTGGTTTGATGTTGTGGATTATGTAATGTTTATATGGTGGTGGGTGTGAATGCGGTAGACTTTTTCATGAGTGATTGATCCAATTTTGAAGAGGAGGGTAGAGGAATCATGAATAGGAGTGATGAGGGATTCAAATATGGTCAGTTTTGTTCAACTCAATTATATTTAGTTTGGTTCAAATCAATTCTATTTGGTTTGGTTTGGTGATATTTGATATGTTTTAGTTTAATTTGGCATAGTTTGGTTCTATTAAAGTTGGGTCAGTTTGGATTGGATTATTTTAAATATTTTCCTTTCTATTTTCTTGTTGGGTTAGGATAATTTAAATCTATAATATATCATTTTGGTTGGTTAGGTTCTGGTTCAGACATGTTCAATTAATTTTTCTTCACTTTGAATTTATTCAACTAATTTTTTTATGTTATGGTTAGTTGATTCTATTTGGTTTCTGTAGGTTAGTTTAATTTGGGTTTTTTGGTTTTTTTGGTTCGGGATGGGACAATTCAGTATATTTATTCTCTTTGGTTCTATATTTTATGTTTTTTTATGTTTGGTTTGGTTCTAGTCGATTTAGTTTGGTTGGGATAGATTTTTTATTTGGTTTGGATCGGTGTATGACTATTAGGGGTTTATTTAAAAAATTTCAACCTAGTTCATTTTTATTCATTACAATTGAATTTATCTAGTTATGTTTAATTTAGTTCAGTTTTTTTTTATTTCAGTATGATGTAGTTTAGTGTAGTTTAGGTCTGCCCAAGTCTAGTTGGGTCATATTAAGTCATTTTAGTTCAATTCAGTTGTTTTGGACTAGTTTTTTTGTGATGATATAGATAGGATATTTTAGTGAAGTTATGTTTCAATGTGTAAAGGTTTTATTGGTTAGGTTCATTTATTTTCAATCCTAGTTAGGTCAGTTTGTTATAATTTAGTTTTCATAGGGTCTAATTAGTTTATTTCAATTTAGTTTATTTAGTGTTGAATTATTTCTTTTTGGTACATTTCAATTTTGTTTTATTTGGATCAATTCCAGTTTTATTGTTTATGTCAGGTCATTTCAATTCAATTGGGTTTAGTTTGGTTAGAGTTAATTTTGATCCATTTTTCCATTCGAGTTAGGTTGATTTAGGTAATGTCAACTCAATTTAGTTTGGACTTGGTTAGTCTAAATCATTTCCATTCAAGTAGATTTGGTTCCATTTTGTTTATTTGGGTTTAGTTTAATGTATTATTGACCATTTTTTTCAATATGGTTATATTCCATTAAATAGAGTTTGGATTATTTTGATTTGGTTTGATTTCAATATTTTGCAATCATATATAGTTTTGTATAATTTAGTTTGGTTTAATATGATCCAAGTAGATTTTGTTCTATTTTATTGTATTAATGTTATTCCTTTATTTTCATTTTGAATTAAGGTTTTTTACTTCAAGTTACTTCATAACAATTTGATTTAAGTTGGGTAGGGTCTGAATAGAACAATAGGTACTCAATGTTAACTAAACCAAATAAACCTAAATCATGGAAACCAATAAAACCCAAACTAAACAGAATTGAACCAAAAATAATTTAACAATACCAACCATAATGATCAAATATTTTCTGAATAACATCTAAATTGAATAAAATCGTAATAAACTAAATGGAACCATGCTGATCTAAAATGAAGCAAAACAAATGATATTAAACCAATCCAAATTGAACTGAACAAACCCAAACCAAACCAAATTGGTCTGAACAAACCCAAAAATACATGAATCAAATATAATAAATCCTAAATCAAGTGATATTAATCATTATCAAAAGAAATTAATTAAAAAAAAGAAACTACCTTGGTGTTTTATACCTAGAATAAACATGTAATAGATGGTTGATAAAATACGTGAATGATTTGGAAGTCACTGATTTAGTATTGAAATTAAAGTAATAAAATATGGTATATTACCATGAGTAGGGAATAAATTGGAACTTAAATTATAATAATATGGTTCTGGATGATAATTTGATTGGAGGAGGGGCGCACGTGGGCTGTGAATTTGTGGAAGGTCTATCCTAATGTTTTTTAAAACTGTTGGTATTAAAAATTCTATAACAATTTTTTAAAAACCATTTTTATACATATATCTATCCCAATGGTTTTTCAAAATAGGTGGGATAATCTTTATATAAACTGCCCATCCCAACGGTTATGCTGAATCATTGGGATAAGACCACCGATACCAACAATTTTGAGAAATTATTGGTATAGGTCCATGGGTATATCCCACCTTTCATGTAGTGTTACATTTGTATAAGATACAATTAATTAAATCCCTAAGGGCCAAATATTTTATTATTCTTGGTAACTACATACACAATTTAATCTCATTTTAGAAATGAAAACATAAAGTATAACATAGTTTTTTCTTAAAGTGCATCATTATTTCCTCCAGCTTAACCTTTCATATCAATCAGAAGACACTTCCTAACTTTTTTGGGAAAACAAAATATAACAAAAGGGTGAGATCAAAATCTTAGTAAGGGTAAGATTATAACAAAATATATGAATAAATAAATCATAATCAATATGGAAAGGTAAATAAGTATAACAAATTCCATTTAATCAAGAAATTGAGAATAATATGGCATAAACAAATGATGATAAAATAACTCCATATAAATAATCAAATGAGATTGAATCATAAACATGTATATTATAACTAATTAAATAGTCACATGTAAAATCAATAAATAATATCATAATGTTTTAATACATAACCTTGTAGGTCACAACCATACCATTGAGGCCCTGTTCCAGTACATCTTACATAAATGGGTAATGCCTCAGGAAAAAAACCAAACTAGTTTGTCTCATGAGATCTACCAATACATCTAAAGGCTATATTGGCCCCTTACCTTCACATATTAATTCCAATTCATTACTCATATGAAAGGGTTGAAACATAATCATCAAAAAATTATTATTGGAAAACTGACATATGAAACATTAATAATTGGTTCAATTAATAAACATAATCATAAACTATTCATAGTATTATAGTGAATGGTAATAAATTTTACATTAACATAAAACTGATGATAAACCATCCAAATAAATAATCATGATGATATCAATAAAACATATCCCCATGTAATATATTTATATTAAAGGGTTGATTTTATTGATGAATATAAATACCATAAAAATGCCATTAAAAACATTGTTAAAGAAAAATATCCTTTTCACTTTGAAAATATTTTCAAACTAAAAGTTTAAAAAATATTTTAGGTTTATTTTTATATTAAAATAACCTTTGAAACTCATAAAGTAATATTTGAATCACTTAGTTGTGATGACAATGGGAAATCCTTTACATTTTGTACACATTAAAACAAATACTCCTTTCATATTCTTGATAAAATTCCAACGGGCCTTATTGGGAAAAAAATATAAAGATTATTTTCCTTTTTTTGTAAAAATTTAAACATGGGTAATTTTTTTTAAAAAATAATTTTAATAATGTTAAAAAAAATTGAAAACATTTTTATAAATCATGTTTTTTTATAAAAATGGATTTCTGATCGAAAAGAGAAATAAATCCATATTTTATGAAAAAAATTCAATCTTTTTATTTTCCAAAGAGAGGAAAAATGGTATTATTAATTCATAAAATTCATGAATAACTAGATTAGAATAAAATATATTTATTTTAAGATATAAATATCAAATAATTTCCCCAATGGATACTTAAACATAAACAATTCTGAATAATGATGAGATTATGAAATAAAATCCGATGAATTTTGTAACATTTGAATCATAATCCCCATAAAAAAATAAGTTATAATGATAATCTAAATAAAATTAATATAAATTATTTCATGATATAAAATATAAGAGGATTAGTATATAAACCACATAAAACAACTATGTAGTAAATTTTTCATAAGCCTTATGAAATTAAAAGCGAGATGAGAAACCCTTACCTTAGGTATGATTTCCTTATTACACATTTAAAAAACCTATATAATAAATTTATTTTTGATTATAAATTATATATATAACCATAATTATTTATATTATACATTATATTATTTTCTTATAGTCTTTTATGACACGTTTATTAACAATTATTTTCTAAAATAACTATTTCTTCTGATAACTGTATAGTTTTTTAATTACGTTTTGGTTCAGTAATTTTGGTCTTTTTACTTTGGTAATTTTTAAAAAATATATAGAATATAAAACATGATATAAATACCATATATATTCATTATATATGTATTTATATTAATCCATAAAAGTTAACTGTATAAAACGCATTACACCATTCATGGAGACGGTAGGCCATATATACGCATGAATGCTGTTTCTATTTTCTCGATGGATGGAATGAAATGAAAATAACTACTAATTTAACTTTAAATAATAATAATTATTTTATATATAACATTTATATTAATAAAATCCATATTTATTACCATCCCTGTAAAAATAAAATGAAGAACATTTCACATCGCTTTCTGGGGGCAGTAGTCCCCACGTACACATTAGCGATGTTACTGTTTTCCAAAGAATTGGAAGGTAAGAATTTATATGTGATATTATAATTATATAATTATTTTTAGGTCATAAAAATAAAATATATTCATTAAATTTATCCTTATTTACTTTCATGTAAATCGTAAGAAAAAAACAAATCACATCACTTCGTGAGATGGTAGTCCACTGTACACACGAGCGACATTATCATATCCCCCATGGAATAAAAAGTAAGAACGTATATGTGAAATAATAATTAAAAAAATATAATAACTTAATAAATACCATATAAATACGTTAAATAAATTATTATCTATAGTCTTTAAATGTGGTGATGGAAAATGAATTAGAACTGTTCATGAGGTGGTAGTCTTCTGTACACATGATCGATGATTTCGTTTCCCATTTGATGGAATAGGTGGTGGATATATGCCATTAAATTTTCATAATAAAATATGAGAATATGAGATATAATTTCTTTTCTATATTATCATATATTAATATTATTATAAGGAGTTATAATAATAAGTAAAATGAAAACAAATAGTTATAAACTTAAACTCCACTTCAGGAAACCTCTTTAGGATTAACATAAATACTTCATAGATTGTAATTTATTGTATAAAAAAATACTATATGATGTGGGGAGGGTATTAAGAAATATATATTGGTAGTAATTGGGTGAATCAAATGGTTTTGGAAGTGTTAATTGGGGATTAGAGGGGGTGACCTTTTATAAGTGAGGGAGAGGACACACATGATTTTTTTGAAAAGATAATGTGATACTTACAGTTTTATCATGATTAAAGCCTCCTAAATGAGCGATTATAGAACCTTATTTGTTATGAGGTCTAAATATGGATATAAAATGTATGTTTTAAAATTTTTATATCATTTTTATCCTTATCTTTTTAGTTTAACCCCTGGTAAACTGATTTTTACCTTAATTATGGTAATTAATGTTTACTGTTTTTACTATTCATTATGGTAAAAAATTAATTTAAAATTATTAGATAATATTAATTATTTCTGTTAAAAATATAGAATTCATTTTTCCAAATTCAATTCACATAATTCGAAGAATTCAATTTAAAATTAAACCCACAAATGCGTTAAAAATGATTTTTCCAAATATTATTTTAAAAAACTTTTAAAAAGAATTTATCATAATATAATATGAAATTGATTAAAATGAACTAAATTAATTTATTTTTAATATAATTTATCTAAGTTTACTTTATAAATAATTTTAAATACAATTTAACTATGTAAATAATTTAAAATAAAGGCATCTTTTAATAAAAATCATTATTTTTCACTATTTATCAAAAAAATTAATTTTTTCATAAAACTATAAAAAATTCACCCAAATATAATTTTGATTTATATATTTACGAAATATTTTTTATCTTTTAAAATAAATATTATAAAATTTGTAAAAAATAATTTTAAATTATGTGCACAAAGCGTGACTAAACAACCTTTTAGAAAAATACAAATTTTTAAAAAATATTTTATTTTATTTCAAATGATGATTATTTAATATATAATCAATAAATAACCATTTCATTTATTTTATACATGTTTAAGAAAAATAATTTTTATAATTCAACTATTCCTATTCATACCTTCCAACTGAATAACTACATTATAATGGTCATGTTTAAATAATAATATTTTAATAGAGTATCACATTTTGTTTAAACATAGTGTTGTGTGCATAGAATGCTATCAAAGAGATTAAATTTAAACAAATATATCTCATGGTTTGATTAATATCTATGTTTCATATCAAATATTCTATCAAAGAAAATTTTATGCCTTTAAAATATCAGGGTGTTTCAATATTATAATAAAAAATAACTATAGGCACACCAAGACATTAATGTGGGGATGAATGAAACTTTACATAATATGATTTTCCTAAACAACTCTCATAAATTCCCAGGTATGATACATTCTAAATCATTTTATCAATACTATTTTAAAACATATATGTAATTTTTAATTAACATTTCATAAATATTTTTAATAAATTATACTAAATTCCAAGAATGCTTATTCAAGAATCCATATTTCCCTACATAACCAAACCCTATATTTTAATCAAATAAACCATATACCCATAATTCAAGTAATTATGGGAAATATACAAGTAATAAAACATGAATTCATCTATAAACTAACCCAACTATGTGTTGGGTTTTGGAGGATATTACACTTATCCAAATGTAATATAAAACATATACCAAAACCAATTTTACCACATGATCTCTCTATTTATTTTTACTAAAATAAATAAAAATAATAACAACATACCTTTTATCTATTAATAAGGACTATATAAGCTCTTCAACATGTTCTTGACAATGGTCACTGAGAAGTAACCAATAGACTTCTACCCCATAGTGTATTTATGGGATGGATGAATCTCCTAACAGTTGGTAAGGATCTTTTATTTGTCATTGTTTATAAGAACCATGTTTAAAGATTAAAAGTGTAATATATAAAAGGAGAAATTTGGATAATTATTTCTTATAATATAATGATGATTCAGTAACTATATAATGATATTTTCAACTTTTTTAGGCTTTTAAGACCCTCCTCAATACACTAAAATATTTTACACATTCTGGATAATAAAGGTAGATGTCACAAATGGTTTCTAACTCCATGACCATTAATGATAGAACATTTAATCTTTAAATGTTTCATATTCATCATCAATTAACACACTGAATATCATTTAATGACATTCTTAACAGATTTTGATATCTTAGAATATGAGAGAGTAACCAAGACACACATTAATGTATAATATATAAATCACCATTCAAAAAACTACAGTGTTATAACATTCACCATGGAATAGTATATCTTATCACAGACCATGAAATGGTATAAATCAACATATATTGTTTGTAATTTAATTTCATATTTTCATTAATCTAACACTTGAACTAAAGCCTCACAGACTTAGTGTTCCTTTACCTTATGTCACATAATATAAAACAAATTGTGAAACTATATCATTTTTTTGGATATACCCCAAAACCCTTTTGAGAAAAGATCCAATTAATTTTTACCACATGTTATATTATCTATAATAAATTTATAAAAATCCATCAAAAACATCTTTTAGATATCCTTTAAAACACTATTGGATAAGATCATAATGTTTTGTATAAAAAAAGTATAATAAAACTTAATCCTCACTCAAAAATTCACAAAGTGTGACCCCATAATGCTTTTTATCATTGAAAATAATTATGAATAATTCAATCAATAATTTTTAGCGGAGAGTATCATCTAAAAAATAATCAATGTTACTAAATATATATAGATATATGATGTGAACTCTATCAAACACATGTATCTCCATACATATTTACATTATTTGTATCATATACAAGTATGCATAATTATATAATCCATTTTTCCTAGACATAAAGTGACCAAGAGATAAATAATATATCAATACCATAGGTACAACTAACACATTCTCAATTATAAATGTATTTACTAACCAAATGGATGAGCACATCACATGTTATTCACCCAAGTTTATGATTACATCACATTCCCCTCATACAAATAGATAAGAATATCACATGAATCATATTTAAGTATAGACATAAAATTATTCAGTCTATATTAATTGAGGTCTTAGATGAAATAATTTTTATATGAGAGGACAAATCCTATCTTGGTTAAGACATACCTAATGGAATGACCAAAAACATTCCCAACTACCCCCTAATTTACTCATTCTCAAGGATAGTCTAAGAAAGGTATTAAAGTATTATGGTTATCATGTTAAACATATTTCCAACCTCATGTATATAGACTAAATATGAAACATTAATCTATATTATACTAAAGAAATAATGTATAAAACTCCATGTGGGAAACTTGGTGGGTCATCAAAAACCAAAAAAAAACTATTTTTCTGTCACATGAGTATATTCTATATCACTATATAAAATCTGAAAAAAAAATCATTTTTTTCAACCTATAATACCATATAATAAACATTGGTTATTATTTCTCCCAAAAAATTATAATACCTTGAGTGGGGGTGGATCAGGTTAATGTAGATATTCAAAAATTACCCCTTTATTTTGATCTTAATCTTTCTTGTGTAAGGAATACTCTTATCTCCATCACCAATACACCTGATTGATGAAAACAGTTAAGAATGAACACAATAATTTTTACTTGGTTCACCTAAATGGGATAATATATGGATAATACATGTAATTTTTCCTATTTACCTAATACACTAATCACAATTATTAATATATTATTACAAAATAGAGTGGTCACATTAACCATCCATATTCACCATCTGAAAACACATTCAAAAATCTCATGGGTCTTATTCAAAAATTGGACCTCACTAATCATTTTGTGGTGTTATTTGTTCCCCAAAAACATATGAGGAGAAATTACACTATAAATATTTTATCACTTATTTAAAAAAAGATGATCTTCTAGTAAAAACTACCATTGAAATATCCTTCGTTGTCATCTTAAACCTTCTAATGTTTTAGCCTGTATATTTGTCCTTTTAGTTATAGGTAAAAGTAAATATTCATACCTTCTCTATAATTAGAGATATTTATCTATTTATAAATTCTATAATACTCTTTTATTATCCTCTACCAATAACTTTTCATGACTCCTCCCTCCAAAGATACCACAATGAGGGGAGGGAGATAATGATCCCCAGAGTCCCTCCTCTAGTAGGACCCTGGTTGGCTACTAGCACCAAGGGTATACAAATATCATGAAATTGGAGGCATTACCGTCTATAATAATATTGTATTCATAGATAATAATAATCACCCACAAAAAATTCCATGGAATAATATAAAAAAACAAAACCATCCCAAAATGAATGTATAAATATAACTGATATAGATAAAAGTATCCAAAAGTAAATACCCACAATCCAAGATAAAATAGAAACAAAACATCATTACAAAGTTCTGTGATAGTAATGTCCAAAAAGGTTCACATAATCCTCTTGTAAACCTAAAAATAGTTGTATATACATATGGTGATCATACAAGAATACTCAGTAGAGAAAAAAATTCTCTCATGAACATTTGAAAGAAGAATACTAATGCACCCGTGAGAAAAACAATAGAATCGAAAAGACCTAAACAATTCAATTATCCGTCCCAACCTCACTAAGGAACACTCATTAAATTTCAAAAGCCAATTTATATAATATAACACGAGTCAAATTGATAAATGGTACCTCGCACTGCTTTCCTACTGGTATGCCACTCTCACACCCCAACATCACACATCCTCATGCTTCCATATATTCTATATACCACGCTATCCCAAAAGAACAATCACAGCAAACCTCACAAAAATACACATGGGATCACTAACCCACAAGAATGACCACATCACATCTCTCCCAAAGACTGCTAGGACATTACACATCCACAACCATAACTAGATTAGTAGGGTATCATTAACATGAAGGACATCAACCTTGTACCCTTCTCCCACCACACACTAACCCCACCATAATCCTCCTCATCCAATATCATCCCAACCAAAGACACATGGGATCACCACACAATAAGAATGACCATATCAAATATCACTCGAAGTCACCTAGGCTATCTCAACCACCATACAGTACACTATCATACCTCTGGAAATCACATCCTATGAAATACCTGCCTCACATGTAAGGGAGAGTTGGAAATAGAGGGTACCCAGCCATTGGTCCTCCTAATCAAATGTCTGAAAAAATATGGGTTTTAACATATAGTGTTTGATATATGTGAGGTGCATATTGAAATCACAAGGAATATACAAGTATATTCCTATAGCCACTCATGATCCAAACCTATGGGTTCACAACCAAACACTTACCAACTCACAACATCATGACTTTATCTACCACCTCTAAATTCATAACACCATAGAACAAGAAACAATCCCCATTTAAAATTTCTAACCAAGCCTATTATTCCGACCATTCATTTCAATATTAAAAAATAGTCACATTTAATCACACAAACCATCATTTATTTAATCATTATCCATTTACATTCCATTAAAAGAACCAAACCACAACCATTTCAAAAATTATTAAACAATTATGTATTATACCACTACCTGGGCATCTCACAAAAAGAAACCACACATCACAAGAATCTCAACATCGTTATTGAATCATCTACTTACCGCCCCAAAATCACAGACAAACAAACACCCCTCACCATCCCAAAAGAAAATCCACACAGCCACCACCTTGTGAACCAAAAAGAACGACCAAACCACCACCACCTCTCCATCCCAAAATAATGGCCACACAAGAACCACTTTCCCACCCAAAAAAGAACGACCAAATAACCACCACCTCACCATCCCAAATTCATGGCCACATCTTACCCATAAGACCCAAATCACATCACAATCACACATCACCTCCCTATAAGAATGTATTCACATTAAAACACATCAAAGGAAAATTATAAACTTAACAAAGGGGATTTTATCACATTTCACTTTATTTTAGGGATGTTATCACATAAGACACAATCCTAAGGAAACCATTTAATTAGAAAAATATAAGTGGTTAACCAATTTCCATTTTACTGTGATATCATAACAATCAAAATTGAAATAGAAGTCATAAAACATGTCATCTAATTCAAAAAAATCCCCAAATAGAAATAATTTTTAGTGGGGTATCAAGCCTGTATAATCCATCATATCACAATAATATCAAATATGTAAAAGGACATGAACCATTCCCCTTACCCATTAAATTTTAATTATCCAATTATTAATCTTAAATTAATTCAAAAAAACATCACCAATAGATAAACAAGAGTAAATACCTCCGGAATGATACAAATAAAGAGAAACACATGATTCTCTACCTCAAAGAAGATTTGATGATTCAATGCGCACTGTAGGGTGAAGTAGAAACACTCGCAAACCAAAACTGCATGGAACACCCATGGATCAACCTAAACCATAACTAAAGATCATAAAAACACATCCCAAAACACACATCAATCCAAAACAACATTGAAGAAATGAATCCTCTAGAGAAGACTAGAAGAAAACAAGGGGATAAGGAGAATTACTCATTGCGGATCACCAACAAACAACCTCTGGAACCAACAGATAGAAGTGAGGAGAAGAGGGATTGAAATACTCCTTATACTTCCCAGAATTTTTCTATGATGAGAGGGAGATAATAAATAGTCAAATAAAATAAATCACATGAAAAAAATTAACTTAAAAGTTCAAAACACTTCTGTTTTATGTTGTGTAATCCATTATATGGAATGTAAGCCTCAGGTTTCTAAAAATTAGAACATTTTATAAAAATCTAGTCACCTGAATATTTATTTAATACAAATCATGAATTACCATTACACGATATGTAATCCATATCATGGGTTTCCCCTTAGATGTGTAAAATCCATGAACCACCTAGATACACAAGTCTTGAATCACCTTTAACCATTGTGAATTCCACTTACACGATGTGGATTCCCTATAAATACTATTATGTAGCTCCAACCTCCAATGGAAACTCTCAGAACCTCCCTTAAACATCCCCAATAACAAAAATTGGAAAAGTAATGGACTAGGAAGACATTGACCATTACATCAGATACCACTCAAATGATTGTCTCCCTTGAGAATCCAAAACCATTCCTATAAGGGAAAGGTGTCCAAACAACCACCCCGCAGGATAAATCTCATAGATGTTGTCATACCTCAAATTCTACCACCAACCAAACATTCCAATCCAAATAGACATAGAATATCTGGCACATCCTCATAACTACACATCCACATCATAAAAACCAACTTAACCTTCACGTATCCCAAAACATCAACTACTACAACCAATGAACTGCACCGCCCTGAACACAAGAATCATGGAATTATATCCTCCATGTAAAGATACTATCTGCTCTGGGAGGCATTGACCCTACCATATAGGCTTAATTAAATCATAGTATAATGAGTCTCAATTAGGAATTAAGTCCTCCCCTTTTCATATGTTATAAATCTATCACACACCATACATTAAAAATCAAGGAAAAAATCTTATCTCCTAAAATAAAAAGATCCAAACATCACATCACAAGAAAAATATAGTAAGTCAAAAATCAAAATAGCTCTGGGTATTGGGCACACATATGAATCTATCACTCCCCAATACTCTCCTCAATTCCACAATGAGTCCACAAAACATGAAACAAAGGGATGGTTCATACTCACAATGCCTTCTATTGGAGATCCTGAATCTCTACTGGACACTTCATGAACATCACGTCATCCTAGATATCCAAATCTCCCCAATAAATGAAATGGAATTCAATAGGAAGATACCGAAGAAACTGTGATACTTACAAAATGTTGTGGATCCTCTCCAACTATAGTGAAAATGCCAATAAATACACCACCTCACCAACTCATCCCAACACCTCAAATGGCCTAATGAAATTGGGATAAATCTTACTCACCTTTCCAAAACTTTTCTACCCATGTCAAGATGAAACCTTCAAGAACCATGGTCCCCAACCCTGAATCCAAGGGCCTCCTACTACGATCATAATAATGATTCTGTCATTCCTATATATCATTCATCCTCTCTCAAACCAAATGAACTTTCTCTATCATGCTCTTTACAACATTGGGACCAATAACTGTAGCCTCGCCAACCTCATTCCAACACAATGAAGAATGACACCTTCTACTATAAAAATCGTCAAACATAGCCGTGTCAATGGAAGAGTGATAAATGTTGTTTTATGAAAACTTGACTAAAGGGGGTGTTTTACACAAGATCCACCAAGTTCCAATATGAATTATCATAATATATAAATTAGTTTCTAGATGGTTCAATCTGTTTTCCTTTCCATATAAGTGTGAAAAGCAGTGATGAGGTATAACTAAGTGAAAAAACCATGTTTTAATACCCTCCAAACTCATGAGGTAAAACATGAATCCTTATTCAAAATAATATACATTGGAACTCCATGAAACAATACCACATCATCTATATACCTCTTATCCAAAGAATCCAACATGTTGAATACTTGACCATTAAGAAGTGGTCTGATTTCACCAATCAATCTATGATCGCATAGATAGCATCAAAACCACCTTGAGATTAGGGTATCCTTGTAATTAAATCCCTCAAGATTTCATCCCATTTCCAATCAGTAACCTCCAAATGCTAAAATAAAGGACCAGGAATTTGTTGTGTGACCTTTACCTAGTTTCACACCAGAAACTTCTCCACTAACTCCACCAATTCCCATTTCCCCTCAAGTCACAAAAAATGTATTCTCAAGGCATTGTAAATCTTGGATTCTCTTGGGTTAACCGCTAATGGTGAGATATAAAACTCACCATGTACTCCCTAATGCTTAACTACCAAAACAAAAAACCTCCCACAAAATAGCATCTATGTTTGACCATCCTCTAACGACCCCCACAAAGCATCACTATGGTCAGCATGATCACGCATCACTTCTTCCTCTGATTATCACCACTGAAACTCATCCACCTACTGCATCGGAGAATATTTCACTCTCATCTGTAACAAATATCCACTACCATCGTCCACCCTTGAATCTAAATGTAAGGCATCCAACTCCTCTATTACTCTCCAAGCATCCCTAGACTCCTAAACAACATCCTTCCATGACTTCTTGTTATAACCATCATCCACAACATTCCCTATTCCCGAGGTATATGAGATTTTAAAATCATAATATTAATGAAATTCCATCCACCTCCACTGCCACAAATATATATCTCGCTGAGAAAAGATATACCTCAAGCTCTTATGATCCATTAAGACCACAAAGAGCTCCCTAATGAAGTAATACCTCTACATATTCATCATAAACACAACTTCTTATAAATCCATATCATTGGTGGTATAGTTATTCTCATGGGGTCATATATTTCTAGACCCATAAGAGAAAATTTCCCTCTATTTAATCAATACACATCCCAAGACCATATTTGAATCATCACAAAACACCTCAAACATCACAACCTCCTTTGGGAACTGAATCACTGAAGCACTAAATAACATTACTATTAGGTAATATAATGATAACAAGGAAAGATTAGCCAATGAAAAATCTTGTTCATTCCTAGAAAATGTTTTGAATTGGGCTTTAAATCGTGGGAAATTAGGAAAAAAACCTCTAATAATATCCTTTAAGGCCAAGAAAACTGTAAAACTCGTCCACATTCTTGGTTTCTACCCAAGAAAAAATTACCTCAACCTTCAATGAGTATGCATCCACACTCTATTGAGACAACAAATGACCAATGGAATACACCTATTGTGTACAATTATTACACTTTGAAAATTTTCCATAGAGATACTGGTGTCAAAGAACCTGGAAGACAACTCTAAGATGATCAGCATGCTCATCCTACAAATTCAAGAAGATCCGTATATCTTCGATGAATATGATGATGAACCTGTCCAATAACTCACAAAAAATGGATTTAATAATCTCCATGTACATCGATGGTGTGTTCATAAAACCAAATATAATGAATACAAAAACTTAAATTTCCCATACATGCATTAAAAGTCAGTATTTGGGATATATCCCTCTTTCACCCTCAATTGGTGATATCCAAACCAAAAATCGATCATAGAAAAAAAATCCCTCTATTAGTTGTTTGAAAAGATCATCTATCATTGGAAGAGGGAAATGGTTCTTTACCATCACATGATTCAAACTTTGATATTCTATACACAACCTTAAACTTCCACTCAACTTCTTGGAGAACAACATTGGAGCACCTCCGGTGATACACTAGATCAGATAAAACCATTCTGCATTAGATCATCTATCAAAATCATCTACTCTAATAATTCAAAAGGTGTCATTGGATAAGGATCCATAAAAATCAAATAATTACTAGGAAATAAGTCTATCTAGAACTCAACATCACGTTGAGAGGATAACACCATTAATTCCTCAGGTAAATCATATAGAAACTACCTAATGACCCTAGCGACCTCCACAATCCTAGTATCCACTTATTCCACTGAAAAATCAACTATACAAGGAAAATGGGGCTCCATATTATGATTGCTCACCCGACAATCCCTCTCACCAATGAATACCACATGCTTTCCATCCACATATGAGAACACAAATCTCATTTGAAATATTTCAATAATAGAATGCATGTAATACAACTAGTTGATTAAAAGGATAACATAATTTGGTTACATATATAATAATAAAGGATCCTCGTAGGATTGATGTGGTCCCCTCACCAGTCTACACCCTAAACACACATCAAACAAGATGGTATGGCCTCTGACTGATGTAGTCAACACCAGGGGAATAGTAAACCTCTATACATCTAGTCCCAAAGAACTATCTAGAGTGGTTGAAATAAAGGATTTAAAAGATCTTAAATCGAACAAGGCCTAGAAAGGGTACTAATCAAACTGATCATACCTATGATGATATCTAAACCCTTGGGAACTACTACCTTCATTGTGTGCTACTAACCAAAACCAACTCCTCTAACTCTTTGCTGACAACCACATACACAATAATACTTAGGTTATGGTCCCTAAACATGTGGAATATCATGAGGTTGGCCAAAACCCACACTTTCTCCCCTCAACAGAGCACAAAACTACTGCCCCTACTACTAAAATGGTCTCACTAGAAACTGATGTTGATTCTAGCATAGAACTTGTGAACATCCACCAAACTGAGCTCAAATAACCACTAGGTATTGGTTTTGACAATTACCATGAAAGCCACAAATAAATAACCACTACTATAAACATAGCATAAACCCACATTTTAGAACCATGGGTATATTCCTTAAAACCATGGGTATAGCCTATACCCATGGTTTTATGAACTCTGGCTGATGGAGCCGCCAGTATAGAGATATAACCATGATTTATATAGAAAATGTGGGTATATACTGGGATATTTTAGAGTACCAATGTTTTTCATCAAGCCATGGGTGTATTTCTGTATCCAAAGTTCTCTAAATCATGGGTATGAATTTTCCCATAATAAAACATATAACCACAGTTCATTGAACTGTGGGTATAGCTAGCTATCCATAATTGGCAGTAGTAGCCCTTCTAGTGAATCCCAAACCTATAAATAAAATATAAACCATAGTGAACATTCAATTCAATACATTTTCTATATATTTATCATTCATACAATATCTTGTAATAATTTTAAAACCATTTACATTAATATAACATACATATACATCCATACAACCAATCAATTCAAGTCATTAGACAACATTTACATGTCTCTTTACTAATAAAGAAAAAATAAATGGGATCAATATCTCCCCCATAACCAACATTCTCATCCTCATCACTATAATAAACATCCTTATCCACAACATCATCTTCTAGATAAGAAAAAACCACATCACCGTCATCATCACCATCATCACTACCACCACCATTTCCACCACCATTAGCTCGAACACCACTAGGACCCTCATTTACCTAACATGAGCTATAATTTAAAGAGTTAATTGATTCCATATATGAATCAATAGTAGTACTAGACTCTGATGGAAGTGATTTACTTATAACTAACATGGATTTCACTAAGTGTTCAGCAACCAGTTTATTTTTTTCATGCTCTTGTAAAGATATTTTTCTGGAATCAGTTGCTTTGGCATGAGAACATTGTATCACCTTGGTCTGAGAGGTTTTAGAGAAGCCTAATGAGGGCCAATACCCAGAAAAAATGATTTTTTCCTAGGTTGACCTCAGACTCTCCATTGGTGCTCCTCACTAAATAAATGACTCAAATGATCATTTGGCCAAAAAAAATCATCTTATTTATCATTGAGGGACTCTAGGGAATATTTTTTAAAATATAAACAACATATTTAATTATAAATTATGTATAAATATTTGAAATACAAATAAAAAATTCCAATATTTTCTTATGTTAGTGCATTTATGACACTTCTATCATTTTTCTTCCTACTCAAGAAAAATATTTTTTCCCGAGGAACATTAACTTTGATGACCAATACCACTAAATGAAAATTAAATTGACTAGTATAATAATACATTATTGAATAATATTATAGTGATAAACATAGAATGAATTAAAATTGTATTTTTTGAAGAAAACCATAAAATGAAGAATCATCTAAATATAAATATAATTATAAATATAATACTAGAGGCATAACATAAATAATACATACAAATTATCATTCTAAAAAAGTGTTTAATATGGATTCCACTTGTATGTTTTTTTCAATCGAATTCTATTTCAGTTATGTTATTTGGTTATTCGGTCACATGGTAATTTGGATCATTTGGTCAATAGGTTCATTTTCAGGTTAGGTTGTTTAATAAATCATTCAATTTTCTAATTTTCCAATTGTCTAATTATCTAATTGTCCAATTATACCATTTAATCCATTTAGACCAATTTCGACAATTAGTTCATTTCATACAATTAGGCCATTCAGGACAATTTGTCCATTTAGGCCATATAGGCCAAATTTTCCGTTGAGTCCAATTAGTCAATTTATGACATTTAGTCCATTTAGAACAATTATTCCATTTAGGATATTTAATAAAATTAGGAAAATTAGTCCACTTAGTCCATTTAGGCCAATTAGGAAAATTAGACGATTTAATCCAATTAGGTTATTTCATCAATTTTGGCCAATTAGGGTATTTATTTGACCAATTTAGGCCAATTAAGCAATTTGATCTAATTTAGGCCAATTAGGCCATTTATTTGGCCAATTTAGGCCAATTAGTCCATTTAAGTCAATTTATCCTAACTATAAATTAGAATAATTTACCATTATCCCATTATTTCAATTGGATGTTAGACTAATTGGACATTATCCCATTAGTCCAATTGGCCATTAGGTTATCTGGACAATTTTCCTATATCACAATTGGCGACTAGGACAATTGGACATTAGGAAAATTGTCTATTAGGGCATTATGCCAAATGGTCATTAGGATGTTAGTCCACTAAGACAATTTTACATTAGGCTATTAGGATATTATACCAATTGTCCAATTAATCCATTAGACCATTAGTCAATTTGGCCAATTGGCCATTAGGCCATTAGTCCATTAGGCCATTAGGCCATTAGGCCAATTGTCCATTAGGTCATGAGTCCATTACGTCAATAGGCCAATAGGCTGTTAGGATATTTGGTAAATTAGCCATTATACCATTATACCATTAGGCTAATTGGTCATTAGGACATTATGCCAATTGGCCATTAGGACGTTAGCCGAGTAGGCCATTATTCTAATTGTCCAATTTGGATAATAGGCCAATTGGAAATTAGGTGGTTAGGCCAATTGGCCATTTTTCCATTAGGCCAACTGGACATTATTCTGTTAGGCCTATTGGCCATTAGGTCATTAGGACAATTGGTCATTATTGCATTGGCCTAATTGGTAATTAGGTCATTAGGCCATTAGGCCAATTGAGAAATTGGACATTAAGAAATTATTCCATTAGTCAGTTAGACCAATTTTTCATTAAGACAGTAGGGCAATTGACCAATTTGTAAATTATGCCATTAAGTCATTAGTAAAATTGGACATTAGGTCGTTAGGCCAATTGTCCAGTTGGATACTAGGCCATTATACCATTAGTCCAATTTAACATTCATCGATTAGGCTAATTGACTATTAGGCCATTAAAAAATTAGTCCAATTGGCCATTAGTCCAATTTTCCATTAAGCTATTAGGACAATTGGCCATTAGGCCATTATTCCAATTGGTCATTAGGCCATTAGGACATTAGAACAATTGAACAATTAACCAATTGGACATTAGGATAATTGATTCTTAGGCCATTATGAGAACTTTCCAATCGGAAATTATACCATTATGCCATTATTCCATTATTCCATTAGGTCATTAGGATAATTAACCAATTATCCATTAGGCTATTTGGACATAAGGCCATTATCCCAATTTTCCATTAGGCCAGTTGACCATTATACCAATATTCCATTAAGCCATTAGGCGAATTAGTCTATTAGGATAATTAGGCCATTATACCATTAGGTAGATTAGTCCATTATGTTGATTAGGATATTAGGCTGATTAGGCCATTAGTCCATGAGTACATTAGTCTAATTAGGCCATTTGGACATTATGACCATCGGAAAATTGAACATTAGGTTATTAGGACATTAGGAAAATTATGCCATTAGGAGAATTTTTCATTAGTCCATTAGGCGATTAGGACATTAAGAAATTATTATATTTGTTCATTAGGCCATTTGGAAAATTAGGCCATTAATAAAATTAGGCCATTAATCCAATTAGGCCACTAGGCCATTTGGTTATTAGGCCATTAGGCCAATTAGGCTATTAGGCTATTATGCCAATTAGGTCATTAATCCATTTGGAAATTATTCTATTAGTACAATAAGGCCATTAGACTATTTTTACCATTGTCCATTAGGCCATAAGGCTAATAGGCCAACTAGGACATTAGGAAAATTAGGCCATTTGGCCATTAGGCCATTAGGCCATTAGGCCATTAGGACAATTAGGTTATTAGGACATTAGGCCAATTAGATCATTAGGCCATTAGGCATATTTGGCCATTAGGCCATGATGCCATTAGGCCGCAAGACCATTATGCCATTAATACACTATGCCTATTAACCATTAGGCCATTATACCACTAGGTAAATTGACCATCAAGACATTAGAAAATTAGGCCAATTTATCATTAGTCTATTAGGACATTAGTAAAATTGATCAGTTGTCCATTAGGACATTAGACTAGTTGACCCTTAGGCCATTAGTCCATTATAACATTAGGCCAATTGCCCAATTAGCCAATAGGCCATTTGAAAGGGGTATTTACAACCTTATATTAAAGAAATTATTGATAATAAAACTTAAATTTTAGTATGAAAAGATAACTAAGTAACAATATAAATCTAGATATTATTTACATTAATATTAATGTACCTCATGTTTCTCAGGCTTGGGCATTGTAGTGTGCCCCAAAGTGTAAAAATATGTCACCGAATCTTTGTTGCTTTTCTTTTTTTCCCTATGAATCCTAAAATAAATTCAATACAATTAATAATAATTAAATTTTATATTCAAAACATTAATGTTTGGGAATAACTTAAACTCATCACTCTTGCACTATGAAATCATTTTCTGATATTTTTTTGTTGGGTAGTAGGGGAATATTGGTACACCCTCTATAGAATAATCGACTCTACTCCTCCAAAAAACATATATCTCATGCTTATATGATCACTAGAGCTCCCCAATATCAATAATCCTTCAAAACATAGTAGATTCACTATCGGTAAAGTTAAAATTATGCTTCAAATAACAAGTTAATTAATATAAATAAAAAAATAATATAGATATATTTTAAACAAATTTTCTTACACATATCTCTGACCATGCTTAGTACTTCATGTCACTACCAATATGCATCCATGAGACTGGTTATACCAAAATGATATCACTATACTTGGTTAAAGTTCCCATGAAACTTCTACACAGAATGAAATTTTTTCCTATCATCTTATTTTCTTCATTATAATCCACCATTATTTGTGTTTGGCATTTCCAGGCATCCCTCATACGGCTGCGCCCACATCGCCTTCTAGAAGATCCCATTGAATATGTTAAAAGAGAAAAAATAATAATTATGTCACGGTATAATGAGACAAAAATGATGTGATATAATTCGACACACATATAATAAAAAACCTAACTGAAGCTGCTCAATAGGCCCTGATGGATCTATGGGATGTCTTGAATCAGTATCTTATGAAATATGTGTCTATTCCAATGCATGATATGGGTGATATGCATGAAATAGAGTGGAAACTAAAGGAGAAGAACCATATGATCATATATGGAGATTAGGAAATGTAGGTGTTATAAACATGACATGATATGAGTAGTAGGGTTGGGGATACAACAAAGAATATGGATATGGTAAAGGTGGGAACATCCCTAGAGGCGGTGTAGAAATGGTATGAGAAGAAGAGGCTAAATGAGATGATTATGGAGGTATGTGTGAGAATATCCCCAAAGGTTCAAGTGATGGATGAAAAGGTGTGGTAAATGGGGTGTCTACTAGAGGGTTAGGGTGAGAATGGGTACAAAGGGTGCTCTGTCTAGGTCTAAGAGCATCCCCACTCAGACCCATTCTAGTAGGATGAAGAGGAATCAACATTGGTTCAACTAAATGTACATAATAAAATGATAAAGAATATGAAAATGAAATTATATGTAGTATATAATAAAAATATTACAATTATTATACTCACTAAGGGAATAAGAGGAGGTAACCCACACTCGCACATCTATCGATCGATATCAAATAACCACTTCCTTCAAAATTCCTTAGTATTTTTCATAATATGAAAAAGAACGAAGTTTAAATTTTCTAGAAATAGTTTTTAAAAATAATACATACAATATAGAATATAAAGAAGTCATAAACAATTTCATAACAAGTTTTATAAAAAATAATTTGAAACCAAGTTATACATTTTTTAAAAACCTGTTTTAAACCCAGTTTTTTGAATTGAAATAAATCTAATTAAATGCAATGAAACCAAATAATACTAAAACAAAAATATCAGTCCCAAATGAAACTAAATTAAAGTAATTACAATAATACCGACATGATAAACCAATTCAAGGTAAAATAAATGAACTATGAACATATATGTTTGCATCTTTATATTACCCACCACTACTTTTGGTTTAACATCAACTCTCGCAATTGGACAATTTGAGTCATCAATCGAAATATTTTTTTGAACACCAATTGGGGTGTAAATGGTGTCAATTTATTCCCTATCATCATGAAGAATATTTCTTGGGATTACTTCATTAATGATACCATAATCAGGAATCAAATGATCTTTCACCTAAAACACTTGTTTTTTCATTTATTCCAAAATGTATTGTTCATCGGTATCTAGGAATCGACTCATGTCAATATCTATGATTCCACAATCATAAATTAATATACAACGTCATTCCATTGAATCAAACCATGTACATTTAATTATAGTGACTTGACCATGTGATTAGTAATCCAATAATAATATTTTCTAAATAAGTCTATAATAAGACACATTTTCATATCATGGTCTACTATTTAATGAAGTAGAATAATATTCCATTGTATTAGTTAACATAATTACATCATGACATGTTCTCATTTTCAATGCTTGATCATTTGTAAGAAATTTATACCCATTGATTATTAAATATTTTCATTCACAAACCAATGAATTGGAACCAAAATCCAACACTCTTAATTCTTGAGAAACGAGGTCAATAGGTAGACACAATACTTGAAATATATTTGAATAATATAATTAAATATATATATATATTTTAAGTTAATTAAAGTAATGATCATACCTTTGATTTCAACTATGTAATAAACTATTGGCTATGTAAAGCCTCTCTTCTTATCAAATTCAAAGATTGATGAACTCTACTTATAAATTGTTTATGTTACCTACATAAAATGACAATAAAAGTGTAAGGTAAATTTGATATTAAATATTATTAGATAATATATAAATATTCATATTACATACATAATTTAGACATTGAACAATCCATAGTTAAATAAGACTGTGCAATGTTCCATATCCCACTCCTCAAGGCTCAATGTAGCCAATGTATATGCCCTCAAAACTCCTCTTGTTTTGGGAAGAGATGAAAATGAGGGCTCAATTTATCCATAATTATCATCCCTATTTTTCATTGTCTGGTTATGTCTTGTGATCACATCATAAAAATACATTGAAAAAAAATACATACATTATTGAGCTAGATAACCTCTTAGAATGGAACCTTCATGATGATTCTTGTTTCGAACATAAGATTTCATTGCGAACATATTTATTTTAGTAGGATACATCCACAAAAAAGTAATGGGTCCCTCAAGAAGTGTTTCAGTTGAAAGATGAACTATTAAATGCGGCATGTAGGTAAAAAATGATAGAGGAATTTTTTTCCAACTCACAACAAAATAATGGTGCCTCTTACTGATTTTTTATCAAGAAAGACTTCAATAAGCCTTTATCTCAAAGGTCTCTAAAAAATGGCACAAGAGAATAAATGTTACCCTTATATTATGTGATAGAAAATGAAATATTTCTATTGGAATCAATTCATGAAGAAGGGTGTGATATTCATGAGTTTTTATGGATTTTAGTTTCAAATCCATTCTATTGAATTGTTTAGATATATTTCTAGAATAGCCATCAAGAAACTTGATATTATACAATACTTTCATAAATTGATCTTTCTCTAAAATTATCATTACATAAGAATCACAAGGAACGTTCCATTTGTTTTCATCAATACACAGAGGATGCTGTTTTCGTAGAATACCCCAATCCAAAAAGGCCTGGTGAGATCAGAAGTCATATTTGGTATTTCCATTGATATTTATAGTAATTGAAAAACAAATCAGATATGTTTTCCTCAATGTTTATTACATCTAAAAAATGATGTAATAAATTGGTCGACCAATATGAAAACTCAAAAAAGATAATTCACCTTTTCAAATAGTATGTGGATTTAGTGTCAAAAATTATTTCTATTTTTAAATTTCATCTGACCTTTACCTAATAAAAAATTGAAATTCTTCAATTAATTAAGAACATCAATTATTTACTTACATTGAGGTTTCTATTTAGTGTTAATGGTATTATAAAACCTCTGAAAATTCATTCTGTATATATTATCCATTGGAAAGAATCATCAATGGACAATGAAGCTAAAAATATGATGATATTTAAGCCTTATCAATCATGTATTCTTCATTAAAATAGGAAAAAATAGTTTTCCCTTCATTTTCCAACCAAACATTATTTCATAAGTAGAAAAATAATTTTTAGTTCATAAAAGGAAAACACACATCTTAAATATATTTTTTAATGAGGAATAAAATATGGGGAGGTTCATATCCTAAATATAATTCTCCTCTATTATTAAAATTTTCAAGTGGATGTCTATATCATCACTAGTTTCATAAGGTCTAGATATTAGAATACTCAATAAAGTGAAAGGTTTTTTCATACACATCCATAGAGGAATAATATAAACATAAATAAAAACTAACCATGTGTTGTGAGCTAGTATCTGACTAAATGGATTCAAACCATCACATGATAGTCGCAACCTGACATTATGCACCTAAACTGTAAAATCAGGATGTTTTTGCATCAAATTCTCACCATACTGATCCATCTATAGGATAAACCAACTCATTATTACCTTTAATTATACCACCATCATTCCATTCCATATTTGTTGATATTTTTACTAACATTAATATATTTTTAAGCCTTATAATTAATAGAATGTGTCAGCTGAATTTTAGTGGCACACAAGATGGTGTTACATTTTCATTTTCCTTCCATTGAGATGTACAATATTCTTTACAGTCATTTAGATCAGCTATTTCCTCCCAAAATAAACTACAATATTTCAGTTAAGAATGAATTTTATTAGTAAAAAATATAAGTTTCTTAATTAACATCGATGCCTTATAATGATTTGAGGGAATATATGCACCATCAGGAAGAAAGTCCTTAAAATAGTTAAGAATAAAATCAATGGTGGTAATAGAAATTACATACATGATTTTTCCATGATATAACTGAATTTAGAAGTCCAACTTTTTCATTTTAGTATATCCTTGATATATAGGAGTTTTGGCATCATCCATTACTTTTTTTACTCTCTCAACATCATCACATTCAGTCTTTACCTCACGTTTATTGATAACATTTCCTTCTTCCACTGGCATACTATCTCTCCCATTCTGATGCACAAATGGAAACTGATCAATTATAAAATTCTCCATGCCACTTATTTATTTTCATTCACGAATAGTAAAAGATTGTCTTGTCTCTCAATTATGATACCAAACATAATAGTTTATTTGAAATCCATCTTTGGTTTTATGGTAGCTAACTTCTTCCTAGATTAACCTGGGTCTTCCAATATAATTATAACCTTGACACTATATATGACTACTATCTGAAGAATTATTAAATGAATGATATAATAAAATTTCTAAATTATTTTGAAACTTTGTTGAAATCCGATTGGTATGATACATACATATTCTATACATTATATTATAGTGAAAAAAGGTATGTTCTAATCATCAGTGTAAAATATAATTATAACGATATCCAAATTCAAATATAAATTAAAAGTATGGTGTAGAGGAAATAAAAGAAAACTAACAGGAAACCAAATTGAATATAATGCATGATGTTAGTTACCATTATATAATACTCTTGTATCCATCCAAATAAATAATATGGCATATCATAAGAAAAAACAATGCATACTCATAGAAATATAATCAAGGTTCATGTATTTGAATAATTAAAAAAAAGGAATACTAGTAGAAAATGGGTATTTCTTATCCATAGAGGTATTCTCATTTGAAAACATAATTGAGGATAAAATTTAGTCATGAAAGGATTTATTTAAGGGTAAAATTACTTATATTATTAAAACATAAAAAACAGATTTTAGATGATGTTATATTTCAATTTAAGAAGTATTTAATTTTGAGAATATCCATCAATACTGAATAATTAATCCATTCCATCCCACTTTATGAAACCCATCCATTACTTCATCCCTAATGAAACATCTTAATTAAGGTAAAGTGTGTTTATATTGGTTTTAATTCATTTAAAATGTAGTGGAAATAAATATCTGACAAGTAAATACATGATAGAAGAACTAAGGAAACATTCTTAACAATGAATTATCTTATACTCAAGAGTTAATCAAAATAGGTGAAACTAAGGTTCATACTATTAAAGTTTTCTTAAAGAACTTAATTCTTATGTAAAAAGTTTATCAATGGAAACCATGTTTTATAAAACGAATATGATCCAAAAATCATTCCATTATAACTTATATAATTACTTCATGAAATTTACCAAAGGCTTATATAAATATTTCTACATAATAATGTTTTAAAATTATTAAACATTTGAAATCTATTTATTTTATTATTTTAAATAATCTTTAATCATTCATTCATTTCTAAATCATAATTATAAATTCTAAAAAAATTATTTTCAAGTACTATAAATACATAAGTGAATTTATGATGAATTAACCATCATAGATAAAGAAATATTACATATTTACTTATAATAGTATAATCATGTATATCATCATAAAATTATTTCTTTTTGGATAAATAAAATCCAATAAATAGTTTAACCATTTTTCATGATATAAAAAACTAGATTTTAATAATTACATCCTATAACTCTAGGATAATAAAAACCAACATTAACCCCTATAGTTAACTTAAATGTGATTCCCAACACTAAAAATATCTAAATCCCTAAAATATTCCACCTAAAGATCTCAATTTTTTTTAAATTCATAATAATCCCTATGATAGTTTTTAGAATAAATAAATTATGATTAAAATAGTAATTTTAGGAATTTAATAAACTATATTTTACCCCCAATAGACTATAAATTTAAAAACATGGTGATATAAGTGATGCCAACATGCTTCAGTAGGATCACATGCATAGATAAAAATGAAAATTACAACTAGTAGAAGAGAAGATGAATTCATAACTCACTAATCTGATGTCTAAGAAGATCATAAATAAAAAAATCCTTGAATTAAGTGATCATACTAGAGAATATAACTATCTTTCACTCAAGTGAGGGGATAAGAAAGAACCAGAGGGAAGGAAATATTATAGATCACAATAAAACAATTCCATAAATAAAAGAATATCACCTATCGATGGTGGGATGTTCCTTGAGTAGAGAAGGGGGGATGACGAGGTCGTATAAGGGGAGGGGATTATATATTATAAATGAAGAGGGGAAGGGGATCCCAATGGAATTCTATTATGTAGAGGATATATACACACATTTTAAAAAAAACCATTAGTATAACTCAAGTTATATCAATAGTTTTTCAAAACTGTTGGTATATATTTGGGAAAAGAATATATACCCATGATTTTTCTAAACCATTGGTATAAATGTGTGAGGATAGATCTAGTTTGTAGTAGTGACATTAGTATAAATACCCCAAGAATACCATGAAAACCAATGGCCTTAGAAGGCCAGAAGGGAAACTGTTGAGGTTGAATTGTTGCTTGTCAAACCACAAAGGCCCTGGCACCTAAGACTTTCCACAATCAACTCTTTTCCTCTAGAAACCATATTGGTCCCGCTCATTGAAAAAATACTTATAATTGCATCCACATAATCACCTCCACCTTCTTATGAACCTCTATATGCATTGGAAATGTAAAATGAGTGACTGCATACAGTATAGAAGGATGAGGTGTCCCCACAAGACATCTCACATGAGAGTAATCATATAGAAAAAGATATAGGGAAAGTGAAGAATTTCATTGAGCTTGATTTAAAAATCCCAAAATTAAATACTCCCTTATTCAGGAGAAATAATTTCCAACCTCTTAACTACCTTCACGGTCAATGAAAGTAACTCTTTATAAAAGTTAACCCATGATACTTCAACCTCCTTCCGCTCACCCGGATACAACACCCACCGCTGATGCATAGATCTCTACATCTAAGTGACTGCCAAAGGGACCTAGTGTCCCACTAGTCCCCAAATAAAACTGAAAATAATTTCTATCACCTCCATATAACTCTTTCTTTCTATATCTAAAACACACCCCTTATACTTTCCCTAAGCCATCCAATAGAAAGTGTGAAATGTCACCTACCACTTATCATCCTTCTCAACCTGATAAACCCTATGAAGATCAACCGTATCATCCTTTTTAAAATAAAATGCTTAAGCCAGATTCGGATGATAAACATGATCCATAGATGATAATAAAATAAAATATTTCTAATCCAGATAGTATGAGATTTTCATTAGATTCATTTTAATTCACTTTATTCACTTTAACATTACCAAAACAAACAAATTCAAAAAATAACCCAAGTTATAATAATGAATGTACCTCTAATAGGTTTATGCACTTGTTAATAAAGGTCCTTAAAATCTTGTTTCCTATCCAATATCCCAATCCTATGTCATATTCAAAGGTCACCTAGCACTATTTCCATACCAACCCATGAAATCATAACTTTCCTTAACTCCAAACTTCATACTATCTCTCAACTATCACCTCTAATACCACTTTTTCATGACCCCCTCCCTCCAAAGATACCATAATGATGAGAGAGAGATAATTAATCTCGAGTCATTCCTCCAGTAGGACCCAGGTTTGGGAAGAGCACTAAGGGTATAAATGTATCACAAAATGGGAGGCAGTACCCTCTATATAAATATAAGAGAAGGATATAAGATTACTCATCTAAAAAAAACTCCATCGAATAATATAAAAAGACACTAAAACTACCATGTAATGCAAGTATAAATAGAACAGATTCAAATAAAAGCCGCCAAAAGTAAATACCCAAAAGAAAATCTAAATTACCAACACAACATCTATCTAAAATTCCAAGATATGATTTTCTAGAAAAGTCCATGCAATCCTCCTATAAACCAAATTTTGTTTGTATACATAGCATGAGTATATAGGTGTATATAGTAGGAAAACCAAATTCTCTCATTCACATGTGAAAGAAGAATACTAACAAACCCCGAAGAAAAATAGTAGAATCAAAAAAAGCTAAATAGGAAAAATATTCATTCCAACCTCACCAAGGGACACTCATTAAATAACGCAAGCCAAGAAATATTAAATAACATGAGTCACATCAATAAAGGGTACCCACACCACTTTTCCACTGGTATGACACTCTCACACCCTAATGTTGTACATCTTAGAACTTCCATCTCTTCCATATACCAAACTGCCCCACAAGCATGGTCATAACACACCACACCCAAATACACCTGGGCTTGCCTCCCTATAAGAATGACCACATCACATCTTTCCCAAAGACTCCTAGGCCACAACACATCTACAATCATAGCCAGAGTAGTATAGTATCATGAACATGAAGGACATAAAACTCACACCCTCCTAATAATTTGAAATACCCCCCAACATAAGCCAAATCATCCCATATAATCCCACCAAAAAACACCTAGGATACATCACATCCCAACCAAAGACACCTGGGATCTCCGCCCCATAAGAACGACCACATAACTTCTCACCCAAAGACACATGGGCTATTAAAACCACCATATAGTTCACTATCAGACCTCCGACCATCAAATCCAGGTGGAGACATTATTTCCGGGGTACTGTAGCAGCACTGTAGCAGGAACTGTGCAGTACTGTAGCAGGTAATTTAGCGGGAACTGTAGCAGGTACTGTTTGGCACTGTAGAAACCGGGAATATGCCCCCGTTTGGGCCTTCGGGCCACCAATTTGGTACTTGAGTCCTTTAAGGCCTTCGGGCCACCTCAAGGCCTTCAGGCCACCGTAAGTGCAGATGCTAACCAGACGACCTACAAGGAACAAGCTCTATAAGGAGGATGAGCAGGGAGCTTTCACCACAGTATAAGATAAATGGATTGCATGAATTAGAGGGTATGGAACCTGCCATCGAGACAAGCCAGTGCATGCATGGGAATGCCTAGCTGAACAGCCATGTGAAGGTGGATAGAAGATTTCACGATGAAGATGCTGAGGAGGAGCAGTTTCAAGTAGTTAGTATGGGTTGGATGTAATGTTTGAAGACTACGGGAAAATGAATTCCTTCTAAGGCCTATGAGCCTTGTAATACTTACGCCTTCGGGCCTTCTAAGGGTTCCACCTCACCCCTTGAAAGGTGGATTATAAAAAATCAATAAAAAATGAAGGCCTTCGGGCCATTTGATGGATGTAGAAATACAAGTGTCAGCATATAGTGCTTAACATGGGTGGGGTATGTATAGAAATAAAAATATATATAAAAATATACATATAGCCTCACACAATAACCAATGTGTCCAAAACTAAAAACCAACAAACTAAAAAAACTATTACTTTCACTGCCACCTCTAAATTCATAACACCACTCAACAAGTCACAAGCCCCATTTCACATTTCCAACCAAACCCATTATCCAGCCCATTTATTTAATTATTAACTATCAATCACATTTATTCACATATCCCATCATTTAGTTATTAATTAGTCATTTCCATCCCATTAATAGAACCAAACCCCATCCATTTTAATCAATATTAAACAATTATTTATTCCATCACTACCCAGACATTTCATACAATTCAACCACACATTACAAGTGGCTCAACATATCCATAAAATCATCACCTCGCTACCACAAAATAATAGCCAACCAACAAACACCTCACCATACCAAAATCATGACCACACAACCATCACCTCACCACCACAAAGCATGGACAAACAACCAACACCTCGTCATGCCAAAAACATGGCTAGACAACCACTACCTCACCTCTCCAAAAGCACAACTAAACAACCACCGCCTCAGAGTCCCAAAGGCACAACAACATATCACCCATCATTCCCACATTGCATCCCAAAATCACATCACTTTCCCATAGGCATGACCATGTATCATAACACATCAAAGACAATTCACAGATTTAACAATGGGGATTTTAACAATGGGGAGTTAACAATGGGGATTTACATACATACATACCTACGTACCTACATACATACATACATACATACATACATACATACATACATACATACGTACATACATACATACATACATACATACATACATACATACATACCTACATACCTACGTACATACATACATAAATACATCCATACCTACATACATACCTACCTACCTACCTATCTACATACATACATACATACATACATACATACATACATACATACATACATACATACATAGATACATACATACATACATACATACATACATACATACATACATACATACATACATACATACATACATACATACATACATACATACATACATACATACATACATACATACATACATACATACATACATACATACATACATACATACATACATACATACATACATACATACATACATACCTACATACATACATACATACATACATACATACATACATACATACATACATACATACATACATACATACATACATACATACATACATACATACATACATACATACATACATACCTACATACATACGTACATACTTACGTACATACATACATACATACATACAGACATACATACATTCATACATACATACATACATACCTACCTACGTACATACATACATACCTACGTACGTACGTACCTACATACATACATATGTACATACATACCTACATACATACATACATACATACATACATACATACGTACATACATACATACATACATACCTACATACCTACATACATACATACATACATACATACACACATACGTACGTACGTACGTACATACTTACGTACATACATACATACATACATACATACATACATACATACATACATACATACATACCTACCTACGTACATATATACATACCTACGTACGTACGTACCTACATACATACATACGTACATACATACCTACATACATACATACATACATACATACCTACGTACATACATACATACATACATACCTACATACCTACATACATACATACATACATACTTACATACATACGTACGTACGTACGTACATACGTACGTACCTACGTATATATCCATTATGATACTTGTTCAAATACATTTTCAGCTTAGGCCAGAACAGGTATGGTCGAGAAGGCGTACCTACATACATACCTACATACATACATACCTACATACATACATACATACATACATACATACATACATACATACATACATACACACATACATACATACATACATACATACCTACATACAGACATACATACATACCTACCTACATACACACATACATACATACCTACATACATACATATCTACATACCTAAATACAGACATACACACACACATATTTATATATATGTGTTCATCTATAAATATAATTATACATATTTATATTTATTTACAAACATTATATATTAATATTTATATACATATATGAGAATATATTGATAAATATATACCTTTTTGTCAATACACACACAAAAAATATTATACATACATTAATTGTATAGGTATATAAATATTGATTCATTTTTATTCTAAATAAGATTGATATTAATTTTTATTTAGTTAAGGATTATATATTTAGAAATATACTTTACTTGTAAATATGTTTACATATATATTTATAAAATTAAATTTTTATGTGTGAATATAAAATATATATATATATATATATTTGATTATAAAAAAATAAATTATGAAAAATGATAAAATTTCAAAACCATAATATCAATATGAATGTAAAACTTGGCAATAAATTTAGTCCCCACTAAAAATGGGAAAATAACCCCCTTAAAAGAGGCTAAAATTCTCTTGAATATTAAAAAGTTGGGATACCCAGACTAAAAACTCAGTTTTGAAGGACTTAATGACATTTTCGGCCTAAAAAAACATGACATGAGAATTAACTTATCACTTGTGCATATAGCTCATCTGGAGATTTAATTTGATACGTGGTAGAGCATAAACAAAAACTCGGATCAAAATTTATTTTCATTTGAAGTTCTTGTTATGTTTTCAACTTATTATAGATCTTTTATTATTATTATTTTATTTTTTGTGTCTTTAAATTTTTATTAAATGAGTATTAATCAATAATAATTATAAAATTATTAATTATTAATATTTTTTAAATTATTTTATAAGCAATTTTCACTAAATATCTTATATATTAAGTGTGAATGTCTATTTATCCTTATATAAAACATATTTAATATATATATATATATTATATTTATATAAAAAATAAATATATAAATATATAAATATATTATTTTTACTGATTTTTTTAGAAATATATCCTTTATCAGTAATAGTAAAAAAGCATTGATAAAGACCCTTCTTTATCAGTGATACTAAAAAGACACTGATAATGGGGGGCCCTTTAAAAGTGATAAAAGTGTTGATAAGGGGGGTACGTTTATTTGTGCTAAGAAAAGCACTGATAAAGGAGTAATTTTAATAGAGTTTTTTAGCACTGTTAAAAGAACCTTTTATCAGGGTTGTTCTGCTAGCACTAAAATTGGAACCACCTTTATCAGTGCTTTTTTTATCACTATTAAAGGGTGGAACTACATAAATCCGTTTCTATGGTAGTGAGAAAACCCCTCCTGCATGATACACAATAAAGAGAAACATGGTATTCCATACCAAAAAGTTGCTTTTTTGACTTTCGGCACACCACAAAGAAAGGAAGAAATTCCCAAAAACCAGAAATAAACACAACACCCATGGATCAACTAACACTACACCCAGATACCATTAAAAAAATCCCATCACACACCCATAACTAAAACAACATTTCCAAAATGAATCACTGAGATTAGAAAAGAATAAAATAATGGGATAAGCAGAATCACTCATTGTGGATCAATGAAAAACAACCTCCAGAACCAATGGATCAAAGTGAGAAGAAGAGGGATGGAAATCCTCCTTAGGGTGCCTTGGTTTTGTCTGGAATGAGAGGGATAGAATCCATGAATGAATTAGAAAATCATCCAAGAAAATAACTTAAAAGATGGAAACCCACCAGTTTCACATCATATAACCCATTAAATGATGTATAATCCTCATATTTCTGGAAATTATATATATTTACAAAAATTCAATCACCTTAAAATTTATTTAATAAACATCATTACTTACACATACATGCTGTCTAGTCTATCTCATAGGCCCCCCCCTTATCCAGGTACAAGAAAAGAACCAACTGACTAAACAAGCTGTGAATCTCCTTTACATGTTGTGAATTATACTTACACAATGAGAATTCCCTGAAACTTCATTATTATAGTTCCAAACTCTACCAAAAACTATTATAACCACCTCTGAACACCCTTAACAGCCAAAACTAGCAATGTAGTAAATTGGGAAGGAACCAAACTTTACAGATCTATCGTGTTAAATCTTTAGAGAATTAAAATAACCTTTTTATCTAAGAATTAGGATCAAGTATTCTTTTTATGTTTTTTTAATATCAATTTAGGTGTCTTACACATTTAAATGTTGTTATTAAGTTTTTTTAATTCACATAAAACCTCTTAAATCATGAGTTAAAAATTACCTTTAAAATTATAATCAAAACTCTAGGTTTTATAGAAACTCTTTGACCATGGCATAAACTTTTCTTCTATGACTTGGTTGTTCTTCTCTATGTCTTCACCAAAACATGGATATTTATTATATAGTGTAATATAATAAAAATATATGATTTTATAGTGTTTATCACTAAAATATGGCGTGGTATCTTGTATTTTGATGAATCCCAAAATCTCACCCAAATAATCTACATCTTAACTGCTTGATGTTGTGGATTAAACTTCTTTGATAATTATACACCTCTTTACCAATTACAACATGGTCCATATTCCTATGACATTATATCCTATAGAATATAGTGGAATACATTCTTCTACTCTATCAAAATTTTATCCTGTATAGAACATGACCTATTTAAGGTGTGAACAACTCCATCTAAAACATCTCAATGATGTGGCACATACACCATGATTAAAGTACCCTTGAAACACTAGTGACACCTTTAATCATCTAATCACCCCTCTAATGTGGTATATCCTAATACGACGTGTGTCAAAAAAATTCTTCATGAATTCTGTCTTTTTTTTTGTGGTCACCTTCTTTGTGGAGTGTTCTATATACACCTTTTCTCACATTGAAATTTTACATGGGACAAATCTTCATTATATATGTGGATCCTCAATGATACACCGTTCAAATACCACAGTGATGAAATTCTTAAGAGTTCATCATATCTTCCTATATGGTGTTTTAATCCATGGTGTTACCTTATATTTTAAAATTTCTAAAGTATCACCTACACTCCTCCACCGCCTTGGTTGAGGCTATCTTTGATATTGGGCGGGAACCTCTAAAGTGTATTTCTATCTAGATGGACCCAACCTCTAGATGAAAAATTTTCATTTTACTCAAAATCTTTCTATGTGATAAGAGATTATACTATAATGTGAAGGTTTCAACTCTAAAAAATGATAAAGTCATGATATTTATGAATAATCCATCAACACCACACACTTTGAGTTTGTAGTGTAATTTCATGAGCTACAATATAGTCATCCTCAAAACAATAGAGATACTGATTCACTAAAAACATATAACAAAATAACTAAATGTTTAATGGTATAGTTTCCATCCTCTAGATAAAGTTTTATCTAACTACTTCCATCCTTTTTTATACCTTTACAAACAATCTTCACACATAACTGCTAATAAAAAAACCAAAAAAAACACTGAAGATATTTTTTTCAACAATCTACCCCTTTGGATTTTTTGACAATTTAAAAGTAAATTCAATACTATATATTTATCTTCATTATTTTTTTTATCAAAACTATACTAATATTTGAGACTCTTTCCTTATAGAAGTGAATAGAAGATTTAACAATCACAAACTCTAAGCTCATATGAGATTGGATCAGTGTGAGAAATAAGATTTTGATGAAATAATCCTCATGATAACACTTCATTAAAATTCATAAAATTTAAATATCTCACTTTGTCACAAGAAAAGAACATTCTATACAGACCAAAAATACCATGGGAATATCCTCCCCAAAAAACATGAACACTTTCCCTCCCTTTTTCAAAGATCCCAATGAGAAATTATTTGACAGTTTTCAAAAGAGTGTCAGAAATTAACATATTGAATATATAAGGTAAATAAAAAACATATATATTAAGAAATTCCCATGGGGGACTGGGGGGTTTTGTCTCCAAACAATTTAGTGATATGTATTTTTTTAGACTCTAAGATCCATCTAATGTCATGTGAAATATAACATGGGTAGTTCCTTGGTAATGATATCAAACACTTGATCTTGAGTAGAAACATACTCCAATATCACCAGTTGTTTCTCAACCATCTCCTTTATCAAATGATATTTTATTTGACTGTTTTTTTCTAAATTTTTGAATGTGATTTGGGAAAGATTTATAGAACTCACGTTTTACAAATTAATAGGAATAAGATGAGCCACTTAAACTCTAATATCCTCAAGTTTTTTTACCCATATCAATTTGTTATAAGCTTGAGTGGATACTATATATTTTCCCTCTAATGTGATCAAAGGAATATAATATTTTTTATTTCATAGATAAGATATAAAATAGTATTCAGTATAAAAATCACCACCTAAAATAGATTTTCAGTCATCCAACAGACCTACCCTATCCGCATTAGTATCTCCCTTTAGTAGATATTGTGATTTTTTTGTAATAAAATTACCGAATGTCCATTATATGATTGATATATCTAAGAAATTTTCTCATATATTGTATATGAATTTCTTTAAAAAAAATTGACAGGTAGAAACATGAAATGGGGTAAATGCGATATATGGTTGAGTAGATATCAATCACAATAAACTACCAATGATCTACTTATAAAATGTCATCTCAACCTCCTTGACTTACTCATCCTTAAACTTCACCTAGTTGTCTATTAGAGTTTTAATTAGCCTAATTCCACCATTTTGATCTTCTTTAACACCTATTTGACATATTTTTCTAGGAAATATATGTCATTACCTATCTTTGAATAACCTTCAAGGAATGGGAAAAATATAGTTCACTAATTAGAGACATCTTGAATTCGCACCACCTGAGTCATAAAAAATTCTTACATTGGGTGTAATCCAAGACTCCAAAGATGATGAAATTTTCATATAAGAGAACCAAAACCTGATGATCCTTCTATTTCTTGATGTAGAACTTGTTATCAAACCCTTTTATTTGAATTTTACGAATCCTTATGTATTTATTCAACCATAAGTACTTGAACCATGGTGCTTGTTTGAGGCTATATAAAGCCTTATTTATCTAAAAAAATTATATATATTCATCAATAAAAAAACTATTTTTTTGTTCAATATATACCTCAACCTCAAGTAATCAACTTAGAAATTCTAATTTAGTATTCATTTGATGTACTTTAAAACCATTTTATACTTCTATTGTAAAAAATATTCTTATAGTTTCAAACCGAGACACTAGTGATAAATTATCATCCACATTAATACCTTTAATTTGAGAATATACTTTTTACACAAGAAGTAAATTATTCTTTATCACATTCTTTTATTAATTGAGTTTGTTTTAGAAAACCTACTTGGTTCATATTTATTTTTTATTTTCTGGCCTCATAATAAATTTCCATGTAATTTTTTTTCTCAATTTGGTCAAGCACTTCATTTAAATCACTGGCCCAATGATCAAACTAAGCAGCCACATCAAAGTTCTTAGGTTCTTCATGGGATAAATAAAACATTTTCTTCTAATTTCTCATTATTTTAGTTTCAATCATAGTTTTTTGGTCACCTGAGTATTATTCTTAGGGATTTCTATACCGATGGATTTTATATTTGTAGTTGTTGTTCTCATTATATATTCTTCATAATTAGAGTTTTTTATTTAAGAATTAAATATTCCTTTAAAATCCCCTTTTTTCCATGAATTTCTCATCACTTTCTTATTAAAAAAAGTGTTATTTCTATGTTAAATCCTCTCATTGAAATTTAAAATTTGCTTGTATATTTTAAAAAATTAATCATTTTTCATGATTATTAGATCTTTTTTTTCAACTATTTTCCTGTCCCATTTTTTTAGAACTTTTAAGACATAATTTTGGAGGAATATACAAGGTGATGAAATTCTCAAAATCTAAGGTGTTAGGAAGATATAATAATTGAAAGGTGTTTGTCGGTGATGCCCCAACTAGGGTTGACGATGGATTCAGCCTCCCTCTTCCAGTCAAAAGGGGGGATAATGATCCTTTGGCTACATCTTGGTGCTTCACCACCATCTCCAATCTGGAATATCGACATAAGTTTTCTCCAATTTCACTAAGTCTGAAGGTTCCAGGTTTTCTAGATGGTGCGGCTCAACTGCAGCTATCACTTTTGGAATTTTCAGAAGCTTCTGGCCTCTTGAACCTTAATGTGGATGCTCAATTTCAACAAAGATGACCTATAATGAATTATTTTGACCGGTTCATTTTTATTCATAGGTGCTTCATGACTAATAAACCATGGTACTTCTTGACAAGATTCACCTAATGATTCGATTTTCAATAGAGGATGAAATGATTCGCCGACTATCCGGTTCTCCGTGCAAATACCTCGATTACATGTTCTTCCTTTTCAATTGGAATTTTAATTTTCACATGAAAAATGAATCTCCCACTATTCCTTTATGGATTACATTCTCGTAATTAACACTACAATTTCAAAATACCTTTATCCTCAAAATGATGGGTAATATTGTGATACGGTTCCTGTGTACTAACAGTAGAACTCAATCAGTTATCCACACGATTAACCCTCAGATTTTCATGGAGGTGGATGTATCCAAAACACTGGTGGAGTGGGTTTGGGTCATCATTGGTAAAGATTATTGGGGAAAAATGGTGTTTTCTTCAAATCACGGGTGGATTATTTATCGGTTTGTAGGCATTTGGGGAATCTGATTTCTGGTTACAGGCATGGTGCATGGTAAGGGGACATGAAGTAGAAGAATGATAGAATGATGGATTTGGCTCCTAGTGTTAGTAATATTGTGGATAGTGGCATTTAAATGCATAAGAAGGATCCACTAGATCATAGAAAGCTAGGGAATGAGGAGTCTATGGAAGCGGAAGAAACAGGAAGTGTCTCAATGGTTCATGTGTGTAGGATGGATGTTGTTAATGGGAAACAGGCTGTAGAGGTTCAAGAAAACCCAAAGGTTTCTAAGATCTTTAGTAGGTTGATAAAGGATTTGGATGGATCCTCTAGTCGTTGTGATCCTATCAATTCCTATGTTGGAGGATGCATGGTCTCTATTCAGAAGGAGGTTGACCCCTGTGAGCTGCAAACAGATGTGTGTGTTACTGTTACGGTTTAGCTGGCGAGTGGAGAAGAGTAAATTTCCACTATTTATTATGTGATGGTGGTTAGTTCGGGAAGTGGTCTACTTAACACAGGTAGGAAGGTGTCTAACGGGGGTTTGGATGTCCAGATTGGTAAGTTAGGGGTTCCTCCTCCAAGGAACCTGCCACCAATTCAGCTAAGAAATAGATTTTAAGGTTTTTCATTAGAAGAATTGTACTCTGGAAATTAAGAATCATATGATGGGGCCCATATAGAATACACCAATGATATTTATTACATCCTTTCTGTAGGTTAATCTTCAAGCCTGAGGGGAAATAAGGGTACCAAGAGGAGGAAGGGTGGGAAGGATTACTCCTCTCTACCACCCCTCTGGGGACGTGGTCAGTAAAAAAGGAAAATGACAAGAAGAGGGATGGTGAGGTCATTAGTCAACATATACCAGGAGGTTTGGGTGTCCCAAACATGGATCTGATTATGATTTTGGAAGTAAAAATTGTTGATCAAGTCTTGTTACTCAATGCCTCTGAAGAGGAAGTGACCAAAATGATGGGGAGGTCAAAAAAATGGCTCTAACTGAGGATTAATATGCCTGGACTGATAAGTAGGACCTGATTCTGATTGGGGGCTTCAACAAGGGGAATATCAACATTGAAGAGGTTATTCATGTGTGGGATAAGCTGACATTTTCTTTTGAATATTTGTTAAAGGAAGAGACAAGCACTCAGGTAACCACCATCTCCTAGAACTTGTTTAGGGAAAAGGATTCTGGTAGGATTAAATTGTTCTTTAATGACTATGATCATTCTTGTTGTGGTTGATTCTTGGTTCCTCAATTTTTCCTTAAAAGTATTTGAAATAAAAAATTAAATTTTAGTCAGGATGAATATACCATGAAAATACCTTCATCACTACATTCTTAATAATTTTTTTCTTCTCTTTTTTCAGAATGAATCACATGTTTCTAAACACTTGAATGTATTTGACTAAAGCTTCATACAATACCAAATTTCATGGAAGATATTATCCTTATTTAGACATAGAAAGTCTCTATAGTATTTACTGTAGCAGACAATGTTCGGTACTATAGTAGGCACTGTAGCAGACACTGTTTGGTGCTGTAGCAACTAAAACTATCCATCCTTTTGGGTTTTCGGGGCATCGGTTTGGGCCTCAGTTCCTTTAAGGACTTCAGGCTACCCAAGGACTTCAGGACAATAAGGATTTCAGGCCACCTCAAGGCCTTAGGGCTACCTCAAGGCCTTCGGGCCACCTCAAGGCCTTCAAAAAACCTCAAGGCCTTCGGGCCACCTAAAACTATGCTTAAATCATCGGACATACTCTAAAAGGAGAAGACTCCAGTTGGGGATTTAGAGCAGGTGCATTCACTAGAGTGAATCTAAGAGGATTTTTCAGAATGAGAGGGTATGGAATTTCCATTAGGACTAGCCTGTGCCTACACAGGTAGCCTAGCCGAATAGCCATGCGAAGGGGGAGAGTTGATATCACGATAAAGAAGTTGGGAGGAGGAGTTACAAGTATAGTCTGTATATTTCCTAAGACCTACAGGTCATGTAATCCTTAACATTACATGCCTTTTAAGGGTTCACTATCATCCATTCAAAGAGTGGTTTAAAAAAATTCAATAAAAAGAAGGCCTTAGGTCCATTCATGCTAATCTTTTACACCAAGCATGTTTTCATCTTCCCTTCAATATTTGGTGCTTCACTTAAATACCTTGGATTTTTGTGTGATATCTATAAGATAACCCATTCTATTATATTCATCAATAAATAAATAAAATACCTCTTCCCATTCATGTATTTAGTGTCATAGGACCATTCATTTGCATATGAACAAGGTTAAGAAAAATATATGTTTTTTATTTTTTTGGTTTGTAGGTATTTTTTGAAGTCTTCCCCTTTTGATAAGAATTACACAAATTAGTGTGATAGAATGTGGGATTAGGGAAGTGTTGAGAACTATCATTCTTCACCAAGTTTTCTAAATACCTTTGGCTCAAACGGACAAGACTCTTATACCATAAATAATTTTTATCTTTTTAAGATAGTATGGACCAACATTATTCACTTATAAGAAAAATATTCCCTTTGTTTTTTCTACCTTTCAAAATAGTTGAACCATCACTACCATCAATGTAGAATGTATTATTGTTAAATTCTGACAGATAACCTAAATCATACAACATTATTATGATTAAACAAAGAATTTTTCCTTCAATAAAAATAACATCCATCCATTTGAATCCTTTTCCACCAAATTTATCTTTTACAAATCCAATAATATTATGTCCCTTTTTATTAATAAAAGGAACAAATCCAAATTTATCATATTTTATTCCCATGATGAGGTATTCATTCCTTGACAAAAGATAAGTACACTTGTTATCTAAAATTCATGTTTTAGACATATTTTTCTTTTTGACTTAAATTTTAGCCATGTTGTACTTCTCAAGCCTCTTTGTTTTTACTCATGATCGATTGGACACTTTACCTAATGGTAGATAGAACTGCTGCTCCACCAATTTGTTGAATTCAACTTTATATTGAAAAAATAAAAATATATTTTGAGTTTTCATCTGTCTTAATAATTTGTATAGCTATTATTTTACACCTTTCTAGGCCATCTTTGGAACCTTTAATTGAACCCTTAAATCATAATTAGAAACCTTGTGCCCAAAGATTTCACACCAAAAGTAATAATAATCATAATCATAACTGAAAGTTGAACAAAAAATTTCCTGTTTTTAGTTTTCATACTATCTAAAAACCCAATTAGAACTAGAACACACATATTGAGTGTTTCACATATTTCCACAATAATAGTACCTAATTTTTAGTATCTTATTTTCACCTTTTATGCCTGACCAGCATTCTTTTTTTGCTTCATGAAAATCCCACTTCCTATGGGGTGTTGATTCCTATAGTTTGTAATCAATAATTATTATATTCTATATATGATTTTTATTCAAAATAGTTTTTCAATTTTTTAAAGAATTTTCACTTGTGGGATAAAAAAAGTTATTCCGTATACTCACTAAGGTATTTTTTACCTTAGATTTGGGATAGTGTATCAAAACTAACCATTGTCCTACTGGTTGTAAGGATTATTTTTTATCCTCACATTTTCATATCAAACCCATGAATTCACCTTTAATTTATATAACTCATTTTACCCTTTACTTCATAGAAATGGTTAGGACATCTATGATCTAGTTATTTTCTCCAAATTTGAGATTACACTATTTTTTTGGAATGTAATAAATGATAGATTTATGTTTTTCAATATTACATTTTGATTCTGACATCTCCTCATAATATGGTTTCATATAAAAATTTGAATTCCACACAAATCCATTTTCAATCATAATGTTTGATCTCAATATGTTTTTTTAAAGGTTTCTCTGAGCTAATCTTCGAGATCAATTATTCCTTAGATTTAAACATCTTCCTCACTATTGTATTCAACTTCTAACTTGTCTAAAACAACCAATTAATCATCTTCACTGAGGTATCTCCAGTCCTAATCCTCCATTATAATGATTTTATTTGATTTTTTATATTCTTGAGATAAAATATTATTTCACTTATTGAACCTTTTATTTATTTATTTATTTTTTTTAAATTCCTTTTATGTTTTCCATTGAGGAGTTTCATCTTAATCATTGAACTGATGTTTATTATGAAACTTCTCTATATAGGGCCCAAATTTTCCAAACCTCAATAAATTTATTTGATTCTTGAATTTGAATTTTTATTTACCTATTTTTAGATTATAGGTGATAAAATACATCACATGATCAATTTATTTATCTTCAAAATCCTCTTCAACCATATGTTTCTTTATATACTTTAAGAAAACACCATGTGAGATCTCTTTTGGTATAGAATGATTCTCATTGTTTCAAATTTCATATGCAATGAGGGTACTATAGAGGTTTTCCAATGTAACCATCTTCAGGTCATTATCTTCAAGCAATGATACCATGACATTGAAATGTGCAGATAGTACTCTCATGATCCTTTTGAAAATTTTGACATCATCTGAATTTTCTCCAAGTTCATGCATGTCTTTAGTGATAATATTTAATCGATCAAAGAATGCATCTACGATATCATTCTGAACCATTATAATATATTCATACATATTCCAATAGACTTTAAACTTTTCCACTCAAAATTATGAATCACCTTTATAAATATTGATATGTTTCTCCCATATATCACGATAGGTTTAGCATGATATCACCTTTGTGTAAATAGGGTATCTAAATATCCTCCTAAAGCATTTATTACCTTAGAATCTATGAGTAATTTATAATGATCACTATCTAATATAGATCCACTATCAATAATCATCATGATATCATGCATATCCACTATGAATACATCCATCCCTAACAACTACAATTAGTGTTGTATCTAGTTTTTCCATAACTAGAAATTCTTACCCTAAAAAATGGGTATGATTTTTTGATTGAAAGATACCACCATGATACTGAGATAGATAGAATGTTTTGAATCACAACATATTATTTGTTAAAACTTTTTATACCAGAATAAGGTAAATACCCCAAGGGGTATATCAAGGTATTACTTATCTTAAAAATTACTACTTGATTCTGATCATGTTCTCTCTTATATGAGGAACACTCTTCTCTTCCTTATGAACACCCCTGAATAATAAAATAAGTAAAAAATTTAAAAACATTTTTAACTTGGTTCAACTAAATGGTATAATCCAAGGATAATGCATGGATGTGTGCCTATGAACCTAAGACACGAACCACACTACTTGATATGTGATAAAAAAAGAATAGTTTAACTGACCTTACAAATTCACCACCCACAAAAACCTTACAAGTTTCATTAATATTATTCATAAATAGGTGTTTAATAATTCATTTTTGATGTTATTTATTATTCAAAAATACATTATTAGAAATTAAATCAGAAATAGTACATGACATATTCCTATAATAATGAGTTTCTAGTAAGAACTATTTCTTGAATATCCTCCATCATCCTCTTCAAACATCTATTGCATGATTATGGATATCTCTTATTTCAGTACTAGGATGAACTAAATATTCATACCTTCTATATACTTGGATACATTTCTCTCTTGTTGAATGTAAAAATAGTCTGTCATTATCCTCTTCTAAGAAATTTTGTGTATAGTTTTTAGATAATTCGACCACACACTTTAATATAAGGGTTAATATCAAGTCTTATTTTTCTCTCATCATGAGATTTATCCTAGTGTAATACATACTTTCATGTGTTGATTAAGATCACTTCAATTTTCATAAAAACTCTTAAATCCATATCCATGAATTCTCCTTAAAATTATAATAAAAAATATAGTTTTTCATGAAATAACATGACCATGTCGTAGTCTACAACTCTATGGTGTGGTCATACTCCTATATAGATTCAACATGGAAAGAATTTTTCATCCACTATGTCGAATAACTATAACCTTTTATATTATGGAATGGCACAAATAACTTTTGTGTGGTATCATTTATTTGACCAGATCCACAAATATCACCAAAAACAACTTCCCTATAAACTAAATGAAGTCATGCCTAAAAATTCCTTAAGAATTACCCACCTCTTAACTAGTGGTAGTTTGTCACATAGTCCTATGATATGATCTCTTGTAAACTCAAGTTCTCTCCATTATTATGGTCTATAAAAATTATATCCTCCATAACACATAACTTTTTCACATGGTTACATCTCCAACTACAACATCTCTATAGAATGAAATATACACCATGGAAAAAGTAACCTTGAAACGCTAGTTACAACTAGAATAATCTAGTCACACATGTAATATAGCCTCTATAGTTATAGTGTCTGTCTCAGTCATTCTTTTTGAATTCTAAGCATGGATAACTTCCTTATGATGTGGCTTGCATCATCCTAGTTCTATATCATATTTTCACATGGGATAAATCTTCTTTATATGGGTTGTCTTTCCATGAACCACCATTATAATCCATTAAGGATGAACTAACTTGTGTTTCATGAACACAATATGGGTTTTAATCCATCAATTTATTGAGTTCTCTATCAACATACCTGAAGTCTATTCCTGACCCTCACAGACTGACCAAAGGTTTCTAGGCATCAATAATAATCCATGGGAATGATTTCAAACATAAATTTGGGTAAATCTGATAACATAAATCTTACATAAAATCATTATGAACCATTTGTATGTCATACGCTCAAGCCAAATAAAATATACAAAAAAATTTAACAAACAATAGGATATAAAAGTAATAAACTAATTTAACAAAAAAATTCTTTCACTCACCCTAGACTCCATATCCTATTGAAATAACCTCCACCATATGTGTATCCTAAAACACTATAATAATTATGCACTTTTAAACATAGAATATAGGAAAAGGAATACATGATGACATGATAAATGAAACTACAAAAAAATAAACAACTTTCATTCCTCTATGTGACTCTTTGGGTCACCGTACAAAAAAAATCAATGATCATATAGTGGTAATAAAAGATTTTGAACCTAAAACATAAAAAATATAGTTAACTGTGAGAAAAAGAGCTTGGTCAGTATGTTAAAGGAAACTACACCCCAAGTATAAGTCATTAAATAAAGGATCCATTTTGTACTAGTTTAGAATGAAATATTTAAAGATATGTTTCTACATAATGAATATATAAAGATACTATATCATTTAATACAATATAATTTTTATTTATTTTAAATTAAAATTACTACTTAAGAAACATTTTATTATCCCATGTTACTTTCATTTAAACCCTCATTTGTAAATCATTTTCCAAATACACCTAGAATCATCCATTTTCAAAAAAAAATTTACAATTTTTAAAAAAGAAAAGAAAACATACATCAAGATTAAGAAATTTATTTAAGGAAAACCAATGATTTAATTTTACCATTATAAATAAATTAAGTTCCATACTTCAATAATTTTTAATCGAAAAAGGTGTCATAAAATAACCATTCTATAAACAAGAACCATGGGGAAAACCCCTCAGCTATATTAGGTTAGTGGTACCTTTAGTTCATCATATCAAATAATGATCTAAACTGGTCAGAATATAATGTGTGTGAAACTGCTAAGGAGAACACGTCTTGTCATAGTGGCAGGGTAATGTTCATCCACAACATCACATCCAACTACCACTAAGGAGTATATACCTAGGCCTAGAGGTGTAACACTAAAGAGGTCACAACTTCATCAATAGGAGTGGTTTCACTCTTCCCTGACACCATATTTAATTCACCAACTATGGATTACATGTATTGGACTAGAGCGTTGGTGTTTCCTATCCACAACAACACGACCGTCAACTAGTTTGGTTTAGTTAAAAATATGGAATAATACAAAAGAGATACTTAAAACTATATTTCCACCATTAGATATCTAGATTACCATGGGATTTAATCTTCTCAAAAGTGTCACATTTCATTTAAAAATCGGCCCTTACATCATCTCATCATCATACATTTCAACTATCAAAAGTAATCATGCCTCTATAAAACCATTTCATTTCTCATATTTTGGAATTTCTTTAAAAAACCATAAGAAATTTAATTCAAATTTAAAAAATATCAAATACTATATTTTACTAATTAAAACATTATTTATGAAACAATATAATAAATATAATCCATGCCAATGAGTATTTTAAATTATCATTTAAAAATACACTTTAAGACTCATTTAAAAGATGAAATGGATATAAAATTATATTTCTGAAGTACCCTTCCATTGTAACACTCATATATATTTACACACATAGGCACACACACATACAAATATATGTTTCTATTGTTGAAAAAATTCACTCTAATGATAATTGGTAAACACAATTTTATATATATTTTTACCCATGTATATTTTTCAACTAATGAATACAAAAGCATCATTTTCAAAACTCACCCCTTAAATTAAAACCATATTTTAAAATTATAAATCAATACTTATATTTTAAACAAATTATATGAAATGATAATTAATACCAATTAACCATTTCATAATCCACTTGAACACCCAAATAAGATTTTTAAATATTAGAAATTATTTACAAATTATATTTGGAATTTTTATCAAACATTCAGTGTGCACAATTTAACAAAACAAAATTTCAAGTTTCCAAAAAAAGGGAAAACTCATCTCATTTCATGGGAATCATGTTAAAACCAAAATTTATTTCCAAATAATCATCAAACACATTTTGAAATTACCATTTAATACAAAATAAGGATTAAAAAAATACAAGAAATCAATCTTCTAAAATTTAAAGTCCAAATACATGGGTTATCCTACCTAGAACTCACTAATTTTCATAAATAATATCTAAAACCACTGAAAAAAATTCTAAGAAAGCACAAAAGACTAATAGGAAAACTAAATGAGAAAATACCTTATTAAAATCAGCCTATAAGAAAAATATGGACAAAAAAATACTTAGGATTCTCCCTATAGTGCAATGACATGAAGTATAATAAATGAAATTCACTTTTCAAATGAATAAATTCCTTATTAATTAATCACATTATAGAAAAAAATGTTGCAATTTAGTTATTTTGAATCATTATAAGTTATGTCCTATAATTTTAAATAATTTTACACATCATGAACATTTGTAGTATAGCCATTGTACAATGATCTTTATGATTATTATATATTAATGGTTATAATAAATTCCAATAGACACAGACTAAAGAAGTGATAGATTGACCAATAGGATTTAACCCTATTGATCCTAATTATAAGATCTTTTGAGGAATATGGAATCAATAGAATTTTACCTTGACCAATATAAAGTTGAGATTTACCACTAAATCATAATAAATATCTTTTATAATAGAGGTTCAAGCTTATTAAGATTATGACCCAAACTATGTTTTCCAAACCACCCTAAGAAAGTGTCATCATCACACAAATTATCTTTAGGGCGTACGTTGGCACAATAAGGGGTTATGCATCTAGAACCTAGTAATAAAAATTTATATATTTTATTTTTAAAAGAATAATGATTATATATATCACTTTTATTATTAATTTATAAATTATTAAATAATGAATATGATAAAAAATAGATTTTGATATGATGAAGCTCAAATTATATGTTTAGGAAATATATAGTTCCAATCAAGACTCTCTTTTTAATGAATTCAATAATTTTTGAAATAAATTTTATTTTAATAAAATATTCTAACTAAATAATATTTTTTTTATATAAATTATAATACAACTTTATGAAGTCAAATGTTATTTTTATAAGGGTCATGAAACAATTATCATTATTAAACCCCATATTTTTCAATTAGGGATTTTTATTTAAAATTTTTATATTTTCATATTTAGTGAAAAATTAGATAAAATAAATATTATTTTTGAAATTATCACATCAAAATGATCCAATATCCAATTTTTCATAATTTTGTAATACATCCAAATTTTTGGGTACAAATTAAATATAGTATAAATATACAATATGTATAATGGTATCATAAAAGACTAAAAGTGATGTAATAAATACTATAAAGAATATCCTTGACCAAAATTATATTTACCCTTTAAAATAATTTATTTTTTAAGTTATTTGTTTAATTTTATAAACCCTTAATGAATCCTCCAAAACCTAGATTAATTTTTATTGTTTTAAAATTAATTCTTTATGAACATGACTCACATTCACAAAACCAAAGGTATTATTTTAGTGAGTTTTTTATTATACATATAAAATAATGGAAAAATTAATATTTTTGAGAAATCATTATAAAAAACCAGTAGATGGTTTGTGGTTTTGATTATGCTAACATATGGAGTCCAAAACCTAAGTTTGTAAATTAATTAAGAATTACCTTCTCTTTTGATATAAAACCCACTGAACCACACATTCCTCTTCAATCAAACCATTTGAGTGTAAATTTACTATACCTATATTTCCATCCTAAGGTTTTACCATTCACACCAGAAGATCCTCCCAAGCTTTTAGAAGCACCCTCTCAAGGTAAGAGTTCCTCTCCTTATCCTCTTCAATCACACAGCTTATTTATATTATGCCTTTTGATTTATCAATTTTCAGGTTAAAATTTGTTTTTGTACATCCATATTACTATCCTTATTATTTAAAAGTGATTATAGACCCCTTTAACTATCATTAAAACCTCCCATTAATATTTATGTAGCCACATTATACTACCGAAATTATCCTTCGATTTTCCATGCCAAACGTTTTTGTAGTGAATACCCATAAAAACTTCTAGTAAAGGGTATTAAAATAGATATAAATATACTTAATTTATTTAATAATTCCATGTATGTAACTCACAATCCTTAATCATGGGATTAAAATTGATGAAATCCATCCTTATGTTGTATGATCTATGTGGAAAACATATGCATGAACATGATATAAATATGACGGGTGGGATCAAAATTATATTTCATTATAATGTGTTGGGTAATGTTTTTATCTTATGATATACCTTGTATGGTTCATGGAAAATTATCCTAATTATATTAAGTTATTATTTCTTAGTGACCATCCTTGACTTATGTTTTTTATGTCATGTTTTACATTATTTCCACATTCCTTATGTTCCCTTGATGTTATCACCTCATAATATTCTTTGATGTTCATGATTATCGTTCTCACCTTTATATGTAATCATGGTATGCCTCTTGACTAACATTTACTACTTTACCCAATGATATGATTTTATTTATTATCCCCTTACTAAGATTTACACATCACCCATTTCTTATGTATGTCCCCATTTTATCGCATGCAATATTATAATATTGATAGATTATAGTGGAATATTTTGGTGTTTTTAATTAATGTTGTCATAAACATGTTTCAAGGTATTATGTTATCTACCTAATTTCATAAATACACTTGGTCTTATGATCATATACAATCTAATTAAGTAGGTTTTGTGTAATAAATCATGAATTAATTTGTATTAAAACATGGGATGTCATATATAGTGCATGTGGGAAGGGAGACGGGGGAGGGAGGAAGAGGAAAGAGATAGAGGAGAAGAAAGTATAACCTAAGATGATCACACACAAAAAAGAAGGATAAAATAATGTATAGAATAGGTTGAGAGAATGGGGGTCACACAAGGGGGGTACTTAGGATATTCATGATGTTATTGTGAGAGAAGGGTGAGTGAGAGATATATTTTAATTAGAAGGGGAGGGGAATTTTAATAAAAAAAATCCAATTTTTAATTAATTTAGAATTGTTATGGTTTGGACCCATGGTTATAGCCAATCTATTCTCCTCCTATTAGAGAGTCTGGGACACCCTACAAGGGTAGAATGCATGTTTATACAATCATGTGTCAACCATTTGTTTTTAATCTATCATGATACATACACATTCCAATGGTCTTCACATGGTTTCCAATAACCATATTATAACTATGAACTAATGATAAAATAAAAAAATGAAAATATTAACCTAGTTCAGACTAAAATTTGAGTAAAATTATAAAAATTAAAAAATTTAAATTAAATTTGAAAATTAAGGTTTTATGTATGATAAAAACTCCCCATATTAACAATTTTTACTCCTAGAAAGCCTTGGATGAAATAGTGGACTCAATAAAGAATAGAGGCCAACCATAACCAAAGAAATAATTTGAGAAACACAAAAAGAAACTACAAATACTGAAAATTAATGATGATATTATCCTCAATATAGAATTAAAAAACACCAAAATTTTCTCATTCCCTTATCTCCAACAAACATAAAGAAATCTAAACCAAAAAAGGGAATCTCCAAGGTAGGAAAAAATGTCAACTCCCTAAAGAACTATTTCACAACCCAGGAACACCCTAAATCAATAGTAGAATTATGATAAGAACCAATGAAGACCAATGGTCAATAATTTTCCTTTTGGTGGGAGTGTTTGGGAAGGAAATTAAAATAAGGTCTCTAACCACAAAAAAAACACACACATCATTAAAGGACTTGAGTCTAAAAAATGAGACATCAATGGTGGTCTCCCCACCATATTAGAATTATCCTAACACACTAAAAAAATCTCCAAGACATTAAATAAATCTCAGTATCTATAATATTAAGACTACCATAATAGGATAAGGTTTATCTTGGGATACCACACAAATAAAATGTACCAAAAAAAGAAACTATTTCCTGAATCTCAAGACTAACTATGTTCTAAAAAAAGAAAAACAAGGTAGGTCATTTTGGAGAACATAAGAAACAAAAAATTAATCTCCAATTCTGCATGATTTAATAAAAATGAATGATTCCAAACTTACAATGGATGTGGAAGAGGAATAAAATTGTGGCTTTAGAACTGGAACACTGAAACCCTAGTGAATCAATTGAAACAACCAAGTTACTAGCTAGGTTACCACCTATGAAGAGGGAAACACCTTTCCAAGTTTCCCATGAACACACCCAAGACCACCACTTCCTCAACCCCTCAAAAACAATATAAAAATACTTATCTAGAATATCCATGGGTAAAAATGGAACCACAAAACACTGAAGATAAAACCACCCATAAAACAATTAACATTATTTTGATAACAGGTAAGGGAAAACCCAAAGGGGAGCACTGATAAAAAAAATACAAGGAAAAATCCAATAAGAACCCAAATAATTATACTATAAAAAAATCACAAAAGATACTCTATATACTCTTGGATTGACAATAATAAGTCCCAAGAGAGAACTGACCCCATTCTAAAGTGGTTCTATATCTAAAAAAAATGAAGACACCCTATAAGGATGGCCCTCACCTATTTTATCTATATCTTTATGGGAGGCCAAATAAAATAAAACAAGACATTTGATTAAATTAAGACATACATTAAAATTTAAAACAAAAAGATTTAAAAAAAATTAAGGAACATTCACAAAAATACACTTACTATGTTTCGAAAATTACCTTTTCAAAATACACCCTTACTCTTCAAAGTACCTGAGTATAAAAACGTGTTTCATAAAATTAAACACACCCCAAAAAAATTTTCATTGAAAAACACATTCCCAATTTATAAATCCAAACAAAATGAATTTATAAAATATTTTTTTAAACCGTTATCAATCAAAGAAGAGGCCACAGGTAATTAAAATCAATACTTATTTAAAATAACCTTTAAAATAATTACTCTCATATTTCAAAATAATTACATCAATACCTAATAAAACCCCCCTTATTTTTCATTTTAAAACTATTATTTAGAAGTTAAAACACTAATTTTATCTTAAAATTAATTTAGAAAAACACATTTTTTAATTTTAAAACCAAAACCATATAATTTTATAATCAAAATTTTAAAATTAAAACACACACTTTCCTTAAACAACACAATATGTCATAATTTAAAAAATTAAAGAAAAAGAAACCTAATATGGAATTCAAGTTAGTTAGTGACTATGAATGACTTGGCTTCATGGTTTGGGGATTATGTACCAATCATATTGTTTTTATGGAGAGTAATTTGGAACCATGTGACTAGGATATACATGAATTTATAATCTTTTAAAGCTCACTAGGTTATACTAGTTCACTCCCATTCTCATTCCCCAAATAGAAAATCCTTTAAAATATACTAATAATAAATAAAATATCTAAAAATAAAAACTCAAAACTCAAATTACCCTAGAAACTCAAGGTTTAGAATGAGAAATAACTTATGAAACTTTTATCAGTTCTACTTATTGAGTTCCGAAAATCCTTACTCCATCTACTAGACACACCAAAAAAGGGAATTATGGGACTTAGTTCCAATTAAGAACCTAGGCTGTGATACTATTTTTTCATGAACCAAACCCAGGTCATCCATCCATCAGATTCTTGTTCTATATTGTGTCATGTAAAAAGGGTTTTCTCAATCCCCATAGTCTAGAAACAAGGGTTTGGGAATTAAGGATGAACATTTGGAATGGTTTCTCCCTTAAATTAGAGTAAATCAACTAGTGAAAATATAATGAAAATTTCGCATGATATGTTTCATTTTTTGGATTCCCACACCAAATAAAATATAAAAAATAGATAGTAAGATATAAAATTAGTAAAAAATAAATAAAAAAATACCTTTCATCCCCCTTGACTCCCACCCTTAAAGAAATGATTGCCACCAGATTTTTATCCTTAGCTATTGTAATAATAGTACTCATACAATCATAGAAATTAGTAAAATTATTAAATGGATGATGAGATAAAAAAATAAAAATAAAATCTGATAAACCTCCATGTGACTCCATAGGTCACCATACAACCACAAAATAATCAATACTCATAAAATGTTATAAAATATATGGAATTTGAAACTGAAAATATAGAGATAATAATGAGAAAAATAGCTTAGTAGGATTTATAAAGGAAACCATGCCCCAAGTATAATTATTAAAATAGAGGATCAATTTCATTCTAGTTTAAAATAAATTATTTTATAATTTTTTTATATAATTATCATATAAAGATACAATATTATTTTATACACTTTTCTTTTTTATTTCCTTTGAATGAAAATAACAACTTAAGAAACATTTTATCATCCTACACGCCTTTCATTGAAAAACCCATTTGTAAACAATTTTCAAAATCTTTATAGAAACATCCATTTTGCCAAAGATTTTTTAAAACTTATAAAGAATCAAATTAAATATCCATATTTCTTAATAATCTTATTTAAGGAAATCTAGAGACATTATTTATCAATTATAAAGAAAAAACGTTTCAAACTTGAAAAATTTTATAAAAGAAAGGAATGTGTGGTAAAATAATCATTCCATAAACAAGAACTATGGGGAGAATCCCTGGGTTATCAAAGGTTAGGGGTCCCTCTAACTCATTGTATCAACTCGTGATATAAACTGGTAAAATATAATGTATGTGAAACTTGTAAGGAGAACATGTCATGGGCTAGTGGCATGATGATGTCTATTCACCACAAGAGTGCATGACATGGTCTAGAGGTGTACCACTACGAAGTTCATGACTTAGCTTAGTAGGATTGTGTCACACATCCATGACACCATATCTAATTCACCCTCTAAGGATTTCATGTCATGGCTTAGTGGGGTGGCATCACCCATCCACGACACCACAACCTTTATATATTTTTTTTAATTATCATTGTGGTGTAATATAAAAGAGATAATTAAAACTAGACCCCACCTTATATACCCAGCTTCACATATTCTTTACCCTTATCTAAAGTGTATGATTTAATTTAAAAATATGGCCTCTCATCAACCAATCATAATCCATTTCACCCATCAAAAGTACAAATTCCCCTTTAAATTCTCAAATTTAAGGAAAAACATTTAAGTTGCCATAAGAAAAATAATTCAACCTTCAAAACTATCAAAGTCCATATTTAACTAATTAAAGAATTTTTTATGAAACACTATAATTAATATAATTCATTATAATTTGGTGTTTAAAATTATATTTTAGAAATTCAATATAAATTCATTTGAAGTATAAATTGAATATCAAAATTAGACTTCTAAATCAACCTTTTATTTCTATAATCATATACATTTTTTACACACAAAAACAAACACAAATATATGTTTATGTTGCTGAAAGAATTCACACACTCTCATGGTAATTGGTAAAAAAATGTATATATATGTTTACACATGTATACTTTTATAATCAAAAATGAGAAAAAAAAGTTATTTAAAAACCTCATCCCTTTATTCAACACCAATTTTTAAAATATTAAATCAATATTATAAATTTCAAATAATTACATAAAATTCCAAGTAAAACAAAATCACCATTTTAGAATCCACATGAAGACCCAAAAAATCTTTATAAATATATATATTTATTTATAAAGGCCAATTAGTCTTTTTGTTTAACATTTTTTCTGTGAAATTTAATAAAACAAATTTCCATCATTGAAAACAAAGGGAAAAACCTCATATTTCATGGGAATCGAGTGAAAAAATTAATTTCATTCTAAATAAACCTAATTTTTTAATATTACTATTTAATATTAATTGAGGGGAATTATAAATACAAGCAATAAAGGTTATAATATTTAAAGGCCAAATAAAAGGGGTAACCAACCTAGAACTCACCGATGTTAATAACTAGTGCTTAAAACCACTACAACAAAGTGCAAGGAATCTCAAAATACTGAGAGGAAACCTAAATAAGAAAATTACTGAATTATAATCGGTCCATAATAAAAATATAGATGAAAACCTACCTAAGGTTAGACTCATAGTTTTTCTAGTAAGAGGGAGGGAATGAGGGAATAAGAGAATGGAGATTGAGGAGAATCATTGTTAACCTAAGATGATATCGCATAAAAACAAAGTAGAAAAAAATGAGTAAAGGAGTATGGGATAAGGGGGTCATGTGAGGGGGGGGGGGGCTAGGCTATGTGTGATGTCAGTGAGAGATAAGTGTGGGTGAGGGAGGTGTTTAAATTAAAAATAAGGAAAGGTATTATAGTAACAATCTAATTTTTAATTCATTTGGAACTGCTCATGGTTTGGATGCACTATTAGACAAATCATGCACCCACCTTACACCATCTATTGGAGGGTCCTAGACACCACATATTGATATGATGAAAAGTAGGATAATCATTTACCCACGATAAATTTTGTCACTATCAAGATATAGTAACATTTTCCTAGTCTAGGCATGGTCTCTATTATATGTGTATCAACCATGATCTAGTTCTAAAATTAAAAAAATAGAAAATTTTGACCTGGTTCAGCCCAAAATCAATGTTTTTTTAATTAAATAAATAAAATAATTTTTGTAAAATAAGGGCCATGATGAGGATTCCTATCACCATCCCACCTCACAGGGTGATTCAGTCCATATTATCACACTGCATCATTGTCTTTCAACTTTCTCTCCTACTATTATCTATCACCTTAGTCAGGGATACCATTGAACTTGGTTAATTTTATATACAATGGTTGGATGCTCCTATAGTCCTATCCTTTTTCTAGCTAATTTTTCTTTTACTCAAACTCCTACTATGACGGGAAAAACTTTACTATGGTATGAAGGGTTCATCTATTTGGAAACTATAAAGTCAAGAACCATTCAAAGAATTCATCAACCCTAAACACATTAATATTTTTTTTAAAAAAATATGATGATCTGTAACATGGTCATCATTAGTAAATCAGGGAGATTAATTCACTCAAAACATTATACTAAACAATTTAATGTTTTATCACATAGTTTCTATCTTCCCATAATATTTCTCTCAATGCACTGAAAACCTTATACATACCTTTCAAAACAACATTCACATGAAATTTTCAAAAAAAAACAATCCAAACAAAACAACAAATGGGTATTTTTCCAATTGTTAAGGATTACTCAAACAAATTATTTTAGAGGTTAATGACATTTTTACTTTATAAATATATATATCCAACATGAAAAAAATGAAAAAGTTGAGATGAAATTTCATATAACATATTGTATTTTATATTTTTGTAATCCATTAAGAATAATAACAATAATAATAAACAAGTTAACAACTAATCAAATCCCATATGATAAAATGAAAAAGATAAATTATGTTTTCTACAATTTTAAAGAATTTTTAAACTCATTACATCTCTAAATAATTCCCAAAACATATCTATATGCCCATTTAAAAAATCCTCCCACTAAAACCTTTTAGTAAGTAACATTTATGATATAATATTTATTGAATTATTATGATACATAAGAAACATATTTTAATGTTCTACACTTTGAATGAGGAATTCAAAATCCATTTCTTCACAACGTCAAATGTTATAATGATAAAACTTATATTGTTTACTTCAAATGTTTTTTTAAATTCACCATCATAATCATATTATAACTTTTACATTTAAATTTTTCTTTGAGATAATTTTGGTAAATTTAACTCATTAAATTACCTTTCTTTACCAATATAACCAAAACACTTTTAGGATATAAAGTGAATTTCACTTTCTATCTTACTGGATAAATCTTTTATTTTTGACATTTTGAACTTTTCTAAGTCACTAGCCTCTTAAAAACTATATTTTATCTAATATATCATGATATAAAACATAAAATCTTTTATATTGGGAAATAGAAATTATTTCCAATATAGGGAATATTTTTAAAATAAACTATTAATAGCCATATACTATATGTTATTCATTGAGTCTAGATAATTATTTTAAAAAATATTTTATTCATTGAAATGTTCCATTCTTAGTTATTGGGAACTATTTATCCCATATTTTAACAAATGCTTTTGATAAAATATTTTAACATATGTAAAAATATTTTATCCTTATCTACTTTTAAACCTTGTTATAAAACTAAAGAAATTATATCTATTTGTATCAACCCCATAATATCATTTATTTATAACAATGATTGTTTATAATAGCACCTCTTATCAATTAAGGGGAGGTCAAGATAAAAAATAAACCATCTTGGCTCTGATATAAAGAGGCTTCAAATTAAACCATTATATCCAAATGATTGATGTATAAATACATTTATTTTTTAATAAATAGTTTATTCATTAACCACTAATTATTACTTGTATTTTGAACTCTTGTATATTTAGATAAATTTTAAAATATAAATTTGGTATAATATTCCCTTCAAAATTTAATAATTAATTTAATTACACTAATACCAAGATTATAATGTTCATGAAGTTTTATAAACTATTTATTATATTATTGAAGATTAAATCCTATCGAAATAATTCCCCACCTTCATGGATTATCATTTATGTTTCAATGAAAAAGGTTAACAATTGTACAATCCAATATTCTTTATCTGGCTCAAACCTTTACCCTTTTTGTATTATTAATATAGTAACAAATCCTAGATATCACTTTTCATGATTATATATCCTTAACACATTGAGGAAATGGGTTAAAAAATCATTATATCCATTCATATTTTTAGATCCCATCAAACAATTAACATAGAATGAATTACTTATCCATATCAAGTCTTAATGAAAACCTCTAGTCTCTCCAAATCATTTACATACCCAATAATATTGAGTATAAAATTGGAGACTATAATTCCTTAACTAATATTTCATTTAAAAAATACTTCTAAAAACATAAACATAATTATATCTATGCTTCCTATAATCATATATATCCTTTTATTGAATAGATTGAATAGTTAGAAACTCAGGAAGGGGTTTCCCTGACACCTAAAATGTTTTCCTTCTTTCTTAAGAAAAATTATTAAGATTTTGTACTATTAGGAGAAGATATTTTTGTTAAGATTATCCTTTTTTAATATTGATATCAAATTCATGTTTAATGATAATGATTTAATTTTATCTATAAAAAAATATTTTATCGAATGAGTATAATTTTTTATATTAATTTGATTATGATATTAAATAAAATTTATCCCACAAAACAATAGTCATATTTAATTTACACCATATCCATTAGTGGGTCAAGATCATATTTCACTAAGCAGTTTGTTGGATTTAGCATTTCCTTCACCGCTTAGCTTTTCTAGATGGGTCATAATTCCAATAATATCATATAAGACTCTTGGATAGTTAAGTAGAAAATTATTTTACTCATCCATTATATAGATAATCCTAACACTATTCCCATGTAATTTTAACCTTTATGGATTATGTAATTCCTTGGCTTAAATCACCCAAACGGATCTCTAGCTCCGGTTGGCACATAGCTGCATACATTCCAGCCTTTAATAAAAAGGTCTCTAACTAGTGTTAAGAGTCCATGATAAATGTTGGGGAGACTATACTCTATATAAAATAACTATTAATAAAAATAAATAATTAAACTCCATCCATAGCCAATAAATTTGAGTATGTAAGTTTGGAATTACAACCAGATAAATCCATAACAAAATAAACAAGGACCAACATTATAACAAATTAATAATTTATGCCATAAATAATATATCCCAATGGATGAAACAATGGGTTGATCACATATAAAAAATAAAAAAATAAATAAAATAAAAAGAGGATCCATATTCAGATTGAGCCTTACCTCAATCCCATCTATAATCCTCAACAAGAGTCTCTAGCTCAATCCACTACAACGGATGATTAGAACTACGTATCAAACAAGAGGTCCGAACATGAACTGGGGTACTTGTGAAAGGTTTGAGAAATATATATCAATAAGGACTCACCAAATTCCCCTAATATATTCTATAATATATTGATATATTCATGTGTAAAACAAATTATAGATCATATGATATACGATAATATATATATGATCATTGAGTGATAACCGGGACACCATGACACCCAACCATACCTAGAAAGACCTATGCTAATAGAATTATTTAAATCATTTAAAAAACATTGATATAGAGATTTGATGACATTATTATTAAATAATAAGTTTTATATTTTGGGTATATGAATATGAATTGACATAGATGATGTATGATTATTAGGTTTTGGGGGACAATAATCATTGAAACTTCTCTTCATGAAGTCTGAACTTTGAAAGTTTCATGAAGGGAGGCCATGAAGATATTCCCTAGAATAGGGATTCCACATGTTTTATGTGTCATTGGAAATTATTATCCATGATAATGTGTATTGGTCCTTATACTTGATATCGTTATTAATGTGTATCATGAATCATGAAATTTGATGCATGGATGGAAATTATGATGACATTTGATCACAATGAGGTGGAAAGTATTGGGTGAAGGATAAGTGATATGGTAATAATTTAATGTTTAAGAAAGGATTTATCCCCTTTTGGTTATTAGAAGAAGATGTTTCCACATCAATGATTGAGATATGGTCATTTTGAAAAAAATCCATGGCCATGGTAGTTTAAAGATAAGTTAATTTAACAAAATAAAAAGAAATATAAATCAAGAATTCAGGGTGATAACATAATTATGAATCTATATTAATGATATATCAGCTGAAAAATAGATTGTATTACATATTAGAATTATCAAGAAGGTTATTCTACTTTATATACTAGTTTTTTTCTCTATTGTTGTCTTTTCACGTTTCTAAATTCTAATGTTACACTCTATATAAGTTATAACTATTTACATTTAGAAAGTGGACTAGAGGACCACACATTAAGTATATCTAGAAGATAATTAAATTCAACTAAATTTATGTTTAAGAAAATATTTATTATCTATGTATGGAATAATATTTATTCGGGTTATATTGATTGTAAAATTCAATTATGAGATATTTAAGTTTAGAATATGTGAGATGAATTTGATCTCTTATTTTTTTATTCAAAATTTTATGTATATAATATTTATTTATTGAAAAGTTTAGTGAATATTGTAAGATAAAAATTGTATTCAATCTATTTGAATAGATATATTAAAATAAAATTTTATTCACATGTATAGTGATTATAATACTTATTTTATCTCATCAAACATTTATGTTTTATTATTCAAGGATTTATAAATTTTATAGGAGAGTATAGATCAAATTTAGTGAACTAATTAAAGTGATATATTTTATTTAATATCATTTTAGAAAATATTAATTTATCTATTTCATAATTGATATTAGGTGAAACATGTGACATATAAGATAAATTTCCCATTGGATTTTATTTGTATTTATTATCAATGTGAATGTAAATATATTTCATGGAGATCATGGGTGATGGGGTGATTATCCACCCACTGAATATGAGAATTTTCCCATACAGTTTGTGGGTTTAGATGAATTGAGATGGTTTTCATTGAAGATGTAAAGGATGATTATTACTTATGTTGGAAAAGGATTTCATAAGATATGGATTCTACATAAGCATCCCAACACATCATATGATTAAATATATGATTCTCATGTCAAAGTAATGTTCTGATTCTTGTAAGAGAAATATTTATAACATGTTTATAAAGGTCGAATAAAAAAGGGTAAGATGGATACTAGTGGTGTTACTTGATACTGGATAATGGATAACTTATAAATTTGTGATTAAATGAGTTAAGTGATGGATAAAATGGGTATCTTGATGTACTGAAATATTGAGAAACCATAACTATGTTTATAAGCTTGAAGTGTTTCATATTCAGTTTTAAAGAAAACATGGATGAGGGATAACGCTGAATGAATTAGAATATATAATATTAAAGGTAGTGAGGTTTCTTAGAGGAAATATTTCTTAAATTTATATATTTCATGTCCTTGAGAATGTATTGAAGAATTATAATAGGGTTGGATAAATTCCAAATGTTTTTTTGATAGTATTTTGGGTGTTTTAAAAGTGATAAATATGAATTTTAACTAATTGTAAGTAATCTGTATTTATGAATGAATTATAGAAAAATGTCTTATTATTCATGTAAAGGTATTCTCAATTGGTCTATTAATGTAAAAGGATCCACACCATAATAAAGGATAAATGTAAAGTGATTAACAATTGACCCATAATATAATGGTTTCTAATCTAAATTCTTTGACATAAGGGTGACCATATAAGGGAATCCTATTACATATAAAAATCCACTTAAGGGGATCTTCACATGGATTCCCATAAGTGGATTTACTTAATGTACTGGTTGAAAATTTGATGATTTTTAGAATTTATGTTCTAGGGATAACATAAAAATGGGAGGATGCCTGAGTTATTTAATCATGTTTTGAAAATCATGATGCTTTTAAGAGCCATGATATAATCCTAATTTGAGAATGTTTGGATGATAAGAAATGAAATAAGATCAATGTTTTTATATTGAAACTTCAAATTAGAATATTTGAAATTAATCATTTCTGAGAAAAATCAAAAAATAAATCAGATATTGTTGGAGTTGAATTTAATTATTTAAAACATTATAAAAATTTAGTGATTCTAGTTTCTTAACTGAGTTAGGATTAATAGAGTTAAGAGAACATCACATAAGGATGAATTTATAAGAATATTTATTAATCTTAAAGTTAAAATTCTAAATTTTTTAATTATAAAAATCAAATATCTTGATTTTAAAGTTATGTGTTAATGGTTCTAAAATAATAAGAGATTTGTTATTCTTTCTAACTTATTCTATAAGGAAATGATCAAGATAAATTACTAGCTTGGAGTTACAAATTCAAGTCTCAAGTTTGTATAGGTCTTTAATATAAATCTATCAAGTTGTAAAGAGATTATTCATGCTATTATATGATTTGATGTATGATTTAAAAAACAACTATGAAGAATTTCTTAAGATAAATTTTTTTGATATATTTTTGAGAAGAATATTTATCAAGGATTCTATGAAATAAGGTGAAGAGATATTTAGCTATAATATAAAATATGAAGAAAATAAAAATGTGGGAATTAATATATTTTTATAAGATATGTCCATTGAGGAAAACAAAATGAAGATAATGGGAGACACTCACATATAAGGAAGTCGAGAAATAAGAGGATATACCCATAAACATTTGATCAAATTTTATATATTATAAATATAGAAAATATTATTGTCAATTACCTATATTGAGAAGAGAAAATTAAAGAGATAGATGTTTGTGAACAATAATAACTTAGAGCCTAGACTAAGCGAAGAATAAGTAAGATCTTTTAAATTAATATGGTGATATTGATCTTGTGTTGAAGAAATTTCATCACCTATGTATCGAATAAAAAGAATAAGAGGTAGTTGAAGTTAGCCATCATTCTAATATTATATCAATTGATTCAAAGCATTGAAAAGAAGAATAAAGAAGAAGATGAGGATATAATGAAATGGTTTTTTCATGATTATAATTTTTGTTATGATCCTTTCAGATATTGACAAGTTATTAGATTCTTGAATATTGCAAGAGATTTAATTTTGATTGAGAAATTTGGGTGAGAACATTCAATGTTAGATCTTTTAAGTTGTATTGTAAGAAAAGACAAAGTTGAATGGATTTTTCTTAAAGAGTTACTGATAATAGAAAAATATACAGTGAGAAACATGATCATATTTTTGGGATATAATCAAATTTTGTATATATTAGCTTCTACTTTTAAATGGTTAGAGGTTGATATTGTAACCAATAGTGAAAATATGTGAATTATATTTGTATATTATTAGTTGAAAACACAATGAGACTCTCTATTGGTGTGGGTTGCCCTATATATTAGTTTAATAACTTCACTCAACACTTGTATTTGATGATGGTACTATTAGTTTAGAATTTGTTACTAGGTTGAATAACTGATCCCAACAAAGTGTAGGATTCTAGGGAGGTTCCAAACATTTTAAAAATATTATGTTCTATACTTTAATTTTTTTCTTCCATTACATGGGATGTGTGTGATTGGTAACATGCATAATTGATCCACTATTAAATTAATCGGTAATAGTGGTTAAAATAATTGGTATAAGCATGATAGTGGAATTGGGATTTGGTAAAAGTAGGAAACACCTGACCCCATGATTGTTTAAACCTGATTCTAAGGTGAATTTAAATTGGTATCAACACAGAAGTTCCCTCTGATTAGATTTATAGATTATTATACTACTAATTTATCAGAATTTTATGAATTATATATTTTATATGGAAGTGCCTATAATAAAAAATTCAATTTCCATCATAGTTAAAATAAAAATGGATGTATTAGCTCAGACCATAAGAAATGGGAATAAAAAGGATCCAAGGAGGTCAATATATATATTGAATAAAGAAAATGATAAATAACCACATCAAACTTATCAAAGTGGTATATTCTCATCTATAGAATCTATTGAAAAATACCATTTTTATAATTATGGTACAATATATAGATAGAGTGAATATATTAAATCAATAAAAAGGTTAAATACTTGTACTCTCGTGTTAAAGGTTATATAAATAAGTTTCCTTCTGAAGTATTAACTTATATAATTGATTTTATCAAGGGTATATTGTATGAAAAATTAAATCTATATAAGGTATTTGGTTCAAAAAAATAATCATTGTATAAACAAGTTGGCATATGAAACACTCTCTCGAGATTGGTGAAATCCTATAAATAAATAGTTTCACTATAAAATGAAAAAATTTCTACGGTTGATGAAGAATTGAAAATGATAGACTGTGATAAGGAAATGTTTAAATTTATTGTTACTGAAGTACTCCATACATTGGAGAATATATATAAATTCATAGTGAATTTCAAATATGAATAACTGTATATGAAAGAAAAAAGGGTGAAGGAGCCTGATAGTTTACTAGAAAGTTGCATGATGGAAATGCTTAGAAGATAAAATGTAATTTGGAAGAAAATATCAAATCATTTGAGGTAGTCAAAGATTCCCTCAATGTGATGTTTTCAGATATTGAAATAAAATTGAAAAAATTGTAAGTGGAAAAACCTAAATCCTCTTAGGCTTTAGAAAGAAGAAAAAATGCTTTAAGTACCTATGAAAATATTTATATTTATAATAAGGCTCAAATTGGAGGGAAAAAAGATGAGATCTTCAGGATACTCATCTACTACATGCTCATTGAAAAATTTAACTCATAACCCAATTTATTTTATTTACACTAATGTTTTTTCAACTACTAGTACATGTTTAAATTTAAACATTATAAAAAAATAAGGTGGTGATAAAAGTTTAAAACACATTAAATCATTAAGGGTGGATGTGATTAAGTGTATAAAGAGCATTCCCCAAATGAAGAATAAAAATTTGGTGCTCCAATTTTAAATTTTCAAGATAAAAAATCTATATATATTAAACTAATAAAAAAATAAAAAGGTTTATGGGATATTTTTGGTTTTACTAGAGGTTTCAACACAAGGTAATTAATCTTTTTTTCAAAATATGAATGTGTGTGAATGTCAAAGAAGGCCTAAAATATGGGGGGGTGGGGGTCATTTCTGACGTAATCAAGGAACCTTTTGTAAATAAACATACTGTAACAAAAATGAATATGTTCTGTGTTGGTAAATATCATTCCAATATCACTCTTTTAATGATGTGAATATAAGATTACAATAGTAGAAGAAACTAGTGAGAACAAGAAACAAGTATATCTTAGTACAGATTCAAAATAAGTAATATGAACCAAGAACTCTCAAGGTGTTAGATAAGAATACTAAATTAGATGTGATACCAAAATGGATATTCTTCTATTTCTAAAAAATATGACACATCATAGTCGATTGTAATATCGCTATTGAATTTAATACAAAAAGGGAGAAAGATGGAATCTATAAAGAAAGATTCAATCTAATAAAGAGATATGAAGATTGGATTGGTGGTTGACACTCCTTATGAAGAGTTTTAGAGGTTTCCCAAGAAGGGTAATATAATATATGGGGAAGTGGTGTATGGAAGGTTTAATCTAGCTATGCACACTCCAAAAAAGGTTTTTGTAGTACTACCTGGTTAGATAGAGTTATAAAATTATAGAGGGAAAGAACCAGTAGCTACTCATGAAAAACGTGTTGTAAACTGAGAATAATCCACACCAAAAAATAAGTTTAATTATATACCCAAACATTTTTTAATAATATTTCAAGATAAGTTTTATTTGTCTAAGAAGATAGAAAATCATTAAAATAGTAAAAATTTATTGATTTATAAAGTCAATAAGCTTATTCTAACTGAGAATAGAGTTAAAAAAGAAGTGAAACCCATGATTCAAAAAGATATAAAGACTTGAAAATTAATGGTGGTGATGGAATGCAGAGTTATTTATGAAAGTTATTGGGTTGAGAAGCAAGTCACAAACCAAGTGTTATACCTAAGGATATTATGGGATCTCAACTCATTCTGAATTTCTTTTATTATAATTGAAGGTGGGGAATTACAGGTTATATATCAATGGAGGATAACTATCTCAAAATTTCAACCACTAGATAGTTTTGAAGGACCATCCATATTATAATATCTGAATTAATATCTTAGTGTCTCCTTGAAAATCTCAATTGGTATCAGATAAGAACTAGTATAAAAAAATCTTTGAGAGTATGTCTGGAAGAATAATTGAAAATTATAAAGTACAGAAATCATAAATCAAGGGTGAGATAATAAACAAGAAAAAAATACTATTGATTTATCTATTTATGTTAAATCTATAAATCTATAAAACACAAATAAAAATTAATCATTGAAGAATTATGTTTAGTTTCCCATGATTATTCATTTTTTTGTAAAAAAATATGGTTATAAAAGAGAGTGATTGAGATGCCCAAAACCCTTGCACCTAGATCCAGTCCTAAATTTTTTTTTATTTCATAATGTCTTTGATAATAACTTAAGTGACCCAAATCTAAAAATCTCTAAATAAAAATAAATAAAAAATATTGAGTCACTAACATACCCAATAACATTTAATTATATATTTTTATAGGGTTAGAAAAACTTCTTGATGTAACAAAACCCATGTATTTCTCATCAAATGGTGATTTTCAAATTATACCATGAATTTCATAATTTTTTATAATTACTAAAAATCTCCCAAAAAGTTCTTTAAATATGATACCCTAATATACATTTCTTATATATGTCATTTTTCATAACCTGGTGAAATAAAAACATAACAAGGGTGAGATTGAATACTCAGTACGGGTAAACACAGGGGATATCAACCAAAGACTGTAGGATAGAACAAGATGAGCATATGGGTATGAGAACATAACATAATAAAATCATACCTGATAAAACATATACTATAAATTATAGATCATGACATCACTCTATTTTCCTATATAAGGCATGAATAATATGATAGTAAAAATTAATAATCGAATATTCCATACAACCGATAACATATGTATGAAATATATCCATATATAATAACAACATAGTAATTATAGTGATAATAATAAATTCTTTATCAAGGATGTATTATATAGTTCAAGATATATTACTCTTACCATTGAGGTCTCATCTAAGGAACTTTTAACAAAATGGAAGACATACACCAAATACCATATTAATAAGGCATGAAAACATGTTTGTCTCATGATACCTTACCCTATGCATCAGGGGGATATAAAATTATAGATACCACACATCAATTACACATTTATAATTCATTTCTAATATATTTAATGAGCAATAGAATACATAATCAATAAACCTTAGTAATCAACCATATCTCTATTGAGATAAGTATTGGAATAACAATATTTCTCTAGTTAATGGAATAATTATCTTAGTAAGTTTATTTAAACTAAAAATGTATATAGAAATGGGTATATTGTTAATAAAATATTTAAATGATAATTATATCCATGATAATAAAGAAAATGGATATGATGTAGAAAATAAAATCAAAAGAATGATGGTGCGTGATAGAGAACCAAAGCTTCAAGGAGGTGAATGAACTGAGAATATTCCTTATGAAGAACATAAGGTATAAAACACAATTATGTAAGTGATTAAAAGATAATTTAAATTAATTATAAATTATGGTTTTTAGTAATGTTAATTTATTTTATAATTTTAGTGGAAAATGGGAGTAAAATATTAAAAACATCATTCTTTAAAATTTAGTAACATAGTTGTAAAAACAATGTCAATAGTAACACCCAATACTATATTAATAAGGTGTTAATGAGAAATTGAAAACATTTTTTATGAAATAATTTACCATAATTTAATCTTAAAATAAACTATACATAAATAAAAAAATTTAGAGTTGAACATTACAATGTTCATAAGTGAAATAAAAAACCTCTTTTAGAATGTTTAAGAAAACATAACCTTTTTCTTTTAATATAAAAAAGAATTATTCAAAAAATAATTGGAATGGATATTTACTTTATAAACCATAAAATATTAAATATGGATATAAATAATGAATAATGGTCATGACTACAGTTAAATTCATTCTTATAGAAAAAATTTAAAAAGAGACCATTTTCAAACTTAAGTAAATAAAGTCAAAAAATATATTTTATGGATAACATTAAAAATATTCTCTTTGAAATTTTATATTGAAGTTAAAATTTAATATAAATTTAACTTTATAAAAGAATTTAAGTATATAAAAGAATTTTCTTGAAACAAAATATAGAATTTTGACATGAAAGAGAGATATTGTAGACTAAAAAGGAGAAATAAGGTTGTCATTAATTATAAACATTATTTTGGTGGGTTTGAGTACTAAAGAGAGGGAAGAAATAAGGAATACTTGAACTAACTATAAATAAACAGGGGTGAATAATATATATGGATTTTATGAGAGAAATAATATTCAATTATCTCAATGGAAATTGATACATAAATAACCACGATAAAATGTGAGATTGTAAAATAAACCCTCACATGTTTGGTTATTTTGAATAAAATCCCCTTAAAATAAAGAACTTGTTGTAAAAATTTTCATTACATGAATAAAGTTGGAATAATGATATGAAATTTTAATTGGGTGGTACATAAACCATATAAATTAAAGTATGTGTGTAATATGAAACATGTCTCTGAGGAAATTTTGAGACAGAAAACCCTTAAAACATTAATAATGCTCAAATAAAATATCATTGAAATAAATAACATGATACGGTTATATAAAAATAATTAATTACATGAAATAATATTTAAAAATATATTTATGATGTATTAATTAAACCACATAAAATAAATCATGGTGTGAAATAGGAAACATGTCTCAATAAATTGAAATTGAGACCGAGAAACCATTATCTTGGATTCCTACTTAGTATGACACACTCTAACCTCATGTATAATAAATTTAGGTTTATTATTAACATTAATTTTTATGAACTATCCTAGAATATCCCTGAATCTATCACCTAATATAGACCACAACAAGGCTCGAGAGGCTTTCCCAATCATCCTAGGCTAGAAACTAGTGTCGATCATAAAATATAAATCAAATGGGAATGATTTATCCCATAAATTATTGATAAAATAACATGAATAAAATAAAATAATGAACTTGTAGAGAAAAATATATAAAAACTAAACATACCTCCATGTGATCTCACCGGTCACTTCCAACCATAGAACCACACTCGCTCTATGAGCGATCTATAACAAAAAAAAACCTGATGTTGAAAATGAAACAGAATATAGGTGTGATCATTAAAATACCTAAAATGGATTCCAAAAAAGAAACCACACCCTAAGTATTTCCTTTAAAAATAAAACCATTTTATTATAGTTCAAAATTAATATAGTTAAAATAAGTTTTTCATTTCATTTTAAAATAAGTAAGACATTAATAATTCATAAGAACCATTTTCTTATCCATATTCTAAAATGGTTTAAACAGAATGAAATATTGTCCAATAATCCATTTTACAAAGAAGAAACATGAAGTGAAGGAAATATATTGGTGAAAAAAAGCAGTGGAAAGAATATCACCAAGTGTTACGAAAAAATAAGCAGAGTATAAGTAAATTTGTGTTGATATAAGAATTTCTATTAAAAACATAAAGTTTGAAATAATTTTATTTAAAACATCACTCAAGGAAGAAAATTAAATTACATGTGAAATGTTTACAGTGGGATATATATAGAAACCATATTGAGAGACCCTATATGTACTCATTTTGGAAACATCATTTGGCCTATCAAAAAAATATAAAGTCAATAACCAACTCAGTTTCCTTGAACTAGACTCATTGGTTGCATAACCCACGCGACTTCTCCCTAGGGATCCAGTCCAAATAATCATAAATAGTTAAAAAACTTCTCCCAACCCTCACTATAACACCTTGGATCCCATGGATATATAAAACATGGTAGTTGAATAATCAATCATGAATAAAAAATATCAATCATGAAAAAACACTATACATTCTAGGGTTTACCTTCTGACCCCATCCATGTGAATTCACCTTATAATAGAGAGTATCTATAATAGATCCCCCTTTTTAATAAATATATTCAAAGGTTCCAACTAGGATGCATCATTTGAAGAAAAACCTTTTACCATTTGAAAACCCTTTTGATACTCTTTGGAAAATCATACATGTCATCAAAATTTTATAGGAAACTGTATGGAATGACAAAAGATCTTTTAACATCCCCAAATCACCAAGTACAAATCATTTGAAAAACCAATTAAACATTTTTGATACTTTAAATTTCTAAATAAGATTGAAAATATGATTAAGCAAAAGAAGCCCATTTTTGATGCTTAGGAAAATCTGAAAATTAGGTGAAAAAACATATTCAAGAATAACGTAATTTTACATAATAATTATACATTATATAATAATGAAAACACCCTTTAAAAACACATAATATATCATGGAATTCAATTTAAAGGCTTTGATATAGGGAACCTACCTAAAAACACGTTTTCTTAAGTGACGAACACTTCACACTTACATGAATATAATCCTTAAAAGATATGTATATATATATATACCATTTTACCTAATGTACATATTCATATCACCATGATGGAATATGTAAAAGTAGTATATATATATATACATTCTCACCAATGTATATGTGTGAAATACCCCATCAAGGAGCCAAAAATTGTCACCTTTACCAACAGTGTTTCAAAACTACCTCACTGAGGTCCAAGGTATAGTTGAAAAATAAATGAAACTCAAAAGTCACAAAAGTCCTAAATTAAATAGGGCTAAAAATAAGAACGGAAGAAAAAACACTTGAAACCAATGACATACTCACTAAATTTTATAGTTATGGATTAAACCAGCCTTAATCGAAACCCACAAACCCTAGAAACCAAGAATCCACCAAAACACACACCCATCCCTGGTTAGGGTTTAGAAAAATTTCATGCAACACAATGGTAAAAGGATACCAAGAAATAATGGAAAATAATAAGATAGGATGAGAGACATACCAGTGATTATCACACTAGAAAACATCAAGAAAAATAGACAATGAAGGGAGGGGTAAGGAGGAGGTTATGCACATAGGGGAGCCCTACTCGGTATCAAACAAGAGAGGGGGGAGAGCAGGTGAGGAGTAAACCCCTTTAGGGACTCTTTATTATTAATGTGATGATAATAATGATAATAATAATAATTAAGAAAATAATAATAATAAAACCATAATAATAATAACAGTAATACAACAACAACAACAACAATAAAACCATAATAATAAGAGTAATAATTTTTTTCTTTTTTTTTCATCTCACACAGTTTGGCTACATGGCTGACAAACCATGCACCAACTATGCTGCCCACTCTGGGCCCCTATACACCCCACATGGTAATGCTTCATGGTTATGGAAATATGCACCAACCATGTGGTCAGATATTCTAAAAATCATGGACACCATCACACGATCTATGAATGGTTTCTACTAACTGTGAACCTATGCTAAAAAACCAAAAAAAAATATAATTCATGTCTTGGTCTAGCTCAAAACTCAAAACTATAGCTAGAAATAATTAAATAGTTAAAAAATAATTAATCAACCAGGGTTGGGGTGTGATAATTCTAACTACCATGACACTTTATTCCCCTAGAAAATCACCAAGCTTAAACAATGAATAAAAGTGAAACTCACCCATTGGAAGGAAACCTCTAAACTAAACTTGAAACCAACAAAATGTGACAACCCCATTGTGACTTTTCAGATTCCCAAGTCACACCTGACCAACTTTAGAGAAAGAATTATGGAGAATATACATAGTTCACCTCCCCAAAAATTAAAAACCAACTAACATAGATCAAATCCCAACACACTCCCCCATTGAAATGGACCAAAATTAAACACATAACCAAGATTTATAATTTCTATATGATGAAAGTTTCTTGAAGAAATAAATAACCAAAAAGTAAAACCATTCTAGAAGAAGGAAACCCATTCAAAAGTGTCTATCTACTAGTAACAAGAATAGAAAAACGAGTCAACCGAGTTCACTAAAACAAAAAGTGGTCCATAATAAAAAAACATCAATAGGAAAAAAACAAGCAGATTACTCTCCAACACTGGATATGAAAAGTTGTAGAAACAAACCACACACATGAAAATTATCTGACTACATGAAAAGATTCATTTAGAGGCCTACGACTGGATCTCTAATGTCTCAAAGTATATGATTCCCCATAGTCAGGAGCTCACAACCTCTAATATTGGCTTAATCTTCTGGAAAGGTAGCTTATAGAGCTTCTTAAGATGACTAAAATGACCACACTACTGATAATAATTCATTGGATTGCAAAAAAACCATAAGTGTTCCCAAACTAAACACATTGGAGGAAAATGAGAAAGTGGTATGATGAATGAGAAGAATACACTAATGAAGGATATATTTTAGGACTAGGTTTATTTGGTTCTCACTAATAACTTTATAGGGAACCATTACAATAACCAAGGGGAACTAGACTGCCAACCACCATCAGTTGTCCTCTAAGAACCATATCAGCTAGAAAAACATCATCCACTAACTTCCCAAACAAAAATTCCATAGATTAGAGAACTAAATCCTCAATCTTAGGATAAATACCCCATAGGAAGAGAGGATATTTAGACATACCCCTTGATTTTATTTATAGAGAAAAACAAATAAGAACCTTGAATTTTTTAACATACCCCAACACCATTTTGTTGACCCTACTAGACACCCATGAGATTTACTATCTTATAACCCCTAATATTCCTCGACCACCATAGTGAATAGGTAAAAAATAAAAATTACTCAACTCCACCACCACACCAGGAGTCTAGAAAAAACTAAAAACTGGGAGAGACCTATAAGAAACCATTTGACCTTTCTATTTGACATAATCTAAATAACATGAAAACACACAACCACACTAAAACCAAATAAAACCATAACTCAAAATACTATCCTCATAAACTAGAACGCATTACAGAGCAAAATAAAATCTGTCTTTTAAATACCTTCATTATCCATTTTAAATTGAAAACCATATATCAGTTCAAAAATCATTCGAACATCAAAACCAAATATCAAAACATCATTCTAACATCAACATAGAAATTTCCAAAAAATCCCATGAAATAAGACTCCAAACATAAAACTAAAAAACTAAAAAACTATGCACATAATTTTTAAAACATTTAAATCTCGCTTTTTTAAGACCATATATAGAAAACATAAAAACCATTAAAAAATAAACACCCACCATTGGAATTCCATGAAGCCTCAACACAAACACACTCAAAAACACATGCACACACACACCTTCCAACTCAAGAACAAATATACACATACCACCAACTATCCACTTTCCACATGCGTATGTCTATATATTTGATCATTCATAGGAATACCAAGGGTCAATTTGAAACAATTTTCATTTCCAAAACAAAAAATTCAACCCAAATTAAAATTCCCACGAAATTTTAATCTAACAATTATCATTCTAATATAAAGAATGTCCAAATTCTTAGATTTTAATAAACTTCAATTTCATATTTCATAAAAATTTCCAAAAACAACTAAAAAATTTTACAAAATGACTCCGTTTCTAAATTATTTTTCATCCAAAATATCCCATTTCATTTTAAAACAACCTATGGTTTTAATTTTTGGAATAAAACTTTGATAAATTAGATTTTATTTTTAGAATCCAAAAGTAACAGCAGAAAATCAAATCAAACCAATACAAAAAAAGAAACAACCCAATACTTGATCAAAAACATATAATTCTCATAGGAGAGACTGCTACACTTTGTTTGGTCATATAGTTTGAATAATTTATCTGAATCATGAGAATTTACCATACATTCTAAGGACCCCCTCCCAAAACCATCGACGTGAATTCCCCTAGAATGGAGAGTATCCATTGAGATGCCTAATTTTCAAGAAAAAATTACAATGTACTAACCAAGAACCATCATTTGAAAAAAACATTTTACAATTTTCAAAACCACTTAAATCCCTTCAGAGAATCAAATATGTACAAAAAATTTTATAAGACTTTAACCAAAATAATAGAACATCTTTGAACATCTCAAACATTACGGGTAAAAATAATTAAAAAATCATTTAGGGTACTTTACATTTTTAAATATGGTTGAATCTTTCTTAAACAAAAGAAACACATGTTGGATGCTTGGGAAAATATAGAAAGTAGGTGAAAAACTATTTACAATAGTGACACAACTTTACATAGTATCTAAAAATCATAGAATACTGAAAACATCCTTCCAAAACACCTAATAAATCAAGGAATTAAATTTAAAGTCTTAGAAATAAGAAAACTAAATTAAACAATATTACCCTCTATGATGGATGCTTCACACTTGCATGTATGTACACATTCACACACACATATATATATGTACCCTTTTACCCATTGTACATATTCTCATCTCCAAGATGGAATATGTACATGGAGTTTTATATATATATATATATATATATATCCATACCTATGTAAATGTGTGAAAGCCTTATTTAAGGATACACAAAATGTTTCCTTCACCAATGGTGGTCCAAAAACTACCTCAAGGAGGTTCAAGGTACCCTATAAAAATAAAATAAACTCGTAAGTAAGAAAATCACTAAATAAAATTGGGCTAGAAAATAAGAATAGAAGTGAACATACCAAAAACAATGGAATACATGTCACCTTCAACATATATGGCTAGAACTGACCTTAATAAAACCCCATAAACCCTAGGAACCAAGAACAAACCAAAACACACAACCATATTAGGTTAGGGTTCAACCAAATAATTCAAAACAAAAGGGTGAAAATGAGACCAAGAAATATAGGGAAAATAATAAGGAAGAGACAATAATAAATATAAAGTAGATTATTATAATAGAAAATTAAAAGACAAATGTACATTAGCTATAGAGATAATGATAAGGTTGTATACACATGGGAGCCCATTTGGGTATTGAGCAAGAGATGGGGTGAGTGGGTTCAGAGGAACCCCATTTTGGGTTTCCTTATTATTTAGATGATGTTGATAATAATGAAACAACAAAAATTAATAATAAATCCAAAAAAATAACAACAACAACAATAATAATAATAATAAAATAATAATAATTGAAAAACATTTTTACATCTTTTTTTCAGCATACATAGATGGTCAAATTGTATGCCAATTGTGTGGCCTACTCTGGGCCTCAAGAAACCCTGAATGGGTAGGTAACATGATTTATTAAATCATTAGATAAATGGGTGGTCATATCTACTAAAAATAACATACATTCATGCATGTTTTTTGTACAGCTTCTACTAACTATGCATTAACCATGTGTTTATGCTGAAAAACAAAAAAAGTTAAAATTCAAATCTCAACCCTGCCTGAAACTTAAATAATAAGATAAATATCATTAAATGATTAAAAATAATCAACATTTTAGAGTAATGTTATGAAATTAATAATAACCTTATTCATATTTTTTACATTATATCATCCATTTATAATTCCTTATTACCCATATATTTTTTGTTAAAATTAATAATCGGGTATTAATCGTTATATTTCCCATATATGTTTTGTTTTTGTGGTTCCAATTCTTGAGTATTGATAATATATTCATCATGTATATAATTTTAAATAATTTTTATAGTCCTTTTTTGTTATATTTATATAGTCTCACATTCATTTCATGGAAATTATTGCGACTGTTCAAATGAAACACTTATACTTTTTCTTTTTCAATGATTATTGAATTAGAAAAAGAATTGAATTTATTAGTAAATATAATTTTTAACATTTACACACCAAAATCAGGGAAACATATTAATTTCATCATTATAACATACTATTACCTTTGTTTGAGTTTTATTATTCATTCATGAGATAATCATTACAACAATTTTCATGATTGTGATAAAATTAACTAAAAAAAGAACATGTTATAAAGATTTAATGAGTAAGAAAATGTTATTTTATAGTGATAGTATTTATTTAATTGAAGATTTATTATTTAAATATAATTTTATTAATGTGATAAATCATTTTTAATAAGTTCTATATGAAAAAGATAAATAAAAGATAATGTAATGATTTGATTACTTATAAAGATTCTTGGTATGCTCATTTTAGGTGGTAAAATTTTACAATGACCTTTTATAGATAATTTTATTAATAGAATATAAAATATTATCCTTAAAGAACCTTATTTTTGTTATAAATATTATATTTATTCATTAAATCTATTTTTAGAACCAACCATGCATGGAGGTGATGAAAAATGAAATAGTTTGTTCATAGAGGTGGTAGTCTGCACAGAACATGAGAAACATTTTCATTTTCTGATGGATGGAATTGAGGTAGATAATGGTTGTTATATAAACATAATAACATATTATTATACTAATTATAAGTATTTAATTATATTGATATGGTTATAATATATTTTAAAAAGGTTGAAGAAGAAATAAACTTAAAATAACAAAGTTAAAATAATTACCACTTTCATGGATATCTTCCTTTGGATCTCCCCTTAAACCTTCTTATTTTGGTCTTTTGGTGAGACCAAAAATAGTAGGATGTGGGAAAGATAGTTATGGAGGTAATTTTTTAGATATTGGTTGAGAAAATATTCTCATGGTGTGTAGATAAGAGTGACGGTGTAGGAATCCTTTTATAGGTGAGAGAGGTGATACTTTTATAAATATATTTTCTTAATAAAAATGGTATGTCGTTATTAAGAAAAGTGGTACATAAATTAATAATTAATTATGAAAATATTTTGTTAAAAATATATTAATTTATTTCACAAATCTAGATATATTTTTTAATGATATTTTAATCCTTTACTATTTAGTTTAAAACTTTTTACCTCATGTTAACTTTACCATGATAACTCCATTTTTACCTCAGTAACTTATCTTATGCATTAAAAATAAAATTAACCTTATAAAATAATTTTAACATGCTGATTCAAAGTTTTAAAACCATTTAAAAATATTTAATTTCAATATTTGGTAAAATTTAATTTTAATATAAGTATGCATAACGTAATAAAAATTCCATTTAATCAAAAAAATAAATTTATAATTATTTAGGCTAAATAATTTTGAGTGGTAAAGGTTACTTTGAATATTTTAATTTTTTTTATAAATAATTTGCAGGTTAATTTACATTTTAATTAATCCAAACCCAAATGGTACTATTTAACTACTCAATTAAATGAAAATAATAAAAAAATAAACATTTATTAAAATAAAATTTAGCTGAGGTTCTAAAAAGTTCAATTATGGGTTTCCATCTTCAACAAAACTCATTAAAATGATTTATTTTACTATTTAAATACATATCAATTCAATAAAAGTTCTTTAAAAAAATTTAATTCATGCTTATATCATTATTATTTCATTAAATTTATATTATTTTTAAAAACAATATTTCTCACTATTCATATAAAATCAACCATTTCAAAAAAAATATAAACAACTTACAATTAAATAATGTTTTAATTTCAAATAAAAAAAGTAAACTTCATTTTTTATATTAAAATGATAAAAATTTGGAATTTAACTTTTAAATTAAAACATAAAACATATTAAAAAACTATTTTTATAGTAAATTGACTTTTTAAAATTTTAGTGTTTTTAACCTTATTTCATATAAAATTTCCAATGAGGGTTATTTTTTTCACATTGTATATTCATAATGTAATAATGTTTAATTTTCATTTTAATATATATATATATATATATATAATTCAGTTTTGTGTTGTATGTAGTGTAATTTATTGGACAATATGTTTATTTAATGTAATACGTGCAAAAATATTTGGGTGTTACAGTGACTTTGATGATTATTAGGGAGAATATAAATGTACTTGAATATTTTTTTATACTTGATTAAGTGAACTGTGAATTTATAAACAATTTTAAAATATATTTAGATAACCCTAATGAAATTATTTTCAATTGTTAACACATTATGAGTTTATATAGAAAACATTGATGATTTAGTAAAATCAATCTTTTTTTCTATATAGTGGTATCCCATATAGACTAAGAGTTGACTTAATTAAGTCTAATTATTATGATACTTATAGATACACCCTTACCTCTTGAAATTACTTAAGCACAATGGAAGTAGAAGAGAAAAGGGGAGAAAATTAGTTTTGGAAGACATTCCATTCACCTATAATGTGATTAAGGGGGAGATAAAAACCCATTCCTCCTTTGTATTTATTTTCAATAATGGGTACCTGAAAAGTTAATTTCTAAATAATTATTTACATGAATTTATTATATTTATTTGTTTAAAGTATTGACAAAAAAATCCAAAAGTGGACTTTCAAGTGCCCATTGGGCTTTATTTGTACTTGTTATCAATGATCATGTAAATATATGCCATTGAAATAATTGGTGATAAATTCAGTATCCTCCCACTAAAAATGATAATATTATAATATATTTTGTGGGTAAAGATTAGTTGAGATGGCTACCATTAAATATGAAAAGGATAACCATTACTTATTATTAAAAAGGAAGTTTGAAGATATGGTTACTAAATCTACAACCCCTTACATCATACAATTGAAGAGTCAATACTTATATCAAAGAAATTTTTTGATTCATGTGGGATTTTTTTTAATTTTTATAAAGGCTGAACGAAGAAGGATAAGGTGGCTTCCAAAGTATTTTCTTGATGTTATTTCTGGATAACTTATAAATATATACTTAATGAGGTTAAATATTATCTCAAATGGGGATATTTAAGTGTTTAGATGTGTAGAAACCATAATTAGTTTATAATATTTAATTTTTATATACATAGTATTAAATAACACATGGATGAAGGTTGAAGTTGATAGATTTTGATGCGAGAAGAGTAAAGGTGGTGAGTCTTCTTAGAGAAAATCTATCTTGGGTTTATATGATGCATGTTCTTGGGAAAGTTATGAATAACTATAAGAGAGTTTGAAAAATTCCCAAGGGTGTTTATAGAATTTTTGAGGTGTTTTACAAGTGTTAAATATTTATAATAACTTATTTGAAGCAATCTATAATTCTGAATGAGTTTTGAAAAAATGGATATATATCAACATAAAGGGATTCCGAACTGGTTCATTCACATAAAGGGATCCACAACATGTAAGAGGATCCACTTAAGGTGATTCACTACAAAGAAATCACATAAGGGGATCTAAGATAGATTCATAAATATATGGGTGTCCACGTAAGGAGATTCCAGTACATCTACAAATCCAAAAAGGGGATATGTACTAAAATTCACATAAGGGTATTTCTTCTCTATAATAGATTAAAATATAATGTTTTCCAAAATTTATGTTCAAAGGATAAAATCAAAATGGTATGATGCTAGAGATATTAATCCATGTTCTATACATAATTATTCTTTTAATAGACATGATTCAATCCTAGTTTGAGAAATATATAACTGGGAGAAAAGAAATAATATCATAATTCATTATCATAGAACTTCAAATGGGAATATTTAAAATTCATAATTTCTGATCAAAATAGAAAAATAAATAATATATTTTAGGTGATATTTTTTTTATTAAAACATCTCAAATTCTTTTATTCAATATTTTTTACTGAGTTAAGTGAATAAGAGAGTGGGATAATTTTTTTGGATGATTTTTAAGCCTAAAGATAAAATTAAATATTTATTAAATATTTAAATATAATATATTGATATTGACTTTGTGAATTCATGAATATATTATCAAAAAAGATTTTATTTTTAATGATAAAATATATAAATTATTGGGATGTGTTTTAGTTTTGGATTTAAATATTCATGGATTGAGTCTGTATAGTTTTATATTGTAAAAATATCAATATATAAAAAGATGACTCTAACCCCATAATGATTTTCAAGATGATTTTAATACAACTATGGAGAATTTTTTAAACTATGTATTTTTTAGGTTATAATTCTCAAAAAAATATTTGTTGAGGTTGTTTTGAAATAAAGTGAATATATGTTCATCCATGAAATAAAGGATAAGAAAAGAAAAAATGGAACTATGGTATTTTTATCAGAGACATACATTGATGAAAGAATAATGAATATCATAGGAGAAACCCATGTACATGAATGTTTAAAAATGTAAATATTTCCCCATAAAAATTTGAGTATATTTTATATTTTATAAATACAAAAAATATTATTTCTGGTGAATTATATATGAAAAGAAAAATTTGGAGAGTGAAGTGTATGAACTAGAAGAACTGAGAGTGAGTGTGAAGTGAAAAATAAGATAAAACTATCAAAGACATACGTTGGGGAAAGAATAATGGATATCATGGGAGAAACCCATGTAAATGAATGTTTAAAAATGTAAAGATTACCCCATACAAATTTTAGTATATTTTATATATTATAAATTCAAAAAAATTTATTCTTGGTGAATTATATATGAAAAGATAAATTTGGAGAGTGAAGTGTATAAACTAGAAGAACTGAGAGCGAGTGTGAAGGGAAAAATAAGATAGAACTATCAAAGGAAGATGATGATGTTGATCTTGTTATGAATATGTTTTATAATCTGGGTATCGGAGGAGAAGAAAAATAAATTGAATCATGGAATAATTTTTAGATCAAATCAATTGAGAAAAAATAGTGGGAAGAAGAAGAAAGAAGATGACGATGAGAGACCAACACTGATTAGAATGATTCTGATTTGTGTGTCTTAAAATTAAACTATTGAGAAACTGCTAGATTCAGGAAGATCATAGGATCTTGAGTTAGAAATGATAAATAAAAGTGAGTAGATTCTGTGTAAGATCTATGAATTTGTGTTGTAATTAGAGACTGAGTTGCATGAATTTTTCCTGAAGAGTTATTGGAATTTTAAGACTCTGTAGTTAGAAATTGGATCAAATATTTTGGATGTAGTTACATCCTTTTTTGAGTGAGATCTACTTAAAAATTGTTAAATATTGATCTTGTAACCTATAGTGAGAGGATATGAATTCTAGTGGGATGTTAGTTGTTGTAAACACAATGGGACTCTATGTTGGTGTGGGATGCACCATGGGTTAGGATGATAACTATCCACACCACTTGTAATCAATGAAAATATTATTAGTAGAGAATTTATGATTGGATAGAATAACAAAAAAAATTAAGGGGTAGGATTCCCATGAGGGGATATACCTTGTAAGATTTTAATGTGTCATGTTTTACTTTCATTCGTTCCTTACATGTGGTGTGTTTGATTGGTAACAAAAAGAACATATCCACTATTATCGTATCCAGTAATAGAGGTTCAAATTCCAAGGGGTGAAATCATAAAAGTGAAATTTTAATTTGGTAAAATTTTGTAACAACTAATTAAACCCCTTGTGTATGAACCCAATCTTGATGAGGAACTTCATAAGATAATAATAATATTATTATTTTCTATTATATTCGACACAAGTTATGACTTGGATAAAGTAAAAGGATAAGGAAATTATTTTATTAATTTTTTTAACCTTGGTAAATATTATAAAATATATTATTCTCCGATTTAGTCATTATAGACACAAGAGTAGTAATAAAAAATTCTTTGAATCCCTAAATAGAATTTTTCTATCCTCCCATATATCATGAGATTAGATAAAAAGAAAGATATTCGTATTTTGATAAGAATCAAATGTTGCTAAACACTTCTTCATGTCATGCTAGTACATGGGTGATCAAAAACTTCATTTGGAGTTTTGTGGAGAATGTATAGATACATCTAAAGGCATACTCAATTATATTCTTCAATGAAAAAACAAAATAATGGAGAAATGGAATTTATTTTTTTTAAGTTGGTGATGGATAAAATTTTTAATTAACAAAGAAAATATGTCTTTATTTATGTGTAGAGGGAAACCCAATTCATGGCCTATATATCTATAGGCACTAATTCGTAATGGTTAGCCCAAAGGACCCATGGTCCATAGTCCATAACTTTCTATCCATGTCCCGATCTGTGTGTCTTCCCCACCAGGTCTATATAATCCATTAATACGTTCAATCTACATCCCCTACCTCCACTGACCATTTTCTGTTCTTTCGTAGAGTCACCTAAGATATTATGTAGTCACTCTTCCTAGCATACCATAGTGAAATTTATTAATTGATCAACAATAATACCACTATTGATGTATTTTTTTTAAATTAATTTAAAATTAAATTTATGTGATACTATTTATGAAATTATGGGGAGTATACTTTCTATTCCATAGATTTTATCTATTTAATTTTATTAATAATACAATTTTACTTCCATCAGATTCTTTCACTATTCCCCGAGAACCTTTAATGTGATCATCTATAGTATCCAATCTTTACTCAAATAATTGAGAATATAATAGAGGTTATACATTATTGAAATATTTTATATATCATGGTCACTTGATGTATTAATTAAATATATTATATGATTATGCATGAATTATGAAATATATCGAGTGGATACAGGTATGAATATACTTGTGTTTGGTTGAGATCATGATAGATCCCTTCATATAATGAGTAGAATTTATTTGTTAATAAAGGACACATATTTCTCATAATGATAGATTAGAAAAACCATACTTTTTTTCAATGCTACAAAGGATTTTGGGGTCATACATAGAGGTTTTTTGGGTGATGATAAGTTTTCGAACAATGTTTTTATTATCAAACCTTGATAACATAATGATATATTATTCAAATAAAGTTTTGAAGGATATCTAGAAGGATTTTAGGACATTATCTCACATTATGTGACATATTGTGTGACATAAGGTGAAAATGCATCAATTTTATATATTTTTAGTGAAAATACGAGAGTGATAAAAATATACACTATCTCAAAACCAGGACATTGATGTATTAACCACATTGTTAATTTTTTGAAGTAAACAAAAGAAGGTTTCCATTGATGTTTTAGCAATGGGTTATAAAACCACTACTAAACATTAAAAATAATTTTTCATTATTTTTTATCTATGGTTTCAAAATCAATTGATAAATGATATGTTTATCAATTGTTTTAATATAAATAATATTAAATACTTAATTAGTGATGGTTCTAATAAAAACTGGTTAATTTTAAAAAAATCAACATATTTCTCCCTTCCCCCCTCATCGATGACACTATTTACACCACTATCCTCCACTACCCCCTTTATCATGTACACCACACTACCCTCACCTCTTCCACCACCACTTGACACTTAGTCATCATCATCCATTCCTTTGATCCAACAAATTTCTCCGACCATCATCTATAATATTCTTCATTATCATTCACAAAAATTAAAGGGGAGGTTGAGCTATATCCCCTCCTATCACTTTTTTGTATTTAAATAAATTTTTTAAACTCTATGAAGAATTATCATTTAGAGTTATATTATTTTGTATCAATGATTATTGTTAAAACTGTAGATCTTTTTAACTATATTAGGGTGATAAGAAAATAATATTTTTTTATTTACTTCAAACGGTAGGATTTTTCTAATTTCTCAATTGATTCGGTTTTGTTATTCATCCCATATGACTTTATGGTTCTTCACATTGCTAAGGCTATTAAATGTTATTGATGATTATAGTGTTTATGTGTAAATTGAACCACATATTTTTTTTATATAGACTATTTTTTATATATTTTTTATTATTAATTTACTTCATTAATCATTAGATATTATTTCTAAACTATTTTTTCCATTTTTTGTAGTATTTTTTATAGATTATATATTCTTAAATCACACACATCTACATAATTAGATACACATGTGCACACCTTCATAGAAGATAGTTCCCTGTGTGTGAAATTTATTACTTATATTTTATTTCTTATTCACTTTAGAAATTTTTTTACATTATAATTTAATACACTTGGATAACCTGTTAAAAATTACGGTTCAATAATTTTACAAACCTGTATTACATCCTTGAGAGTTAAATTTTTGGCCTAATTTCAATTGAAATTCCAATTTGTTATCTCAATTTAAATTTAAATTAAAATTTAAATATCAATTACAATTTAAAAATGTTAATTAAGTTTTTAATTCAAAATTATTATTTTTAATTTCTTATTATTTTCAGTGAGAAGTGGTTAATTATTTTGATAAAAAGTTATATAGTGGCATGGAAATATGAATCAAGGAACATTCTGGTGATTCCCATCAGAGGGTTGGCTCGAGGTAAAGGATTTCTTGATATTTGTTTGGAAAAAATAGTGTATTTGTGTATCGATGGTGGTGGAAAACTTTAGAGATTTTTTGGTTGTTGGTTCATACACTAATGATGACGACCTAATCTATTGAATGTAATTTTGGGGGTTTAGTTTGATTTCTTATTTAATGTTCTAGGTGTTTCTCTTATTGATTTATGATGATTGTGTTATGAAATTGGAAATTTTTTACCATAATTCTTGAAACATTATAAGCTTGGATGTCAATGATAGTGTCTTGAAGGTTGGTTGGCCTCAATGATGAAGCTCCTCAACCAATGAGTCACATGTAGCATGAATTTTAGGGACTGAGGCACACATTTACATTGAGATGATTTCAATATCCATTTTATTCTCTTCCTATGATTTGATGTTTATATATTTACATCAAGGTGCCTAGTTTTCTATTTCCCTATGAATTCCTCTTAGATAAGCCTTGGGTTTTAGGTTGTCATATTTTTTTGTACAATGTTTGGTATGTGGTGTGTTTATTATTTTGGGATTTTTCCATTTTTAATTTCCCACTAAACCCTAAAATTATATTTTATAAATATAAAAAAATATAGGTTAGAAATATTAGGTAATTGATTAGGTATCGGTAATTTTTTGATTAAATAACTATGGAACACATCTTGACATGTTAAGGGTTTGGATATGTTTTTAAAATTTTCAATTTCAAATTGATCTGTAGATGAAATATTAAAATTTCCATGTCCTGATTGTAAAATAAGGAAATGGTATAATACAATTGAAGTATTCAAACACATGATATTGAAATAATTTCCTACTCAATATGTGTGGTGGATTTATCATAGCGAGTCATATATTACTGAATGTTCAATTTTAATGTCCACCATCATACTGAACAAGTTAATGCCTTAATAGAGGACAATAGAATCTAGAACATATAAAAATATGTTTTAAACATGGTTAAAAAATTACATCAACATAATAACACATCATTTGATCCATGTCTTGATGTTATAGATTTTAACTTGGTAAATGGTGGTTTTAAACAAAAGGACAACCAAATAAAGGTGGAAACCTATTAATACATATTCTTATAGAGACTAATTCAAGGGAAAAAATTATTGAGAAAACAAATTAATTTTCTGAATTATTTGAGGGTAAAAATGAAGAATTATATGAATGATGTTCCAAGTATTCAAAATTTCCTTTTCTACTGATGTTATAACATAATTTATGCCTATATAGTATTACTAATAAATAAATGTATTTGATATTACAACTGTTTCATGATTATTTTTTAAAATTTAAGACCCTTTCAACATTTATGAGATAAAAAAATTATTTCAAATATTGAACTTAGTTATATAATTATACATTCATGTCCTAGTGATTATATATTATATCGGGAAAAAGATTCTAATAGAGAAGAGTGAAAAAGATATTATATTCCAAAATTTATGTTAAAAAATAATTATAAAAATCTTAATCAACATAATGACATGAATAATTTTAAAAATAAACGTACTACAATGGATTTACAATAATTTTCATTAAAACATTGATTTTAATGACTAGTTATGTCATCTAAAACTACTAAGAATAAGTAGTGGCATACCTTAGACAATAACACTGATGGGTTTAGGTGACATCAAACAAATTCAAAACCATCGAATAATTTCAATTCAATAAATCCAAATTTATCTTCTAATTTTAGAAATTTTAGCTTTATATTATTAACTAATGCATTCAAAACTTTTAGGACTTTGTGTAAAAATCACAATATTTTCCTTGTAATTTTCATCCCTTACAAACTTCCACCCAATATGTTTATGTAGAAAATCCATTTATCATATTGATGATTATTCATATAAATAAAATTCTTGTAAATGGAATTGATGTCTATCTTCAACTTATTATCTATGAATTTAATGTGTTTTAGAATGATGTAATATAAATATATGATGCATCTATGATGAAATTTTTTAACATGCATGTTAACTATTATGAACCATAAATGAATTTCTTAAACAAGTAAATTTATTTGGTTGGAACGTGTATATTAGTTTGGATTGTCCAATTTTTATATTTGATTTTGAGCCATAATTAATACCTTATTTATGAAATTTTTTTTTCATGTGTCATCATTGAATTATTGAAACATCTCATAGATTTTGTAATAATATTCCATGATTCAATGAAGAAAAAACATTTAGTCTTACTTTAAAATAATTAAGTGCATAAATAATTATAGCATAATTATTAAATTTTAATAAAAAGTTTGGAAAATATTCTCAATTTTATGAAGGGAAGAAATGAGTTTGAACACCATCATATACAACCAGAACAAAATAATGGAAGAAAGAAAGCATATTTTTAAACTTATATATTTGGAATTACATTTTTAAACCATAATGATGACATTATTCACATTTATAAATTTATATGTGGTAATTTTATTTTCTTTCATTATCTAATTGGAAGGGGAAATTGAAGGACCACCATAATACTTACAAGGGATTAAAATAAATGAATTATTATGCATGATCTATGTAAAAATTATCATTAGAAGTGTATAGAAGTAAATTTTACACTTAAAATATGAAAAAAAAAATCATTTGAAGGTTTCAAAATATAGATGTGCCAAATGGGTATTCAAGTAAAATTTAAAAATATATTGACTCAAAGAATCATAAATTACATGGATTAAAAATTGACCACTCATATATATTGATGGTGCACTTGTTACCTTTGTAAATGCCTAATTCATTACCTAAAAATGTAAGTAGTTATAATAGAGTTTTACATATTGTTTAGAATAATTTTTGTGGATAAAATAACTCCAATTAAGAATAAAAACTATTGTAAATTATTTTAGGAAGGAAATTTCATTTATAGATAATATTTCCACCATTATTTTCACTATAACAATTAATTTGACTATGCATTTGGTTAAGGAATCTAAAACTAATGGACTCATAAATTACCATTGGATGTATCCAATAAAAAGATACTTTATTTTAATTTTATTCTCATTTAAAAAATATAATGTCTTGGTTAAATAATTATATCATTTATTTTGTTAAATTCTAAATTATTCATTAGGTACTTAGGTCTCTTGAAGTCTTATATGAAAAATGAACTTCCAATAGAAGGTTTTATTACTAAAGGTTACCAAGATAAAGAGTGTATAACCTTATATTTATGGTATTTTTATTTGAATGTGATAATATTAAATTATTTATAATGTTTTAAGGATAATACAATTCATTTTAGGCCAATAATAAATCATTAATTTTTCATAGATTCAGAAATTAAGTTATAAAAATATCCTCATTTTCACTAAAACATTTACTGTTAGGACAAGAATAGAGATATGTACTATTGAATAATGATATGTTTTATACATATATAAAAGAATAGTGGACATAGATGAATATATGGTTAAGAATTCAATCTTGTAATTAATATAATAATAATAAAGGCGGTTGTGAAATAAATTGTTAATTGGTTTGTACATCATGAAACTTCATAATCAAATACATAATTTTAATATGTTGATAATTTTGTAATTTAGTTATGAATCTTTTATATCAATTTTTTTAGATAACGAAAATACATAATAAAGATTAACTATTATAATATTTTATATCTTTATCATAATATGCTTTAAATCATGCTTGAAGATTCAATGCATACAATATTATTGCTTTCAAGTTTCATACCATCGATTAAGAAAAAGTTTTGAAAACATAAAATAGTGGTATATTTTTAATATTAGTTTTTCATTACAATGTAATGTTGGTTTATATAATTGAGTTAAATTACCATGGAATGTTTTTTGTTTTTTTATTAAAATTCTTGTTGGTTAATATAAACAATGGAATAAGAAAAGATTCATTAAAATTTACCTCTATAAATATCTCTTGGTTGATCAATATTAGTTAGAATGAAAATCTCAATCCATATATATTTCCTTACAAAGAAAAAATGGAATATTATATTGATGATATAACAGATAAAGGGTAAATCATTGTTTTCCACTTAGAACTAATTGACATGTATGATATGGGTGATGAAATTAATGTGATTTTTGGTAGTTAACCATATCAACAATAGGATTGTGAATTTTTATCCTATATGATATGTAAACTCTCATTATTATAAAGTATATTAAAGAAAAAGAAGATGATGCAATAATGTTAACAACAAAGGTCGATAATAATATAACCTATGAAGAAGGAAATGATTATATAATCCAATAAAAAGTATGATTTTTTGTCATATAATTAAATACTTATTAATTTAATGGATTTTAATCATTTAACTCAATATTTATGATGTTTTTATATAAAATAGAATATTATTCTCATGTTGATTTTTTAATATTAGTAAATTTGAAGTTCATTATTTTTTATGATTTAATTAAATATATAGGGATGAAATGGCTTGTAATTATTTTATGTAATAATAAATAAATTAGATGTTTTTATATAAATTGAATATGATTTTCAAGTTATCTTTTTTATATTAGTTAATGTGATATCTATTTTTTTATTTACAGATTAATTGAGTCAATATAAATGTAATGATTTATAATTAAGTGATTGGATTAATATAGTTATATGGTTTCATAATATTTATTGTAGGAATTTCATGCTCAAAGTGGTTTAGAGATGTTTTCCACTTGAGACCACATAGTATATCTACAACCTAAGATACACTCATAGCATAGGATAATCATTCTACCCTTGGTATACATTGTACACTAATAGATCAGGATAATCATTCTACCCCTACGACATAGAGTACACTAGCATCACATGATAGTCACTCTATCTATGATATAAAGAGTACGTAGAAATTATAAGGTATATATTATAACCTTTATACATATATTATTATTCAAATAACTTAAATATTATTATTATTCTATTTAGACTTCTCCCAATATGTCTCCATCTATAAGCATGACTTAATGTAAGGATATTGGGGAATTAAAAGGGATAACAATGATGAAACAATTACAATTAGGAAGATATTGGATTGTCACCCTTATCATTAAATATTTCAATGTGATAATATTAATTATTTAAATATTTATGCTCAGTTCTTAATTTATATTTTAATAACATAAAAATAATAATAAAATATAAAAATCAATACACAATATGTTTATAATTTCATTTACTTAATGATAATTGTCTCAGTTGAAGAATTTAGGGTACCCACCAATGATATTTCAAACATTTTTAGTCATATTATAGGTCACTTATCATGTGAGGTGGAATCATTCCCCATAAATTATTCTTATTGGATTCATATTCCATTATATTAGAAGAATGATTTATTCAATAAAAAATAACGAAATATTGTATTCCTTTATTCATATACTATTTAATTAAAAATTATTATTTAATATGTTTATAATCTAATGAATTTTATATAATTTATTTGTATATTTTATTTTGTTTTGATGTTCATAATGCAATGTAATTTTCTTGAAAATTAAAAACATAGGCAAAAACTAAAATATTTCATGTAGACTTTATGAAATAAATTTAATAATGTGTATCTATCATTGTCACAGATATATAAGAAGGTCCTTGAAGTTGTGAAACCCACAATTTCACTATGTTTTCTTATGATTTTTAGGATCATTTTAAGTTTTTTATAATTTCATCCTGAATCATGGAAATTTTGAGGATGCCCTTTGGGTCACAGTTAAGGTTCATGATTTAAAGGAGAACCACGAACCCACCTTTACATGAATTTATTTTGAAACTCCCACAATCTGGGTTGCATAGGATTCATGTAGTTAATCGAAAATAGTGTAATTATTAAGAGTAACCTTTTTAGCCATTGGTGAGCCTGGGGTGTAGTATACTTCTTGCACATGGTTAGATAAATGTTTGACAAACACAAAGATTTACCATTTGTTTTGAAGTGCCTATTATCATAATTGGAGCATAGTTTTTCCAACCATGAAGTTCCTAAGAGAAACCATGTAGGTTAGGTTTTGGATAGAAAGTTCCTCCAACACAATTGGTGTATGGTTAGACAATTCATCCTAACAATATGACCAGTACCTATTTTTAGAATTTTGGATTTTATTTCTTATTTATTTTTTAATTTTTTAAACACAAAACCAAACCACACCCCTCACCCTCTTTTTTCCAATTATGCAACACCCACCAGCTGGTGTCCTGGAATGCGACTCCCCTCTATGATCAACCTCCCTTTATCACTATTTATTCATCATTTAATGGGGATTCATAGTCGATATGCCAAATTAATATATCATCTCCCCTAACCCCCTTTCTTCTAGTAATTTTATCTCTCTTCATCATCCCGTTCATTTGGCCTAAACTTGTGTCAAATGGTTTGATTATATTTATGTGGTTTACCCTTTTTAGGGGGTACTATGGGTCTCTCAAGTCACTTTATTGCGTGTTTCAACATCCAAATTTGATGTCGAATTGATTCAGACCATTGTAGATCACTAGCCATCATTTTGAGGTAGGTGTCTCTACAGAACCTTCTTATAATTAATGCTATAAATTTCTTGTGAATTTTAAAGACTTTATTATAAATTTAGATCCATTTTATATGTCCTGGTAGGATTTTTTTTAGTGTTTCAACTAGATTCTGTGATTTTTATGAGATTAAACCACATGCCATGTGGTTGTGAAATTTCTTGAAAGGATATTATTTTTTTAAAGTGTATGGAATATGTTCTTTTGAAAGAAAAAGTGTTTGACATTTCGGTTTTGATTTTCAAGTGTTATTACAATGGTTAAAGAACTTTTAATTAACCTTGGTCACATTCTATTACTTGGATTAAATTAACATTTTTATTTTCTAAAGATATTTGAATATTTTTATAACAATATTTGATTCCATTATTCCATTTTTCAAATGGGGTGATTTTTTTAAAGACATGATTCATAAAAATTGGTGGGTGTCCAGATTTTTAAATAAAATAGATATTACTTTGAGTTTTTGTGTTGTGATAAGTCTTGATTTTTATTTTTAATAGATTCATTTTTGTACTCAAAATAATTTTTAAAAGGGATTTAAAAGTGTATATATATTATAAGTGATAAGAGAAAGGCCCGATTGTTGCTTTGTGAAGTGATGTTTTATCGATTATTTTTTTCCCTAATTATGACCCTCTACATTTTTGATGATGTGTATGTATATCCAGGTGATAAAAATTTGAATTTTTATTAAGGATGTGCTTACAGGTTATGGATATTTCTAAGGGAACTGTGTGTGATGAGAAGGATGTGATTGTGATGTTAGCCTTTGGGATTTTTTATTTTCATGGGAGGATATTTTTTTTCATGGCTCACCTCATTTAGTAATTCAATGAGAAACCCTAGGCTACTAAGTCTGAAGTTATGGTACATTTCTAGTAAAGTTAAAATTATGAACTGCTTATTAACTACTAGTTGTACGTTTTCTTGTATTGTTGGAGGGTCACCTATGAGGATAAGTTTACCATAATTTGGTTGTTGGATGTGTGACTGTTAACCTACTATCAGTTGGTCCACCACATGTGTTTTATACTTGTCCCATTAGTCTCTCATGTGTTGCCTCATGATATTTTTGTTATTTTATACCTTATCTATTGTATATTGATCATGTGAGTTACTCAGTTTTTATGTTATGAATCTGTTTACATGTTAGTTCTTTTATGATTAAAATTTTAATTTATATAGTTTTCCTTATAAAGTTATTTTTTCTTCTAATGAATTATATAGAATTAACTTGTGTTTCTTTTGAATTACTTTCAAATGTTTCATTTTATAAATGTTTTGAAAGTAATCTTTTATAAAAATAAATGGTCTGGATTTCTTTAAGATTTTAATTTCCCCAAAATTGTTTATGAAAATAGGAATTTTGTGAGAGGTCAAAAAAGGGTAAAAGTGTTTTGGTTTATTTTCTCCCATTTTAAAAGTTTCATTTAAAATGTATACCTATCATTGTTTTCGTTTTTAAAAAGTATTGTTTCTTTAAATAATTCTTCTGATTTCATTTTATAAATATTGTAAAAACTTAATTTATACCTTATGTTCAAACTATGAATTTATAAACTATTTTACCAAGGAATTTAAATAGATTTAATACTTAGTGGAGGCCTACTGGGTGATTATGTGATCATGCCTACATTATTATCCTAGTTTCACTTCATAGTTATTATTTGAATTGCTCATTGAGAATTTATTTTTCTAAAGTTAATTTTTATTTTACTATATTCATCCAGTTGTTCCTATAAAATTGGTTTAGTTTTACCTACCTTTTCTTTCCTAGAATTCCAAGAAAGTGTCCCTTTAAATGATTTACTTTTGACACTTTGGATTTTACTAATTTATATAGTGGGAGGTGTAGTGATTTTTTTTGTGTAAAAGGATAGGTTTGGGGGGATAATTTCCTTGAATGAGAGAAATACTAGTGTGATGATAGAGGTTTTTGGTGATTTTTCTATTTACTGATTTCATTATTATGTTTCTTGTTTATTTATAACTTTTTCATTCGTCACGGATATATGATATATGAAAAATAAAACAGGATTATTAATATACTATTGATTTCAAATTTACTCTGATTATTAGGAGAAATCATTCCAAGTGTGTTCATATTATTTCTAGGAACTAGTTTCCCGCCTGTGGGGATTAGAAACACCCTTTGAACCAGTGGTACTCTAGTTCGAGTGTCATCCAATGGATGGGAAAGACTAGTTCTTTAAAAATGGTATTAGAGTTTTCAGTTATTTTTTCCATAGGATACTAAGACTTTAGAATTTAATCTATTATTTTAGGTGTTAATAGGTTAGAGATAAGGATTTTGTATCTCATGAGGTAATAGAAGAGAGATTATAGTTAGCTCTTACCTACCCTAATTCTCGAGTTTCCATGGGAAGTGGGGTTTAAATTTTGAGTTGTAGACATTGTTAGACTTCATTTTGATTCCATTATTAGTATTGTGTTGATCCTCATCGGTATAGTTGAGTTTATATAGGGTCATATTGGATTTTCCGATGGTGATAAAAATAGGAATTCAAGTCATGTGATTGGTTCATGGGTCCTGACAACCCATACGTTAACAAAACTCTTGATTTTTGGACACTCTATAAGATATAAAGAACAATTGGCATTTTTTCATCAACCATGTGCTCGATTTGGGAATAGTACCACATCTAGATAGATTTTTCTTTTTATAACACGTGTCCCTTGGATTTCCTAGGGTGTGTTTGGGAAATGGGATAAGGGACATTGTTAGTCTTATGTTATGTTAGTATCTTTGTATTTATTTTAAGGATTATGTTATCCCATTGTTTGGAAGTCATGAATGTGATGTGGAATTAATTTTCTATTTGTGAAAGATGTATTTATTGATAAAAACGTTTTTTATTTTCAAATAAGTCCTTAGGGATTGTTTGTAAAATAAGTTTGGTTTCATAAAATGATTGAAAACTTGATTATATTCGGGATTTGGAAATTTTGTTACATGTAATTTATTTTTCTAATCAATTGTACATGGTTTTTTAATGATGGATTTCCTATTTTAAGGGAAACTAGTGTTTTACAAATTTCATTTTTACCCATTATGTGTGTATTTAAAAAGGCTAAGTGATTTGAAAACTATTTAAAATATAAAATGGGTGATAAATTTTGAAATCTAGAATAGTGTTTTGGTTTCAAAATAATTGGGTTTTATTTTGAAATCAGTTTTGAGATGATTTTGAAAATTTAGCAAGTCAAGAGAGTGCTTGGGATTTGATTTTTTTGAAATGGTTTTTATTTGTTTTTGGTCGAAATAAGGCCCAATTTTAATGGTTCTTTGGTTTTAAAAATGGTTCTGTAGGAAAAAATTTATTATTTTAGTGAAGTATTTGTTTTTTTCACCATTTTCTATTTTGGGATAGTATTGGTGATTTTAGGTACATAAACATGTGAGTTTATATGTCTCGTGTTGTTTTATGTCCCCCACCCCCACTCATAGAAAGGTATATAATGAAAGTAGAGTTTTCATTTTATGGGTCCATCCTCATTATATTTAACACTTTATAGACTCTAATTGGAGTTGAAGGAGCGGTTTTCCTATTAGAGTAATTTTTATTGGTTTTATATAAGGAATTGTTTCTTTAGTGGAACTTTTGTATATTTTAGGGTACATTGGTTTAGAATTTTGGTCCTTGGATTAATGTTTGGATCAGTGAGGATCAACTTTTCTTAGATTATCTCATGTGAGCTTTTGTTTTAGGTTTGATGGTTGAGTGGACAAAATTCAGAGTAACCTATGGGTATTTGTTGTTTCTATTTTGGATAATAATCTATTATTTTGATTTATGATCATTGATTTTATAGTATATTTTGAATGAGGAAGCTATGGGTTAGGTTTTCTTTGGTTAATATTTGATTTTCCAATGATAGTAGTGTTTCCCTTGGGGATTTTTTTGTGCCTACTTGATTTGTAGTTGTGGAAAATTATTATTGTTTTGTGTTAGTTTCTTTGGTCATGCGTAGGACCTAGGGAACATGATCAGATACTTGAGGTGTATTTTTTTTTATTTTTGGATGTGGATTCCACCAGTTGTGTTTTAAATCAGAAGTGACATGATACAATATTCCAAGGAATTAGATCTAAACGCCCTTATATACTATCCATGACACTTAGGTAAGATCCCTATGGTTTTTATTTAAGGAGGAATATATTTAATTTTTGAGATTATTATTTGGACATGTTGGTTTTGGTGACTAGGTTTTGAGATCCTTTTGAATTTTTAAGGTTTTTTCCTTGTAAGATGGTTCGAGATCTTTTTATTGTGGTCGAATTTTTCCATTAGTGTTTTTATTAATTCCCTTTGGAGAATTCTAGAATTTGGTTTCTCAATGATGTTCTTATGATCCAATATTAAGAGTTTTCCAATTGTTCCACCGTTTTATTTAATTTCTAATTATTGGGAAGACCAATTCTTGGTCTCCATCTCTTTAGAGAATTTTTGAGGTTTTTTTGGTTGGTTGATGATCAGTTTTGTTTGAGGATTTACTCTATTTTTTCATGATTTTTCCATCTATTAGAAGTTCTGAGATAAAATTCATCCCCTTTTGACCTATACATATACATAAGACTTTATGGGGAGAAAAGGTGTTATAGTGGGATTTTTTTGACACCCACCATGTTACTGCGTTTTCATTTTATATTATTTTATGAGTTTAAAGATAGTTTTATGTTTTTATTGAATTTTAGATCCAGAATTTGTAATTTTTTGGTTTTCCTTTGGTTCACAATTAAGGTGCATATTTTAAAGGAAACTCGTGAGGACACCCTTATGTGAAATTGATTTTTAACTTTTATGTTCTAGGTTTCATGGGTTTTACATGGTTAAATCCAAAATATACATGTATTAAGAGTAACAATATGGGACTTTGGTGATCTTGGGGTGTGGAACACTACTTGTGAATGGTTAGGTAAACCATGAGATATGTGTGGGGATCTCTTATTTTTTTTAAAGTGAATTTTTGTATGCTTATTTCATGGTATGTACAACCATGTATTACCTAAGATAAACTATGTGATTTGGGGTTTTTCTAGGTAGATCCCCCCCACACTGTGGGAGCATGGTTATGAAAATTGGATGGCCCGACTATGTAGTCGGTGCATATTTTAAAAATATTTTTTAATATTTTTTAATTTTCTTTAATTTTATCCCCTAAAATAAACCTCCCCCCTCATTCTACTCTCCCCATCACGTGACACCCCTTTTGTTCTCCCTTCTTTCCCATGATGTCACATCTCCTTTAGTTGGTCTCCTTATCTCATTGTTTCTTCCTGATTTATTTTGAATTATTTGTCGATACCTCAAGGAAAGTTATACTCTACCCTCCTCCTCCCATCTAATAGAAATTTAATCCCTCTCCATTACCCTATTTTTTTGTAAAAACCCTATTTCAAAGTTTTTATCCTAATTTTTACGGTTCTTCCTTTTTTTGTTGTTTGATGGGTCTCTCTAGTTGCCTTATTGAACGTTTCATAATATAATACTGAAGGAAAATTAATTCAGACAATTTCACATTTCCCACCATATTTTTGAGTTAGGTATCATTATTTAACATCTCTATAATTATTATAATACATTTATTGTGAATTTAAAGGCTTTTTTGTAAAGTTAGAAGCTTGTTTTATGTTATAGTATGTTTTTTAATGTTTCAATAGGATTTTGTTCTTAGCATGGGCCGAGGAAGCATGAAAAGTTCTCTCGAAATTTCTTGAAAGGATATTTAAAATTAATTCATGCATTTGGAATATTTTTCTATGAAATTAAATGTTTCCAACATTTCTATTTTTTATTTTCAAGTGGTCTTCCAAAGGTTAAACCACTTATCATAGATCTTAGTGGCGTACAATGTGTTGGATTGAATACTTGTTTTTCATATATAACTGGATTTAAATATTTTAAATAATTTATATGATCCAGTATTCCATTATTGAAATGTGTGTGTTTGTTTTTAAATATTGTTTTAGGGGTTCCCCATTTTGAAATAAAATAGGAATTTCTTTGATTTTTTTTTGTGTTTTGATTAGTGTTGATTGTAATTTCACTTGGATTTGTGTTTGTATTCCAAATAATTTTAAAAAGGGAAATCTAAAGATATATATATTATAAGTGATAATTGAAAGGATTGTTTGGCACTTCTTGAAGTGTTTTCTATTTATTAATTGATTATAACCATATTGAGAACCTTTTTATTTTTAACTATGTATATGTATATCCAAGTGATATATATTTGAATTGTGATTCATGATGTAATTATGAAATAGGGATCTTTCTTAGGGAGTTAAGTGGGGTGGGATGGATATGATTGGGATGTTAGAATTTGGGATATTTTATGGTCATGGGATGATAGTTTTTTTAACATGGACCACATCCTTTAGTAATCCCATGAGGAACCCTAGGCTACTAAGTTAGAGGTTATGGGATATTTTTAGGATAGTTGAGATTATGCAATATAAAATCACCCATAGTAGTAACTATTGCTAGATAGTGGGAGGGTTAGCATTGAAAATGGGTTTAGAGTAAATTTGTTGAATGATGTGTGGTCATTAACATATTTGAAGTTGGTCCACCTTGATTGTGTTATACTTGACCCATTTAGACTTAGGTTTTATCTAATGATATGTTTGGTATGTTATGACTTATCTATTTTATATTGAGCATGTTATTTTATCACTTATTATGTTATGTATGGTTCTTTTATGATTGATATTTCACATTATATGGTTTTCCTTCTGATGATATTGTTTCATCTAATGACTTGTATGGAATTCCCTTATGTGTGGCTAGAAACAATTTCAAATGTACCCTTTTATAAATGTTTTGAAAGTGATATTTTTAGAAAAATAGATGGTTTTTGACTTTTGTAATATTTTAAATGATTTTCCCTAATTTTTTATGAAAATGGAATTTTTACGAGAGGTTGAAAAGGGGGGAAAGTGTTCTGGTGTTTTACTTATTCTATGGTTTCATTTAAATTTCAAAACTATCCTCATTTATATTTTGTAAAAAGAAATTTTGTTGGAAATTATGATATGATTTAGTTTTTTAAGGACTGTGAAAACATACTTTATACCTTATGCCCAGACTAATGATTTATAAACTATTTTACCCAAGGATTTCCATAAATTCGGTTGGTAGTGGTGGCATACAGAGTGTTTATGTGTTCATGCCTATATTATTATCCCATTTTAATGTTCTTAGTTCTTTTTAGGACTACTCATTTTGAATTGTTTTATCTAAGGATATTTTTTTATTTTACTATATTCATCCATTTGTGCCTACCACTTGGTTTTAGGAGGAACTTCTTTTACTTTCCAAGAATTCTCGGTAAGTTTTTATTTAAATATTTTTTGTTTTTACACTTAGGATTTTACTACTTTATATAGTTATAGGTGTAGTGATATTTTAGTGGTCAAGGATTAGAATTTGGTGGGAATATTTTCCTTTCATGAGAGAATGACCAGAGTGGTGAGGTAGGTATTTGGTTCTCATGTTATTTACTACTTTTCTTATCATTTGCCTTATTTATTTATTCCTTTTTTATTCATCATAGATTTGAAATATATGGATAGGAATTGTAAATTTTTATTATATTATTTTTTCACATTTACTATAATTTTTGGTTGAAACCATTCCCAGGTGTGTTCCTGTGATGCCCATGCACTATTTTATCACCCATGTGGATTGGGAACACCCTTGAGGACAATTTGACCATTCCCCATATGGATGTTCTATATCGGTTCATTATAAAAAGTATCAAATCTTTGAGTTCTTATTTTTAATATTAGTATACGCCTTTGAAATTCTCTCTATTATTTGGGGTGTTGGTAGCTTAGAGATAAGGTTTCCAAAACTCAATATGTAGGCACATAGAGAATCTAGCTGGTACATACCTACCATGAGCCTCAGGTAACTATGGGAAGTTTGGTATGAATATTGAGTGTGAGATTTTTTTTTATTTAGTTTTGATGCCTATGGAAGTGTTGTGTTGTTCATTATTGGCATAGTTGAGTTTCCTTGGGGTCAGATTGGATTTTCAGATGCTGGAGAAGAAGGAATTCAAGGCATGTGCTTGGTACGTAGGGACTGAAAAACTATAAGAAAACTAAACACTTTATTTTGGGCACACTATAGAAGCGAAAACAATATTGGAATGTTTTATTCAACCATGAGTCCAATTCAGGCATGGATCCACATCATGGATGATTTTTCTATTTTGATCACTTCGCCCTTTCATTATTGAGGGTGCGTTTGGGAAACTTGATAAGGGTCATAGTTGGTCTTATGATATGTTGGAATCTTTGGATTTCTTTTAAGGCATGTGTTATTCCTTTATTTGTGATATCATTAATGTGATGTGTAGTTCATTTTGTGTGTGTGAAAAATGGATTTCATGAGATTTTTTTTTCATTTTTAAAACAAGGCCTTAGAGATTGTTTCTAAAATGAGGTTGATTTTGTAAAATGTTTGAAACAGTTGATTTAATTAGTAATTTTGAAAATGATTTAAATATGGAATACTTTTCTATTGAAGTTTAACATATTTTTTTAAAGATTGGTTTCCTATCTTAAGGAAAATATTTTCTTTCTAAATTGGATTTTTACTCATGGTGTGTGTATTTAAAAAGGGTAAGTGATATGAAAGCTTTTTCAAATGGAAAATGTGTGTTTCATTTTGAAACCCAGAATGATGTGTTAGTTTTAAAACAAGTTTTTTTTAAATCAATTTTGAAAACATTTTAAAATATATCAAGTTGAGAGAGGGTTTGGTGTTTGATTTTTTAAAATGATTTTTTAGATGAAATAAAGTCCAATTTTAATGGTTACTTGGTTTTAAAAATATTTTCTTCAGTAAAACATTTATTTTTTTTGATTCATGTGGTTTATTGTCCCATTTGTATTTTTGGGTATGTTTGGCTGATTTTGGGCACATGATGTAACAACACGGTCTTTTTTGAATGATAATTATTTCCTGAAAATGTGTGTTATATTATTTTATTCAAAAAAAACCTAGTTTTTTAATGATGTGAATATAATGGGAAATGTGAATATATAGATTCGACCATTATATGACTATTGTTAAATTAGGACCATTGGGAATTATACTATTATTAAAAAATTTATCATTATAATTAGTGTTTATAAGTTCAATTTTGATAAAGTAAAATTGTTATAGAAAGAAGATTAGATGGCCTCAACCAGTAGAGTTGTTCCATTTGAAGCCCATATTTAAGAATATGAGAGGGAGGTATCATCCCTGGGGTTTACCCTTGAAAAATCCCATGATGAGCTTTAATAAGTGAATCTTGAATGAAATTGCATATGGGACAAGTTCAAGTTTGTGAACATTACCACTCGATCAATGTTAGTTGAGACACCCTACAAGACTAGCACCATTACACACCTTACTTTTAGATAGTTTGAGAGTGATATAATGGGTTATGTGTTGAGCCCCTAGTTTCATAAAGTGTAAATCTATTTTATTAATAAAAAATACCATAAATTCTCTTTTAAGAATATTTTTTATAAAAAATATGATGAATTTGATAAAATGATTTTTAGAAAAAAATTTACTTTTCAAAAAGATATATATTTTTATATTAAACTTGGGTATTATTAATAATGTTTATTTTGATGAAATATTAAAGTAAAACACTATTATTTAATTAGATATGATATTTTTTTTCAAGTGTCAAAATTTTTACAATGCAATTTCAATTCGATATTATTTTTAATAAATAAGGATTTATATATATATATAAGTTAAAATAATAATATTTAAAAATTATTATGATAAAATTAATATGATTTTTTAAATTAGTACATCAATATTAGGTTATGGTTAATATATTATATTTTTCTAAAAATACTTTATTATTTCATGAATAATAAAAATATAGTTTGAGATTCTTGGTAAGATTAATGACAACATAATTATTCCATAATGATGTAATAAGTAATATAAAATGATGGTCAACTCTATTAGATTAAAACATCCTAATAGGTTTCCCAAGTTTCCAATACCATGGGAAAATACCCTCGCCAATCCAATGGTTTTTCATTTACCACTACCTAGGTGTCCATGGAAATTACTAATCAAATCCCCTTCTTTTGAAATAAATAACCACCCATTTCTACATTTTCTTTCACTATCATATCATCCTCCAAAAATCCATGATATCTTTACCTACCATGGAGTTCTACCAAGGAGTCCTCAAGCCCCCAAGGTCCCAATATTTGAGTTTTAGGAACACTCTTTAATATAAGGGAAATCTCAACTTCTATGTTCCATTCAAGTTCCCTTTTTATGTGGCATGTCCTCAAAATTTATAAAGTAAGTTTTTTTGTCCAATTTATGTAATTACTTTACCGAATTGAGATTATTTTTTGAATTTAAGACCCCTTTCTCCTCTCTTTTTACTTTTTTTTCAAAACCACGTTTAATACCTGTTATGATTCCTGCTTTACTTTAAAAAAATTCTATCTTTTCCTCAAGAAATTCCCTATTATTTTATTTTTTGAATACCCAAACCTCTTTATTTTACAAGGTTATTCATAGAGGTTTAAAAAATATTTATTTTATTCTAGTATAGATATACATAAAACCTACATTCCCTTTCTATGGGTTATAAAAAAATAATGATCATGTTTTTAAAACACTTTTGAAATTCCAGGATTTTGATATGAAACCATTTTTCATTTATTATCTAGGGGTTATTTATGAAATGATTTATTATGATCTACATGGCTCACATGAAAATTAATACATATGAAGGGTGTTCCCTGATAGTGCTCCAATTCATTGGATAATGAATTTAATCTCTAGATATGACATGTTTTATGATACCATGGTGAATAAATTTGGTTATATTTATGACACCTCGATGAAAGACCTTGGTGATATGCTTGTGAATGACTCAATTAAAGGTTGTATCCAAATTTCCATGTTAATATTTATGTTATTTTTACTATGATATGTCTCCATTAATTTTCACATGCCTTTATTCTTTAAGTTCTTATTGAAATTTATTGAGATCATATGAAAAATGTTTCCCTTTCTTCCCCTTACTGGGCATTATCCTCACCCTTCACATTAAATTGTATTAGAAGAATGTTTTATGTTTTCATGTATTATTTACCTTTTTCTTAAGAAACTAAAATTTAAAATAACCCTGTTTGTATAATGTAAATTAAAAGTTATGTAATAAAAATGTGGGATGCCATAGTTGGTATCAAAGGAAAGTTTAGTTATTTGTATAAATTCGGATTTAAAAAATTTATGAAGAACCTTATAGAAAATTTAATATATATAAAAACATACTGATATTTTGGTAAAGTATTAAGTAAGTGGTTTTTGAGTAAAGAAATACCTATCTAGGTAAAAATAAGTAGATATGGTTCAATCACAGATGTACCTTGGGGTAACAACTCCGACAAGGTGCGTCAGACCTAACTCAATGTAACCTGGTGCATGAAAATGGGCCTTAATCCCCACCTTTTTTTACACTCCCTGAGGTTATGTTTGGTTAATAATAATATTTCTATGAACCATTATAAAGGATTTATAGAAAATATAATTATTTTTAAAGAATAACTTATTTAAGAATGATGTTTTAAGTTATAAAATGTATTTATATTTATAAGATTCTTAAAAGAAACATGTTTCTCACTATGGTTTTCTTCTTTTAAAAAATGGCCGGAAATAGAAGGAATCATGTAAATGGTGAAAGAACTAACCATGTGCAGATGACACTTTGATGGAATCCAGAATGGAAAAATTCATTAGAATAAAAAAATTAACTGACTAGAGTTATGACTAGTAAATTGAATAAATCCAAGATAAAAAATTCAACTCCAAGGGAACAATATTCTATTGAGTAATTTATGCATTAATGGTCTCCATATTTCAGTGGATTCACTGAATCATTGATTTCAAAACAATGGATAAGATCTATAGAAAATAAATTTTCTGTACTCCGTTGTTTGGAATAAGAGAAATTCACCATAGCTATGCACCACTTAGAGGGAGAAGTTGATCAGTGTTGGACACTAATTAAAAACAAAAATCTAATAATGGATATTAAAGCTATGGAGTATGAATATTTAAGGGGAAACATTTTCAAAAAATATTTTCCCCATTCAATGTGAACAAAAATGGAGAATATAGTCCTCAAAATTAAGCACACAGAAAATGAATCAGTGGATATCTATGAGATGAAATTTAAAAGACCTCCCCATTACATGTCTTGTTTTGTAATGGATTCTAATGGGAAGGTTGATATATTATTAGGTGGACTAATACCCCATCTCTGGAAGAATCTATCCAATCAAGACTATGATAGTTTTTAGGGGATAGTGCGAAGTGCTTTGAAAGTTGAACATGAGTTTAGAGAGATGCAATGGTCCCATATATTAAATGAAAAGAATATATCAATAGATCAAATCTTAGAGAGTAACTTTGATCATGGAATAGGAGGAAGGAAAGTGAAACTTTCCACATGAAACAAATGGGGGGAGAAGCTTTCAGGGAACTACTAGCTCGAGAGCGGGAAATGTTACAAGTGTGGAAGAGAAGGCCATATTTCTTGGAACTATTATAGTTAGGTGAAACCTATAATTCTCAACACTAAATAAAAAAGGGAAGATGGTGAAATCCCATCTTGAAATCCAATTCTCCAAGTGTGGACAATGTGGGAACTTTTCTGATCACTTTCCAAATCCAATGTTAATAGAGGGGAATCATCATCAACCTTGACAAAGTCCAAGGGAGAAAGGTTAGGATTTTTCTATCATGAAATCTGAATTTGATGTTCCAAATGATATGGTAGTAGGTACTCTCATTGTTTTCTCAAATCTTGAAATTACATTGTTTGATTATAGTTCTATTCATTACTTTATTTACTCCATGTTTGTAAAGAATATATAATCAATCCCTGAACTTCTATAAGATAATTTATCAATCAGGACACCTGGAGGGATTATCCATGAATTGAAAGTGTATAGAAACTGTATTATTCGCTTTAGAGTTCACAATATCATCACAAATATATTATTCAGTCCTATGTGGGAATTTGACACTATACTAGGGATGCAATGGATCTCAAAGTATAGTACTAAGATCAACGGTAGATGAATTTAATTCTTTTTGTTCTTGAATAGAAAACCTACAATTATTTTCAAAGGAGATATATCTCATCCTGAGATTTTTCTAGAAGCACCTCCCATAACCTTATTTATGGAGATGAGCGATGTAGATAAAGAAGGTAATTAAAGTATATGAATATAAAATGTCCCCATAATTAATTAATTTGTTGAAATATTTCCGGACTAGTTACCTGGACCTCCCCTAGAATGAGAGGTTGAGTTCTCCATTGAACTAATGCTTGGATCCAAGCTGATATCAAAGACACTGTATAGAATGGAAAATGTAGAACTAATAGAATTAATGAAAAAAATACAAGATCTTATGGAGAAGGGGTTTATCTGGCCATGTGTGTCTTCTTGTGGAGCACCTATTCTCTTTGTGAAGAATAAAGAGAGATCAATATTGCTATACATTTGTTATTGAGAACTTAACAGGATCATAGTAAAGAACAGGTACCATATTCCATGGATTGATGATTTATTTTACTAGCTTCGTGGGGATCAATTCTTCTCCATTATTTATCTTGGATCTTCTTATCATCAATTGAAGGTGTAGAAAGAAGATATTCCAAATACTGACTTCTGATCCAGATATGTACATTATTAGTTTTTTCTTATTCTATTTTGATTGACTAATGCTTCTGATATATTTATAGATTTGATGAATAGTCTTTATAGACTACATTGATAACCTTTTATTAGTTTTTATTGAAGATATTATGATATAATATAAATGTCATGAGGATCATGATGATAATCTGAGGGTTATATTGTTAACTCCGATGAAGGAGAGGATATTAGGAAGGTATAGAAAATGGAAATTTTGGTTATAAAAAGTTGATTTCTTGGGGAACATTGTAACCAATAAAGGAATATCAGTTAATCCTATATCGAAAACCTTTGTAGGGGAGTGGCCTCATCCTACAATAGTATCTAATATTTGTAGTTTTCTTTGGCTTAGGAGAATATTATAGGAGTTTTGTGAAAAAAAGTTCAGGAATTTATAATATACTAACCAAGTTAACTCGAAAAGGGGTCAGTTTCATCTGGATAAAAGCATGTGAAGAAAGTTTTCAAGAGCTAGAGAATAGATTATTTACTGCACCTGTGTTAACTCTACCCTCTATCAGAGAAGGTTTCATTATTTTTAGCGATGCATATTCTAAAGTCATTGGGTGAATCCCCAAGAAAAATGGTATGGTGATTTTTTATGCATCTCGATAGTTGAATCTTTATGAGAAAAATTATACTACACATGACTTAGAGAAGGCTATGGTTTTCTTTCTTTGAAGATAGAGTGAGACTATATTTATGGGGAAAATGTGATATATACCCAGACCACCAAATTTTGAAGTATATTTTCACACAAAAGAAATTTAACTTGAGATAGAGGAGATGATTGTAACTTCTTAAAGACTATGATTGTTCAATTCATTATCACCCTGGAAGAGAAAACAATGTCTCTGATGCATTATGTTGGAAATACCTTATTTTTATGGTAATGAGGAGGATTCAAGGAGATCCATTGATCAAAGACCTAGTAAATCTAGACTTGATAATCGTAAGGGAAGGGACATCATCAAACCTATCCCAAATGATTCATCAACCATCATTACTATAGAATATAAATAAATATCGAAGAGAATATCCTTTTTATAGTATAAGATAGTGGATGTGATGAATCATAAGTTTTCTAAGTTCAATATTGATAAATAAGGTTTACTGAAATTTCATACAAGCCTATATGTTCCATATATTCTAGAAATACATAAGGAGATAATGTAGAAAGATCATAGATCTACATTATCTATACATCCTGGAAGCACTAAAATGTATAGGTACCTTCATGATCATTATTGGTGGGATAACATGAAAATGGAGATCACAGACTACAATACAAGGTGTTTGGTGTGTCGATAAATGAAGGTAGAGATATAACTTTCTAAAGGGTTATTACAACCAATACCCATAGAAACATGGAAGTGGACAATATCTCTATGTAATTTGTCATTGTTCTCCCAAAAAAATCTAAATGAAACAATGTGATATGGGTTATAGTGAATTGTCTCACCAGGAATTCCCATTTTATCACTATTCGGGAAGATTTTTCTCTCAACCAACTTTCCAAGATATACATGAAGGAAGTCATAAGGCTGCATGTGTACCACTATCTATCATATCTTATTACGATCTAAGGTTCACATCATGATTATTAGTTTCCTTGGTTTAGAAGGATATTATAAGAGATTTGTGAAAAACATTTCACAACTTTCTAATACATTAACCAAGTTAATTTGAAAAGGAGATAATTTCATTTAGACAAAAGATTTTAAAGAAAGTTTCCAAGTGATAAAGAAGAGATTGGTTATTGCATCCATATTAACTCTACCCTCTATTAAAGAAGGATTTTTTTTAGTGATGCATATATCAATGTTATTGGGTGTGTCCTCATGAAAAATGAAAAGGTGACAACTTATGCATCTCCATAGTTAAAACACCATAAGAATAATTACCCTACACATGACGTGGAGCTAGATGAAATTATTTTTTTCTCTAAAGATATGGAGGAACTGCCTTTATGGGGATAAATGTGTTATATACACAAACCGACAAAGTTTGAAGTAAATTTTGAAGCAAGAGAAATTAAAAATGAGATAGAGGATATGGTTGGAACTTCTTAAAGTCTATGATTATTCAATTAATTATCACCCCAAAAGAGAAAAAAAGTCACTGATGCATTTAGTATAAAAGAACCTATTATTTTTTAATTGATGATAATTCAAGGAGTACCTTTTATCAAATACCTAGTAAAACTAGAAATGGGAATCATAAGGGAATAGAAATAATCAACCTTATCCCAAATTAATTCTCAACCATTATTACTAGATAAGATCAATAAATTTCAAAGGGAATATCCTTTATTACATATGAAAATATATTTTTTGAAGAATGGTAATTTTCTTGAGTTAAATATTGATTAAGAAGGTGTTCTAAAACTTCTTACAATGATATGTGTTCTATCTATTCCATAAATAAAGAAGGAGCTTATGAATGAGTCTCCTAGATCCACTTTCTCTATAAATCCTAGAATCATGTATATATATATGGACCTTTGTGATCATTATTGGGGGGATGAAATGAATATGTAGATTTACAACTACAAAAAAAAGTTATTGGTGCATTAACAAGTGAAGGAAGAGAGAACACTTCCAAAAAGGGATATTACAACCACTAGCTTTGGCAACATGGAAGTGGGAAAATATCACTATGGAAATATTCACTGGTCTCCCAAGAAAATCCAATAGAAACAATATGATATTTGTTATTGTGGATCATATAACCAAGACCTTCCATTTCATTTCTATTTGGGAAGATTTATATCTTGATAAACTTTCTATGATTTATAAAAATGAAGTGGTGAGGTTGAATGTTGTACCACATTAAATCATTTTTTATCATGATCTGAGATTCATATCCAAATTCTAGAGAAGTATTCAATATGCTCTGAATTCTGAATGGAATTTTAGTATGGCCTATCACCCCAAGAATGATGGAAAACCTGAAAGAACTATTTAGATATTCGAGGACATGTCGAGAACATGGTCAATGGAATTTAAAGGTGGATGGGATTAACATCTCCCATTAGTTGATTTCTCAAACAATAACATATTCCATTTGGGTATTCAAATGGAACCCTATAAAGCTATATATGAGAAGATATGTATAAATCTTACTTTTTTGGATGATGTTGGTCAGAGAAAGATTCTTGGACATGATCTTGTGAAAGATATAACAAAAAAGGTTCATGCCATTCAACAACACATTAATGATGATGAGAGTTAGCAGAAGAGCTATGCTGACAATTGTCAAAGGGGCTTGGAGTTTGATATTGGAGACAAATGTTTCCTTAAAATATCACCATTGAAGAGAGTCATGTAATTTGGGAAAAAAATCGAAGCTCATCCATAGGTACACTGACCCCTATGAAATCCTTGATCGCATAAGAGAAGTGGCCTATCTTCTAGCACTTCCACAAAATCTAGCTCATGTCTATGATGTATTCTATGTATCTCTCTTGAGGAAGTACATACCTGACCCTTCACTTGTGCTGAATCTTGAGTTGGTACAACTGGAACATGACCACTCTTATGGGGACTGTCCAGTTGAGATATTGGACCATAGATACAAGGTTCTACATAACAAGACTACCCATATCTTTAAAGTTTTGTAGAGGAACCATAAATATGAAGATGTGATGTGGGAACTAGAGGAGATAATGAGCCGAAATTACTCACACTGTTTCTCAACTAAGAGAATGATTTGAAAATTCAGGGAAGAAATTTCTTAAGGGGGGAAGAATGTAATGGTTGAGACTTTTTGAATGGTGTTTTTTTCAAAAAATGTGTGTTATATTATATTATACTCAACAAAACCATATCTCTTTAATAATTAAGTGAATATAAAGGTAAATGTGACCCTATGGATTCATTCATTATATGATCGTCGATCAATTATGACCATTGGTCAATTATGGTTGTTTGAAACTATATTCTTTGAAATAATTTTTACCATTATAATTAGGTTATTATAATTAATAATGAAAAAGGATAATTGATTCCGAATGAAGAGTCAATGGCCTCAACCACTAGATTCGTGCAGCTTGAAGAACATTTTTTGGAACTTGGGTGGGAGGTATCATCACTTTATCTCTCTCTTGACCAAGCTCATGTCAAGCTTTAATAAGTGAATATAGAATAAAAACACCAACATGAGAAGGTCAAGTTAGTGGAAATTACCCCTCAGTCTATGTTATCTGAGACACCCCCAAAAAATTAACACCATTTCACACCTTACTCTTAGTGTGAATGTAGTTGTAACAAGGGGTTACGTGTTTAGGTCTTAGTTACTTTATGCATAATTTCTTTGTGTAAATAAAATTTTTATTCCATCAATTCTATTTTATGAATTGTTTTTATTAATAAAATTAATATTGAATTTGATAAATTATTTTTTAGAAAGAAATTTTACTTTGACGAAAAGATATAAATAAATAAAATAAACTAAATTATTGTAAATAATACTTATTTTAATGAAATATTATCATAAAAACACACTTATTTAAATATTAATGATAAAATAATTTTTTTTCAAATGTGGGCAATTTTAATATGAATTTTTAATCCTCTATTATTTTTAATAAATTATGTTTTTTATTTTTAAAATATAGAATTATCATATTTAAGGAATTATTATGATAAAATATACATAATTTTTTAAATCATCATGTCAAAATTAGGTTAGGTTTAATTTATGATAATTTTATAAAATACATTATTTTTTCATGAATTGTAAAAATTCAATTTGAGTTTTTTCGGTATGTTTAATGACATCATAATTGTTTCATAATGTTTTACTAAATAATAAACATAAATACATGACCTAAAATATGTTATTTTATTGATATTAAGTATTATATCATTTTTAATCAATTTTAAACCTACAATTTACTTTCCAATGTCTAAAATGGGAACTTTAAAATTAAAAACATTACTTTTTTAGAAACATTACTTTTCGATGCCAAAATAAGTAATATAAAATTATTATTGACTCTTTTGGATTAAAATAACATAAAACAAGTCCCAAGTGTCCAAAACCATGGTAAATTACCATGTTCAATCCCATGGTTTTTCATTTTCAACAACCTAGGTTTTCCAAGGCCTATACTTTAAAATTAATAAACAATTCCTCAACATTTTCTATAAATACCCACCCATTTATAAATTTCCATTAACTAAATATTAACCCTCAATTAATCTATTCTATTTTTACCTCCCATGGAGTCCTCTAAATATTTCCACAATTCCCCAAGGTCTGAATCCTAATGTTTTATGAGTAACTCTTCAAGGTAAGGGACTTATCCATCTTTTCTTTGCTATTTAAGAAGCTCTTTTCATATATGTATTAAAAATGTTATGGTTACACTATTTTATTATTCATTTGATATTAACCTTACTTCGAAATTATGTTTCATGAATGGGATACCCCTGTCCCCTCTCATTTTAACCTTTTTCAAAACCACGTTTTATACCCATTATGCTGCCAAATTTACCTCTAAAATTTCATTCTTATCCTCAAGAAATTCTGTTTTATTTATTTTTTGAATACCCAGGACTCTTTAATTTACAAGGGTATACACATATATTTTAAAATTATTTATTTTATTCAGGGATTAACATGCGTGAAAACCGCATTCCTTTTCCATGGTATGATAAAAAAAAATGATCATGTTTTTAAGAACTTTTGGAATGCTATGATTTTAATATGAAACCCATTTATTTTATTCTCCCTGGGTTATTTATGAAATGTTTCATTATGATCTATGTTGTTCACATTAAAATTAATACATATTAATGGTGCACCCTGATAGTCCTCCAATGAATTGTTTAAATAATTTAACCTCTAGAGATAACATGTTTACGATAACTTGGTGAATAAACTTGGTAATTTTAATTTATGAATCCTTGGTGATTAAAGTGGGTGATATTCTTATGAATTTCTAAGTTAAATTTTGTAGCCACATTTCTAGGTTATGATTCATGCTCTTTTTATTATGATATATCTTGTGTTATATTTCTCATGCCATAATTATATTTCTCATATTCTTATTGATATTCCTCAAGACCACATGTAAATGGTTCCCCTTTCTTTTTCCTTACTGGGCCTTATGGTCACCCTTTACTTTGATGTATGTCTTCAGTTTATTAGATACAATTAATGTCCTTAGGATGAACTATTGAATAATCCTTTCTAGTGGATTAGAATAATTTTGTATGTTTTCATGTATTATGTACCCTTTTTCCAAAAACTAAATTTTAAAAGATCCTATATTTTTTACCATGTAATGAAAAAAATTTGTAATATAAATTTTGGATTCCATAATATATAATTTCTTCAAAATTTTATACTTGGGATGAGAATTGTACTTTGGTTGTGTTGACTGCTACTTATGGTATTTGACTATATATAAATTTGGATATGTAACATCTTCATCAATTCCCCTATAGGGATCTAGGTAAATTTGGTTAAGTGGGTGAATTCCTATGTGGTTCTTTTTGTAATTTGGATATTTATACATTCAATTACCTAAAATATAAATTTTAAAAAATTATTCATCAATTCAAAATCTGATAAAAACATAAAAGACATGATGAATTCTAGGTAACCCAAATTATAATAAAGATATGTTCTAAAAATTAAAATTAAAATTGGAATTAAACACAAATTAAAATTACAAAAATCAAATCAATAATTAATAATTAATAAAAACAACCATTAAATCATCCAAAAAAAATTTACTAAAAATTTATCTAAAATAAAAAAAGAATAAGACATTATTAAATCAGAAAAATTCATGATTTTAATAATAATAATCAATTAATTTTATATTCATCTAAAAAGTTGTAAATACTAATTATTTCTCCATAAAAAAGAAAAAAAATTCATTAAAAACACAATTAAATCCCCAAAAAGGATGTGTAAACATGTAATGAAAATGATTCACATAAAATTCCCCCATACTTAGAACATTGTTTGTACTCTGAAAATCCATTAGTCAAATTCAATTGAATAAAATTAATCTCTAAATTTCATGTAGCCTTAATAATTTTACCATAAAATAGAGAAGCTCAATTCATTTTACCATGAAAGTATAAAACCATTATAACCATAGTGAAATTACAAAACATAATGAAATAATGAAAATTAACTCCCTTGAAAAATGTACCAAAATTCCCTTAGACTCATTCAAAAATATATCTCTCTTTTAATCATATTAAAAACCACTTGGTTTCTCCTAATTAAGCACCTAAATGAAAATAATTAACAATCCCTTAATTTTAAAAAATAAAAATCAGAATTTAAAACCAATACTTGAGGAAAGTATGTATTATGAAATTTAGGCTAACTATGGGTCCATATAGAATGAAATATAGGGTTTGAAAGGTCAAGAAATGAGGGATGAATGGAACATAGAGATAGACTTTATTGGATTATTAAAAAAATTTAGAAATATATTTATCTATATTAAATAAAAACTATCATGGGTTACCTCTTATGTAGCACTAGATTTTAAGTCATAGACCAAAATTCCACTAAAAATCCTTAACAAGATCATTCATTGGGTAAAATTTAATAAATATTATAATTTTATTATTTCAAATAAAAAGTTAATGATTACTAATAAATTATATTAAAATACTAGAAACTAACATAAACCCAATAAATTCCATCAGCAACAGAGAATATAGTTTTCCTTACACTTCAGTTCTTATAAAAAATATCTTAAAATCAAGACCAATGATTAAATAATACCACCCAAAATATATGATAAAAGGACCAGTATTTTTATCTAAAATTTTCCCATAGTTAGGGCCTAAAAACAACTATAAATAGGTTCAAAACTAGTTGTAACCGACTCAAGATATCTAAAAACTACACAAAAAGTAACTATAGAAATTCAAAATTTATATTTATTTATATGAAAGTATCAAATTTATCTCCCATTATGTACCTTTCAGACTCCATGCTTAACTCAAATTTATTTTATTTATCAGGAATAATTTGATGGTTTTTAAGCACAGAATCAAACAAAACAAGTGAGATATTATCAAAGAAAAAAAAATATTTTTTCAAATTGGAAATCATTTATTTTTTTCAAATGGTTTTAACCTGAAACTCTCTATAAAAATAGGAATTCTCAATGATTATATTATATATATATATCTATCATAAATATATTTATTTATTTTAGGATTAATGATTTGGGACTCTAGATCTATAATGGGATATAGGGTGGAAATTTCTCTTTGAAAATTGGTCAAGGGGGTAAAATAGAAATCTAAGAAATTATCTAAAAAATTTAGGGAATCATAATATCTTTAACCTTATTATGGAATGAACCATAATCAGATCCAACCTCAATTTTGAATCACACATTCATAGACACACTAATTAGGTCACATCTTACCTCAAGATTCAGTTTTTCAAAAACCATGATTTTTTCCACATCATCCACAACTTGGTGGGTATGTTTTCCTTTTGAAACATCAATGAAATCACCCCAAGTAGAATAAAAGGGTTTACTAAAGATAAATTTAGGCTTTTAATCACACTCCATATCATGAATAAGAATGTTTTTAGGTAAATTAATCTTCTCTATATTGATTAAAATCCATCCACCCTTCTATAGGGATGAGTGAGAAACCTGTCAGAGTCTGCATAAGAACTATGATAAAAACCTTTGAAGGGACATGGAGTTTGATGTTGGTGAAAAATTATTCCTTATAATTTAATCGTGGAAGAGAGTCATGCAGTTTGGGAATAAAAGAAATCTTATCCCCAAGAACATTTTCCCCTAGGAAATTTTTGATCGCATAGGAGTGGGAGCCTATCAACTAGCACTTCCACAAAATATATATTAAGTTCATTATATATTCCATGTTTCTCTCCTGATAAAGTACATAACTAAACCTTCACATGTACTAAATCATGTGGTGGTACAACTGGAACAGGACCTCTCTTATTAGGAGCATCCAGTGGAGATCTTGGACCGTAGAGACAAGGTTTTATGCAATAATACTACCCACCTTGTCAAAGTGTTGTGGAGGAACTATAAATATGAAGAAGGAATTTGGTAACTCGATGAGATAGTGAGATATAATTATCCATAACTTTTCTCAACTAAGATAATGATTTTAAATTTTTGGGATGAAATATCTTAAGGGGGAAAGAATTTAACGACCTGAAATTTTTGAATGATAATTGTCTCCTAAAAATGTGTGTTATATTTTTTTATTCACAAAAACGATGTTTTTTAAATAAAGTAAATATAAAAAGAAATTTTACAACTATATTCTACCATTATATGACCATTGGTCAATTAAGACTATTTGTAATTATACTCTTCATAATAATTTTAATGTTATAATTAGTGTTTATAAGTAAACATTTGACAATGGAAAATTGTTATAGAAAGAAGAGTTGATGGGATCCACCATTAGTTTTGTTCCATTTGAATCCCATATGTTAAAACATGTGAGGGAGGTATCATCACTGGGGTTTTCCCTTGAGTAAGCCCAAGTCAAGCTTCAATAAGTGAATCTTGAATGAACTTTCCTATGGGAGAAGTTTAAGTTAGTAGAGATTACCACTCTGTTGATGTTAGCCAAGGCACCCCACGAGACTACCACCATTATACACCTTACGATTAGAAATAATATGAGGGTTTTAAGGGGTTATATTTTTAGACCATGGTTAGTTAAAGTGTAATTCTACTGTATAATTTTTTTCCATCAATTCTATTTTAAAAATGGTTTTACTTAAAAATATGATGAATTCTATAAAATGATTTTTCAGAAAAAAATTTTACTTTTCCAAAATATATAAAGTATTATATTAAACTAAGGTATTATTAATAATTTTTATTTTTATTAAATAGTATATTAAATACACTCTTATTTAATTAAAAATGACAAAATAATTTTTTTCAAGTGCTAGAAATTTAACAATGCATTTTCAATTCGCTTTTATTTTTAATAAATAAATATATTTATATTTAAAAGATAAAATTAACATATTTAGAAAATTAGTGTGATAAAATAAATATCATTTTTTAAATAAACATGTGTATATTAGGTTATAATTAATTTATTATATTTTTCTATAAAAATATTTCGAATTGTGAAAATGTAGTTTCTGTTTTTCTGTATGATTAATGACATCACAATTTTGTCCTAATGATGTAATAAGTCATATAACATTCTGGATGAATATTTTTGATTAAAATAACAAAATAGGTGTCCCAGTTTTCTAATACCATGGGAAACAACTGTGGGCATGCCCACGGTTTTTTCATTTACAACTACCTAAGTGTCCAAAACAATTAATAAGAAAATCCTCTTATTTTTCTACAAATATACAATCATTTATCCATTTACATTAACTCTAGTTTAATCCTATACAATTCTATGATATTTTTACCTCCCAATGAGTCCTCCCAATGTTTTCTCAAGCCCCCAAGGTCCCAATATTTGAGTTTTAGGAACAGTCTTCAAGGTAAGGGAAATATCCTCTTCTCTTTTCCATTCAATCTCTCCTTTTATGTGGTATGTATCTTAAATTTTCAAACTAAGTTCTTATATAATATTTATTTAACACCTTTACTATATTAATATTATTTTATGAATATATAACCCTTTTACCCTCTATTTTTAATTTTTTTCTAAACCACATTTAATACCATTTACCTTACTGATTTTACTTTTCAAAATTTCTCTCTTCTCCTCAAGAAATTCCCTTTTATTTTATTTTTTGTGAATACCTGAACCTCTTTATTTTCTAGAGTTATTCACCATGGTGTAAAAATGATTTATTTTATTCTGTTATTTACATACATAAAACCCACATTTCTTTTTTATGGGTTATAAATGACATAATGATCATGTTTTTTAAAAACTTTTCAAACTCCATAATTTTGATATGAAACTTGTTTTATTTTATTCTCCATGATTTATTTATGAAATTATTTCTTATGATATATGAGGATCACATAAAAATTAATACATATTAATGGTTCACCTTGATAGCACTCTAATTTATTGGGTAAATAATTTAGTACTAGAGATGACATATTTTATGATACCTTGGTGAATAACCTTGGTAAATTTTATGATACCTCGGTGAAAAACCTTGGTGATATTCTTTTGAATAACATAATTAAATGTTTTCGAAAAATTCACATGTTATGAGCCATTTTCTCTTTACTATTATATGTCTCTTTTTTCCTTTTCACATGCCTTTATTCCTCATGTTCTTATTCAAATTTTTCAAGATCACATGTAAAATATTTCTTGTTCTTTCACTTATTGGGACTTATGCTCACCCTTTCCTTTGATGTATGTCCCTAGGATATGATATGTAGTAAATTTACTTACCATAAACCTATGATAGAGTATTTAAATTTTCTTAGAAGATTTTTTCCTATTTTCATGTATTATATACCGTTTTTTCAAGAAACTAAACTTTAAAAGAACCTTTATTTATACCATAAAAATGAAGAGTTATGTAATAAAAATATGGGATTCCATAAATGACTACCTGAGGGTATATGTATGAGGTTTTTTGATACCCCATCGTAGAAAGGTTAAGCATTAATGTATAGTGTTCATCATAAGGGTTATTCCACCTTGTGTTTAAAACTTCCTAGACATCAATTGGAGTGTTAGGTTTGGTTTCATTCTCATTGTACTATGATTTTGTTTTATCTAAGGTAGTGATTATTTAGGGGAACTTTTGGATATTTTGGGGTCCTTTAGTTTAGACCCATGATTCTTAGCTTCATGTTTGGATCATTGAGGATAAATGTTTCTTTGATTCTTTTGTGTGAGCTCTCGTTTGAGGTTTTATGGTTGAGTGTCCTTAATTTGCAGTAACCTTCAGGTATTGGTTGTGTCTCTTTTGGATGAAGAATTATTTTGGGATTTATGATCATTGAGTTTAGAGTAGTTTTTTCTTGATGAATTTTTTGGCTAAATGATTCTTGGGTTCTTATTTTATTATCTGATGGGGTTACTGTTTCCCTTAGGTATTTTCTTATTCCTAGTTTCTTGGTTGTTGTTTCCCTTTCTTGATATTTTGTGCTAGTTTCTTTAGTTGTTGGTAGGACATAGGGTATATACTCATATACTTGGGGTGTAGTTTATTTATAATTTTTATATGGACACCACCAAGTTTTTTTTCACAAAAAGTTCCATGGGATTGTATTCTGAGGAATTGGATCCTAATACCATCCTATGCCAATTATGACCCTTCGATTAGAGCCCTATTGTTTTTCTTTTAATGAGGCATGTCTTTGTTGTTGATATTATTATTTAGACACATTGATTTTAGTGATCTGTATTTGGGTTCCTTTGGTATTTTTAAGGTTATTTAATTTATTGGATGTTTTAAGATCCATTCTTGTGGTTGGATTTATCCAGTGGGATTTTGTGAATTCCCTTTGAGGATTTGATGAATACGGGGTCTCAGTGACATTCTTGTGCTCCATGTTAAGAGGTTTCTAGTTGTTCCACCATTTTAGTTCATTTATAAATAGTAAGAGTACTGATTATTGTTCACTATATCCTTATGTATTCTCTTTTTGGATTTTAAGGTTAGCTGATGATCTGTTTTATTCAAGTATTTACTTTGTTGGTTGAGGATTTATCCCTCTATTGGAAGAGTTTCTTAATAATTTATTCAGTTTTTACATTTAAATAGACCTGGAATTTTCTTCGGGGAAAGGTGACATGGTTCGGAGTTTGTGACACCAACCAAGTCACTATGTTTTTTGTTTTTTATTATTTTATGAGTTTTATGATCGTTCTAAGTTTTCATGGAATTTCAGCCCAAAACATGGAAATATTGAGGTGTTCCTTTTTGAATTGTTAAGGTGTGTGGTTTAAAGGAAAACTGGTGGTCACACTCATTTAAAATTCATTTTTAACTCACATGGTCTGAGTTTAATGGGATATGCATAGTTAAGCCCAAACTATGTGTGTCTTAGAAGTAACTATGTGGGCCTTTTGTGAGCTTGGGATGTGGCACACTACTTGTGCATGTTTAGGTAAATCATGAAACAAGTATGTAGATCACATATATATTTGGGTGATACTTTTTTCATGGCTATAGAATCGTTTATCCAACTATGTGGTGCCTAGGACTAACTATGTGGGGTTGGTCTTGGCTATTTAGTGTCATCCACATGGTTGGTGCATAGTTAGGCAAACTGTGGGACCGAACTATGTGGTCAGTCCATATTTTTAAAATTTGTGTTCTCTTTTTAATTATTATTAACCACTAAACTAAAACAACCCCTTCACTTTCCTCTCCCCACCACATGATACCCCATGGAAGCCCTCATTTCTGGTGATTCCCACCTTCTCTCACTGTCTCTTCATGATTTATTATAGATTCCGGTTTGATACCTCCAGGTAAGATCTCCTCTCCCCTCCATTCTTCTTGATATTTTCTCTCCCCCCCATCACCCTATTTTCTCATTCAAACTGTATGTAAAAATTTTTTACATAGATTTTGTGGTTATTCATTTTTAAGGTGTGTGATAGGTCTCTAAATCCTCTTCTTCTATGTTTCAGCATTATTTTCCAAAGGATACGTGATTCAGACTATTCCAAATTGCCCACCGTCATTTTAAGGTATGTGTCTCTGTGGAACCCTATTATGATTCATGTTAAAAATTTATTATTCATTTTAAATGATTTATTATAAATTTTGAAGATTATTTTATTTTATAGTATACTTGTTTCAGTGTTACAAATGGATTTTATGCTTGGAATGGGCCTAGGAAGCATGTCAAGTGCATGTAAAACTATCTAAAAGGCTCTTTAAAATTATTTCAAGCATTTTAAATATTTTATTATGAAATTAAAAGTGTCAATCATTTCCATTTTAATTATTAAAAAGTATTACAAAGGTTAAACTACATATAATGGAACTTAGTGGCATGTAAAGTGTTGGATTAAATGATTATTTGGCTTTAGTAAAGGTATTTTAATATTTTTATGTCACAACCCGTCCTCGGGGCCTATGCCGTGACTACCCCAAGCCTGCCTTCCATAGGCCAGGGGCTGGCGACCAGCACCAAAGGCGTAAATCCTGATAAAAAGGGAAGACATTGTGTAGAGACCTGAAGCCTGACGTACATGGACATTACATTACTTTTTCGGAATACTTAATACATAACAAAAACACACACACAAGGATCGTAATAGTTTAGTGTCTTTGGAAACTCGGAACGTAATCTTCTAATCCTGGTGAAAGATCTTCAAAATCTCCCATAAAGATCTTCCTTTTTTTTTACCTAAAACCTTTCTTTATATCCTGGGGAAAAGAAAACATAAAAGGGTGAGCTCAAATGCTCAGTAAGGGTAAACAAAAGAAATATCAATCACATAATTTTCATAAGAACATAACATTTTTTGGAAATCTTAACCTGCAAAAGAGAGCATAATTTCATAACATGGGATAAATCATAGTAGTGAAAATGAAACCATAACATAAAACATTACTCATTGTGGCATACACACATAATCATAGAGAATCATTTCTTGTTAGTCAAGACTCATTGCCAAGACTATCTTAGTGGACAAAGTCCCTTTCTGAATCGAGTAATCCTCGTTTCAGTCCTGTTTCACTGAACCGGTATAACCTACCATTCCATCCATGTCTATCTCATGAGATATGAAATCTTTACCCAATGCATTGGAGGGAGATATAGGTCCCACCCACCTCTTAATGAATCCTTTCTTATGTGTGCCACAAAATCATAAATCATACATCATTGCATAACCTATGTAATAAAAATGGGATTCTTAAACAACATGACATCATAAAACCATTCATATAAGATAAAGGAATTCATAAACATAATTCCATCACAACATAGTCAAATCAATGTAAAAATATGTATAGAAACAGAACCCTTTATTATCTTAGATGGAAAATAATTTTGATAAAACACTTGAAATGAATTCTTGAGGAAAATATCCTTTCTTCTTCAAAATCAATTTCTTTTCACAAAACATCATACAATTTTAAAAGAAAGAGATTTTATTAAAAATAGTCATGAAATATTTTGGAGGAAGGTTCATGAAAATAAGGCTTTATAAAACCGTAAAAATTCGTTCGTGTCGTATAAGTTAAAAAAAACATTCTTCGTACTTTTGTCGGAAAAGTCAAAAAGTACCTCGTATAAAAAAAATGACAAAAGATTCCTTTCATATTCTTTACTAAAAACTCATCGATGGGTAAAATTGGATTTAAACTATTTTAAGTGGATGGAAACAATATTACATATTGAGGGAACATGGATGTGGATGATAAAATTCACCCCAGTAAATACTTACGAATAAACAATCTCGGATAAAAATGAGATTGTGATATTTCCCTTACCTTAGGTCCGACTTGCTTTGTAAGTGTCAGAACCTCCTGTATAATGATTTAAATCATGTTATTGACTTATTACAGAATCATATTCATTGTTATGATATCATATATGGTTCACTTATGACATTATATTACCCGTTCTTTTGTAAATTCCATGTTAAAGAAGCGTTTTGGGTAAAATCGTTTCATTTATCGTAGGTGTTTTGACTTGTTGTTCTTGACATCATTATTACTTATATCATGATTTAATTACTTCCAGAATATAAAATATGATTTATATATCATATATATTCAGTATATATATATATAATAGGTAGATAAATAAAATGAAAAACACCGTTCATGGAGACGGTAGTCCGTACGTACGCATGAACGCTGTTTTCCTTTCCTTATTGTCTTGAAATGGAAGTAAGTAGATGACATAAATATGTATATATATACATAAATCCAGTAGCTTTATAATGTCATATATTTCATTATTATTTCTTATATATACATTATAATCATTCTTAAATGGTTAACATGGAGAATGAATCTCATCGCGTCGTGGAGACGGTATTCCGTACGTACGCACGAGCGATGATATCATTTCTATAAATATTGAATTGAATTGGAGTGGATTATACAATATATCAGAATCAATATGATGTTGTAATAACTATGTATAGTTATTCTTTACACCATTATACCCATCCATGTAAGGTGGTGGTGGAAAATAGATTACACCGCGGCGTGGAGACGGTATTCCGTACGTACGCACGCGCGGTGATTTCTTTTTCCGTAGGATGGATTGATGGTGAAATAGGGTTGTTTCATACTTATAATAACATATCAGTATACGAGTGATACTGATGTTATTACTTCACAATGATACAACCTAAGAAGAAGAAGTGGAAGAAGAAATAAAGATGAAAGAATTGGTAACGGTAATTACCTCTTCTTTGAAGTGCCTCTTTGAGACCTCCTCTTAGGGCACTAAAATTGGTCTTTGAGGAAGACCAGAACCTCTAGGATGTTGCTAGGGAAGTGGAGAGGAGAAATTGGCAGGGGTTGGCCGAGCTTGAGTGCTCAAATTGGTGTGAGGAGGAGGGGGAGGAGGTGTCCTTTTATAGGGGAGGAGAGGGGCACCTTAGGAATATCTCAAAATATTATTTTATATTAAAGTCAAAATCGGTTTATAATGGTTCCAAAGGGTCTTATTTCGAAGCTAAAGTGGGGATGGGTCGAAATCCTATCAACCAATAGGATTTAGACAAGTTTATGGTATTATTTTAACCTTATCAATTAGATTTAACTCTAAGTTAAATAATTTAACTTTTACCGTGTCTTTTTGTTTTATTTCACTATATGGTTAATAAACTTACTATAACATGCCAAACGAACCCCAAATTGTTTATTATTAATATATATATCATTATCTAAGTCATTTGGCCGACCCTTAGATTTTTAGGAATAAAATAACAATTAATAATATAATATTTGATTTAAAAACTATTTTGTGTCAATTTTGACACTATTTGATATATGATTTTTGTGAAAGTCATAACAGAATTATATGTTCGAACCAAGTTGATTAAATCAACATTAATATATCATAGTAACCTATAAAATTAGTGGAATTCATAAAAAGTATCAAATTACATTTATTTTGGTGTTTATAAAATCAATTATGTCAATATTTCATTAACAAGATAATTACTGTATCATCTTTGTGTCATAAATAAATTAAATTATTTAATGTCTAAAAATTACAAATAAAATACCATCATGTAGGAAATCTTTTTATATTTCTAATGAATATTTATAGTCTAATTTATCTTATGTATAACCCCATATTAAAAATGATTTACTTATTAAACTTTAATTTTAACTATTTTAACCCTTCTTTAAATAAATTAATAATAAATGTCCTAATCTAATCCAAGTGGGCCTAAATGGTCATATTTTATTCCTACGTTTGTTTTTGGTCGAATTACACTTGTCCAATAGAATTATGACATGTGTTAGGGTAACATTAATATCATATTTACCCTTAGTTACCCTATTTACTATTAACCGTGGTAAAAAAGTAAAAAGTTACTATTCACCAAAAATTTATTTTCATCTCATTGAACCACATTTTAGTCCTTGATATTAACCGTGTCTCTCGGATTTTCGAAATTCCATTCACAGAAGCGGTAAAATTATGTCTTATGCAAAATTCAGTTTTTAACCTACCACTTAGTAGTTTCACTATTCATCAAAAATTGATGTTTTTTCAAAACAATGCCAAAATTTCATCCCAAGCTATATTTCATATTCCGAATTCAAAAATGAAGTCTATTTTACCAAATTCATAACATAAAAGTTGCATTAATTAATTTTATAATTAAATCCCGCTGTTAAAACAAATAGCGTGTTTTTAAGAAACAATATCTATCAAAAGATTGACACTTGTTTATGTCTAGTTTAAATGTGAAATTACATCCAATGACCAACATTGTATTAAATTGTAAAAATATATTCTAAATATACTTTAAAACCACTCAAATTAATGATTTATCACTATTAATTATTTCGATTAAAAAAGTTGTTTTTAATTATAATTTAGTAATTTTCACTATTCATGAGAATATGAAAGTTATCCGAAAAGTACCAAAATTTCACCTTAGGATAAATTCGATACTCCGAATCCAAAAATAATGTTCATTTTGAAAAATAAGATTTACTGGATTTCAAAAAGTGGTTATTACTATTCATAACGGCTAGTTTTAATAATAATTTTATAGCATATCGTTGTTTAGTGAAACTCGGTATTGCGTACTACACACACTATCGAGGAAGGTCGCGATTGCGTGTAATGCAAGGCAAGTCAAGGATGTGTGTTGTGCAAGCTCCTTTTGGTGTAGCGTACAACACAAGACATTAGTAAAATAAAAAAGAATATTTTTCATAAAATCTCGGGCTGTTACATTCTACCCCCCTTAAAATGAATTTCGCCCTCGAAATTCGTCGGGGTTATAAATGGTTTACTATTCGAAAGTTTCTTTAATAGAAACCCACATCGTAAAAGGGAATACCAAAACATGGATTTAAAAACTAAAGTATGAAATGTAACGATTACCCAAATAAACTAAACACTGGGTTTCCACATAGGTGAAAATATGGATATGGAAGACAAATCTAACCATCATGTTCTGATGGAGTGTGGTAGAGAACATGGCTATGGAAAAGCCAGTAATCACAAATCCATAGATTTGTGATGATATAAGGTACCATCTGATTCATCAGGTATAAGATCACTAGGACAACATTTTTGGTTTTCAAGATCATTTCCCTAAAGTTGAAAATTTGAATTAGAATAAATACTTACTTTATTTTGATACAATATCAATGTTGTTCGTGCCTTGAACAATTTCCACTTCATCTCTTAAATAAATGAAGTTGAATTTGTTATTCGTGAAGTGTTAGCAGATCATGTGATAGAATGACGGGTCATTCCATCTGTCTCAAACAAAAGGTAAGCAAAAGTTATTAATTATACATAAGTCATTCTATAGTGAGATTAATCATATATAGTTCCTAAAATGGACTTATACTTCATATATCATACTGCTTAATATAATAAAACTAGTTTATACTAAACAGGGACTTCTTGTAGGTCAGTGGTAGGCGATAAAGGCCAGTTGCACTTCGGTTGTGGGTTCGATTCCTACAGCCTTGTCCGAAGCGATGGGTTGTCGCCCGTCCTGCAGGTTGTCCTTTTTCTAAAACTACGTCACTATAACATCCCATCAATAATATCGAAAATCTTCTATCCTTAAACAATACTAACTTATGTCCAACATAATCCAGTCTAATCTTTAGGCTTATACATAATACTGCAGTCCACTCTCATAATATAGTGACAACGATTACCAGAGATTTAATACTGTCGTTGATCCCCACATAAGATATGTCTTGTTGGTCACATTCCAAACATTCAAAGTCTTTAATCGTGTATTCTCTTGAATACCTTAGTGAGTGCAGTTAAAAGTTAACACTTTCCATATACCAAAATCCTCAAAATTCTATATACTCAAACCATGATATCACTTAGTTCTTATATCAATCATGAGCTCATGAATACTATCAAACATTTAATTTTCTCCTTATCCCTTCATTATGCGCATATCATCTACATTCCAAAAATATCTGAATAACCTTTCATGGATACTGGTAACATTAATCATACACTTTCAAAACACAAGGAAAGACAACAGTGTAACAATCCATAGATGTCTCTTTATTCCAAAATTACACATGATAAACATGTAATCATTCCACTACATTCTCAAACCATTGACCGAGCTTCAAAAATTCTTTCATCTCACATATCATTTGTAGTCTCTTCATCATCATCCACATAAATACTACCCATATGACCATACTGATTCTCTTCATGAGTCTTTCCCTTAGGGAATTTGTTTTCATAATGCCCATACATTCCACATTTAAAACATTTAACCATTGTTGATGTCGTAGCAATACCATTATCCTCATCCATGGTGTTAACTGAACCTTTTCCTTTGCACTTACTTGCTTTGTGTCCTTCTTTTCCACACCCAAAGCATCTTCCAGTTCCTTTGAAACATTCTCCTTGATGCCTCTTCCAACATGATTTACATAGGGGGAATTGAACTTTCTTTCCTCTATGATCATCATGAAACTCCATCTTTCTCTTATTAGCCGAGTCAGGAAACTTACCAAATTTTACTTTATTGATCATATTATGAGACTGCTGATTCGGCATAATAATGATGTTTGGACATCCAAATCCCATTTCATTATGAAGAATATCATTCCATTGTCCACCATATCCTCCATTATCGTGAATCATCTTGTTTCCAACGATTTTCTAAAACCCCAAAAAAAATAGTGTTAGAGGAAAAAATCATAATAAAGGGGGAGTAACTTAAATATCTAACATCTTAGGTTTAATCTAATATCATTACCATAGTTCTATTGCTATATCCTATACGTATACTTATCCTTAGGGACATCCCTAGACATACCTTAGAAATATCTCTAGGGATCTCACTAACGTTTTCACGTCCTAGTTTCCAAAGGTTGACTAAACCTTTCCTCTGATACCAACTGTAGAGACCCGAAGCCTGACGTACATGGACATTACATTACTTTTGCGGAATACTTAATACATAACAAAAACACACACACAAGGATCGTAATAGTTTAGTGTCTTTGGAAACTCGGAACGTAATCTTCTAATCCTGGTGAAAGATCTTCAAAATCTCCCATAAAGATCTTCCTTTTTTTACCTAAAACCTTTCTTTATATCCTGGGGAAAAGAAAACATAAAAGGGTGAGCTCAAATGCTCAGTAAGGGTAAACAAAAGAAATATCAATCACATAATTTTCATAAGAACATAACATTTTTTGGAAATCTTAACCTGCAAAAGAGAGCATAATTTCATAACATGGGATAAATCATAGTAGTGAAAATGAAACCATAACATAAAACATTACTCATTGTGGCATACACACATAATCATAGAGAATCATTTCTTGTTAGTCAAGACTCATTGCCAAGACTATCTTAGTGGACAAAGTCCCTTTCTGAATCGAGTAATCCTCGTTTCAGTCCTGTTTCACTGAACCGGTATAACCTACCATTCCAGCCATGTCTATCTCATGAGATATGAAATCTTTACCCAATGCATTGGAGGGAGATATAGGTCCCACCCATCTCTTAATTAATCCTTTCTTATGTGTGCCACAAAATCATAAATCATACATCATTGCATAACCCATGTAATAAAAATGGGATTCTTGAACAACATGACATCATAAAACCATTCATATAAGATAATGGAATTCATAAACATAATTCCATCACAACATAGTCAAATCAATGTAAAAATATGGATAGAAACAGAACCCTTTATTATCTTAGATGGAAAATAATTTTGATAAAACACTTGAAATGAATTCTTGAGGAAAATATCCTTTCTTCTTCAAAATCAATTTCTTTTCACAAAACATCATACAATTTTAAAAGAAATAGATTTTATTAAAAATATTCATGAAATATTTTGGAGGAAGGTTCATGAAAATAAGGCTTTATAAAACCGTAAAAATCCGTTCGTGCCGTATAAGTTAAAAAAACATTCTTCGTACTTTTGTCGGAAAAGTCAAAAAGTACCTCGTATAAAAAAACGACAAAAGATTCCTTTCATATTCTTTACTAAAAACTCAGCGATGGGTAAAATTGGATTTAAACTATTTTAAGTGGATGGAAACAATATTACATATTTAGGGAACATGGATGTGGATGATAAAATACACCCCAGTAAATACTTACGAATAAACAATCTCGGATAAAAATGAGATTGTGATATTTCCCTTACCTTAGGTCCGACTTGCTTTGTAAGTGTCAGAACCTCCTGTATAATGATTTAAATCATGTTATTGACTTATTACAGAATCATATTCATTGTTATGATATCATATATGGTTCACTTATGACATTATATTACCCGTTCTTTTGTAAATTCCATGTTAAAGAAGCGTTTTGGGTAAAATCGTTTCATTTATCGTAGGTGTTTGGACTTGTTGTTCTTGAAATCATTATTACTTATATCATGATTTACTTACTTCCAGAATATAAAATATGATTTATATATCATATATATTCAGTATATATATATATATAATAGGTAGATAAATAAAATGAAAAACACCGTTCATGGAGACGGTATTCCGTACGTACGCATGAACGCTGTTTTCCTTTCCTTATTTTCTTGAAATGGAAGTAAGTAGATGACATACATATGTATATATATACATAAATCCAGTAGCTTTATAATGTCATATATTTCATTATTATTTCTTATATATACATTATAATCATTCTTAAATGGTTAACATGGAGAATGAATCTAATCGCGTCGTGGAGACGGTATTCCGTACGTACGCACGAGCGATGATATCATTTCTATAAATATTGAATTGAATTGGAGTGGATTATACAATATATCAGAATCAATATGATGTTGTAATAACTATGTATAGTTATTCTTTACACCATTATACCCATCCATGTAAGGTGGTGGTGGAAAATAGATTACACCACGGCGTGGAGACGGTATTCCGTACGTACGCACGCGCGGTGATTTCTTTTTCCGTAGGATGGATTGATGGTGAAATAGGGTTGTTTCATACTTATAATAACATATCAGTATATGAGTGATACTGATGTTATTACTTCACAATGATACAACCTAAGAAGAAGAAGTGGAAGAAGAAATAAAGATGAAAGAATTGGTAACGGTAATTACCTCTTCTTTGAAGTGCCTCTTTGAGACCTCCTCTTAGGGCACTAAAATTGGTCTTTGAGGAAGACCAGAACCTCTAGGATGTTTCTAGGGAAGTGGAGAGGAGAAATTGTCAGGGGTTGGCCGAGCTTGAGTGCTCAAATTGGTGTGAGGAGGAGGGGGAGGAGGTGTCCTTTTATAGGGGAGGAGAGGGGCACCTTAGGAATATCTCAAAATATTATTTTATATTAAAGTCAAAATCGGTTTATAATGGTTCCAAAGGGTCTTATTTCGAAGCTAAAGTGGGGATGGGTCGAAATCCTATCAACCAATAGGATTTAGACAAGTTTAGGGTATTATTTTAACCTTATCAATTAGATTTAACTCTAAGTTAAATAATTTAACTTTTACCGTGTCTTTTTGTTTTATTTCACTATATGGTTAATAAACTTACTATAACATGCCAAACGAACCCCAAATTGTTTATTATTAATATATATATCCTTAACTAAGTCATTTGGCCGAACCTTAGATTTTTAGGAATAAAATAACAATTAATAATATAATATTTGATTTAAAAACTATTTTGTGTCAATTTTGACACTATTTGATATATGATTTTTGTGAAAGTCATAACAGAATTATATGTTCGAACCAAGTTGATTAAATCAACATTAATATATCATAGTAACCTAGAAAATTAGTGTAATTCATAAAAAGTCTCAAATTACATTTATTTTGGTGTTTATAACATCAATTATGTCAATATTTCATTAACAAGATAATTACTGCATCATCTTTGTGTCATAAATAAATTAAATTATTTGATGTCTAAAAATTACAAATAAAATACCATCATGTAGGAAATCTTTTTATCGTTCTAATGAATATTTATAGTCGAATTTATCTTATGTATAACCCCATATTAAAAATGATTTACTTATTAAACTTTAATTTTAACTATTTTAACCCTTCTTTAAATAAATTAATAATAAATGTCCTAATCTAATCCAAGTGGGCCTAAATGGTCATATTTTATTCCTAAGTTTGTTTTTGGTCGAATTACACTTGTCCAATAGAATTAGGACATGTGTTAGGGTAACATTAATATCATATTTACCCTTAGTTACCCAATTTACTATTAACCGTGGTAAAAAAGTAAAAAGTTACTATTCACCAAAAATTTATTTTCATCTCATTGAACCACATTTTAGTCCTTGATATTAACCGTGTCTCTAGGATTTTCGAAATTCCATTCACAGAAGCGGTAAAATTATGTTTTATGCAAAATTCAGTTTTTAACCTACCACTTAGTAGTTTCACTATTCATCAAAAATTGATGTTTTTTCAGAACAATGCCAAAATTTCATCCCAAGCTATATTTCATATTCCGAATTCAAAAATGAAGTCTATTTTACCAAATTCATAACATAAAAGTTGCATTAATTAATTTTATAATTAAATCCCGCTGTTAAAACAAATAGCGTGTTTTTAAGAAACAATATCTATCAAAAGATTGACACTTGTTTATGTCTAGTTTAAATGTGAAATTACATCCAATGACCAACATTGTATTAAATTGTAAAAATATATTCTAAATATACTTTAAAACCACTCAAATTAATGATTTATCACTATTAATTATTTCGATTAAAAAAGTTGTTTTTAATTATAATTTAGTAATTTTCACTATTCATCAGAATATGAAAGTTATCCGAAAAGTACCAAAATTTCACCTTAGGATAAATTCGATACTCCGAATCCAAAAATAAAGTTCATTTTGAAAAATAAGATTTACTGGATTTCAAAAAGTGGTTATTACTATTCATAACGGCTAGTTTTAATAATATTTTTATAGCATATCGTTGTTTAGTGAAACTCGGTATTGCGTACTACACACGCTATCGAGGAAGGTCGCGATTGCGTGTAATGCAAGGCAAGTCAAGGATGTGTGTTGTGCAAGCTCCTTTTGGTGTAGCGTACAACAAAAGACATTAGTAAAATAAAAAAGAATATTTTTCATAAAATCTCGGGCTGTTACACATTGCCTTTATTAAAGTAAACAAACACAACAGAGTAGGTAACAGAAGTAAGAACTAAGTAATACTGAATACAAAAGTAACTGCTAAAGGAAAGGGGCCAGAAATACAAGCCCAATAGTAAGTACAGTACAACTGAAAAATCTAGTACAACTATAGTAAAGTAAAACAACAACTACTGAGTCATCCTCTGAGAATCCCACCTAAAGGGTGGGTACAGATGGCCTCCTCAGCACCTCGAGTCTATCTGACTGCTCTATGTATGTCTTGCTAAGTGGTCCACCTCCGGGTACTGTCCGCTCCTCGAGTAAAGGGGTTGATACATCAACTATCACAATGTCCAGAGTTGATGTATCCCGAAGTTCCACCTCATCAAAAGGAACTCAACGCGACTGACAGTGTGTCAATCAGATGCCCGGTCTGAGAGTTATTGGCTTTTCCGTTCCAGGGGCCTGGATGGAATTAGCTCATTCCAAACCCATCCATTTTCCAAAGTTGTCCAAAACTCACTTAGATTATCACAAAAGGAACGAATCGTCGCAAGGGTCCCAGGGCCGAAGACGGTGCATCGTTCGGACTTGCGGTCTTGAAGATATTCATGTTTAAGTAAAACAGGACCGGGCCGTCAAGCCTGGTGGGCTGGCGGCTCGGCCCGACCCAGTTCGGTGGGTCCGACCCAGTCGGAGGGGTCATCCCGGCCCAGTGGGGAGCGACCCAGCCCGGCGCTGTGGCCCAACCCGCGTGAGGGCGGCGCGACCCGGCCTGGGCGACAGATGGCCCGGCCCGCGCAAGGCAGCCCAGTCCGTGTCACTGGCGGCCCGGCCTGGCGGCCGACCGCGGCTCAGCCAACTGGCCAAGTGGTTCGGGGGGCGCGGACCTCGGTATTCTAAAACGGTGATGCTGAGCGGCGCCACCCCTCCTGTCCGGCCGGCCGAATCCAGCATGTCTTCTCCGGTGCAAGCGGCCCGCGGTCGCGGGCCGTGGGCCGCGGATCTTTCGCACTCGGCGCTTAAAGGCGCCACAGTTTCTACCACCCGGTCGGCTGGTGTGTCGGCCGGTCGCCTACCAAAGCGGCCCACGGACCGTGGGCCGCGGCTCTCTGCAACGCGATGCCAAGGGGGCGTCACTGTCCTCTGCCCGGCCGGTTATGGCCAGCCGGTTCGTCCGGCAAAGCGGCCCGCAGGTACGGGCCGCACTTCCTCGGCAGCACGGCTCCAAGGGGCGTCGCGGTTCCTTCAGCCCGTCCGGCTTTAGTCGGTCGGTTCTTCTTTGGCCGAGCGGCCCACAAATGCAGGCTGCAGTCTTCCTTCTCATGGCCGGTGCGTGACCGCCACTGCCTTTGATCGTGCCGCCTCCGGTCACTATCACCAAAACAGTCAAGAACCATCGGAGGGTCGTCGGGACATGTTTTTTTGCCCCGCTCCCTCCACATTTGGAGATAACATAAGGCCGAATACAATCCATGGTTTTCAATGAAGAACAAAGTACAATTTTATTTAATTAAAAATTGATCAAAAACCCCTACCTCGATTTAAGGTTCGTTCGTCGACGAGCCGTGGAAGACGAGCGTCGCTTAGGTTAGGCATTGCGGACGACGATGTTGTTCCGTCAACGTCAGAGGAAGATGAAGGTAGGTAGAGTTCTTTGTGGAATCGCCTCCTTTCTCTCCCCGGTTGAAGAAGTGGAGGAAGGAGATCGTGTTCATCGTGTTATTCGCTGGAGAGGATGAATAAAGTTCCACCAAGAGTTTCTCCCCAAAGCCCTTAGAATATTTTCCAAGGAAAATGAAATAATAGGCTTTTCCAAAATTATAAAATTTCCATCCATTTAAAATTAATTCAAAACTAGATTAATTAAGTGTCATTAATTAATCTCAAGAGTTGGCACATTCATGTGAGGGGGAGGTGGAGAGGATACACCATTAATGAAGGGAGGTGTCAAAACATAAGAGGAGTTAAATGGAATTGAGGGGAGGTTAAAGGGTTTGGGTTTGTGTGGGCCCCACCACACTAAATCCTCTCATGAGAGGTTATGTGGGGTGTGGGGCCCACCCCAACTCCCCTTTGGAGGAAATAACCATCGTTTAAATAAAATTGTACAATACAACAATTTTATTTAATTTGCTGCAAATCCCCAAATTATAATTTTTAGCCCGCATAAAACGAAACTGCGGTAAAGTTCCCCTTAAGAGAATACAAGTGCTGTGAGTTCATCGGTGCCCTCAGATTTCAGTTTCGAGCACCGGTTTAAAATATAGAAACACCCGTATGTATGTTTACTGAACGTACCTGAACAAAACTTCAGAAATTGATTCCGGGCACATCAGGCCTTAGAATCAGGTGCCGTCAGAAATTTCGGACTCGTAATATTCCAAAGAATTTATGAAAAAATTATTTCTTTGAAATTTCAGGTCTTTACATTACCCCCACCTTAGGGATTTATGTCCCCGTAAAGCTACAACACACACTAGGGAAACAAATGGAGGTTCTGAGCATGCATCTGAGACTCCCGCTCCCATGTGCTCTCCTAGAGGTTCTCGTGCTGCCAGCGAATGCACACAAGAGTAATCGACCATCCACGTAGGACCCAATCCTATCGATCCTCGATCTCCACCTGGACCTCCGTGAATGTCGCCCCATCATCGATGTCCAACTCCCCATGATCGATGATGTGGGATGGGTCCTGCACGTATCTCCTCAACTGAGATACGTTGAAGACGTCGTGCACCCAATGCAACTGAGGTTGAAGGGCAGGCGGTAAGCCACCTCACCTACTCTGCTGAGGACCAGGAAAGGTCTGATGAAATGTGGTGATAGCTTGTCACCCCGGCCAAATCTCCATAGACCTCATCGAGGTGAGACCCGTAAGAAGACATGGTTTCCATCCTCGAACTCCAGTGGTCTCTGTCTCCTATCACCATAGGACTTCTGTCTGCTCCGTGCAGTCTTCATCTGCTCCTGGACGATCTGCACCTTCTCCATCGTATCCTGAACCATCTTTGGTCTTACAAGTGCTGACTCTCCTGGGTCAGTCCAGCACAGAGGTGAACTTCCAGGTCGGCTGTGAAATGCCTTGTAAGGGCCCATCCCGATGGTGGAGTGGTAGTTGTTATTGTACGCAAACTCCACCAAGGGTAAGTGATCCTCCCAGCTACGACCAAAGTCAAGGACACATGCACGAATCATGTCCTCAAGAGTTTGAATGGTCCTCTCATTCTAGCCATCTGTCTGAGGATGGAAGGCGGTGCTCAAGCGAATTTGTGTCCCAAAAGCCTCATGTAACCCCTTCCAAAGCCGAGAAGTGAAAAAAGCATCTTGATCGGAGATGATAGTCGATGGCACACCGTAAATCCATACGATCTCCTGAATGTAGAGGCATCCCAAGCTCTCTACTGAGCCCTGATATCTGATTGGTAGTAAGTGGGCCGACGTGGTGAGTCGGTCTATGATCACCCAGATAGAGTCGCGTCCTCTGGATGTACGTGGAAGCCTCTTCATGAAATCTATAGATATCTCATCCAACTTCCACTCTGGGACCTCTAAGGGTTGTACCAAGCCTGTTGGTACCTGGTTCTCCACCTTCACTTGCTGACAAGTGAGGCATCGTGAAACAAAATCTGCTACTGCCTTCTTTATACCCAGCCACCATTGCTATCATATGAGGTCCTAATACATCATCGCCACTCCTATATGTACAGCTAGAGGGGAAGTGTGGAACTCCCTCAACACCTCCTCCTGTAATGCAACTAGTACCATGGTACGTCCCCTAAAAAGGATGACGTGCTCCCCTCCTTTAGAAAATCCATCAGGCGCCTGCCCTGTGGATATCCGATCACATTACGTCTCATAGTCAACATCCCCATGTTGTGCCTCTGTGGCTCGCTGATGAAGTGGAGGACTGACTATGAGAGACTAAAGAAAGGATGCTCTGTCACTATCCACAAAGGATATCTGCAACACGGCTAACTGCTATGTCACCTCTCCCAGCAGCTGAATGCCCATTCTACTGCTAAGAGAATCTGCTACAACATTCTCTTTCCCAGGAGTATAGAATATCTCAAAGTCATAGTCCTGGAGGAACTCAATCCATCTCCCCTGTATCAGGTTCAGGTCCTTCTGTGAGAAGATGTACCTGAGACTCTGGTGGTTAGAGTAGACTGTAAAATGCTCACCCATCAGATAGTGTCACCACATCTTCAAAGAGAAGACCAATGCAGCTAACTCCAGGTCATGGGTAGTGTAGTTCTGCTCATGTTATCTCAAATAATGTGAAACATATGCGATCACTGCTCACTCCTTCATTAGGACACACCTGACTCTGGTCCATGATGCGTCGTAGTAATCTATGTACCTTATGCCCTCCTCTGTTATCCTCAAGATGTGTGCACTGGTCAACCTCTACCTCAGCTCCTAAAAGCTCTACTGGCATATATCTGACCACACGAAGGATTTCTCCTTCTTCATCAAAGTAGAAAGTGGTGCTGCAACTCTGGAGAAGTCTGGCACAAATCTCTGATAGTACCCAGCCAGTCCCAAAAACTCTGCACCTAAGTCACACTCCTGGGTGGCTCCCAAATATAACGGGATGATAAACATGTGAGTATCATCTCAAAATCCCCATGAAATAGATATAAGATAATATACTATTGAAAAGGTATACAAGTACATCATAATCTATATAATATTAGTGAAAGTAGGTCATTTAAATTTTTTTACCTCATAGAGTAATAAAAATATACTCATTATTGAAACAAAAAATAATATTTATTTCCATATCAAAATATACATGAAAGGAATGGAACAAATATAAAAAATATGACATATAACATGATGAAAAAAATGTATATTTTTGTGGATCAAACTAATTATTATACCTTAAACAACCCTTTATGTGAATTACACTCTCCCCTATAAAGATATTAAATATCACCATAAAAATATTCAAGATATGGGTAGGGAAGGGTTTTAGCTATGGGATCATCATAAAAAGGATTATTTATGGACTAGAAGGGATAAATATTGGAGAAAATTCAAGGGTTTCTTAGAGGTTCAAAGGGGATAAATAAAACAAATAAATTCCACATCCATTTTGGTACAACTTTCAAAATTCTTATTAGTGTGATGGGTAAACATTGAATGTTCATAAAGATATAACATGTTCAATATTCCATCAAGAAAAAAAATAAAATATTAAGTAGTGTAAAAAGGTCCCAAATTCCTCTCAAGTATAGAAATATAATGTTGGTATTATAGATGATCATGAGTGAAAATAAGTGTCTCAAAAATAAACAAGTTTCAAAGAAAAAAATAAAATCATGGAATAATATCAGAAATCATGGTTTCAAAAATTAAATTATTCAACAAGGATTCCTATGATCAAACTAAAAAAAAGATATATATGGTATGTCCCCAACTGTGTTACTATTAAAATACCTCAAATTTCATGTGGGAGAAACAATGGAAGAGATGTTATTTTTTATATTATTTTTTTTAATATTTTCTAGTTATCTATTTCTCGGGTATCTTTGGAAGTGTAAATAAAATATAAAAAAATGCAACAACTCCCTGAGTAATTTGGTATCGATACAGAGAGACTACCTATATCTAATGATGCTCAAGAGATGGTGTACCTGTAAAGATCTAATAGAGATAACACATACCCACATCCTATCCCAAAGATAACACCAAAATAAATACTTCGCATGAATGAAAAGAAAATATGAATTATAATAAAAACCATTAATATATTAGGAGAAAGTAAATAATTTTTACACATAGTAGTTTTATTTCTGAAAACAAACTAAATGAAATCAATTTCCTCCAATAAAGTACAAATTTTAACATCCTCAAAAAGAAAAATGGGCATAGATAAGTCAATATGAACCATTAGATGATAATTTATAATATTGTTTTCCAAGGTTAAGGTGGTGTACTCCAACTCCATATATCATTTTTTGTGGTTTAGTCACTTTAACTTTTCTATAAAGAACCACTCATGGGGAAGTTTGAACTTATTCCTATCATGACCTTGACACATATCCTGAGGAATTATGATCATAATATTAAGATGATAATTGACCATTATCTCTAATTTATCTATACAAGACATACAAGTAAACTTCACTACAAGGTGATATTTAGTAAACAAAGATCATGGAATTTAAAAGTAATTGGGTTCCCTCCTAATCAGTGCTATGTTCTGTTGGAGTTGGTGCCATAGAACCAATTTTTTTGTACATTATGATAAATTGTATTCATTATTTTTAATATTAATAAACTTATTATCGCATGATTATTACTCTTTTGTGGAACACATTATGTGATAATTTTCTAAGAGTAATAGTTCCACTAAAAGGATGTAGGACTTCCCTGCTATGATGAGAACCCAGAAGTTCCATGAAATTATTCTTAAATATATGTTCTATAGTTGGATGAAATCATATGAGGGACAAAAATAATATGAGATATCAAGGGTGGAGACTGATAGGACTTTGAGGAACCTTCTCATAGTGTATAACCTTGGTAATATCTAGTGTATGTTATTATGTGAACAAGATCCACCAGTAAGAAATCCAAATAAATATGTGTCATTGGATGTTCCTATTTGTGGATATGTATATTGATCCTTATAAATTAATATCAGTATTAATGAGTGTTAGAATTTGTGTGCTTTTATGTATTTATAAAAACTCTGATGACATATGTTTGCAATGAGGTAGGATAGGTTGGGTACGTCACGAGTAATATTTCATTAATGAATAATGATATAAAGGATTTGTCCCTTCTGATATTTAATGAAATTTTATATCTTAGGTGTAGAATCCCTTTTTTTTAACCAGATGGATATCTAAGGTAATTTGAACATTTGTGATTACTTGAAGGGGAATTTTACAAAGAGATATATGGAACATTATTCAAAGAGTTGTAACACTTCAATGTATTGTTTTTTGGAATTGGGTGAAGACCTGAGAAGTTCCTTGGGATTCCTGAGGAGCATTGGGAGCACCAGATCGAGAAAATAAAGTTTTAAAGGATCTTCATATGGATCACATTTTTTTTGATACCATGTGTCCCTGAGTAAGAAACCATACAGAATTATAAAAGTGTAAAGAGGTTGTGTGCATGAGCTGCACATGGTTTACCAAAATTTGTGCATAGCCCACATGGTTAGTGGTTTTGGAGAAGTACGTAATCAATATTCACCGCATGGTTGGATTATATTTTCCAAACCATGTGGCCATCCCATGCAGGGTGCCTCAGGTGCCCAGTAAAGGGACCACAGTTGGCACATGGTTAGATAAACCATGTGTCCCAAACCGTGTTCTATGTCCCTATTTTATAAATGAATTTAATTAATTAAAATTAAAAAATAACCTAAATCTCATCCTACCCCATACAGTATAACACAATGCCACTCATAGGGTTCCTCCATCATGTGACACACCCCCTCCCTTATGTCCACCCTGGTTGGTCAATTTTCTGCTAGATTTTTTGTACTTTCTCTCTAAATCATCAAGGTAAATCCTTCCACTCCTCCTCTATATCTTGGTTTGTGTATTTGCTTATTTTTTCACCCTATTTATGTGCGGTTGAAACCTTGGTATGGGTTAACCTAGATTTTAGTGTTTTCTTCCATTTTTAGGGTATACGAATGTTCTCTCGAGAACCCCTTATGTGTGTTTTAGCATCTTCCATCGAAGGCGAGGCAGATTGGTTTGATTTTGTTCACTTCCAATGGTTTGGGGTAAGGTTTTCCTTTTTTCTTTGTTATTGCAAAATTTATAATTTGGGTTTTCATAATTTTTAAGGTGATGATAATTTTCCTTGGGTGATTTGGTTCTTTCCATAGTGTTTTTAAGTTCCTGGTATTGTTTGTATAGCATTTGATGACTTTGGGATGGATTTTACTCAAATACATAGGTATGAATATATATATATATATATATATATATATATTTCTTGTACATATTCCCTAATGGATAGGGTAATATGTAAATTGTATTAAGAGGTATATATATAGGATTGTATTTGTGTGCAGGTGTGGATTGTTCATTTCCGTCGTCAAAGTTTTCAAGTGTCGAAGTGTGGTCTTGGTCATCTTTTGAGGTAAGATCCCTATCCTTGAACCATTAAATTTTAAATGATTTAATTTATTCTTTAATTAATTTTAATTATGTTTTCCATTGATAAATATAATTACAAACCCTGAATTAAGTGCTTTGTTTTGAGAAATGTTTTTTTTAAATGTCATGTTTTTATAATAAAAACACCTCCAATAGTGGTGCATTATCTTCTATGAAAAAAAGAATTTATTAGATATTTAATTCATGCTTAGCTTGATTCTTTGTATTTTTACCTATGGTTTTATTACACTGTGCGATGTAAGGAATATTTAGGACTTGGTCGCTAATAGAGTTAAGAAATGGAGTTTTCCTTTATAAGCTTTTACAGAACCATTGCACCTTCAAAGTGTCATATTGTCCATTTAAATTTGAATTTCCCTTTATTGAACCACCCAATGGTTGTGTTCATATGGTTTCTAAGTTAGAGGATTATAATTTATAATTAATGGGAATTTGATTACTCTGTTAGGAGATGTAATTCCTCCCTTGGATGTTGATTCTCGAGGTTTAAATGGTTATATTTAACATTAATTGCCTAATGGTTTATTTATAAAGTATATAAACAATGAGTGGGTGTACTCATTAGATGTTTTCATATAAATTGGGTTACATGAGTGGTTATATTCACGAGAGTTAATTAGTTATGTATTAAGATTAATGAGTGGGTATACTCATTATATTAGTTAAATGTAATTGGTTATATATGAGTGGGTAGACTCATATGGTGTTGAAGATTAATTGATATGAAATAGGAGAATTATTGTATTAATTCCATGGGTGTCACTCTATAGATCTTGAATGTATTAGTGGATTCCTGGGGTTGAGTATGCCCCTTGGGTGTTGATTCCATGGGAACCATGAGATTCCATGGGCTTTGCTAATCCTTGGATCCGAATTTCTTGGAATCACGTAGGACATGTCCAACATGACATGCTCCTAAGACTCCAATTTGTGCCTAACTAAGTTTCCATCAAGATGTTCCTCAAACTTTACGAGGATTCCTTGGGTTTTGAAACCTTGGATCTATTGCTTTGTGGTCTGACTCTTTGACCTACGGAGTGACCATGAGATATATGATATATTTGGTTATACAGTTTGGTCATGGTAAATTTTGACATGTGTGATTATACAGCTCATCTTTGAATGTTTTAACTCTTCACATTATACAGTATGACCATGGTGGTATAGCATTTTTGGATGAACCACAAGGTCATGTTGTTTATTTGTGCATCACTTTTAGATGCCTTATTATATGATCTTAACCATCTTATGCAAGGATACTTGAGAGGATATTTAGTGTCACTGATTTAGGAATTTACTTTCCTTGGGAATCTTTACATTAAATGTCTACTAATTTATTTACCTATAAAATTCCTAAATTTATATTGTAGGAAATGGATTAGGCTAAACATCATGGGTGCAAGCCTACTGATATTTTATCTCACACCCTACTCGTGTACCATTATTACCCTAGTAGAACTTATTTTGTTTAGGTATATGGACCATTTCTTGATTTGTTTTTCTTATACCTAATCAGTTAGGAGCACAAGACTAAGATGGAGCTCAGGATGTTCGTGGAGATCACATATGGGATTGTGGTTATTTTCTTTACAGGAATCCTGTATTTACTAAATTGTAAATCATGTTGTATATTTACTATTTTAGCATAAGCATTATCATCATGTCATGAATGTTTTTTATAAACTGGAATTGGACAAATTCATTCAAATATTTTATTATTCTTCCACTATTCAGTATTTATTTTATTTACTACTTCTAATGTTAACTATTATTTATTCTTATTATACCTATGTGATACTCTAATAAGAGGGTATAGTATTCTTACTATCACCTCCCCATACCCTCACTGTTATTCTAGAGCCTCTAGCATATGGGGAGAAGAACTTGAGGCCATGTGGCAACCGATAAAACTACCAGATTAATGGTAAGTCAGGATGATACATTAAAAAGTTGTGTCCGAGGTGTTTTTCCTTCGTCTTTCTATTTGTGATGGTATCGAGGATACTAGGAATGTGTTCGAACATGGTGATTGTGAATGGGACTAATCACCCCACATATGGGAAATGAAAAAGTGTCGAGTGCTAGGAAATTTTTTCAAGCTGCTTGATATTATAGTTGGTTACTATTTCACCTTAGGTGACTAGTGTATTTTTTGTAGCTTATGATTTATGGAGTTATGGATATTTTTTCTTGGCCTCATATAGTAAGGATGAAGTATTGAATGAATCATTATAGGAACATAGAAAAATCACATTCCATGCATATATCACACCATGTAGTTGAATTAGTGGGATGCCTACTAATTTTGATTGAGGTCCTTGGGTGTGATGCCATGCTTTTGATTATATTTAGTATTCATGTTTATTTAACATGTTATTGTCTTCCATGTTTCGGAAGTTACATGCCATGATGTCTATTTATTTATCATTCCTATCATGTTGGTTTGCTAGGCCTATGTTTTTGTGACATGCTAGGGTGATGATATTCCATGATTTTATGCTCATCATCATTCTTTCTTTCTTTATTTCATTTGATCACATTCTTATTTTTGTTATAAATATGTGATTTATTATATGGGATAAATTTATTGGTTGTGATTAAGATGAGATAAGGTTTTCAATTATAAGGTGTATAGGTGCCTTATAACTAGGAAGAGGTAACCTGTTTAATCAAACCATTGATAAAGGGATGCTAACGTTTAAATTACAAAGTGAATTTGTTGTGATCAATGTGATCCAATTTTCAATTTTTGAAGTGTATGGGTGCTTTATGAATTGGGAAATGGAAACCCCTATTAAATGTAAAAGCATTATGTGTTTTTAAATGGTTTAATGTGAAAGCTATTTAATTTTCATATAAAATCAATTGGGTAAATAATAAATGCACAATGGGACCCAAGTAAGTCAGTTGGGGAATGTTTTTATGAGATTACCCTATGAGGGTGTTTTAATGCCTTAAGAGTTTAATAACTATTTTTGGATTGATTTTTGAATAACCATTGTTAGTTTAATGGGTCCCTCATAGGGTTCCTTATCTATTAAAATGAATTTATATGGTAAATTTCCTAATTATGATAGAATTTCAATGAATGTTAAAATTTGGAAAAGGAAGTTTGAAATGTCTTTATTTTTTTCCAAGATTTGATAGATAAATTGGATACCAAGTGCTTTGTGTTATAAAATGGTATTATAGGTTTTGATTAAAATTATTTCAAATGTTTAAATTTTGAAGTGAATTAATTTTTTGACATAAATGGAACCTGAAGTGGTGTCCTTTATTTAATCACCCATGTAAAGTTAGTGTAAATATATCATAGAGTACCCTTTGAATGGAAGTGTGAGAATTTTCCAAAGTACCTTCTTCTTTTATAAAGAGCTTGGATAATTGGATTTTTAGCCTAGTTTCTTTTAGTTGGCATGACCTACTGATTGGGTTGGTGATTATGATTTATAAGTGGATAACCCAGGGTAGGTATCACCCTTACATCTTGAAACTCATTTATAATGTTGTGATCCTTTTAACATTTAGTGTCTCTCAGGTGTCTTTATCCCAAGTATGACTTTTAGTTTCTAAAAGGAAAACCTTTTTCTAATGGGTGGTCATTGCATCTTGACCCTGGTTGTGGGAATGCGCATTGAGGAATGTTTTATTCATGAGAATAAACATGCCTCATGAATGGTCAACCACATAGTGTGTCATGAGTACCTCTCTCTTAAGTGATGGACAACTCGGTATGTCGTCATAAGAGATAATGTATGTTTGGGGAAATGACTTTCAGTTAAATATTTTGTACGATCCATATGATACTTGATTTCATAGGGAGGACACCCTATGGATAGTATTCAGGATTTATTGTTTGTTTTTCTGATATCAGGGTAGTTTGCGTTGAAATATTTTGTACCCATCAAGTTGTAAAATGTTGTAATGAATCAGTTGAATTTGGTGTGATTGTTGAGCCTTATGCTGTTGAGTATTTTTTTTAGTTCATCATCAGAGTAGAGTGACCAGGGCCTTAAGAAAATAAGTTCATCACACTACTCTAGAGGAATATATGGGATTATGGTGTTTTGAAATGCTGATTGGTTTTCTTTTTTACTTTCATGAAAAATTCTTTGACATGGTGATCGTGGTTTATGGAACATCACTCGTGTGTTTAAGTTGAATCTTATCTAGCATGCTTGTGAGAGACTAGTCTATTTATCCCTTCTTTCAACAACTAGGACTCTTCTAAGGTGGGGAGAATTGTGTGCGTTCTATTAAATGTATCCTTTTGGGTAGATGGAACATAGTTAAGGAATACCATTTAAATGGTTACTTTTGATTTGAAATTCTTTTAGGCATGAAATTTTTGAATCATGTTGATGCTTGGTCATATCATGATGTTGATCTCATTGGTTTTGTAGGTAATATTTGGAATCACTGTTTTCCTTGGAGTGACATCAGTGGTTAATCTTGAGTGATCATAATACGCATTGAGTGGTAAAGGTTTGTGATCTACTAATGGTGATACATCAGGAGGTTTAGTTGATCTTATTCTAAAATAACTCGACCAATGTTGGTTTTATGGGTCTTCGTGGTAACCTTTGGTTTCCTCTAGTGTAATCTTTGGAAAGTGATAAGCATGTTCCCTATCTAGACATCATCCTGGATGCACTAATAGAGCATCGGTCTTACACCGCACTAATGTTTTAAAATATATAGGGATATTTTAATATTTATATATATGTTGAATTTTGTATGTGTTATTCTTTTTATGATTGGTTAGTTTGGAGTGATACTTGGGTTTTCACATAGGAATACCTTGGACAAGCTCTTGGAAACTAGTCACTTCCTTTGATGTGATCTCCCAACATATGCTACTCTGGTCTCAATTTATGTTTTTCTGTGGATTTCTTGGATTTTTACCAATGTATCACTTGTAAATATGGATTATGTGATACCTTAGGTTAATTCCATGGACTCTAGTTCAATGAATCTAAGGTTAACCTAGACATCTATTTAGGCTCGAAGGTTTGTTTAAAAGGGTAATGAATTCTAGGGGTATGGATTTGGGTTATGCCTTTTTTCCATACTGAAGAACTAATGTTTTAAATGGAATAGTTAGGGATTTTTCATGGAATATCACTAGAATTTATGTAAGACTTTTGGTGTAAATTCTTGTGTTAACTACTATATTCCTTGGGGGAAGGCATTGTTATTCAATACAAAGTGTGCCAGCCATTTAAGATGGGAATCTATGAGATATGTCGATCGGGGTGGCTCAACATGTTATCCTTCTTGATCAATGTATATGGTTGGTTATGAAATTTTTTTAAAGAACATATCCTATTTAGGGTGATTATGGTTAATGGTCAGTTATGTCTTTTGAGGAAATCTTGCGTGGAAAGTTTTGTTGGTTGAACGAGATTCCACTATTCCCTTTCTATGAGGTCTATGATATCGCCTCAAACATAATCCGGTTCACCCGGTTAAATAAATCATGTGAGAAACGTCACTATAATTATTAGTAAATGACCGCTTAATAAATTCCAATGGGGAAGGATCCATGATTTGAAATTTTCTATAAAATTCTAAGACCCTTGGTGGAGAACACCAATGGGTTGTTGTTTAAAGAGATGAAAACATGATCATGTCTCTAATCTAGAAATATTTGTTAAGATCCTCTTTGATTTTTTTGTTTAAAATCGAGCTTTGGATTGTGTTTTATGGCTTAAATTCCTTAAGGTTTTGAAATTATTGAGTTGTGTTTGGCATTTGGAAATGAAACATGACCGTTTGAATGAGAATTCACAACCATTATTAATCAAGAGATGTTTTCATTGTTTCCCCAAGGATTTTTGGGGATGAAAAGTAATAAGGTGGGTAGATTATAGAATCATATGTTTTTGGACTAGATAGAAGTCTAAGGGGGTTTTAACTTTTTTTGTTTACTGGACATGATATTTTATAAAATGGGATTCAGAACATTTTCTAAGAGTTGGAACAATTCAATGTGTTGTTTTTGGACATGGGTAATGACCCAAGAAGTTTCCCAAGTTCCTTAATGATTTTTGGGAGCATCAGATCAGGAAAATCACATTTTAATGGATCTACAAAGGGTTAACAGTTTCTCTAAAACCATACGGCCCATAATAGGAAACCATGTGGCATTATGAAGGTGAATAGAGGTTGTGCACATGGGTTGTGTACAATTTACAAAACCATGAGCCTTTCCCATACAGTTCATGGTTTTGGGGTTATACCTAAACACTATTCACTGTACAAATGGTGCATGATTTCTAAACCATTCATACATCTCATGCGGGGTTACTCAGGTGCCCATTAAAGGGTTCATGATTGGAACATAGTTTGATAAACCATATGGCCCAAAACATGTGCCATGTCCCTATTTTAAAAATTAATTTAATTAATTAAAAATAAAAATAAAATAGTACTATATTAACTCTCCTCCCCCCTACAGTATCGTGCGATGCCCCTCCATGGGATCCTCCAGTATGCGACACACCCTTCCCTCAGCTCCACCTTAGTTGGTTGATTTTTTGCTTGATTTCTTTGTGATTCCTCTCCAAATATATAAGGTAAGGCCCTCCGCTCCTACCCCAACCCTTGGTTAGAATATTTTATTCTTTATATCACCCTATTTATGTGTGGTCTAACCCTAGGTATGGGTTAACCAAGATTTTGGTTTTTTCCATATTTAGGGTATGCGAAGGGTCCCTTGGGACCCCTTTATGTGTGTTCCAGCATCCACCACCAATGTTGAGGTAGATTGGTTCAATTTTTTTTTTCTGCCAATGGTTTGGGGTACGGTTTTCTTTTGTTATTTTTTTCCTTAATTTATAATTGTATTTTTCATTATTTTTGAGTTTTTGGTAATTTTACTTGGGTGTGTTAATCCTTTCCGCAGTGTTTTTGAGTTCCTAGAATTGTTTTTAGAGGTTTGGCGACTCTAGGAGGTCTTCCACTCATATAAATAGGTATGTGTGTGTATATATATATCTTAATTTTACATATTCTCTCAGGGATATAGGAATATGTACATTGGATTAAGAGGTATATATATATATTAATGTATGTGTGTATAAGTGTGGATCATTTATTGTTGTCATCAAATTCATCATGTTCTGAAGCATTTCCTTTGTCTTATTTTGAGGTAGGATCCCTATCCATGACCCTTTAAATTTTAGATTTATTTAAGTGCTTCTTTAATTAATTTTAATTGTGTTTTCCATTGATAAATATAATTGATTACCATGAATTAAGTTCTTAGTTAGGAAAAATTATTTTTTTGGGAAACAAGGTCATGTTTTTAGAATAAAACCCTTCCAATAGAGGTGCACTAACTTCAAAAAAGGATTGATTAGATGTTTAATTAATGTTGGTCTTAATGCTTTGTAGTTTTCCCTATGCTTTGATGACATAGTGTGATGTAAGGCATGTTTAAAATATGGATTCTAATGGAATTAGGAAATGAATTTTGTTTTATAAACGTTTATGAAACCATTTCACCTTCTAAGTTCCATCTTTTACCTTTAAATTTGAATTTCCCTAGCTTGAACCACCCTAGTGGTGTGTTCCTATTCTTTAATAATTTGAGGAAATTTATTTATAAAAAAATGGAATTGTTTTAATTTTTTCGGATATGTACTTATACCCTTTAATGTTGATGCTCTGGGGTTAAATAGATATATTGAACTTGAATTTCATAAAGGTTTATTTGAAAAATGTGTAAATAATGAGTGGGTAGATGTTTGAATATAAATTGGGTTTCACAAGTTTGTATATTCATGAAAGGTAATTGGTTATGTATTGAGATTAATGAGTGGGTATACTCATTGTGTTATTTTAATGTAATTAGTAATATATGAGGGTGTAGACTCATATGGTGTTTACTATTAAATAATATAAAATGGAAGAATGGTTGTATTGATGCCATGGATGTATCTCCATGGACATTAAACATATTAGTGGAATCCTTGGGTTGAGTATGCCGCTTGGGTCTTGATTCTACAGGATTTCATGGACTTTTCTAACCCTTGGATCTATCTTTCTTAGACTCATATAGGATATGTACAATATGAAATGATCCTAGGACTCCAACGAGTGAAAAACCAAGTTTTAATCAAGATTCTCCTGGGAATCAATGTGGATGCCTTTGTCTTATACATATTGGATTCAGACCTTCATAGTCTGACTCCTTGACGTATGGAACAACCATGAGGTATATGATACATTCAGTTATATGGCTTGGACATGGTAAATTTTGACATATTTCATTATATAGATCAACTGTGAATGTTATGAATCTTCTGGTTATACAGAATTGTCATTGTGGTATACAATGTTTAGATGAACATAAAGTCCATATTGTTTATTAGTACATCATTTGTAGCTACCTTGTTATAGGAGCTTGAAAATCTTGTTTAGGGTGCCTTGAGAGGCTATTTAGTGTAACTAGTTTAGAATTTTACTTTCCTGTGGAATCATTACTTCAAATTTTTGTTATCTATTTACATTCACATTGACTTAATTTATATTTCATGAAATATATTGCACTTAACACAATGGGTGTCATCCTACTAACATGTTATCACACACCTTTATCAGGTACCATTAGTACCCAAGTAGACCTTCTTTTCTACAGGGTTATAGACATTTTCTTGTTCTTTCTTTCTTGAAACTGGGGAGTTAAGAGCACAATAATGGGTTGGTTATCAAGATTATCATGGAGATCACCTATGGGATTTTAGTTCTTTTCTTTAGATTATTCCTCTATTGTACTAAATTGTAAATCATGTTGTGTATTCTATGTGTAGACTGGTGTCGACCACTTTTATTTAGACATTTTATTACTCTTACACTATTCAGTATTTCTTTCATTTAGTACATCCATTTTTAACTACTATTTTATTCTTATTGTTCAATTGTGCTACTCTTATAATAAGTTATAGTCTCCCTACTATCACCTTCTGAGACCCTTGTTGCAACTCAATAGCCTCTTGTGTATGGGTAGATGTGGTTGAGGCCATGTGGTTACTAGTCCGGCTAGCGGTTAATGGTAAGCTGGGTTGGGATGTTACATTAGTCCCTTTTATGGATATGATATAGCCTAAATAAATCCATTTCCACGGTGTTCTATAGGAAATTTTGAATTCTATAAAGTCATAGAAAGAGACATTGATCGCATAATTTGATATCACCATCATGCAACCTACTTGATTATAGCTATCATGATAAAGAGATTATATTACAAAATAAGAATCTATATGAGGTATTATGTCAGTATGGAATTAACTTCTTTCTCTATGGGTGTCTTGGCAAGTTGTTATATGATAACCTTGGACGTTCGGATGCTTCTCCTGATGCCATTGACAAAGATATACAAAGGGTTACACACTAAGTCTATCCAAAATATGAGTTAAATAATAAGTATTTTTTATCTAACAAGTTGAATGAATTTTATTCCTACATGTGGTTTAATAATTATTCTTGTTTTCTTGATCAGATATATTATGTCACCAGTTATTTCAGAGAATATATTGTGAGTAGAATATTTAATATATATTTATTTTATTTTTAGCACATATAATATTAATTTATTTATTGGTAAATAATGAAATAATATTTATTTATTAAATAAATAGTCCTTATTCAAGGCCAAATAAATATTTTGTAGGAAGGAAAGACAGAGTTTAATGGTCTGGTGATAAATAACATATATTGAATATTAATTGAATAAATAATATTTAATTTCAATTTTTGAGTTTAGTTCATGTCAAGAAATAATAATAATATTATTATTAGTATTATTATTATAGACATGGGATTTCACAGGGATTAAATAAATAATAAAAGTTCACTTGTGAAATTATTTATTCTAATGCTAATGGTATATAAATCCAATTATGTTATTTTATTAAGATAAAAAATTCTTTTTTTATTGTGCATAATGGTATCTAGAGGAAATCCTCTCAAGACCTCAAGACTCCCTCTCCCAAAATGCTCCAAAGAATAGAAATCAATATTCATCCACCTTCAACTCATGAATCTAGAGAGATCAAGGAGAATAATTTGGAAGTGATTCTCAGGGCGATCAATGTTAGACAATGAATGTGATATGATCTACCACAATATCACCTAGATATTCTTGCAATGAGATTCAGTGATTAATGGAACATGTTCGGATCACTGATGTAGGGAATATATTATTGATTCCAACAACATAGTGATGGTATGACATAGATATATTTCTAGATCCATCAATGAACAAATAATTTATCATAAGGCAATTCTTTGATTTCATAAATTAAATATAAATATTATGTGATAATCCTACACTTTTTCTATGTAATTGATCCATTTTCTATATTCATTTATTCAATATCATTTATCACAACATTTACGGTCTTGTAAATCTTGGATTAATCATTAATCATGAAAAATAAACGAAAAGTTGGGCACATCACATATAATTATTTCTCTATGCTTAGAACATTTAATTCATATTAGAGCAATCATATAAATATTTATAATTATTTAAATATTGTTTATTGATTTATGCATTTATTATTGGTTTTCAATTACAGCTAAATATTTATTTAATATGAATTGAGAGGTCTATTTTCTTATAATTGGTTTCTCATAAATATAATCAAATTGATTAATTTTATAAAGGAAATAAATCCAAATATCTCATCTAGAGGTTCCAAGGAGTCTGTCCAAATAACCTAAGAGTACATTCCATGTAACTCGAAGGTACATGTCATGTACTAGTTCTTAATGCGCCAATAATTATTTCAAAATTAATTTAATTCTTGTGTATTTATTACATGTGGTGAATTTAGTTGTACACCGTGTGTTGACTGGGACAACTTGGTGCATGGTCAGTTGGAGTACATGTCATGTAACTTCATTACACGATGTATAGATCCTTTGTCAATGATGGGTTGTGTATTCTCTTACATGGCCTGATTTTCTATTGGTCATGTAACTCAGATACCACACATCATGCATCCCATGTATATCCCATGTAATCCAATATTTTTTGTGGAAGAGTTATATACTATGTCCCTTGTCATGTTTCATATATAAATGGGGAGAAAAAAACACACCATGTAGCTCCAATGTATACACCGTGTACTTTTACCAAATTTGGAAGAAATGAAAATTAATCTAATATATTATGAAAACCTTATTATCATGTCTTTCATGTGGTCATTAATTTTATATTACAAACCATGTTATAGGTTATATATATAAATGTCTAATTAGTTTTGGATTAATGTTTAGATCTATATATCATGTATAAGTCATATTACAATTATTAATATATATTCATTTATTCATTACATGCTACATAAATACCATATGTTTCATGTGGTCATTATGTTGATAGCACAATCCATCAAATTAATTGATAAGTTTTGTATGAAATATGTCATAAGAGTAAATAGTATATGAGTATAATACGTGTTCGGTAGTTTAGATAGGTACTCACTATGTTGCCTCCAAGGTAAATTTTGTACAAAATTAATTTTAAATAAATTTATTTAATTTTTTTAACATTATAATAGATGAAAATTTCAGGAAAATTTAGAATTTAATTGAGATAAACGAATTGATTAATTAAATTATATAATTAATTATATCCAGCATAATTTATCATATATAAGAATGATTAGAATTGAATGCTAATTTTAATAAATTCGTAATTTTTTGAAAGCATGTGGATGATCATGAGATTATACCAAAACTTTATGTTACTGGTTTCTTTTAAGTTATTACTAAAATAAATTTTTGGCTCATGTGTCATCTCTCATATCATTATTTAAGGGAATGTGTGCCCATAGATTCTTTTATGTAAACCCCATAATTGATCCTTTGGTTTCCTTCACCTACGTGTGAGTAAAAGCATATGTAATGGATAAATCTCCCAATATAGTGAAGGTGGTTTAAGTTTGGAGCTGAGGGGAAACCAATCCAAGAGAGATACATAGGTGGACAGGTGGAAAGCTGCAACATGAACCATAAATGGTTCATGGTGTTTTTTCCCAAGGTCGATGGTTAGTTTATCATCCTCTAAATAAACTAACAATTAGTGAAATCTCATGATCATTACCACTTTATTATTATATTTTTGTTAAGATTCATGGTTATTTCATTATGTATTTTTTCATGATCATATGAATTAATGGATTAACAAGTATGAAAGATATAACTAAAAGAAATTAAATTATGTGTAAACATTATTTAATAATACATAATCACTTAATTAAACCCAATTAATATTAAAAATCATGTAATTAATATAATAATTATCAATTTGTATATAAAAGAAAAAATACCTCAATTATATATATTATGTCAGGATAGCCTTACACTACTTCAGTTAAAATCGAACCATAGTTCAAAGTGCTTGACCAACCAAAGTTGTGGTGATTTTAATTATCAGGGAATTCTATCTTGGTGTTTTAGGATGAATTAAATCATTTAACATCAAGGTTTTTCTTCCAAAGAAGGACATGATGTAACTAAGATGAAAAGGTTGAGAAAATACAATTTAATGATTTTAGGATTGACGAGTCCACTCTACAGATCAAGGAAATATGATTTAATGAAGTTGGAATTTGGAATACCATACATGACCGGACAAAGTATGGGTCATGAGATGGGAAATATGTATCATTTCCATGAGATTGTCTAAGAAATAAGATATTCCAAATCCAATGGTGAGGTATATTAGGTTTTGATAAAATAGTGGGAGTTTAATTAATATAATATTTATTTAATTATATATATTTTATCAAATAAAGTACCAAACTATGCTAATATTATTTGTAGAGCCATCAATAAAAAATTAATTCAAACATATCACTATGATCCATACTTAATAAAGATAAACTTCTCACTAGAAAAAATCTCCATGAGTGGAAAAGGTATTTACATGTTATCCAATGCCTTGAATGGAAATTTTATTTGTTGAAAGAACCTATTCCTAATGTACTTGGTAACATGGATAGTGAGGAAGAGTTAACTCTCTATGAGAAACATTTAAATGATTCTACATATGTTCATTGTTTCATGCTATCATCCATGACCAATGTTATTTTGAAGCAACATTAGGACATGGATGCGTATAGAATGATTTACCGACTTCAAGAACTATATCAATAGATGGAAATATAAGAGAGATATGAGATATGAAATGCTCAATTTATGACTAATATTGGAGAGTCTACACCATACGGGCCTCATGTAGTCATGATTATTTGATGAATTGAATTATTTTTCATCTTCGGGAATAAATTCCTTGATTAGTTGGGAATAGATATCATACTTTTTTCTCTACACAATACCTTATCAAGTTTTATTATTAATTACAATATGAGAAAAAATGAGTATAGTATTTTAGAACATCTTACTCTAATTCACAAAGTGGATAAGACATGGGGCATGACAAAACCACAGTCCATATGGTTAATAAAAAAAGTAATAACAGAGAAAAGGGTCCCAAGAATCATAATAATCCTAAATCTTTCCATCATTTCCTTTTAAATAAGAGGAAGATCTATAGTTAAGGAATGGAAAAGAAGGTATTATGTTTTTCATGTGGCGAGAAAGTCCAATGGGAGAAAAACTATACCCAGAAGAAAGGTAGAGATAAATGTGCATTCACTATTGAGTGTAATCTTTCAATATATACACATTGGGTATTAGATACATCTTTTAGTGCTCAAATTTGTATCTAAAAGCCGAAACCATGTAGATTATAAAATATTGTTAGAGGATAGGTGGATTTTAAATCTTCTAATGGTGTGAAGATGGATGATTTATCCAATGAAGTCTACCACATTCCATTTACAATAAGAATTATGTTGGTTTTAAGAGATTTTTATTACGTTCCAACTATTACAAAGAACATAATTTCTATATCATGACGATATACATATGGTTTTATCTTAAAATTTGGGAATACAATATGTTCCCTTTATAATGACAATATATTTTATGGTATATAAAATTTAAATAATCATCTTTATGTATTAAATTATGAAAACCAAGTATTATAAAAAGATAATGAATCATGTTTACATGAATCATATAAAATCCACTTGTGGAATCACCATATTGGTCATGTAAATGACAAGAAATTGAAAAATATCTGTTAAGATAGTAATTTATACACTTTTGAGCTAAAACTGCTTGAAAGATGTTATGCTTGTTTATAAGTCAAAATAACCAAACTACCATTTAATGGATATGCTGGAAGGGAACCAGAGATTTTAGAAATGGTATACACAGATGTGTGTGGATCATTTCTAGTAGAATATGGAGGTGGGTATTCTTAATTCATAAATTTTTCTGATGACTTGGGTAGATATAGTTATGTCTACTTGATGACATATAAGTCTGAGTCCTTTGAGAAATTAAAAGACTTTTTGAATAAATTATAGAATCAACTTGGAATGCAGATAAATAATCTTTTATCGATTGAGTTGGTGAATTTATTAACTAAGAGTTTATCAACATTGTATGTGAGTTTGTGATTCTATCTCAATTCACTCTACCTTAGACAACACATTGGAATTGTGTTAGTGATTGGAGGAAACTTTCCTTTTTAGAAATGATAAGATTGATGTTGAGTCATGAAAATACTTTATTATCCTTTATGGGATATACATTACAAACCACGTCATATGCACTAAAACTAGTAACAACTAAAGCAGAAAATAAAATTCCCTTCGAGTTATGGAGTGGAAAGAAACTTGTTTTGTCTCATAAATTTTTATGGTGTTGCGAGGCATTTTTAGTTTCTTATAAGGCAACAAGATAGAACCTTAGGAAACAAAGTGTATCATTATAGGCTATCCTAAGGAAACAAAGGTATGATACCTGTACAATCCCTCAAATGAAAAGGTTAATGTTGCTAAACAATCTATCTTTCTTGAGAGGGAGAACACCCACAAAAAGTTCCATTGGAGAAAAATTGCATTTGATTAATTTGATGCTCAAGATACACAAAAGTTATTACAAGAACATATTCCATAGGTCCCCATGGAATATGTATCTCCTAAAACACAATTACTACATAGGATAACTAGTGATGTAATAAAATTAGAGAGAGATAGTTTTCTAGTCATCTAACATGGTAACTCATTATTGGTTTACAATGATGAAATATATCCTAAATAGAGGTAGTAGAGATCTTAGAAGCTACAAGATAGAAAGAATCCATGAATTATAAAGTGGATTCCATGTATTAGAACCAAGTTTGGGTTTTAGTCAATGTTCCATTTGATGTAAAACCCATAGGATGAAAATGTGTATTCAAGATAAACCATAAATGGAAGGAAAATTAAATACCTATAAAGAAATTATAGTGGATATATGGTTTAAAAACATATGGTAACTGACTATGATGAAAAATTTTCACTAGTTTATATGTTTTAATCCATCATAATTCTACTTGATATAGAAGCATACCATGACTATGAAATTTGGAAGATGGATGTTAAAATAGATTTCCTTAATGGGAACCTTCAGGAAGATATCTATATAAAAACACCAAAAGGTTTTGTGACTCATGGTGATGAAAATAATATTTTAAAGTTGTATAGATCCATTTATTGGTTGAAGCAGGCATCCGAGTCTTGGAACATTCCATGCGATGAAGATAGAAAATAATTTAGATTCATTAAGAATGAAAGTGAGACATGTGTTTATAAAAGTTTTTGTGGGAATGTGGTCGTGATTAAAGCTATATAGGTTAACGGAATATTACTTATTAGAGATGACATACCAGTCTTATAGTCAGTTAAGGACTTGATAAATAAGGGTTTTTCTAATAAGGACTTAGGTGAAGTAGCCAATATTCTAGCGATCAAGATCATTCATAATAGATCCAAGAGGATTCGTGTAAAAATTCAAAGTAAATACATTCACTAAAAACAAAACATAATTATTATGGAACAATCTAAGAGGGGTTTGGTTTTATTTTCACGTGATATACATATTTCTAAGAAAATTTTTCCTTATACATAACAATATAAATAAAGAATGAGTAGGATACCATATGATTCTGTGATTTTATAAATCCTAAATTCCATATCATGTGCTCGAATTGATTTTTTCTAGGCATTGAGCATGTTAGAAAGATATCAAGATGATCTATGAGAACATCATTGGTCTGTTGTTAAGGTTATCCTAAAGTATCATAGAAGAACTAAGGATATTTTCCTGGTATATGGAGGAGACAATGAGCGATTCATTAGGGTTTATACTGATGATATTTTTAAAATAGATCAAAATGGTCTAAAGTTGAAATCAGGAAATGTTTTTAGTCTCAACAGATGAGCTATGATCTAGAAGAGTTCGAAGATGTTAGTTTTCACTGATTCTACTACAGGTTCCAAGTATATAGAATCTTTTTATGCATCAAAGGAATCCATTTGGATATGAAACATTGTCTAGGATCTGGATTTGGTACCTAGTAGTAAAGTCTCTATCACATAGTATTGTGATAATACTACAGTGGTGGATCCTTTAAAAATCATAGGTCACACCAACAGACAAAGAACATACTCTGGAACTATCATCTCTTGAAGATTTTTTCTCAAAGGGATGATGTTGAAGAAAGAAGAGTTTCCATATAATAAATCATTGTGGGACCCTTTACTAAAGGCCCATCTCATTAGAAGAATGATCATTATGTGAGTGCTAACGGACTAAAGGTTGTCAGCAGGTGGCTCTAGTACAAGTGAGAGTCTTGTAGAGTTGGTGACCAAGAACCAACTTCTTTTTTACTTTATAATAAACTATATTCATTGTTTTTAATATTAATAAACTCTTTATCAAATTTCGATTGTTATTATTTATAACATAGTATGTGATATTTTCCTAAGGTTATTTGTCGTACTAAAAGGTTATAGTAGTTCCCCGCTATGATGAGGTCCCAGAAGTGAAATGATAGTATTCTTAAATATATTTTATATATCCATATAGAATCATTTGATTGAGAAAAATGATACAATCTATCAGGGGTGGAGACTTATAAAATATTGATACACCTTCTCGTGGTGCACTCCATTGGTAAAATTCGGTGTAGGATATAATGAGAATGAGACCCACCCATAGAAAATCCACATTTATATGTGTCATTGGATGTTCCTCTCTCTGAACATGTGTACTGATCCTTGTACTTTAAGATTATTATTAGTGAGTATTATAAGTCATGTAATTTTATTTATTAATGAAAGACTAGATTATATATGTTGATGATGAGGTTGGATACATTGGGTGCATCATGAGTAATATTTCATTAATGAATAATGTGAGAAATTATTTTTCCCTTCTTTTATTTAATGAAAGTTGATGTATGGGAACCTTTTTGGAAATGATATAGCCTCAATAAATCTATGTTCAGGGTGTTCTATAGGAAATTTATATTTTGGAAAAGTCAAATAAAGATACATTAAGCACATAGGTTGATTATTCTAGCATACAACCTTTTGGATTAGAGATTTTTCTATAATGTGAATATATTACACAGTAAGCATATGTATAAGGTATTATTTCCTTGTGAAATTAACTTATTTATATATGGGTACTTTGTCATGATTCTAGACACTAACCTTGTGCATTTAGCTTCTTCAACTAAAACCACTGAGAAATAGGCCTAGCGGGTCACACAATAAGTGTATCCAAAATATTATTTAAATAATATATTATTATTTATTATTTAAAATTTGAATAAATATTATACACTTATATGGTTTAATAATTATTCATTTTTTCTTGATCACATATATTCTATCACCAGTTATTCGAGAGAATATTATGTGACTGGAATATTTAATAAATGTATATTTTTTATTTAGTGGATATAAAATTTATTTATTTATCTAAGAATAATGTAGTGATATTTATTTATTAAATAGATATTCATTATTCAATGCCTGATAAATATTGTGGAGTAATGGAAGATGAAGTTTAATGGTCCGTGAGAAATAATATATGTTCAATATTATTTTAATAAATAATATTTAATTTTAATTCACAAGTTTAGAGTTTTTCAAGAAATAATAATAATATTATTATTATTATAGAAAAGACATTCAATGTGGGTTAAATAAGTACGAAAGGGAACTTATAAAATTATTTATTATAACTCTATAGATATATAAACAAAATTATAATATTTTGTTAATAGAGAGAATTCTTTTTTTCTGTGTTTTTCATAATGAAATCTAGATAGAATCCTTTTAAGCCCTAGATAACCCCCTATCCCATAATTCTACCCACAATGGAGAGTGGTCTTTTCCCACCTTCCACTCTTGAGTTTAGGGAGTTTAAGGAGAATCCATTTGAAGTGATTCTCTAGGCGGTCAAAAGCAGATAACATAAGAAATGAGATTTACCATTCTTGAACTTGGATATTTCTATAGTGATGTTTATAGATTCTTGGAATATTCTTGTATCACCATAAGAGGGAATATATTATTGATTCTGTTAGGTCCACAAGGCTGAATACCCTGAGAGGGGGGGTGAATCAGGTTATGACTAATTTAAAATTAAATCTCGTTCTGATCTTGTTTCGCTGTTAAGAAAAACACACTTCTCTCTTTTCCTGTTGCACAATATAAACAGAAGGTAAAGAAAGCACAGGACACAACAATTTTACTTGGTTCACCTCTAAGGGCTACGTACAATGAGCATACACCGACAGGTTGCTGGTCGTACCAAATTCCACTATACTTCACTAGCTGTGGATACAATGGTTCGGGCTAGATCACTTCTATGCCCAGGCTCACTGCCCTTATAGGGTTTAGGATTAGCTCACTGCTTTCCCAAGGGTCACTCCATGTTTCTCTCTCTCTGGCTCACTACCGGTGGAGAGGATCACCTTCTTCCTCTTCCTAAGCTCACTACTCTAGAAGGGAATCCAATCACAGATTATAGGCCTGTAGGTCTCTTCATTTCCATTAAGTAATGAATCTTTATCTGTATGTAGATGCTCTGTTGAAGTTCAACTTTCACCCGTAGATGAATAGAACTTTTCCTCTGACCACTGGGCAACTGCCTTTGGAAAGTACCTTCGCAAAGCACCCTACTTCGCGAAGCTCCCAATTTCATGAAGCTCAAACAAGCCTTCGCGAAGCTCCTGTCTTTTTTGGGAACCTCTCTCGCGAAGCACTCTCACGAAGCACTCTCGTGATGCTCAAGCCGTCTCAAAGCAACGGCCCTCGCGAAGCTTAGTAAGCCAACGTGGAGCTCGCAGGTTTCGCGGAGCTACAATAGCCACCACGAAGCACCTCTTTCACGAAGCACACTGGCTCCGCGAACCACCTTCGCAAATCGAGAGTGAATGATCTTCTCTGAAAATTCTCTCTGCTTCTCTCGAGGGGTCGGCCTCTATTTATAGGCGATTCCACCGACCCTCGTCCCTTCAGTGCGAATTCAACGCCACGTCATCTCAAATCGTGAAGCTCCAAAGATTCCGCCGGAATTCTGTCCAAATCGCGAAGCACCACGGAAATTTTCCGTTCACGGAGCTTGAAATAGTCGCAAAGCATCACTGTCAACATACCTTTGCACCATCGCCGTGAATCTCCCTTTCAAATCCCTTCACCGCCAAGATGCACTTCATCCTCTGTCGTTCGCGAAGCATGACGTAATCGCGAAAACTCACCGCCTCCATTTTTCTGGTCTTCGTGATTTCCAAACCATGAATCCTATCTTCGCGAAATTCATGCCTTAGCCATATTAAATTATGCTCTTCTTGGAAATCCGATTTTCGCGATGCTCACCAAATTCCAAATTTTGGACCCCAAAAATTTGGCAAACACTGGGAAATGGCGCCACCTTGTACTGCTCTTTTGTACCGCCTCCAGATCGTCCTTTCCTTTGTCATCATTCTTTGTCAACAAGGATTGTCAACCACTTCTTGGGAACTCGACAAATATCCATGAAAACCTGCTTTGTCAACAAACACAATCAACCAAAAAATACTGCAAAGTTACCTTGAGGGATTTTTCCCAACAATCTCCCCCTTTGTGTTTGTTTACAATTCTTCATAACTCTTCTCAAAATGATTTTCTGCACGTTGATACCTCACTGAGTCTTCTTCTAGCCACTACCACCATTCGCCTCTTGCGATTATGATAGCGTTCAAGGAATCACTTAACACGTACTCTAATCCCACATGAGGAATGATCGGCGTGAGAAACAAGAGTAGTATGAAAAGTTCATCAATGAATCACTTCGTGTCAGACCCCAATTGTCGATTCCACCCTGATACCAATTATTAAATTGATACCAATTGTTGAACCCCACTGATACCAATTGGTGAATTCTTAAGTTGATACCAGTTTTTGAACCACACCGATACCAATTGGTGATAGCTGGACACCGTCTCACACCATTCCAACACCACTGTTCTGCTTTTATCACGATCCTCAACTGTCGTGATTTCTATGCTTTGATTAATCACTTCTAGCATCGTCAGATTTAAAACTCTCCCCCTATCTCATTGCACTCCCCCTATCTAGATGCTCCACCTGTCAGCTTCTCCCCGTATATGTCATAACTTCTCAAATAGCCACACTGTCTCCCAATCACTATTTTCTCCCCCTTTAACAAACACTATTTTCTCCCCCTTTGTCAACGAACCCAAAGGTCACTCCTTTGTAGTCTGTAACAGAGTAGAGAACACAAATCAGCTCATTAGGAAAAAACACATCATACCTCGGGGAGAGGGGGGGTCCCACATCCACACTATTTCAAGTGCGGGAAATCGACTGAACTCCCAGAGCCAGTTGATGCCTCTCAAAAGCTTCCTTGGGTAAGGCCTTTGTCAGAATGTCTACAACCTGTATCTCTGTAGGAACGTACTCCAACTTCACGATTCCCTGCTCAACCTTCTCCTTGATAAAATGATACTTAATCTCAATGTGATTTTTCCTTGAATGATGGATGGGATTTTTTCTAATATTTATAGCACTTGAGTTGTCGCACTGGATTCCGATCGGAGACTTCACTTCAACTCCCATATCTTCAAGCTTTTGTTTCATCCATAATAATTCTGTGCATGCTTGAGTGGCCGCAATATACTCAGCTTCCGCGGTGCTCAGGGAAATGCAATCTTTCTTCTTTCTTAGCCATGAAATACAAAATCCACCAAGATAGAAAGCACCATCTGACGTTGATTTCCTATCATCCGCTGAACCGGCCCAGTCTGCATCAGTATATCCCAATAACTCTGTCTAAGATTTTTCATTGTATATCAAGCTGAAGTCCACCGTGCCCTTGATATACCAAAGTATTCTTTTCACTGCGAGCATGTGACTTTCCTTGGGATTACTCTGATATCTCGCTGCTTGGCATGTGGCGAAAACAATATCAGGCCTTGTTGCGGTTTAGTACAACAAACTTCCAATGATTTGCCTTTATTCTGTGATATTAACTGCCTTGCCATCTTCATCTTTCGATAATTTCATCCGGGTGGCAACCGAAGTCTTCATCTCCTTGGAATTTTCCATTCCAAACCTTCTCAGGACCTCCTTGGCATATTTAGATTGAGAGATGAATGTTCCATTACTTCCTTGTGTCACCTGTAGACCAAGGAAAAATGTTAGCCCTCCAATCATTGACATTTCAAACTCATTTTTCATGAATTCGGAAAACTATCTGCACTGAGCTTCATCTGATCCGCCAAATATTATGTCATCGACATAAACCAACACCATCATCCTTTGATTACTGTCATTACTGAAATAGAGATTGTTATCAACTCCTTCACGCTAAAAACCAAGCTTCTTCAAGTACTGATCAAGCCTTGAGTACCATGCTCTTGGTGATTGTTTCAGCCCATACAAAGCCTTCTTCAGCCTGCCAACTTTGTTCTCATCCTCATGAATGAGAAAACCATCTGGCTGCTCAGTGTACACCTCTTCTTCCAGAACCCCATACAAGAATGCGGATTTGACATCCATCTGGAACACTTTTAACTTTCTTTGCACTCCTATGGTAAAAAATAATCTGATTGTCTCCAGCCTTGCAACTGGTGAAAATGTCTCATCAACATCTATTCCCTCTATCTGGGAGTATCCCTTACACACTAGTCGTGCTTTGTTCCGAATCACTGTGCCATCTTCATTCATCTTGTTGCGATAGACCCATTTAGTCCCGATGACATTCTTGTCTGCTGGCCTCGAAACAATCTCCCATGTCTGGTTCTTCTCAATTTGATCAATCTCTTCATTCATAGCCTGAACCCAGTTTTCATCTTCAGCTGCATCGGAAAAACATTTCGACTCCACCTGAGATAAAAACGATGTTTTCTGTAATGATTTGATTCTTTGAGTCTGAACTGGAGCTATCTGATCACTAATGATATTTTTCCTATCAATTTCAGCTCGACTCTTTGGCTTCCTTGCAGATACAGACTTGACACTTTCTTGTTCATCATTTGTATCTTCTTCTGAGTCAGCCTTTGCCACTTCTACTCCCCATGTGTTGCTTACCTCATCATCACTTTCATCCAGAAACTGTTCACTGGGTCGTTGAGTAGTCTGTTCATTTTTTACTATAGTGACATCATTGCTCTCAACAATTTTTCCCAGCCTCTTGTTGAAGCATTTATATTCTTTGCTTTTCCCTGAATAGCCAAGGAATATCCCTTTATCTCCTCATGCCTCAAACTTCCTATGATGTTCTTTTTTTAGAATGAAACACTTACTTCCAAAGATTCGAAAGTATTTCAACGTTGGATTCTTTCTGTACCACAGTTCATACGGAGTCTTCCCTTGCTTCAGACATAACAGGGACCTTTTTGAAACATAGACCGATGTCAAAACTGCTTCCTTCCAAAATTTCTCTGGTAGGTCCTTATCAATAAGCATTTTTCTGGCCATGTTGTTGATGATCCTATATCTCCTTTCAACCACTCCATTCTATTGGGGAGTTCTTACTGATGAAACTTGATGTCTTATCCCATGTTTCTCGAGATAGTTTTCAACCTGACTGTTTGTAAATTCCGTACTGTTATCAGTACGAAACTTCAGAATTTTCTGCCCAAGCATCTTTTCTGATTCTCTCCTGTACTGCTTTATGCAACTGAACACCTCTGTCTTATGGGTAATGATGAATACCCAGGCCATTCTGCTATAGTCATCAATGAAAAGAACATAGTACCTTTTCCCATTTATAGCTCGTGGTGAGATAGGTCCACATACATCAGTATGCCCCAATTCGAGCACTTCAGTTTCTTTTTGTTCCTTTGGCCTGTATGTCTTCCTGATGATCTTCCCTTATTGACAAGCATCACACGTATGAGTTCGATCACGTGATAGTTTGGGAAGGTATCAAGAAGCATCACACTTTACCAGATCTTCCATAGATGGTTGACATAGATGACCAAGTCGCTTATGCCACAGCTGATTTTCTTCTTCTCTGGATAAAAGACATAAATCTTCTTCCCCAAATACCAGGTAAGGATTCCCCCTTTGTTCGTTTTCCCTGTAGAATGACTATTCCATCATTTCTTTTAACAATACTCATCTTCTTGGTAAATAGGATAGAGTGCCCAGAGTCTCATAGTTGACTGACGCTAAGCAAGTTATGACTAAGACCCTCTACCACCAAGACATCAGCATGTCTCATTTCTTTTCCCCCAAACTTGGCTTTTCTTGAGCCAACAATCTTCATGCCTTCATCCTTTCCAAATTTGACAACACCTTCTTTGTCATATTTTATTCCTGTAACCAGATCCTTGTTGCCTATCATGTGGGATGTGCAACCACTATCAAGGATCCACAAACAAGAATGCTCTGATTCTTTAAGGGAAATTTCAGCAACTACGACCTTCCAAATTTTCTTCTTCCTGGTCCATACTTTTTCTTTCATACTCGGCATGGATTGAGGATTCTGTTCTTTCTCAGAGTGTGATGGACCAGCCTCATCTTGCAAAGCCGCAAATCTATTCTGCGTTTTTAACTCACCTGTCTGTTTATTGACCTGCTGCTTGCGAATTTTTTGATTCTGCTTTGGCACATTTCTCTGAATGGTCAAAGTACAGTACCTAGCCATGTTCCCAAATCCTCCGCACCAAAAACAGTGTCCTTCAAAATATGTTGTGGGAAACCATTCTCTGTTTGGCTGCCATCTTTGTTTTTGTTCCCTTCTATATCTCTTGGCTATGGAACACACATACTGTGAATGTCCCATTTTCCCACAGCAATAACACCTGATATAAGGTGAATTCCATCGTGTTACATTAGCACTAAGAGTTTCCCCTTGGGATATCTGAGTATTCTGATTCTGCTTTGTGCTCAAATCCACTTTCAATCTCGGGACAGGTGCTTGCGGTCTAACTTCAACTGCCACAGATTTTTGTTTCTGATTAAGCCATGAATCGGCCTTAACTTCTGAGTTCAATTGCTACTTCTTTCCTGTGGAACTACTAGGCTCTTCTTTCTTCTTTTTAGTCTTCGTAATGACCTGATTTCCCAAGAATGTGTTGGGATTCAATGGTTTTTCCTGGTCTTTAACTTTTCTCCGTAGACCGGCAACTTCCTCTTCAAGCTCTTCAATACGCTTGACGTGATCTTTCACTTTTCGACTCAAGCAATCGATCTCCCTTTTCTGCTCTTCAATATTGAGCTTATGCTCATAAAACTTTTCTGTGCGCTCTGGCCTGGAAGACTTAATATTTTCAATTTCTTTCTCAAGATCAGAATTCTCTTCTTCTTGTTGTTGCATGTAGAGTTTGTCATCACATACTATCTTGTTGGCTATCTTTGTTTTTGCTCGCCAAACATCTATCTCTTCAAGAGATGCTTCTAATTCATCTTCCATGTCAAATCTCTCTTAAATTTCTTCTTCTTCTTCATCATTTTCGGTTTCTTTCTTTTCTAGAGCACTACTGGCAACAGCCACCATCTCATTTTTTCCACGATCTTTGCAGTTTTCTATCTCTTCAACTTCTTCACCCTCAAACTCAGCTGAACTATCTATTTCTTGTGAAAGAAGATTCTTCTTCTTAAGGAAATTTCTTTTGAACTACTTCTTCCCTTTCACATAGGCTGAAGATTTTTTCATGGGAATCTCAACTTCATCTTCATCGCTTTCTTCTTGAAACTTTTTGGGGCATCTTGCAGCAAGATGACCAACCTTTCCGCATCAGAAGCATGCTAGTGGAAGTTTCCCTTTAAACTTTCCTTTTCCTCTTTGCAGATTTGAAGAAAGGAATGACATCACCTCATATGACTCTTCTTCCTCCTGAGAATCTTTAATAGTGAGCCTCTTCATGGCCTTAAATGCCACCTCTTTGGATTTCCCCTTTTCCACAGCATCGTTGTCTTCATTTCTCATTTCATATGCAACAAGAGTACTGTGTAGGTTATCCAATGTCAGCTCTTTCAGATCTTTATCTTCCAAAACAGAAACTTTCGGATTGAACCGAGGTGGAAGCTTTCTCAAGATGCGCTTTACGATTTTAATGTCTTCGATAATCTCACCAAGGCCTCACATGTCTTCTACCACAACATTTACCCTGTCAAAGAATGCATCAACAGACTCATTCGGGTTCATTCTCAAATCTTCATACTTGTTCCACAACACTTGCATCTTGGCCTCTCTAACTTTTGTATCCCCTTCATAAATATTCAAAAGCTTTTCCCACATGGAATTTGATGTTTTGCATGACATCACCTTTTTATATATGGGATTGGAAAAGGCTCCCCCTAAGGCATTAATTACTTTGGAATCAGCATCCAACTCTTTATGCTCAGCTTCCGATAATGCACCACTAGTAATATCAGTTGTGATACCATGCATAGCTGCTGAAAACACATCCATTCCCAAATATCGGAAATAGTGTTGCATTCGATTATTCCATATCTGAAAATTACATCCGTCGAAGATCGGAATCCCTCTATGATTAGAGACCTCCATTTGAGAGAAGAACAACTGTCAACCTGTCCCTCTGATACCAATTGTTGGGTCCACAAGGCTGAATACCCTGAGAGGGGGGTGAATCAGGGTATGACTAATTTAAAATTAAAGCCCGTTCTGATCTTGTTTCGCTGTTAAGCAAAACAATATTCTCTCTTTTCCTGTTGCACAATATAAACAGAAGGTAAAGCAAGCATTGGACACATCAATTTTTTAGGGTTCACCGCTAAGGACTACGTCCAAGGAGCATACGCCGACAGGTTTCCGGTCGTACCAAATTCCACTATACTTCACTAGCTGTGGATACAATGGTTCGGGCTAGATCACTTGTATGCACAGGCTCACTACCCTTATAAGGTATAGGGTCAGCTCACTGCTTTCCCAAGGGTCACTCCCTGTTTCTCTCTCTCTGGCTCACTGCTGGTGGTGTGGATCACCTTCTTCCTCTTCCTAAGCTCACTTCTCTACAAGGGAATCCAATCATAGTTTATAGACCTGTAGGTCTCTTCATTTCCATTAAGGAATGCATCTTTCTCTATATGTAGATACTCTGTTGAAGTTAAACTTTCACCCGTAGATGAATAGCACTTTGCCTCTGACCACTGGGAAACTGCCTTTGGAATGTACCTTCGCAAAGCACCCTACTTCGCGAAGCTCCCAATTTCACGAATCTCAAACAAGCCTTCGCGAAGCTCCTGCCTTTTCGTGAAGCTCTCTCGCGAAGCACTCTCGCGAAGCACTCTAGCGATGCTCAAGCCGTCGCAAAGAAATGGCCCTCGCGAAGCTTAGTAAGCCAACGCGGAGCTCGCAGGTTTCGCGGAGCTACAATAGCCGCCGCGAAGCACCTCTTTCGCGAAGCACACTAGCTCCGCGAACCACCTTCGCAAATCGAGAGCGAATGATCTTCTCTGAAAATTCTCTCTGCTTCTCTCGAGGGGGTCGGCCTCTATTTATAGGCGATTCCACCGACCCTCATCCATTCCGCGTGAAGTCAACGCCATGTCATCTCAAATCGTGAAGCTCCAAATATTCTGCCAGAATTCTGTCCAAATCGCGAAGCACCACGGCAATTTTCTGTTCGCGGAGCATGACGTAGTCGTGAAGCATCACCGTCAACATACCTTCGCTCCTTCGCCGCGAAGCTCCCTCACAAAGCCCTTCACCGCCGTGATTCACTTCATCCTCTGTCGTTCATGAAGCTTGACGTAATCGTGAAGACTCACCGCCTCCATTTTTCTGGTCTTCGAGATTTTCAAACCATGAATCCTATCTTCGTGAAATTCATGCCTTAGCCATATTAAATTATTCTCTTCACGGAAATCCAATTTTCGTGATGCTCACCAAATTCCAAATTTTGGACCCCAAAAATTTGGAAAACACTGGGAAACGGCGCCACCTTGTACTGCTCTTTTGTACCGCCTCCAGATCGTCCTTTCCTTTGTCATCGTTCTTTGTCAACAAGGATTGTCAACAACTTCTTGGGAACTCGACAAATATCCATGAAAACGTGCTTTGTCAACAAACACAATCAACCCAAAAATACTGCAAATTTACCTTGAGGGATTTTTGCCCAAAAGATTCCTATAATGAAATGATGCTATAACATAAATACGTTTTCATATCCATCAATGAAGAAAGAATTTCTCCCAAGTTAATTATTTAATTTATTAAATTAATTATAAATAAAATATGATGATTGTATGATTTGGTTCTAGAGTTTAGCCATTTTCTATATTCATTGATTCAATACCATTGATCATAGAGTTTATTTTCTTTTAAATTTCTTATTAATCATCGATTGTGATGAAAATAAAAGTTGGGTATGACCCATCTGATGATTCCACTACACCCAAAACCTTCAAGATGAACATATTATGCCTCATGAATAAACTCTCCTATTAAATTAATTTATTTAATGAATCTTATAATGTCTAAAGTTTGTTTAAGCTTGATGAATTGGAATTTTAACTTAAATGGTTGAATCTCCCCATCAGAATTTCAATAGCACCATGATGATATAAATTTTGATTGTTTAAATCCTTAGTCACATTTATTTAATCTTTCCCTCCATAAACCTCAGCCTATGGTTGAAGAGTACTTTTTCACCCAAGTGATAATTTCATTATTAAATTCTCTTATCAAACCAGATTTGGGTTTTTTCTTTGTAGATCATAACATTGTCATATGTTTCCCTCCGTTTCCCATACAATTTTTTCATCTATATAAAGAAATTTTCTTGGGAAATTTTGAAATCATCTTTTAGATTATTTACATAACAATAAGATTTATATTCTAGATCTATAGGAAGGTGACAAGTTTTTTCAAAGACTAAGTAGTATGTGGATGTTCTATTTTGTGATTATTATATTGTTCTATATGAATATTTTCTTTAACAATTTTTGTGGACCAATATTTTCTATAAGTATACACAGTTTTCTCAAAGATTCCATTGATCTCCTGATTTAAAATTTTATCTTGTCCATCAGTTGATGGATGATATACTGAGATCATATAATGTAAGTATATATTGAGAGTCATTAATTTATAATAAAATAAATTTATTGAAGTAAGTATTGAAATCCCTAATGATGTGTCTTGGAATTTTATACTCGGTAAATAAGTCTTATTTCAAAAATATAATTACAATGTGAGACGTGTTTTTTCACATGATTTTTCTTCCACCCAAATGATATATTTTCAAAATAGACTTGGTTGTATGATTTTTAAAATTATTTGGGATTAAGACCAATGAATGTTTTCCTCCATATTTCAAAAATTTCAACACCCATAATGGGGTGTTTTAGTATCTCATGCTTCCAACTAAAGCCTCTAGTGCATTTTGAATTTATCATAAGTCAATATGAACTCTCGAATATCTATATGTCTGGTGGGAAAATATAAATTTATTTGAAATAAGTTTCTAATTATGTTATGAACTTGATTATTTAATTCACCTTCTAAAGAATAGAAAAGATTAAAAACACTATCAACTTCTTCCTCTTGGATACAACTTATAATCATTACATCCACATATTCATTGAAAATTAATGAATTATCCTAGTAGTAGTATCATGATTCATAAAAAACTATTTCTCTTTTCTCCTTTAGTAAACATGGATGCAATGCATTTGAAACTAAGTAGTTCATGAAATAAATATTGTATGGTTTGATGGTATCAGTGGTATATAGGTTTTCATCAAGAAATTATTCATTAATTAATTTGATATTGATGTCACTTATGTTCAATTATAATAATGATAAATGATCAATAGTGAAATTATCAGTTCACTTTTAATCCTTTATTTAAATATTAATTTCCTGAAGTAGTAATATCCAATTAATGAATCTAGGATTAGAATATTTCTTGTTCATGAAATATCATAAGGTAGAGTTATCCATATACATGATGACTTTGGAGAATAATAGGTAACACCAAAATTTATCATGTGTGGAAAAAAATATTTGTAATTATTTTTCAATTGGTGTTTAAATTTTTTGAGTGTATTTAAATGTGAATCTAGTATAATAGATCAGTCTCAAAATTCATTGTTTACTTTATCACAAGGAAACAATAATTTCTAGACACATTCATTAAACATTATCTGAAATTTTTTTCCCAGTCATGTGAAATAATTATCAAGGCTTCTACCAAGTGTTTCCTTAACAATTGAAAATATTCCTTAAATTCATTCCAAAATTAAAGGTGATATATTTTACTAATAGGGTGGTCAGGGAGTGGGAAATAACTGATAAATACATAATAAAGATTTTGTAGAATCCAAAATTCTTAAAAAAACCTTTGATATCTTTAATTGGTTTAGGAAAGGGTAGCTCAAGAATTTTACTAATCTAAAATGTGTTAACTTCAATTATTTTATTTGAATGTTTATAGAATAAAACTATCCCACTTTATACCATACGATGATATTTTTTCCAAATGAGCACAAAACTATTTTCTTCAAATCCTTCCAAAACATTATACAAATGTTTTAAACATTCATAGAAGGAATTTACATAAATAGAGAAGTCATCCATTAATATTTAAAAGAAATATTTAATCATGTCATGTAATTTTTCAAGCATACATTTTTGGATTTTTCATTAAATATTTCAAAAAGGCATTCATAAATAATAGAATTTTCCATATGGATAGGTAAAAATTATTTTCTCTTGATCCTATAGTGTGGAAACTATTTGATTATAACATATGTATATATCCAGGAAACAATAATAATCACTTCTTATCAGTTAATAAAGTATTTTATTAATAGAGTGTAATGGGAAGTGGTCCTTTCAGGTAGTATAATTCAATTTATAGTAGTTGACATGAACAATCCATCTAGTTACTATTTTAGTGGGTATTTATTTTCCATTGTCATGTTAAACCAATGTGTCCCACACTTTTTAGGTACCACTTGTAATGGATTGACCCACTGACTATCAGAGTTAGAAAATATTAATATAGCATTGATAATTTTAATAACTTATTTCTTTATGACTTATTTCATTTGAGTTATTAATCCTCATTGTGGTTTTGTACGAGGAATAAAATTATATTCTATATGTCTTATTTAAGTATAGATGGTAGTAATTATACCTTTTAAATCTATTACTATATAACAAATCATCAAATTCCTTAATGAAAAAACATTGAGTATTTTAGTTTTTTATTCACTTGAAATATAATTATTTATAGTGACAGGTAAAGAGTTTGAATCTCCAAAATAATTATATCTCATTTTCAATGGAATATATTTAAGCTCAAGTGTTTGAGGTTTTTCATGTGATGGAACTATATATGTGAACTATTGTATATCCAATGGATTAACTATGTTTTTTTTTGAATTCCAATTCTGGGATTGATTAAGTTAGATCACCCTTTTCCTTGTGAAAATTCTCAAGAATTAGTAATTATTTTTGCTAATTCAGTTCATTCTTCAACCGTATCCATGTGATGGTAGTTTGTCGCTAACGGATTATTCATAGATTTTAGAATGTCAAATGTTAGATTTTATTCCCAAAAAATGAAAATTAATTATCTATTTTAGACATCAACAATACTTCTACATTCAGTTAAAAAGGGTATCCCAGAATGAGCAGGACATCATTTACTTCATGAATATCAAGGTTGATGAATTCATAGGGGGGAACTAAAAAATTTCAACTTTGAAGAGCATGTCCTATAAAATTACACGAGGATGATTCACTGAACAGTCTTCCATTTTCAAGGTGACCAAGTAGGATTTAATTATATGATCCTGAGTTCTTAAATAACTACAATTGGAATGTGGTTAATGCTAGATTTGCATTTACACAGAGAACTCCCAAACTAACATTCTCTAATATTGCAAGGTATAGTTAAACTTATAAGGTCCCTCAGTTTATGAGGTATAGATATAAGTATGATTGTCGAATATTATTCATAAATTAAAATTGTTCCCAAATCATTAATATTATTTATTTTAGATAAATTCACATTGATAAATTTAGCATAGTTGGTCACACTAAAAAAAATAGTACAATTAGACGGGGTTATTTTGACATCTTTAGGGGTAAAAAATATGATGTATTTATAAACAGTTTTCAAACTGCATCTAAATTAGTTTATTATTTTTATAAAAAATGTTATAGGGGCATGTATGCTCTGCACATCCCATCACCCATTGAGGTTTTAACCTGAGTTCCTTCACATTAGCCTGTATACCTAACCTCTCTATTTCACTGTATTTTTATAAGTGAAATATACATGTATATATATATATATATACACACTTATGTTTTTATAAAAATACATATATAAATACATTTATACCTAATGCACACAAAAATGTTTATTTAAATATTATTTTGTACATATATATTTATATATATATTTGTGCGTGTATAAATATATAATATTTATATATTTACTATATTAGCACACATGGGTTTACATAATGTATTAATAAATATATTTAAATAATGTATTTTTATAATGTATTTAAATACATATATATTATTATATATTAAATGAATTTATATTATATATAGATATATATTTACACAATATATATATATATATAATATTATAAATTTATGTATACATTAACATGTTTATATGATATGAAAATATATATAATATATACACAAAATACACTATTCATATTATATGTACATGTTTTGTTATATATTTTTGTGTAAATATTTGTATAATATATTATCATTATTATTAAATATGTTTTTTTATAATAATAATTATAGGGGAATTTATGGGATTAATTTATTAAATACATTAAATTATATATTTAGATTAAATATTTATGTATTTATATTATAAATTTATGCTATTAAATTTATTCATTTTATAATTTATAGTATATTAAACATAATTTTATACAAATATATAAATATATATATGATTTATATATACATATATCTAAATATACAATATATAATATAAAAAAGATTGAATACATTTATATAATTTATTTATATAAGCATATAACTATATAATATTTTTATATATTGTATTTAAATACATTTATATAATACATTTGTATATTATATATAAATATATATGTTCTTATATATATTATAAAAGGGGGTTTAAAACCCCGTCTAATCTAAGATATTAGAGGTGGTTTTAAATGCCCTCTAATCTAAGAGATTAGAGGGGGTTTTGAAACCCCCAATATTTTTTTAGAAAAATGGTCATATTTTATCCATAAAATATCATACTTCATTTATTTTCCCAATTTTGAAAAACAATTTCCACCCCACTTGAATTATTTTCAAAATAAAACTAGACACTCATATGTCATGTGACCTAACATTCCATCACTCTCATCACTCAGAGTAATTTTAAACAATGTTATACTTGATTACCATATACATGAATTCTTATCGTGTGTTTATTAACAATTTAATATATAAGCTACTGTATATCAAAATAATGCATTGATCTTTAGGACAACACATTATGCTCAAATGTTATCTTAGGTTATAAGATTGTGGGTGATAAAAACATCGATTTTTTAAGGAAAATGAGGATTGAATATTGAAATAATTTCATGATAAAATTAAAATGTATCGCTCAAAAAGTCACTTCGCCACACTTAAAAGGTTTATTGACCCAAGAAAATGATGGTACTGTAATGCATAAAATTAATATGGACGTAGAACTCACTCATATATAATGGTAAGATAAACATGTGAGTATCATCTCCAAATCCCCAAGAAATGGATACAAGATAATATCTCATTGTAAAGGTATACATGTATCTCATAATTAGTAGAATCTCCTTGAATATAGGTCACTTAAAAAATCATTACCTTATGGAGTAATGTGTTATCACTTTTATAGGTATCCCTAAAGGCAAATGTTATAGTGTGATAACCACAAATATACTCATTGTTAAAATCAAAAAGAATTTATATTCCCATATCATAATATAAATAAAGGAATGGAACTACTCTAAAAATGATCCCATATAACATAATGAAAAAATGTCTATCCATTTCCATTAAATGACTCTATATCACTTAAAACTACTCTCTATGAATAACTCTCTCCCCTATACTTAGAATATAATTCATCATTAAAATATGCAAGATATGGGTAGGGAAGGGTATCAAATATAGGATTATCTAAAATATGATTCATAATGGATTATAAGGGTTAAAAATGGATAAAATTCAAGGGTTGATCTGTGGGTTAAAGGGGATAAATTAATAAAATAAATGGATCAATCATTTTAGTATAACTTTCAAAATTCTTATCAGTTGGATGAAAAAACATGTAAACTTGAAAACAACCTAACATGGTAAATATTACTTTAAGAATAAAATAGAAATATCAAGTGTTCTAAAATCGTCCAAATTCCCTTTGGGTATAGAAATATAATGTTGGTAGCATAGATGATCAAGAGTGAAAATTAGTGTCTCAAAAATACAAAACATTCTCTGAAAAAAAAATCATAGAATGGAATGATATCAACAGTCATCTAAATCATGGTATCAGAAATAAAATAATTAAACATGGAATCATGTGATAAAACTGAAAAAGGAAATATATTGTATTCCCTCAATTGTGTTACTATAGAAATACATCAGTTTTACTGTCGGTTCAATAATAAGAGAGATGATAGTTTTTTTTATTTTTTAAATGTTTTTTAGTTATCTATTTTATATGGTTTCTTTTGAGGTATAAATAAAATATAAAAAAATTTAACAGTTCCCTAAGTAATTGTGAATATATATGCAGAGAGGTGACTTATATCCAAAAAATATCAAGAGATAATGTACCTATAATGATAAAATAAAGATAATGCATACCCAAATCCTATAATAAATTTAACACCAAAAGAAATTGATTGCATTGATGAAAAAAATATTCATTACAATAAAAACACAAAAATATTACAACGAAGTGAATAAGGTCAACAAATAGTATTTTTATTTCCTAAAAAACTAACTGTAATGGGTTTCCTCCCATAATGTTTTGATTTTAACATCATAATCCCAAAAAATAGATAGAGATAAATCTATTTGGACAATTATATCATAATTACTTGGCTTATTTTCCATGGTTAAAGTGGTTTCCTTTAACTCTAGATATATTTTTTTTGAGTTTTACCCTCTTAAAGTTTGTAGTTGGGAACCACTCATGTGGTTGTTTGAACTTATTCCAATCATACCTTCGATGCATGTCATGTGGATGTTTGATAAAAATATTAAGTGGATAATTATCCATTATCATTGATTTATTTGTACAATACATCCAATTAAAATGCACCCATAAGGTTAGATTTAGTAAATAAAGATAATCGAATTTTAAATAATTCAAGTTGCCTCCAAATTGGTGAAAAATGGATGCTTCTTCCCATTAGAATTTCTACAGAACCATGAGAATATTTAATTGTGATGTTTTACATCCTTGGAAACATTGATTTAAAATTTCCTTTGATAATAATAATCCTATATTTGAAGAGGAATGTGTCACCCAAGTTAAAAATTTAATTATTCAATTAACTTATCATAGCATATTTGGGGTTTCTCTTTTTAAATCATAGAATTTTCATTTGTTTCCCTACTTATCCCATTCAATATATTCATCTATAGAAATAACTTTTCTTGGGAAATTTTGAAATTCATTTTTAGATTATTTACAACCCAAAAATCTTTATATTCTATCTCTACTGGTTTTTGAACGGTTTTTTTAAATACTAAGTAGTTTTAGGAAATTATATTTTTTTTATATTTTCCAATATTACCAATGTTATTTAACAAGGTTAGTGGCCCAATATTTTCAATAAGTATACACAGTTTTCTCTAGGATGCCTCTGAAATCTCATTTTGAAATTTAATCTTGTCCATAAGTCGATGGATGATATGGAGAACTCATATAATTGAATCATCTATCGACAGTATTTGGTTTCTAAAACATATATTTATTAATGTTTTTATTGCAATCACTAATGAAGAGTATTAGAATTTTATACATGGTAAATATGTCATGTACCAAAAATTTCATTAAAATATGAGTTTTGTTTTCTACACATGATTTTTCTTCCACCCACTTTGATATGTAGTCAACATAGACTAGGATGTATGATTTTCTAAATGACTATGAAAAATGGCCCATGAATTCAATCCCCCATATGTCGAAAATTTCAACACCCATAATGGGGTGTTTTAGTGTCTCATGCTTCCAACTAATTCCTCTAGTTATTTGAAATTTATCATAGTTCAAGATAAAATCATGAATATCTTGAGGTAGGTTGTTTTTTCATAGACCACATTGCAATGATTTTCCACTTGTGTGATGAACTAGATGGTTTCAATTATCTTCATAGGAATAGAAAAGATTTAAAACACTATCAAATTCTTCCTCTAGGATACATCTTATAATCAATACAACCACATAATATTTTAAAAGTAATGAATTGTCCCAATATTAAAAGCATGATTCATACAAAAAATATTCCCTTTTTCTCCTTTGATAAATTTTTGTGCACTACATGCGAAGAAAAGTAGTTCATAAAATGATAATTATAAGGTGTGATTGTCATAGAGGTATAGATTTATTCATCAAGAAGTGACTCATTTATTAATTTGACATTGATATCACTTATATCCAGTTATATATATGATAAATTATCCTCAATGACACTATTAGTTCCCTTTTTATCCTGTATTTCAATATTAAAGTCTTGATGTTGTAATATCCACCGAATGAGTCAAGGATTAGAATCTTTATTGGTCATAAAATACCATAAGGTAGAGTTATCCATATACATAGTGACATTGGAGAATAATGGGAAAGATTGGAATTTATCGAGTGTGGAAACAACTTCTAGTAATTAATTTTCAATTTGTGTGTAATTATGTTGAGATTCATTCAATGTGAAGATAACATAATAAATTTTTCTGAAAAACCTTTATTTACTTCATCATAATGAAACACCAATTTTCAATCACTTTCATCACACATTAATTAAAATCATTGTTCTTAAACTATTGAAATCATTATCAAGGCTTCTACCAAGCATTTCCTTAACAATTGAAAATATTCCTTACATTAAATAGAAACATATAAGGTGATATATTTTTATGATAGGGTGGTTAGGGACTAGGTAATAACTGATAAATCATAAATAAAGATTTGGTGGAATCCCACATTCCTAAGAAAACCTCAGATATATTTAGTTGATATAGGCAAGGGTGGACTGAAAAATGTACTTATCCTAGATGAATCAAATTCAATGCCTTTATTTAAAATTTGATTACCTAAAACTATCCCAATTTATACCCTGAAGTGAGATTTTTTATTATTGAGAACTGAACTCTTTTCATCATATCTTTCCAAAATATTATCCAAGTGTTTTAAACATTTATAAAAGGAATTTACATAAAAAAGTAGTTCATTAATATTTAAAAGAAGTATTTAATCATTCCATGGAATTTTTCCATCATGCATTTTTGTAACATGGATGGTGCATTACATATTTCAAAAATGAATTAATCGATAAGACATTGAACCATATGGATAGGTGAATATGAGTTTATCTTTATCATCTACTGTGATTATTATTTTATTATAACATGAGTATCCATCTAGAAAACAATAATAATCTCTTATTATAAGTTGTTCAGTGATTTTATCAATAAAGTGCAGTGGAAGTGATCATTTCTGGAAGTATCATTCAATTTATGGTATTCAATACACATACTCCATCTAGTTACTATTGTTGTGGGTATTAATTATCCTTTTTCATGTTTAATAACCATGGTACCACCATTTTTAAGTACCAATTTCAATGGATTTTCCCCCTGACTATCCGAGATAGAAAATATTAATCTAGAATTGTTAATTTTAATAACTTCTTTATTTATAAATTTTTTTATAGGAGTTGTTAAGTATCATTATGGATTACTACTAGGTATGTAATTATCTTATATATTTCTTATTTGGGTATATATAGAGGGAATTAAACCTTTCAAATCAATTACCATATAGCCAATTATCAAATTCCTTTATGATAAAACATTGAGTTTTATACTTTTTTATTCACTTGAAATATTAGTACATACAGTTACTATTATTTAATCTGAATATCCGAAATATTTTTACCTCATATTATATGGAATAGGTGAATGGTACTAGGGACGTTAACTCTTATATATAAAGCAATATTACTATGTTATTGACGAATTCCACCGATTCAATTGATTATCTTAACTCTGCCTTTTCCTTGTGAAAGTCTTCAAGATTCAGTAATTCATTTTCTAATTCATCCCATTATTCAACCATATCCATGAATTTATAGTCATCCACTAAATGGTTTTATATATATTTTATTATTTTAAATGTTAGATTTTCTTCCTTAACTTTGAAAATTAATTCACCCTCTTATACATGAAAAATATTTCAATATGCAGTTAATAAGGGTCTCCCAATAATGAGTAAGACCTCCTTAACTTCTTCCATATCGAGGATGATGAATTAATTGGGGGGAACTGAATTTTATTAACCATAATGATCATGTCCTGTAAAATTAATAGAGGATGATTCACTGATCATTCTTCCATTTGGAAGGTTACCTAATAGGATTTAATTCTACAATCCTGAGTTCTTCAAGAACACAAAATGGAATAAGGTTAATGCTGGATTTGAGGTCACACAAATCACTCCCAAACGAACATACTCTAATATTACATAGTATAGTAAAACTTATATATTGGTTTGATTTTCAAATATTCCACATGAATTAAAATAGTTCCCTTGTCATTACTATTCCTTATTTTAGATATAACCTCATTTGGAAATTTACCATAGTGGGGAACACTAAAAAAAATTTACAATTAGCACGGGTTATTTTTTCATTTATAGGGGTTAAAAAATATTCTTTATTTGTAATAAATTTTCAAACCACCTCTAAATTAGTTTTTTTATAAAAAATATTATAGGCTCCCGCATGCTCTGCACGACCCATCACCCATTGAGGTTTGAACATAGGTTCCTTCTGTATTAACCTGTATACCTAACCACTATGTTGAATGGTATTCTTGTAAGTTAAATATACATGAATATATTTATAGACACACACACACATGTGTTTAGATAAATATATTTATAAATACATTTATATCAGACACACAAGTGAATGTTTTTTAATATATATATATATATATATATATATATATTTGTGTGTATATAAATATAATATATTTATATATTTAATATATTAACACACATGGTTTTATATAATATATTTATAAATATACTTAAATAATATATATAATTATATAATTATATATTAAATATATTTATGTTATATATTGATATATAGTTATACAATATATATATACAGTATATATATATTTAGACAATATATTATAAAATTTTGTACAATTCAATATGTTTATATTATATGAGAATATATATAATATATACACACAATACATTGTTCATATTATATATACTTGTTTTATTGTATGTGTGTGTAAGTGTTAGTATAATCTATTATTATTATTAAATAAATTTTTATATAATAATATTTATAGGGGTTTTATGGGATGAATTTATTAAATACATTATATTATATATTTAGTTTATATATTTATGTATTTATATCATAAATTTATGATAAAAAATCTATTCATATTACAATTTATAATATATTAAATATAATTTTATAAGAATAAAAATATATTATATATTTATGTATACATATATCTATGTATACAATATATAATATAAATAATCATGATAACATTTATATAATTTATTTATATAAGTATATATCTGTGTGATATATTTATATAATTTATTTAAATACATTTATATATATTTTTATAATATATATAAATATATATGTTCTTATATATATTATGAAAGGGGGTTTGAAACCCCCTCCAATTTTTTTTAATAATTATCATATTTTAGCAATGATTATCCCAAAACCACCAATAATTATTAATTTAGGAGGCATTTTTTCATAACCACTGCTAAAATATTCATATTCTTCAAAAATAGTACATTTTATAAGCGGTTCAAAACCCCCTCTACTCACTTAGATTTTAGTGGGTTTCGAATTGCTGCTAGTATCATAAATTTTTAGTGATTTTGAAACCCCTAAAAAAATATTTTAGATATGGTTTTTTCATAACCACCATTAATTGATGCGAGGATTTAATTTATAGAGAGTTTTTCAAAACCCCCCAAAATAACCATTGTTATTCTATTGTTTGTTTTAGTGGAATTTACATGATGACTTCTAAAAAAGGAATATTTGTGTAATTTTTCTTGATAATATCTATGAATTTAAAAAATTAAGCATATAACATCCTTTGCTTCTATATTTGTGGGAATGGATGATTTGGTGTGTGATATTTTACCCTTTCATTGAATCCTTCATATTCATTTCCTTTTCTTTCATTTTCCAAATTCATGGTGTTTGTTTTTATCTTACTTCCCTTTTATTCAACTTTAATCTCAGTTTTTTTGAATGACCATCCTCAAAATTAGGCATACATGTCTCTTATTCTAGTTGATAAGTAATAATTTTTTAATTTAACAATTATATATCAATGTTTAATGTGAATTTTTTTTCTTCTACTTTTGGGTTGACTCTTGTGATGCTCTGTAGATTTCCTTGTTATCAAAATTTGGATTGCTTCCAAATTTTGTCAACTTTGTGTTTCAATAGGAATATAGTTTTTGGTTTTCTTTTGATCATTATATCCTTATTGATAATATGAGGGTGTTTGATATATATATTGACATCCTTACCTTTTTAGTTATATAATAGGTTTAAATTAATGTTGAGAATGGAATCCAAGGGGACCTATGTTCTTATTGAGTGGTTGTTCTTCCACTGGTTCCCTCCAATTGAGATTTTGCTTATTATTTCACCAGTTTTTGTTCTAATTATTTTCATAATTTCACATATTATAACTAAAAATGTTATCTTTAAATATATTTTTTATATATATACTCTATGGAAACATTGAATAATCATGAGGACCTCTATAGTGTGGTAAATGTTGAACTTAAACAACATTAAACAGATGAGGTAGATTAAATAACAAGTTATCTATCCTCTTGTTGAGATAAGAAAATTGTAAAATTATGAATGTATCAGAATCGAATTGATACACTAAAAATTTACTTCTTAAAAAATCCTTCGGCCACTAGAAATTATGTTTTTTCATTTTTTCTATTAATTTGTACAGATAATCAGAATCTATCTCCATTAACACATTGTAAGTAGCTGTATTAGTTTCCAACTTAATCTATAGTTTAATTCCATAGTTTAAATCTTGAAACTAGTTTTTAAAATTCATTCCATGATGAGGATAGTTCTTTGATATGGATTTGAATCTTTCTTATACTTCTCCTGGAGTTTCTTATTAATTTTGGTAGAAGGATCCAAGGAATATCTTGTTATTTACTATTTTTTTATTATGAAATATGGATTTAAGAATTTTTTTCTCAATGATTCCCAAGTGAAGAGGGTGTGTGGGTCCAAACTCTCTAACTAGTCATTAGTTCTTCCATACAATAAAAACAAGAATATTATTAAAATCAGTGAATTGTTAGTTTCTATTATTATATTTTAATATTTCACAAAATTTGATAATTTTTTATAAATGAATATATGTGTCTTTACAACTCAAACCATGTAATTGAACATGTCATTATAAAAAGTTAATAATTAATAGATACAATTCAATGTGTGTCACCTAAATCATCGGTATTTCAATTCTTGAATGGAATATAACAATATTAGGTATCAATTATTATATTTTTATAATCCTCAATCTATGATCATTGAGATGGTTCTTGAAGAGGTAAAGGACTTATACATCTGGAAGAATCTAAATACTTGTATTGATTCTTTATTATTGTGAATTAATTTGATATTCAGAAGGGGCACCTGTTAGATCTTTCCCTTTCCTTTGATGTTCTATTTCTAGATCTAGTGGAAGATCAATTTTTAACTAAGACAAATTATGAGTGTTCCACTATCTAGGAAATCAATTCCTAAATCAAGGTCAATTAGATACTAGTAAAATACTAGATATGCATGTTTTCCTTGAAAACAACAATAGAATTTGGTATGTGTTGTTGTAGTGCACCAAATTTATAAATTTATAACCCACTGGATATTATATAATGGGTGAGTAAGGTTGAACCACATGTAACATATCTATTTCTATGATGACTGGGAAAATATATTTTTTCTATAAGCTTTCTATATTTTATTATTTTTATAAAACTAAAAATTAAGAAAACTAAAAAAACTAGAAATAATGTGAATTTTTGTTTTGGTGACCATGCTATTTATTTGTGCATTTTAGTCTGGAAGATCACCTGTATGAAACAAAATATCCTGAAATAAGCGTCGTGGAATAAGTATATTTCAGGGCTAAATGATTACACAGTATTGAATTTCTAGAGTTTGAGATGGAAAAAATGGATAATTGAAGTGAACCATACCATTTCATTGGGTTAGGTGGCCTAGAATTCTACTTTATGGAAATGGGAAGGCCTAGAATAGGAAGAGAGATGATCATGATTGTCATGATGGCCTTGTATAAGTTGAAATTATAGATTACTACTACGTTATATTGATAAGATTTCAGGTGTTTTGATGGATGTGGTAAAACTATGCATGGATAGTTTGATGTTTCATTGGTGGAAGTAAAAAAGGACAATAGTTCATGTAGATGGACATATTGAAGGATTTTTTAGGAGACACACATGGTACCCCATGGTGTCTAGAAAGAGGTTGTTTTATTGGTTGTTTCAGTGTTCAAGCCAACAAAATCAACAGAATTAACATCAAAGTTATTAAGGGTTTTATAAAATTTTTAACCATTTATTTTTGAATGGTTATGGTGTATCTTGAAATCTCTATTAAGTGAAATAAATTTATTTGAGAAGAGTGTGCATGATTAAATAGATTTAAAATTGAGGGACTCTTCTTGAATGTGATGTATAGATGACAGTGCGTAGAAAATATGTTTTGTAAAAGAAATAGAGAATTCAAAATCTTACTTTAAATATTAAATGGGATTAAAAATATCTTATAGATGGTAAAATTTGAATAAGGAGGTGTTCTAGGATTCTCTTTTCTCTATGAAATTTTGAAACAGTAGTGAAAAACATAAAATTTGTATGTGGTGTATATTTCAATCATTATCTTATGAATAAGAAGGCATTACTATAACGACTAGTGAGTTCCCTAGTGAAGGATAGTAGTGAGATTTTCATCCATTAATGGTTATAAAACATGACTTTCAGTGAGTCCACTCAAAATATATAATATTAAAGTAGTGAGATTTATTATCTTTGGTGCATAAGAACATTGTTTTTCATTCTCCTTAAAGTATCCTGGTGAGGGTGAACCAAGTAAAATCACATGTGTTCTTTGATGATTTCAAAACTTTTAGAGATATTGTGATGGATATATTAAAGTGTTCCTCATTTTGAGATAACAATATCAAGATCAGGTGTCTAAATTAAATTATTTAGAAATACCCTAATCCCCCCTCTCAAGGTTTATTCCTTAGCTAGGGATAAATAATTGGTATTAGAACTAGTTCTTGGGGTGATGTTTTCACTTTATCAAAAGCATGGAAACTGTAGTGGTTGTTAATAAAAAAATTCATTCCAATTTTCAAATTAAAAAATTTACAATTATGGAAGAACGTGATGAAACACTACTTTAGTTCATTGGTAATGGAAGTTTATAAGTTATACATTCATAGTATATTAACAAACATATAAATTGTGGCTTTATATGATAGATACCATAGGGAATTGGATGCAGATACAAAGGCAATCCATGCTTTTAGGGGAGTTCTATCCAACCCAATCTATGCCAAGATAATTTATTAGAAAACCACTTAAGTTATATTATAAAAGTTTATGAATATTTTTAAAGGTTATTCCAAATATTGATATTCAAATTTCCATGTTTTTTCGAAAAAAATTGAATATTTTAGGACAATTATCAGTAAAAATTTTGATGCACTGTTTGATTATCTAAATTATCTTATAGAAGACATGTGTGGTGTTTTAGAAAACATTGAAGATTTCAATATTGTTAAAATAATCTTAAGGATACTACCTCCATGGTTTAATGTATAAGTATTTGTTATTGAAGACAAATATATAATATAAGTATCTTTGGGGAGCCTTCATGGTAAAAGTATCTCATGTGAAATGAGAACTGATGAAAATTAAGCTAGGGTGAAGGAGAACTCATAGGAGGTTTCATTAAAGGTATTGGATTAATGTTCTATTAAATAAGATCTAGATAAATATGATGCTGACAGGATGATTTATTTCCATTCCTATAACCTTAATAGAGAAAAAGGAAAATTCGAAGGCAAGGTTCAACTTTCTGGATTAAAATGTGTTAAGGTGGGATATATCCCTATTAAGTTATTTAAAAATATTCAAAATAAGGAGGATGAAGAATCTGTAAAGAAATATTTTAAATGTGAAAAAGAAAGATAAAATAGTAGTGGAAATTCTTCAAGAGGAAAAATTATCAATCTCATGAAAAAAATATCAAATGAGCTCAAAGTAGAAGAATTTTAGGATTTCTTGGACCTTGATGAATATTCTTTAGTACTTATTATTAAAATACCTAAAAATGATGATAGTGATGATAAAAATTGTAACATTTTGGGAATAGTATATATTTAGTTTTAGCGTGAGGAAGCCCTTGAAGAACTTGATTAATAGAGGGATAAAACAAAAATGGAAAATAAAATTGTTCATGACTCAATGTTTTATATGAAAAAACATTAGGAAATTAAGTTAGAACTAAAAAGAGTGATTGAAAAACTAAAATATGGAATTTATGAAAACTCCAAAAATGAAGTAGAGATCAATATTATTGTGGAAAAATTGGTGTGAATCATCGATGAATTGACCAATACAGTGAAATAAATAGTTAAAAGGAATTGAAGAACTCAAATAAGAACCTATGACTCAGTGAAAAAAGTTTTAGGATCAATAATGACTCCTTATATATGGCATGGTATCAAGTTTCTCTAATGGATTAACCTTAATTCCATTTATGGGATTCCCTTTTGTGATTGTTGAAGAGCGTATTCCCATATAAAAATGCATCATTTTAAAAATAAAGGTAAATATTTAGGGTAGCATGATCATAAAGAGAATATATATAACACCGTAAGACATTTTGGATTATTTTCTTTTAAAATAAATTTAATCTCTTTGATAGCTTGCAATTCACACAACATTGGGTTTAAACAAAATTTAATACTCTGTTAAAATATTATTTAAACACGACTATGTTAAACTATAAATTAAATTGGTGGGTATGAATAGTAATAACTAAATTATAAAAAGTATATATTAAACACGTGTATATTGGTTATCTATTTATTTAAAAAAATAAAAAAACATTTGGAAGAAAAGGAAATATTTTCTGAAAAAATGTATTTTTCTGAAAGACGATTTAGTCATGCTTTTCGAGCATGATTGAAAATTAATTTTTCATAATTTTATTAAATTTATTTGATAAAATAAAAATAATTTTTTAAATTATAACCTCAAAATTATCTTATGGTTAATTATTCTTATTTTTCTAAAATGTTTCATTTTTCTATAAATAGTGAAAAATCCTTGTTTTTTACTAAAAACTCCCTTTTCATTTAAAATATTCATAAAGTTAAATTATATTTTAAATTAGTTTTAAAGTAAAATTAGTTAAATTATATATCAATTATTATGATTTATTTCATATAAATCATTTTAATATATATTTTTTTATATAAAAACTTCATAAACTTTTGAACATTTTGTCTTTAAAACCCCCCTTTTTCGCCTTGTCTATAGGGTTAATTTTAAATTAATTTTTTTCACTTATATGAATTTAATTTGGAAAAATATATTCAATATTTGGGATCATAATAATTTATTCTATATAATAAATTCAATTTAATTTTTTACTATAACGAATAATGAAAATAATAAAAATTACTTACAATAGTTAAGGTAAAAATTAGTTTACCAAATAATTAAACTAAAAAGAATAGAGTTAAAATGACCTAAATCCTGTATAAATATATTTTCTAGAAATATGTAGAACTTATTATGTATAATTATCTATAATACAACATTTTATACCCTTTTGGAATGTCAAAAACATGGGTACACCTTTTCCTTTCCAAAAATCACATTGTGCCACTCACCTCACTTATAAAAAGCCACCCATTCTCCTCACTTATTCAGACCTTCAAAAAAAATTCATCCAAGAAAAATCAAAATCACTTAAAAAACTTCTATACAATTATTCTATAAAAAAATTTGGTTATATATTAATTCTAGGAATACTGTAAGTATAATCCTAAAGAGGTGGTCAGACTAGAGGTAAAATCCCTAACTGTTAGTTTTTGTTTTATTTCTTTTTTCACATTAAAATATTATTAATGAATTATTATATAAAAAAAGTATCTACCATATACTAATGTGTTATTATGTTAATTTCATGACCTATATCCACCTCTTATTCCCTAAAATGGGAAATGATAATGTCACTCATGTGTGTGGTGAAATCCAACCTTGTGAATCGATGTGACATGTTTTGCATCAACCCCTATCACAGTTAGGTATGAAGATGTAAATAAAGTGTATATATTATAGCTATAATATAATTATACCTATATATTAATTATATCATATATATATATATACCTTTTTTAATTTTCATTCTGTAGGGGATACTATAATGTTGCTCATGTATACGGTGGACGACCACCCAACAAAGCGTTGTGATTTGTCTTTAACCAACACTTTACATGGATGGTGATAAGGATAAATTTAATTATTATTTGAGATATAAATAGAATAATTATGATATTAATTTCACATTTATCAATATGAAATGATAAACATTCATTTTCTTTCTTACATTTTGAATATCTAAAAGATGATAACATCGTTCATGTTTTCTGAATAAGATCACCAAGAGGAGTTGGAGGAGTAAATTCCCTAGAAGGTTATGAAATATCTACTTCCATTTGTTCTTGGGATCTAGAGGAACCTTCTTTAGTATCCCTAATATTGATAGGGTGCACACCCTAGTCGCAGTACCACCATGAGAATAAATTGGGGAAAAATTCATTCCCTACGATCCAGAAGGCCCCTTAAAAATAAGAAGGAAGTGGAGAAACTTTCAGCATCTCCATAAAATAATTTAAGGCAAGAGGTTGAGGCTAGGAAAACCTCTCCCGTCAACTATAGGAATACTGCCATCAACGCCATGCAATATGACCAGCAATTCCTGTCCATTGGATCGTGAAGATAATTATCTATTTCAATCAAGTAAATAGCCACCTCATCAGGCACTTCATCGGCTAAAATACTGGTAGGAGAAATGGATCCCCCAAAACCCAGAAGATCAAAGAATTACCTCTGAAAAAGCCCCCATATATCTTCATTTGAAGAGCTCTCCCACAATTCATCCTAGACTCTCCAGGCATCCGGAAATGCAGTCGTAATAGGGATGGACAGTGTTAGAGGGTTGGTACAAGGAAGAGAAGAGGGTTTCACTAACCACAAATGTTTCCTGGGTGTCCCTAAAAAATCAAGACCTTGAAAAAAGGGACATTTATGAGATTATGGAAACAAGTAAGAATCGTTTCACATGGTAGCCACAATATGTTAACCAACAACATCATCATCCTCATCAGTGGTTTCTAGTCACATCATGGAAAGTACCTGATGTGAGTACTTGCAGCGACCACTTCAGGAGTGAATGAGGGTATAGAAGTATTTTAGGTAATGATCCAACCTCTCAAGATCCTCATCAAAAGAAACTTCATTAGGTGCTGACACATAGCCAATGTTGGTAAGAGAAACTTCCCTAGATCAGAATAGCTTCCATAAATCATGAGGGTACCGGCCGCAAGTAGACGGATGGACATTCAGAAGGATCCATTACCTCTAGGAAAATGAAAAAAAAACCTCATGGGGAATTGACGGTAAACTCCCATAAGAAACTTCAGCAACTTGTTTGGCCGCCCATGAGGTAACAACCCCATCTTTCACAACTTTCCTCCTGGTGGAACCTAGAGGCCTTCTGAGGAATTTTCCCAATCGAGAGTGTTCAAAAACTCCCTTTTGCTTCTCTATTCCCTTACACTTCGATACTTTGGAAATTTTCACGATAGGCACCAGTTCGGCTAATTGGCCATCAGGATATGATTTAACACATCCCTCAGCATAGTTCTTGTTAAGGAAGGGCACTGAATCCCCATGATCTAGAAGTTGGTATGGCTCTAGGTGTCCTCCCAGGTAAACATTACCCATAGTTGACAGTCTATCATTATATGTTTCTCCGGATGAGAACTGTTTAGAGTAGGGGGGAATAACATCTAGACGTAGTTGAATTGTCAACTAAATCAGCAGGGTGCAGATCCCTCGCAAATAATCCTCCCTTGAATATGGGAAACTAGAATTCCTTCTCGCAAAGAAAATAAGTAACCTCAGTTGATGAAGTCTTCATATTCTTTTTTAGTAATAGTACCAGTAGGGGAATTATAAGGGTGGTAAGAGAAACATTTGTAAACATTGAGACAAGCCATTAAGTCCTACTCATTCTTTTCAGTTTTCTCATCTAGATTATACTGTGAACCCCAAGTTGCCAGCATTCCCCTATTGGTACTCTAAAGATATGGTTGGAGGGTGGAATGTGGAATTGGTATGGAATTGATGAAATAATAACCCCCTATGTGGTCTCCCATCCATCCCCAAATAATTTGAAAAGGGATAGTCATCTGATAAGGTGCCCCCCAATGATTTGGAACAATAGGTGGTAAATCTTTGCCAACACTGAGATGGATAAATTGATACATTTTCTGGTGGACAACTGGGTGGGCATGATAAAATTTGAGGCTCGGACATTCCTAAATTCCTGCACTGGTAGGAGCCACCTTCTTAGAAACATGGCAAAGAAAGCTACCAGTTGAAATAATCGATCGACATTATGGATGATCCCCCCTCCCCATTTCTAAAAATTACCCTCTTCCAGGGTGTTCCAGTAAGTACACTCTCGCCTCCAGTGGTTCTGGTAGAAAAATCCATGGGTATTTGTGGATCAGGCTCTAGACCTGTATGCTTAACAAAAGTTCCAAACCAGTCATCAAAAGAAACATCCTTCTTCGGGAAGGGATCACTTTTCTTTAAAAGTACCTTCACTTGGACAATAAGTTTCTTGGATAAAGGGGGTTCTTTCCTCATAATCCCAAACAAGGAGGGAGAAATAAAATCATCATACATGCCACCAATGATAGGGGCTCCCAAAATTAGTCGGATGCCCCAATAACTAATGTCGACCTCCTCGTGGGTGAAATGGAAAGTTTCAGTACCTGAAATCCACCTACTTAAGAGATGTGATATAAGGGAAGTAGGGTGATGGGTGTATGTCTCAGAAACCCAAGTGGCCTTGTACAGTCCCACAGTCTGTAGCTCAGTTCAGAATTCATTGCAACTTTGGCGAACCAAAAAAAGGCTACCCCCAGTCCAAGACAAATGATTCTCCAGGGTGAAGGTCCTACCAGGACGACCAACTATACTTCTCATATGCTATCGACTTCCTCGCAGTGCTCTAGTAGCAGTGGACCATCTGGTTGGGATTTCTCTATACTCCCTCTAATGTTTGAGGTGCGTAGTTCAGAAAAGACCAAGAGGTATTATCTCTCTAAAGGTACCACCCCTTGAAAGAAATAAATGCATGTATAATAGAGGTATTAATTATCTAGGTAGTAGGATGATAAATCAGATTTGGAACTCAGGTCATTATGTCAAACAAAAGACCTAATCTGTAAGAAGGAAGCCTATCTGAAGTTGGATACTCATGTTGGCCCGTTATAAGTAGATTCACTAGAGATTGGTGAAATGGAATGGCCAAAAAAATTTCATCAACCAAAGCAGCCATGTTCTTTGATCTTTTATCAGTAGCAAAAATAGGGGCAGTAATAGTAGCCTCAAAAGAATCAGCGATGTCAGAAGCAGCCTGTGAAGCATCCATTTAAACCTGCATAAGAGGATCTAGAAGCCAACAAAAATTCTGTCCAATAGAAATTGTTTGTTAATGGCTACAAAAGAGTGGATAAAGGACTTAAAATTGGTCCTTTTAAGGCTCCACATACTATTTCTAGAAATAGTATGCGGTAGGCACATTCTATGTTCTACATGATACGTGGAAGAAACCCCGCCTATGGCTTTTGTATGCAGATTAATTTCACCAAGTACAACCATCATACGTGAACGATATGTGACATGTTGGCCTGTAGATCACTAGTCAGTGAACAGAAGGGTTCACCGTAGATGGATACCATGAGCCTAGGACTCGATTAAGTTCAGGTTTGGAAGTTTCAGGTTAAAGTTTAAGTTCTGATTATTAATTCTTAATGTTCAACCTGCCAGATGAAGCTCTCTATTTAGACACACAATCCATGTATCGTCCTCCTATGTGAAATCCGGATTTTAAATTTTAAATTTCCACAACGCCATTCGTGAAATCCAAAATGTTATTCATGGACAGATAAAAGGAAAAAATATCAGTTTACGGCTTGTATGAAGTGGTTTGTGGGCAGGATTTTCGCAAGGATCATGGTACACGATAGAAGAGTAGGATGAGGGAATCAAGAGAACTTTTCACCATGATAAATGGTAGAAGAAAAAAGAAATAGGTCCATATATATAAATGGGGTTTCCTCCTACTAGGCCCATTTTTTCTACTGCAAACCATTTCAGTTCAGGACTGATTCTACATCATAATAGTACCCTTTTGTTCCAAACAGACCCCATTCTTATGAGGGGAATTTGTATAGTCCTGAAAATTATAATAAGGGACGAAAATACCCCCACAATCACTTCATAGAATTAAGAAAGTACTCCTAAAAGTCTATCAAGATGACGGGACTCAAATCAAGTAACAAATTTCAGAAGAAACTTAAAGGAATTCAATTTTTCAATGAATTTCAAGTGTTCCATGTACTATCACTAGGAAAGGATCACATACCATCGAGATCACGATCCATCAGGTACACGGAATGATCCGTGGGAAACTAACCCATGGATCAATGGATTGCAAATCTAGCAGACCATGAACTGAGTTTCCAAAGGACTTAGGTGCATGAAATCCATCCACGTACCATTCCACGAACTCATCAGTTTGTAGATGGAGCAAATGGGTAGGGTTCTGTGAACCCTAATCATAAACCATAGCATACAAAAACCTCGATTGACTGAGTCTTTCACGGGTCAAGATATCTTCCCATGGGCCTCCGCAAATGGTGTTTCATGCCTATAGATATGATTTCCTCTATGCTCTAAAAAATGAGCACAGGAGGAACAAGGAAAAGGGGAGGAAGGAAAAAGTAAGATTTAAGGGGGCTTAGAGGTTGAAATTAAAGCTCATAAATGATTCTAGCTTCAGTATCGATTCATTGACGAAGCATGAATTTTGAACCATGCTCTCTTCAGGTACAAATAGCCACAAACTATATAATGGGGAAACTTAATAATAAAATAAGAACCATAAACCTAATTGGTGAACTAAGAACCATATAATTATCATGGATGAACTCCCTATGAATGATAATCCCCTAGACCATCCATTGATATGGTTCTATGAATTGTATGCTGCTACGTAGACTGAACCCAGAACCACTTACTGCATCAGTACGCAGATGGAACCCAAATCAGTGTGATGGGTCGTGTACCATTATGGTGTTTGGTCATCTATACCAATGAACACATACCATATGGGTACACAGATGGAACCTTTATCTGCATACCACCACAGTATGCAGAGCCTCCCCCATCCCGTATAAGAAACTAGTATATGAAATGAGGTACTATCAGGTACTATTTCCTCTAGTTACAACCTGACCCCTCCATTACTATCTAATCCTCCATAATCCCTCTATGAACCAGTCTTTTGAAATCAGGTCAAACCCTCATCCAAAGTCACCCGACCCATATTATTAGACCATCAGGAGAATAAGTGTGCCCCTTTGAGTCTATATACCCATGGTAAGCAGAGTCACATAGGCTCTCCCCACAATGGTTTGGGCTTCGGGAGTTCATGTGGGTCTACATTCCCATGGTAACCTAGAGTCCAACTTTGGGATTCCGACATAAACCTCCTTGTTCTAGGGATTAGGGATAATCACTTGATTTTCCATTCAATGAGAAATAGTGATCAGTTGAAGGAGTTATGTTTGCTTATCCTTTTGAAGAGGACGAAACTCCTCCCCTCCCCAGAATGTTTCTAGGGCCCTCCCACTAAAGTAAGCCCCGAAACTTATGAGGCAAAGAAAAATGAACTTTAATATGGAAAGGTTCATCGCCCAGCACCCTCACCCACAGTCACCCTAACCATATCCATTGTAGGCTCTCCCTCTCCCACTAGCAGGAGATGAAGCATGTGGTTGGTTGAATCTCTCGCATCCTCTTGTTTCTCACACCGAGCATGACTCACGTGAGCTTAGAGGTTTGTGATGATTAAAACATCCAAACATTCTGAACTATGAGAACTATGATTACTAACCAATCCAGGATATGTAGGATTCCTACCTGAAGGCCTGATATCAAAAGGTCTCCCTCCTATAAAGGGTCAATCCAATCATTCCCCCTTTAATGAGACACTTCTATATATAAGCCCCAAAAAATATGAACTATGAGAACTCTGATTCTTGACCAAATCAGAATATGTAGGATGCCTACCTGAATGCCTAACCTCAAAAGGGTTCCCTCCCATAAAGGGTCCATCCAATCATGCCCCCTTAAATTGGTAGATTCTATGAGTAAGTGTGGAATCCTGCCTTTTTAATACATAACTCATCAATACATTTTACATATAGAGGATCTTTAAAGTCTAGTGTCTTGGAAATCAGGAACAATAAAACTTGAATACAACATAAAACATTCTTCAAATACACTTGTAAGGATTCATCATAAGATCATACTAAGTACAATTAATGCCTTTCATATCTTGGAGACATACATTAAAGGAAAGGGTGAGCAGAAGGCCCAGTAAGGGTAAATAAGGGAATCAGTGTACTTGTGATATCAATAAGAACTTGAATAACAACATAAAGATATGAGCAATGGAAGTATAGGCATATCATAATGAAAATAACTTGAAACATAACTTGAATATGTGGATACAACATTTAATTTAGACATTCATGAACATATCACCAAGGTCCATCCCCAAGGTGTCATAAAAAATACCAAGGTTATTCACAAAGGTATCGTGAAACTTGTCATCTCTAGAGATTAATTTTTTACCCAATGTATTGGAGCGCTATCTAGGTTCAACCTTAATATTTAATTAATTTAATGTGAGATACATATATCATATTCAAACATTTCATAAACAACCCATAGAGAATAAAATAAATGGGTTTCATTTCAAAATCATGACATTTTAAAAGCTCTTAAAAATAAGATCATTATATCATTTATAACCCATGGAAAGGGAGTGAGGGTTTTATGTAAATCCATTCAAGAGTAAAATATATCATATTTTTATATTTATGAACACCAAAATAATCGAAATAGGTCTTGGTATTCACATAAATAAACAAGGGAATTTCTTGAGAGAAAGAGATAGAAATTTTGAGGCGAAATTTCTGCAGCATAACGGCTACATAAAAATGGTTTTAGAAAACATTGGAAAGAGAGGGTAAAAGAGAGACCCACTCATAAATAACTTATAATACAGTATAAATATAGAACAACATGGAGTTAAGAACATGGTATGTAAATTTCAAGGACATACCACATGAAAAGGAAACATGAAAGAAAAGAGAAGACATGATTCCTTTTACGAGAAATTTGGCAGCCTAACGACATCACTTAAAAATTCAGAAAACAAATTGATGAGAGAAGAAAGGGTATATCATCATTTGGACATAAAATGGAAAGTAATAAGAACATATAAGAACATACTCTCAACATAAATATATGGAAAATATAAGACACAACATAAAGCAAGTCATCACTTAAAAGGATAGTGAAATGATCCCTTACCCTGAAGAGTAACTTCGAAAGAATGAAGGTCGGGAAATTGGGAGGCTTTAGGGCACCTTGGGAGGACTCCTTGGGAGGTAAGGAGACCAGAACTTTGTTGAGGAGGATTTTTAAAGGAAAATAATGAGGGAAAGGCTTGGTATTTATAAGAGAAGTGAGGAGACAAGTCATTAATGGCCAAGGGACACCTCATTGTTGGTATTGAAAATACCATGGGCTTGCCCATGGTATTTTCCCATGGTATTGGACACCCAGGACACCTAATACCTTATCTTACTATTAATAAGTCGACCAGAATTATTACATAATTATTACATCCTTAATGATGTCATTAAACACCCGAAACTAAAAACTGTATTTTCACTATTCACCAAAAATTCATTTTTTTCAGAAAAATCCCCAAAAATCACCTTAACCTAAAATCAATGCTATGAATTCAAAAATGAACTCCATTTTATAAAAATAATTTTCTAGATATTTTTAATTTAATTTTTAATTAAAAAATACTATTCACCTGAAAAAAATAATACTTGACTAATAATTTCTAAAACAGTTATTTACCTATTTTATTGAATCACATTACTTAATAAAAGTGAATAAATTATATAAATACTTTCTTTAAGTGAGATTACTAATCCATTTGGTCACATAACTAATCCTATGCGTAAAATCACTATTCATAATTTACTATTCACAAAAATTAAGTTGATCTTATTAGTTTATAAATTTCTTATTGAACACATTTCTAGAAGACCTTTTTCTGAAAATCATAACACATCATTAATTATTTAAGGTTTACATAAATATTTTAAAATATCCCCTTTTACCAAAATACATCAATATACATCCTATATTTATTCGAATATATGAAAAAAACACAAGCTTCACCATAGGAAGAAATCACAATTTTATTTATCTCAAAGGATTACACATAGTATCTATAGTCTCGTTAAATAGCCCCTTATAAACCAAGCATAGAACCTAAGTTCAAGGTGTGCTAAGGTGAGAGAATCCGAGGGTGGCTCGGCCAACAATTCCCAAGTAGTGATTTCTATAAGCTTGAAATTTCCCCGAAGGCGATTCCACTCCAGTTTCACACGATGACGTTCATCTTGGGATTGGTCTAGAGGAAATCCCAAAAGTGATACCTCCTTCCCAAGTTCCATCAGATGGGCTTCAAATGACCCGAGTCTACTAGAGGAGGCCATCCAATCTTCTCTCTATATTAATTAACCAAGATCACTTGTATTTAAAAACAGTAATTACAACACTAAGAGTTTAGTTCCCAACGATCATATTGACCAATGATCATATAACAGTCGAAACCCAATGGTATCATTTTAATTATAATCATTTTATTAAATGAAATAGTTTTGTTGAGTATAAAATAAAATAACACACAAAAATTAGGAAACAAAATTTATTCAAAATTTGGGGTCGTTGCATTCTTCCTCAAGAAATTTTATCCCCGAAATTTTTAACACGTATCCTCATAAAAGAAAAGGTGTGTGTACTTATTCCTAATAGAATCCTCTGGTTCCCACGTGGCTTCTTCTTGTTTGTGGTTTCTCCACAACACCTTAACAAGGTGGGTAGTCTTGTTGCGTAGAACCTTGTCTCTACGATCCAAGATCTCCACCGGCTGCTCCTCATAAGAGAGGCTATGTTCCAGTTGTACCACATCTGGGTTTAGTACATGTGAAGGGTCAGATATGTACTTCCTCAAGAGGGATACGTGGAAGACATTATGAACTTGTGCTAGATTTGGAGTAAGTGAAAGCTGATAGTCCACTGCTCCTATGCGATCAAGGATTTCATAGGGGCCAATGTACGTAGGGTTTAGCTTCCCTTTGTTCCCAAACCACATGAATCTCTTCCAAGGTAAATTTTGAAGAAAGACCTTATCACTGACATCAAACTCCAAGTCCCTTCGATGGTTGTCGGCATAGCTCTTTTTCAGACTCTGAGCAGCCTTAATGTGTTGTTGGATGGCATGGAATTTTTCTGTAATCTCTTGCACAAGATCAGGCCCAAGAAGCTTTCTTTCACCAGCTTCACCCCAATAAGTAGGAGTTCTACATCAATTCCCATATAGAGCTTCATAGGGTGTTATTTGAATGCTCGAGTGGAAGCTATTATTGTAAGAGAACTCAACTAAAGGGAGATGTTGATCCCATCCCCCCTTAAATTCCATTGAGCACGTTCTCAGCATGTCCTCGAGTGTATGAATAGTCCTTTCATATTGGCCATCAATTTGGGGGTGATAGGCCATACTAAAATTCAATTTACTGCTCAGAGCTTGTTGAAGACTTCTCCAGAATTTGGATGTGAACCTTGGATCACGATTAGATACGATAGAAAGTAGAACTCCATGCAGTCTTACCACTTCCTTCATGTAAATCCTGGCAAGTTGATCAAGAGAGAAATCTTCCCCGATAGAGATAAAATGGGTAGTCTTGGTGAGACGGTCCACAATAACCCATATCTCATTGTTTCCTTTGGAAGTTCTCGGAAGACTAATGACGAAGTCCATAGTGATATTATCCCACTTCTATGCTGGTATGGGTAGTGGTTTCAATACCCCTTTAGGAAGTTGTTGCTCTGCCTTCACTTGCTGACATACTAGGCACCTTGAAGTATAGTCAGAAATATTCCTTTTCATGTTATGCCACCAATAATGACCACGAAGGTCCCTATACATTTTTTTGCTTCCATGACGTATAGATAATGTAGAGATATGAGCTTCATCCATCGGCGCCTTCTTTATGTCCGGAACAGATGGAACACATAGTCTTGTACAAAATCTCAGTACACCTTCTTGATCAATATTAAACTCAGGAAAATTTCCATCCTTTACAGCCTTAGACTTCTCTTGTAACAAAGGATCTTCTTTCTGAGCCTTCTTGATCTTCTATATTAATTACAGTTGAGAAATAATTTGGGTTATGGTTGATGATGTCCCTTTCCTTATAATTCCCATGCCCAGCTTTACTAGGTCATTGATCAAAGGATATTTATAAATACTTATCATGGAAAGAACAGCTAGGTATTTCCTGCTTAATGCATCTGCAACTTTGTTTGCTCTTCTGGGGTGGTAATGAATTAAACAATTATAGTCTTTAAGAAGTTCCAACCATCTCCTTTGTCTCATGTTCAATTCCTTTTGGGTGAAAATATACTTCAAATTTTGATGGTCTGTGTATATATCACATTTCTCCCCATAAAGATATTGCCTCCATATCTTCAGAGAAAAAACGACTACAACCAGCTCTAGATCATGCGTAGGGTAATTTTGATCATGAATATTCAACTGTCGAGATGCATAAGCAATAAACTTTTCATTTTTCATGAGGACGCACCCATGAACTTTTAGATATGAATCACTAAAAATAATGAATCCTTCTCCACTTGAGGGAAGAGTTAACACAAGTGCAGTAACCAATCTCTTCTTCAGCTCCTGGAAACATTCCTCACACTCCTTTGTCAAGATGAACTTGACCCCTTTTCGAGTTAACTTGGTTAATGGATTAGAAAGTTGAGAAAAGTTTTTCACAAACCTCCTATAATATCCTGGTAATCCAAGAAAACTATGAATCTCAGTTATCGTTGTAGGTTGAGGCCACTCCTCTACAAATTTTGTCTTTGCTGGGTCAACCTTGATTCCTTCATTGGTTACAATGTGCCCTAAGAAAGCAACTTGTTGTAACTAGAAATCACATTTAATGAACCTTCCAAAAATCCTCTCCTTCCTCATAGTTTTCAAAATAACCCTTAGATGATCTTCATGCTCCTCACAAATTTTGGAATATATCAGAATATCATCAATAAAAACTACCACAAAGTTATTAAGGTAGTCCTTAAAGACTCTATTAATCAAATCCATAAAAATAGAAGGGGAATTAGTCAGTAGAAAGGGCATAACAACAAACTCATAATGCCCATATCTTGATGAGAAGGCAGTTTTTAGAATATCTTCTTTCTTCACCCTCAATTTATGATAACTAGATCAGAGATCAATCTTAGAGATAAATTGATCCCCAAAAAGTTGGTCAAATAAGTCATCAATTCTTGGAAGAGGTTATTTTTTCTTCACTTTGATCCCATTTAGTTCTCTATAATCAATGCATATCCACATCGATCCATCCTTCTTCTTCACAAAGATAATAGGTGCTCCCCAAGGAGACACACTTGGTCATATAAACCCCTTCTCCAAAAGATCTTGGAGTTTTTTCCTTAATTCCTTCAGCTCTACATTTTCCTTCCTATATAGGGTCTTTGATATAGGATGAGATCTAGCTACGAGTTAGATGGATAACTCCACCTCTCTTTCTAGGGGAGGTCCAGGCAACTCCTCTGAAAATACATCAAAGTATTCCTGGATGATGGGGAAATTTTCTATTATCAAACTCCCATCTCCTTCTTCTTCTTCTCCGATCAACTCCATAAAGAAGGATATATGGGGTTCTTTTAGACAAAGATGAGTTTGAGATATCTCTCCATGGAAGATAACTGTAGGTTTTCCATTCAAGGCAACTGATATTTCCTTGCTTCTATAATTTATCTTGGCATTATACTTTAAGAGCCAGTTCATCCCTATTATAATGTCGAATTCCATCATGGGAATGACTACTAGATTTGTGATAAGATTGTTCTCACTAAATTAAATACTAGAGTTTCTAAACAGTGACGATGCTTGGATAGTCCTACTAGGAGTCTTGACTGAGAAATCTACTTTTAGAAATTCGGGGGTTGATTCTAAATTTCATTCAAACTTGGAGGAAATAAAGGTATGCGTAGAACCAGAATCAAACAAAGTACTTACTTGATTTGAGAGGACAATAAGAGTAATTTCTACCACATAATTCAGAGCATCGACTTCAGTTGTTGCGATAGCAGAAGCATGACCTTGATCCCTTGGCCTTTGTTGAGGCCGGTGGTGGTTCCCCTCCACTTCCCTCGGATTTGGATAGGGATTGTAAAAGTTCCCACGTTGTCCACATTTGAAGCATTGTACATCAGGTAGGGCCTGCACCATCTTCCCCTTTTAGTTTGTGTTTGTAAGTTGAGGTTTCACCTCACCATGAAAATTCCTCGCAATGTGGTCATCTCTGCCACACTTTTAGCACTTCCCACTCCTGAACAGGCAGTTCCTCAAATTCTTCTTCCTGCATTTATTACACGTGGGATGTTTTACATTCTTTCCTCCTCTTCCCTGATCAAAATCCCTCCCTAATATGGGTTCCATCGATCTATTCTTGTCATTGGATTTATAAGACCACTTTGTCTCACCAAAATCTAGCTCAACTTTCATCACACTCCACACGATCTCCTCACAGCTATCATAATCTCAAATGGCTATATTCTTCTGCAGATGATGTCTCAGTCCACCGAAGAATCTATAAAACTTACCATTTGGATCCATGACAAAGATAGTGGTATATCATGAAAGCCTTGTGAAGCTCATCTTATAGCTTCCCACAGATTCATTCTCCTTCTACATCACCTTGAGAAACTCCTTCTCCATTCTTGTTCTCATGGAACGAGGGAAATACATACTAAAAAATATCCCTCCGAAATCTTCCCACTCCATAGCTTAAACTTCCACTCTTTGCCTCATGTTTTTTATCAGTTCCCACCACTGATCAGCTTCTCCCTCTAAGTGATAGACAGTCAGGGTGACCTTCTCTTACTCTGAACAACGTAACATAGAAAAGACCTTCTCTATAGAGCTGATCAATTGCCCAGCAATCAATGGGTCAGCTGATCCACCAAGGGTTGGTGGTCATTGGCGCATAAAGGACTCAACAGAATGGTGTTCCCTTCATGGTGAGATCGACCTCTCAACTTGATTCAAGTTATTACTCATAACTTGAGTCAGTTGGTTCATCATTCGCATGAATGTTTCCATTCCAGCTTCCATCGGAGGGCCATCAGTGCATGGTCCATTGCGGTCACCATTTGTAGGGTTCCTCCTATTTCCCACCATTTTATAAAAGAATAAAATTTTAGTGAGAAACTTGTTTCATTTAGAATCTTTTAACTATAAAGGATTCTATGTCTTTAAAATTCATTCTTAAACAATTATATTTCTCTATAATTCCTTCATAATGATTCATAAAAAGCTTGAAATTAACCAAACATATCCCCTGGGAGTGTCGTAACAAAGCGTGCAGTAAGGCTCGTTGTCGTGCACCATTTCCCGTTTGAGTCTAGCTCAAGGAAGTGTTTTTGGGTTTTACCCCTATGTACATCTATTCCAGATCCACCTCTACCTGCTCGTATCTAGATAAGGATGTATTTTTTTGATAAACCACTTACTCAATACTCACCAAAATACCAGGATTTTTTCCCTATATTTAAACTTTTATATAGGATTCTTCATAAAGTTTTCATATCCTAATTTCCATAAATAACTAAACTATCCTTTTATACCAACTGTGGCATCCCACATTTTTAATACATAACTTATCATTACATTTTACATACAGAGGATCTTTAATGTCTACTGTCTTGAAAATAAGGAACAATAAAACTTGAATACAACATCAAACATTCTTCTAATCCACTTTTAAGTCTTCATCATAATATCATCCTAAGTAAAATTACATCCTTTCATATCCTAGAGGCATACATCAAAGGAAAGGGTGAGCAGAAGGCCCAGTAAGGGTAAATAAGGGAATCAGTGTACATGTGATATCAATAAGAACTTGAATAACAACATAATGATATGAGAAATGGAAATATAGGCATATCATAATGAAAATAACTTGAAACATAACTTGAATATGTGTCTAAAAAATTTCATTTAGATATTCATGAACATATCACCAAGGTCCATCCCCAAGGTTTCATAAAAATTACCAAGGTTATTTACCAAGGTATCGTGAAACTTGTCATCTCTAGAGATTAATTCTTTACCCAATGCATTGGAGCGCTATCAGGGTGCACCCTTAACATGTATTTAATTTAATTTCATCCACATATATCATATTCAAACATTTCATAAATAACCCATAGAGAATAAAATAAATGGGTTCATTTAAAAATTGTGACGTTTTAAAAGTTCTTAAAAATAAGATCATTATATCATTCATAACCCATGGAAAGGGAGTGAGGGTTATATGTATATCCCTTATAGAATAAAATATATCATATTTATATATTTATGAACACCCATAAAAACGAAATAGGTCTAGGTATTCACATAAATAAACAATGTCATTTCATGATAGAAATAGATAGAAAATTTGAGCCGAAATTTCGGCAGCATAACAGCTATATACCATGGTTTTAGAAAAAATTGGAAAGAGAGGGTACAAGAGTAACCCACTCATAAATAACATATAATATAGTATAAATATTGAACAAAATGGAGGTAAGAACATGGTATGGAAATTTTAATGACATACCACATGAAAAGGAAACATGAAAGAAAAGAGAAGATGTGATTCCTTTTACGAGAAATTCAGCAGCCTAACGACGTCACTTAAAAATTCAGAAAACAGATTGATGATAGAAGAAAGGGTCTCTCATCATTTGGGCTTAAAATGGACTGTAATAATAACATATAATAACATACCCTCAACTTAAATAGATGGAAAATATAATACGCGACATAAAGGAATTCATGAATTCAAAGGAGGGTGAAAGGATCCCTTACCTTGAAGAGTAACTTCGAAAACCTGAAGGTTAAGACCTTGGGAGGGTTGAGGGAACATCGGGAGGACTCCTTGGGGGGTAATGAGACCATAACTTCTTTGAGGAGTATTTTAAAATCAAAAGAATGAGGGAAAGGCTTGGTATTTATAGGAGATGTGAGGGGACAAGTCATTAATGGCCAAGGGACACCTCATCAGTGGTATTGGAAAAACCATGGGCTTGCCCATGGTATTTTCCCATGGTATTAGACACTTGGGACACCTCATAACTTATATTACTATTCATAAGTCGACCAGAATGATTACATAATTATTACATCCTTAATGATGTCATTAAACACCTGAAACCAAAAACTGTATTTTCACTATTCACTAAAAATTCATTTTTTTCAGATAAATCCCAAAAAATCACCTTAACCTAAAATCGATGCTCTGAATTCAAAAATGAATTCCATTTTATAAAAATAATTTTCTAAATATTTTTAATTTAATTTTTAATTAAAAAACACTATTCACCTGAAAAAACTAATACTTGACTAATAATTTCTGAAACAGTTATTTACCTATTTTATTGAATCACATTACTTAATCAAGGTGACTAAATTATATTAATACTTTCTTTTAGTGAGATTACTAATACATTTAGTCACTTTACTAATCCTAAGTGTAAAATCACAATTCATAATTTTTTATTCAAAAAAATTAAGTTGATCTTATTAGATTCTAAATTTCTTATTGAGAAAATTTCTAGAAGACCATTTTTTGAAAATCATTACACATAATTACTTATTTAAGGTTTACATAAATATTTTAAAATATCCCCTTTTTCCAAAATTCATCAATATACATCCTATATTTTTTTGAATATCTGAAAAAAAACACAAGCTTCACCATAGGATGAAATCACAATTTTATTTATCTCAAAGGATTACACATAGTAGCTACGGTCTCGTTACATAGCCTCTTATAACCCCAGAATAGGACCTAAGTGTAAGGTGTGCTAAGGTGAGAGAATTTGAGGGTGGATCGACCAATATTGCCTGAGTAGTGATTCCTATAAGCTTGAACTTTTCTCGAAGGCGATTTCGCTCAAGCTTTACACAATGAAGTTCGGCTTGGGTTTGGTATAGAGAAAATCCTAAAGGTTCTACCTCTTTCTCGAGTTCCATAAGATGGGCTTCGAACGGTTCGAGTCTACTAGAGGAGGCAATCAAATCTTCTCTCTGTATTAATTAACCAAGATCACTTGTATTTATAAAAAATAATTACAACACTAAGAGTTTAGTTCCCAACTGTCATATTGACCAATGATCATATAACAGTCAAAACCCAATGGTCTCATTTTAATTATACTCATTTTATTAAATGAAATATTTTTTTGAGTATAAAATTAAATAACAAACAAAAATTAGGAAACAAAATTTATTCAAAATTTCAGGTCCTTACATTCTTTCCCCCTTAAGAAATTTCATCCCTGAAATTTTTAACTCGTATCCTCAGAAAAGAAAATGTGTGGGTACTTCTTCCTCATAGAATCCTCTGGTTCCCACGTGGATTTTTCATATTTGTGGTTTCTCCACAACACCTTAACAAGGTGGGTAGTCTTGTTGTGTAGAACCTTGTCTCTAAAATCCAAGATCTCCACCAGATCCTCCTCACAAGAGAGGTCATGTTACAGTTGTACCACCTCTGGGTTTAGTACATGTGAAGGGTCAGGTATATACTTGATCAAGAGGGATATGTGGAAGACATCATGAACTTGTGCAAGATTTGGAGGAAGTGCAAGCCGATAGGCCACTGCTCCCATGCGATCAAGGATTTCATAGGGGACAATGTTCCAAGGGCTGAGATTCCCTTTCTTCCCAAACCTCATGACTCTCTTCCAAGGTGAAATTCGAAGAAAGACCTTATCACCGACATCAAACTCCAAGTCCCTTCGATGGTTGTTGGCATGGCTCTTTTTCCAACTCTAAGCAGCTTTAATGTGTTGTTGGATGGCATGGACTTTTTCTGTCATCTCTTGCACAAGATTAGGCCCAAGAAGCTTTCTCTCACTAGCTTCATCCCAACAAGTAGGAGTTCTACATCGCTTCCCATATAGAGCTTCATAGGGTTCCATTTGAATGCTCGAGTGAAATCTTTTGTTGTAAGAGAACTCAACTAAAGGGAGATGTTGATCCCATCCACACTTAAATTCCATTGAGCACGTTCTTAGCATTTCCTCGAGTGTTTGAATAGTCCTTTCATATTGGCCATCAGTTTTGGGGTGATAAGTCGTACTGAAATTCAATTCAGTGCTCAGAGCTTGTTGTATACTTCTCTAGAATTTTGATGTGAACCGTGGATCAAGATCAGATACGATATAAAGTGGAACTCCATGAAGCCTTACCACTTCCATCACGTAAATCCTAGCAAGTTGACCAAGAGATAAATCTTCCCGGATATAGATAAAATGGGCAGTCTTGGTGAGATGGTCCACAATAACCCATATCACATTGTTTCATTTGGAAGTTCTTGGGAGATGAGTGATGAAGTCCATAGTGATATTGTCCCACTTCCATGCTGGTATGGGTAGTGGTTGTAATACCCCTTTAGGAATTTGTCGCTCTGTCTTAACTTTATGACAGACTAGGCACCTTGAAGTGTAGTCAACAATCTTCCTTTTCATGTTATCCCACTAATAACGATCACGAAGGTCCCTATACATTTTTGTGCTTCCAGGTTGTATAGAGAAAGTAGAGGTATGAGCTTCATCCATCGGCTCCTTCTTTATGTCCAGAATAGATGGAACGCATAGTCTTGTACGAAATCTCAGTACACATTCTTGATCAATATTGAACTCCGGAAACATTCCACCCTTTACAGCCTCAAACTTCTTTTGTAACAAAGGATCTTCTTTCTGAGCCTTCTTGATCTTCTCTAGTAATGACAGTTGAGAAATCATTTGGGTTAGGGTTGATGATGTCCCTTTCCTTATAATTCCCATGTCCAGCTTTACTAGGTCATTGATCAAAGGATCTTTTTGAATCCACATCATGGAAAAAACAACTGGGTCTTTCCTGCTTAATGCATCAGTAACTTTGTTTTATCTTCCAGGGTGATAATGAATGAACAATCATAGTCTTTAAGAAGTTCCAACCATCTACGTAGTCTCATGTTCAATTCCTTTTGGGTGAAAATATACTCCAAACTTTTAGGGTCTGTGTATATATCACATTTCTCTTTATAAAGATAGTGCCTTCATATCTTCACAGCAAAAATGACTACAGCCATCTCCAGATCATGCGTAGGATAATTCTTCTCAGGAATCTTCAAATGTCGAGATGCATAAGCAATGAACTAGTAATTTTTCATGAGGAAGCACCCAAGACCTTTTAGAGATATATCACTAAAAATAATGAATCCTTCTCTACTTGAGGGAAAATTTAACACATGTGCGGTAACCAATCTCTCCTTCAGCTCTTGGAAACTTTCCTCACACTCCTTTGTACAGATGAACTTGACCCCTTTTCAAGTTAAATTTGTTAATGGATTAGAAATTCATGAAAATTTTTTCACAAACCTCCTGTAATATCCTGCTAATCCAAGAAAACTACGAATCTCAGTTATCATTGTAGGTTGAGGCGACTCCTGTACAAATTTTGTCTTTATAGGTTCAACTATGATTCCTTCATTGGTTATAATGTGCCCTAAGAAAGCGACTTGTTGTAACTAGAAATCACATTTTCTGAACTTTCCAAAAATCCTCTCCTTCTGCAGAGTTTGCAAAATAACCCTTAGATGATCTTCATGCTCCTCTCGACTTTTGGAATATATCAGAATATCATCAATAAAAACTACCTCAAAGTTATCAAGTTCATTCTTAAAGACTCTATTCATCAAATCCATAAAAATAGCAGGTGCATTAGCCAGTCCAAAGGGCATAACAACAAACTCATAATGCCCATATCTTGATTAGAAGGCAGTTTTTGGAATATCTTCTTTCTTCACCCTCAATTGATGATAACCAGATAGAAGATCAATCTTAGAGAAGAATTGATCCCCATTAAGTATGTCAAATAAGTCATCAATTCTTGGAATAGGTTATTTTTTCTTCACTAGGATATCATTTAGTTCTCTATAATCAATGCATAGCCGCATTGATCTATCCTTCTTCTTCAAAAAGAAAACAGGTGCTCCCCAATGAGACACACTTGGTCGGATAGACCCCTTCTCGAAAATATCATGGAGTTGTTTCGTTAATTCCTCTAGCTCCACATTTTCCATCCTATAGGGGGTCTTTGATATTAGATGAGATCCAGGTACATGTTCTATGGAGAACTCCACCTCTCTTTCTGGGGGGGTCCAGGAAACTCCTCTGAAAATACATCAACATATCCCAATATGATGGGGACATTTTATATCATCAAACTCTCATCTCCTTCTTCTTATTCACCGATAAACTCCATAAAGAAGGATATTGGGGGTTCTTTTAGACAATGATGATGTTGAGATGTCACTCCTTGGAAGATAACTATAGGTTTTCCATTCAAGACTATTGATATTTCCTTTCTTCTTCAATTGATCTTAGCATTATACTTTGAGAGCCACTCTATCCCTAGTATAATGTCGAATTCCATCATGGGAATGACTACTATAATTGCGAAAAAATTGTGCTCACTAAAGTAAATACTAGAGTTTCTAAACACTGATGATTCTTGGATAGTCCCACCAGGAGTCTTGACAGACAACTCTACTTTTAGCAATTCAGGGGTTGATTCTAAATTCCTTGTAAACTTAGTGGAAATAATGGAATGCGTAGAACCATAATCAAACAAAGTACTTGCTAGATTAGAGAGGGCAACAAGAGTACCTGCTACCGCATCATTCGGAGCATCGACTTTAGCTGTTGTGATAGCAAAAGCACGGCCTTGATCCCTTGGCTTTTTCTGAGGCTAATGGTGGTTCCCCTCCATAGCCCTCGGATTTGGACAGTGATTGGAAAAGTTCCCACATTGTCCACACTTGAAGAACTTGACATCAGGTAGGGCCTGAATCATTTTCCCCATGTTATTTGTATTTGTAAGTTGAGGTTTCACCTCACCATGACAATTCCTCGCAATGTGGCCATCTCTTCAACACTTTTAGAACTTCCCACTTCCGATCAGGTAGTTCCCCGAATGGTTCTTCCCACATTTATTCCATGTGGGAAGTTTCACTTTCTCTCCTCCTCTTCCCTGATCAAAAGTCTTCCCTAAGATGGGTTCCATCGATCTCTTCTTGTCATTGTATTTATGAGACCACTGTGTCCCACCAAACTCTATATCGACTTTCATCATACTCCACACAATCTCCTCACAGCTATCATAATCTCGGTTGGCCAGATTCTTCCACAGATGAGGTCACAATCCACCGAAGAATCTATCAAACTTACCATTTGGATCAATGACAAAGCTATATGTATATCGTGAAAGCCTTTTGAAGTTCATCCCATAGCTTCCCACAGATTCATTCTCCTTCTGATTCAGCTTGAGAAACACCTTCTCTATTCTTGTTTTCATGGAACGAGGGAAATACTTACTGAAAAAATCCCTATGAACTCTTCCCACTCCATAGCTTCAACTTACACTCTTTGCCTCGTGTTTTTGATCAATTCCCACCACAGATCATCTTCTCCCTCTAAGCGATAGACATCCAGGGTGACCTTATCTTGCTTTGAACAACGTAGCACAGAAAAGATCTTCTCTATAGAGTTGATCCATTGCTCAGTAATCAATGGGTCAGTCGATCCACTGAAGGTTGGTGGTTGTTGGCACATAAAGGTCTCAAGAAAATGTTGTTCCCTTCATGGTTAGATCGACCTCGCAGCTTGATTCAATCTATTACTCATAATTTGAGTTAGTTGGTTCATCATTCGCATGAATGTTTCCATTCCGGATTCTATCGGAGGGTCGTCAGTGCATGGTCCATTGTGGTCACCATTTTCACGGTTCCTCCTATTTCCTACCATTTTATAAAATAATAAAATATTAGTGAGAAACTTGTTTTAATTACAAATATTTTAAACATAAAGGATTCTACGTCTTAAAACTTCATGCTTAAACAATTATATTTCTCTATAATTCCTTCATAATGATTCATAAAAAGATTGAGATTAACCAAACATATCCCTGAGGAGTGTCGTAACCAAGAGTGAAGAAATACCCATTGTCGTGCATTAGTTCCCATTCATGTCTAGCTTAAAGTGGTTTTTTTTCGGGTTTTACCCCTATGTACATCTATTCCAGAATCGCCTCTACCTGTTCGTATCCAGATAGGGATGTATTTTTTTGATAAACCACTTACTCAATACTCACCAAAATACCAGGAAGTTTTCCCTATATTTATACTTTTCTATAGGGTTCTTCATAAAGTTTTCATATCCTAATTTCCATAAATAACTAAACCATCCTTCGATACCAACTGTGATATCCTGCCTTTTTAATACACAACTTATCATTAAATTTTACAAATAGAGGATATTTAAAGTCTACTGTCTTGGAAATCAGGAACAATAAAACTTGAATACGACATAAAAAATTCTTATAATCCACTTGTAAGGCTTCATCATAAGGTCATCCTAATTACAATTACTGCCTTTCATATCCTGGAGCCAAACGTCAAAGGAAAGGGTGAGCAAAAGGCCCAGTAAGGGTAAATAATGGAATCAGTGTACTTGTGATATCAATAAGAACTTGAATAACAACATAAAGATATGAGCAATGGAAGTATAGTTATATCATAAGGAAAAGAACTTGAAACATAACTTGAATATGTGGCTACAACATTTCATTTAGACATTCATGAACATTTCACCAAGGTCCATCCCCAAGGTGTCATAAAATTACAAAGGTTATTCACCAAGGTATCGTGAAACTTTTCATCTCTAGAGATTTATTCTTTACCCAATGCATTGGAGCGATATCAGGGCGCAACCTTAATATGAATTTACATTAATTTGAGCCCCATAGATCATATTCAAACATATCATAAATAACCCATAGAGAATAAAATTAACGGGTTTCATTTCGAAATCATGACGTTTTAAAAGCTCTTAAAAATAAGATCATTATATCATTTATAACCCATGGAAAGGGAGTGAGGGTTATATGTATATCCATTATAGAATAAAATATATAATATTTATATATTTATGAACAACCATATAAATGAAATAGGTCTAGGTATTCACATAAATAAACAAGCGAATTTCTTGAGAGAAAGAGACAGAAATTTTGAGGCCAAATTTCTACACCATAAAGGCTATATAACATGGTTTTTGAAAACATTGGAAAGAGAGGGTAAAAGAGTAACCCACTCATAAATAACTTATAATACAATATAAATATTTAAAAACATGGAGGTAAGAACATGGTATGGAAATTTGAATGACATACCACATGAAAAGGAAACATGAAGGAAAAGAGAAGACGTGATTCCTTTTACGAGAATTTCGGCAACCTAATGGCGTCACTTAAAAATTTAGAAAACAAATTGATGATAGAAGAAAGGGTATCTAATCATTTGGACATAAAATTTAAATTAATAACAACAAATAATAACATACCCAAAACATAAATAGACGGAAAATATAAGACCCAACATAAAGGAAGTCATGACTTAAAAGGAGGGTGAAAGGATCCCTTACCTTGAAGAGTAACTTCAAAAGATTTATGTTCGGGACCTTGGGAGGATTTAGGGAACCTTGGGAGGACTCCTTGGGAGGTAAGGAGACCATAAATTTGTTTAGGAGGATTTGTAAATGAAAATAATGAGGGAAAGGCTTGGTATTTATTGGAGAAGTGAGAGGACAAGTCATTAATGGCCAAGGGGCACCTCATTGGTGGTATTGGAAAAACCATGGGCTTACCCATGGTATTTGCCGATGGTATTGGACACTTGGGACACCTCATAGATTATCTTACTATTCATAAGTCTACCAGAATGATTACATAATTATTACATCCTTAATGATTTCATTAAACACCTGAAACTAAAAACTGTATTTTCACTATTCACTGAAAATTCATTTTTTTCAGAAAAATCCCCAAAAATCACATTAACCTAAAATAGATTCTCTGAATTCAAAAATGAACTCCACTTTATAAAAATAATTTTCTAAATATTTTTAATTTAATTTTTAATTAAAAAACACTATTCACTCAAAAAACTAATACTTGACTAATAATTTCTGAAAGAGTTATTCACCTATTTTATTGAATCACATTACTTAATCAAGGTGGATAAATTATATTAATACTTTCTTTAAGTGACATTACTAATCCATTTGGTCACATTACTAATCCTAAGGGTTAAATCACTATTCATAATTTACTATTCACAAAACAATTAAGTTGATCTTATTAGATTCTAAATTTCTTATTGAACACATTTCTAGAAGACCATTTTTTGAAAATCATTACACATCATTAATTATTTAAGGTTTACATATATATTTGAAAATATCCCCTTTTCCCAAAATTCGTCAATATACATCCTATATTTATTCGAATATCTGAAAAAAAACACAAGCTTCACCATAGGAAGAAATCACAATTTTATTTATCTCAAAGGATTACACATAGTAGCTATGGTCTCGTTACATATCCCCTTATAACCCCAGCATATGACCTAATTTTAAGGTGTGCTAAGTTGAGAGAATCCAAGGTTGGCTCGGCCAACATTCCCGAGTAGTGATTTCTATAAGCTTGAACTTTTCCCAAAGATGATTCTGCTCCATCTTCACACGATGAAGTTCGGATTGGGTTTGGTCTAGAGAAAATCCCAAAGGTGCTACCACCTTCCCGAGTTCCATCAGATGGGCTTTGAATGGCCCAAGTCTACTATAGGAGGCCATGAAATCTTCTCTGTATTAATTAACCAAGATCACTTGTATTTATAAACAATAATCGCAACACTAAGAGTTTAGTTCTCAAAGGTCATATTGACCAATGATCATATAATAGTTGAATCCAAATGGTATCATTTTAATTATACTCATTTCATTAAATGAAAGAGTTTTTTTGGGTATAAAATAAAATAACACACAAAATTTAGGAAACAAAATTTATTCAAAATCTCTAGTCGTTACAGTAATCCCCAACAAATCTGAACTACGTGGGTTCTGATTCCTCTCATGAGGATACATTGGAAACACATATTATGGGTCCGATACCAACATCAAATGACCTTTTGTCCCCCTAGATTATGATAAACTCTGGAAAGCCTTATTTCAGGGCTCAAGTAAGCAGTACCTCCTTAACATCAAATGTATACATAACTACGACGATTCTGGAAACCAAGGGTATCCCGTGGACACACTCTTAGGGAATGAACCAAGGATTTATGAACATATGAACACAAATTAAATATATAAGAGTGTTATAGAACTGGAAATAATCCCCCCCCCCCAGAAGGGTGTGGTGAGCCTGACTTCTCATCCTCTCGACCAATGGAGTCCTCAAGTGTCTTTGGCTGAATCATCAATCAACAAGCGCCTTCCATTGGAAAACAGGTCCATGATTCATAGATACCAAGGTTTTTGGGTGTTTCTGGATCCAAAAATAAATCCATTGGATACCATCTGAGGACGTTATATCCATGGTGGGAAGATTTCACATGTACTTGACCCAACACAATTTCCTTCTTGGACCATTTGACTATGGAACCTCCTTCGCAATTTGAAAGGGGTGAATTACCCAGTCCATGTGGGGTTAACCCAACCTTATTTTAAAGTATAATGACATAGAATGGGTTGAAACAAAATAAATGGTGAATTTTATAGGAATATATCTCCGGAAAAAGGGACACGCGATGATCCTTTTCAGACCATTTTTTATCACCCGAAATATGCCACCTCAGAGGCAGAATAATGTTTTTAAGGGGACATTTTGGGACAAATATTTTCCTCATGAGAAACAAACTAAATTGAAGAGAAAGTTCCTTAGATTAATTTATAAGGAAGAATATATAATTTCTAAGTATTAGTCTTCCTTTTATTGATATCTTGGTATGCTATGGATTACATATAAAATATGGAGTGCAAGATTGACCATTTCTTTGAAGGACTTAATCAATTATCTAAACGTAGTTGGTATATAAGACATTTTATTCATATAATTAAATAGTTTTATGTGCCACTAAAAAAATAAGGAATTATCTAGAACTTAAATATTCAAGGGAAATAAGATTATAATAGTTCATATGAACACTATGAAAAAAGGAATACAATTAAAGAAGAAGAAAAAAACATAGTGATTTCTATCTTGTGAAAACATTGGAATGAATCACCCTAGGAAATTATTTAATGGATTGATATTATGTTATAAGTGAAGAGATAAGGTTCTTATAGCTCGTGAATTAAAGGGGGTGAAATAAATCGATGATTTCTAGTTCTTCAGTTTTAAATAGATGGGGATCCATGAAAATGAATTCCCCAAGTTTCAAGGGAATCCATCACAGAAGAGGACAATGGGAGAAGGCCATTCTTATTTGATTACTATATCTAAGTTGTAATTACCCAATTAAGTGGTGAAAGTTATTTCAATCCTATATTGAAATTAATCTAATGATTTATTTTATTTTATATTTTTTCACTCTTTTATATCTACCCAGTTTTCAAGGAAAATTAGACATTTTCCTTTTTATTTATGAAGGATGTTGCTAGTCAAACCTCATAGGGGAAGTCACTCTTTATAAAGGATGTGGAAAAAAGTCCCCATTATGACACATAAACATATTTTATTTTCTAAACTAATTATCATACATATGGTTTAATTTGATATAATCCTTAATAGGGACTAGATTTAAAAATATGATACAAAAATTTATTACAAGAAGAAGAAAATTATCATTTAGGAAGAAGATGTAGAATTATTTATCTTTATAAAAAATAATTCATCATATAATTATTATAGATATCTACCACTAGTAGCTCTACTAAATGAGATTCATGGGTAATAAGATAAAAAAATATAGGGATAGATATGTTGATCTTTAGAATGAGGATATACCTATTATGCAAGAATATATTGATGTATTTCCTAAGGAATTACCTGGATATCCCCCAAATCATGAAGATGAGTTTTCCTTTGATTTATCCCTTCATTCAAGACCAATATAAAATAATCCCTATATAATGGACACATTGGAATTAGTGGATTTTAAGAAAACACTAGAGGAGTTGCGTGATAATGGATTTATTTACCCTAGTGTTTCACCATAAGGAGCCCTTGTTCTCTTTAATGAGAAGATATATGTATCCATGAGGTCATGAACTGATTAAATAAAAATCTATGTTATTATAATAAGGAACAAGTATCATCTTACTTTAATTAATGAATTATTTAATAAACTTCATTGAGCCCAATATGTTTTAAATATTGACCTTTATTCTGGGTATCATCAGTTATGAGTAAAGAAGGAAGACTTCTTGAAGATAGTTTCTTGAATGAGGTATGTACATTAAAATTTTACAGTAATTCCATTTGGATTGACTAATAGATCCTTTTATTTATAGATCAAATGAATAGAGTATTCAAGGACTATCTTGATGATTTTTTGTGTTATTTATTGATGATATCTTGGTGTATTCTAAATGATATGTGGAATATGAAAATAAATTATTGATTATTCTTGAGACTCCTAGAAGGAACAATTTATATGGAAAATTTAGTAAGTTTGATTTATGGATTTAAGAAGTTTTTTTTCATAGCCATGCTATCTCAATGGATATAATCTTAGCTAATCCTGTGATGATAAAGACATTTAGAGAATGTCCTGCACCAATGAACATAACTGAAGTATATAGTTTCATTTATTTGGGAGGTTACTATTGGAAATTCAATCAGAATTTTTCCTAATTAGCTAACCAGTTAACCAAGATTACATTAAATGGGGTTTAGTTTGTTTTTATATAAATATGTGAAGAATGTTTTGTTGAACTACAGAAGATATTGTTAAATTATTTAATTTTTACTCTACCATCTAGAAATTATGGGTTTGTGATATACAGTGATGTATTGAAGAAGGTATTTTTTTGTTTCCTAATGAAACATTGAGAAGACCAGTTTGCGATATACCTAACACTAGGGGGGAATCAGTATTGGAGACTTTTTAAACCAATTACAACTTTTATCCCTATACCTATTGACCTGTTATGATCTTGATTCTCTTATTTTCATTTCCCTATCACATGAAATAATATAATGAAGTAAAAATATGCACATGATATTTTTACACGGTTCCCCACTCAATAAGAGTAGCTAAGTCCTTTCCATGCATGGAAATTACTAGTGCATGGATTCTCCACTATTATGTGATATGATATTATAGTGGAGTGTCTAGGAAAGCAATCCTCTATCCAGTGTGAGTCCCTACACTTTAGAGGGGTGGGAAACAATCCTCTTCCTTCAACTGGTGATAACCTAGTCCAACTTGTAGCCTCTAGCTGGTTCTTTATAGTGCCTATGGATACAATCTTATTCCCTCTTCAAAAGGAAGGTTCTTCTCTTGGTCTTCTTTAGTGACATTCACTTGATTACTTGCAAAGCAGTAGGTAAGAAATTCTCCCTTATTTCCTTCTCTTCTTTTCTAGTGAATCAACAAATTCACTAGACTTCTTATTTCTTCTTATTAGTGAAACAACCTACTTCACTAAAACTTGCTCACTCTTCTAGGATAGAATCACATATACCAATGTGATTATTTAGGTAGTGAAGATTGGTTCACTTGGTATCATCTGAATCAATTTATTTTCTTCTTGTTCATGTATGCATGTGATCTTGCATATGACATTAAGTTGAACCTTTTCTTCCCTTTATTTCTTCTTCTTATTTATATAGGTACACACACTTGATTTTTATTCTTTATTTAAGTCACTTCATGTGTGCATGTGAATGCATGCAAGCATGAATTCTCCTCCTCTTCTTCTTGTGTGAAAACCCTTATTGAATGTGGTTCTTTAAACACACACACACTCGGCCTCTTCCTTCCCTTTCTTTTCTTTCTTCCTCTTTCACTAGGTTAGGGTGTTTGAGTATGGTTCTCCAAACCTAAAAGGGTGAAACCCTTTCTTTTTCCAAGTTACTACTCAATGCCTCTTCCTCCTATTTCCCTTATTTTCTTATCTTGAACTTAGTTAGGGTGTTTCCATAGGTTTATATGCATTAATCATCATACCAAATGGGTATAACCCTTCCTTTGTGAAAACTCCTTATTCAAGGCCTCAGGATTCGTCAAACAATGCACATGGGTGCATGAAACATGTACTGACCTTCCTTCTTCACTAACACACGAACTCCTAAAAAAAATGGAATGTAAAAATGCGTACCTCAAAGTGTTCTTCTTAACATTATGAAACCAAGGTGGCCTCGGGTTTAATTATTCATGCAAGGATACACGATTCTTCTTTGTAAATGAGGTGCATAATTTTGCCTCTTCAAAAAGCACAGTGAGAGAATATCTTAACAACTGGCTTATTATGGCATGGATTTCACGAAGCTCAGTGATGTTTTTTACCAAACTTATCACATGTTTGGACGCCGGTTCTTTGCAAAGAAATTAGAGGGTGCATAGCACCTGTCAAAGGCTTGTGTGAACTCTTCTTCGTAGAGCAGAAGGCTCACGGGACTCCTGGTTTATCTTCATGAAGTGGTGCATAGGAAGATGATATCTTTTTCAAAACATAAGATATAGGGTATATATGAACAACCCTTCTTCTCATATCAATATCCTATTTTTATAGGCGAGGGATAATACCTCTTCCAGGTTCAAAATCTACGTATCTACCATTATGATTGGGGCTTTGAATACCCGAGATCTTTGGCTTAATGATTTCAAAACCACGGGTCAAGGATAAGACACAAGTCTTAGGAGTTTCCTTTTTCCAAACGCGGGCTCCTATCTTCGTTCTTAGAGTTAAGACCGCATGTACAATTCTTGTGCATGAATATCAGGCATGAGTCTCTTTCAAATCCACACTTCAATACCCATGGCCTCGGCAACATCACTTGCCTCAGCCGAACCTTCATCCTTGAGATATCGTAGGCATGCAAGACATAGATTTCGTGCATGGTCTCGGTTCAATCAGACAATCACCAAGCAGTATTTTTCATCATCAACGCTGATCAGGAGCACGATCATGGTGGATCGGTAGTGGCAATAGCAAGACGCGGCGTCGGGTTACCCTCCATGCGATCAGAGTTTGAAGACGAGGCCACAACTATTGGATTGGCTCATATTGATTTCATACCACCACGATTATAACGTAGTATACGGGATGAGGTGCGCGGTTGAGATCTCTTGCGAGATTAGATGAGCAGCCAGGATTTCCTCTGCATTTTTAAAATTTGTCCCACACCGAAATGCGTCACGGTTTTCTCATGGTCTATCCATCAATTCCTCCCAAACACCGCTAAGAATTCTCCTCTCCCCCCTCTGGTGCCACCCCGCACCGGTTCTATGCGGGCGCGCTTCTACGCCCACCTATTCCTCCTTAGGTCACGCTCTTGGCGCCCACTATGCACATCCCTGTGCATGGGTTGATCACCGTGTGTCCCCTCCTACGGGCTTACACATAGCCCACACATGACTCTTGCAAGCTGGATCTGCCTAGGATTCCACATCTACGGGTTCAACCCCCTATGGTCCCGCATGTGCCTCAGGTTGAGGCTGGGGGTAGCTAACTCGTGGGTTGGCCCCATTTTTTTGGTAATTCCTTATAAAAAAACCTGACAGAATGCACAAAAATTAAAGGCAATATTTAAACACAAATCAACCTCATGGATGGACACCTTAGAGTCCAAGCCTTTTCTTCAACATTATTCTCCTCTTCATTTCTTTTTGGATTATCAAATCCAAAGTACTTCATTCATCCTAAAAGGAAGGCTACTTTAATGTTGTAAAAATTGTATCACACATGATCCTGTTGAGTCAATAAGGTTTACTTATGAATTTTCCATTTCATTATGTTTTGAAAATCACAAACACTCTATCTTAAAACAAATTTTATTTTCCTTATTAAGGAAAATTTTCCTTTCCCAAGGAAAATTTATCCTTACCATGTTTTTTTGTTAATGTTTTAGTTTATAAAAAACTAACTCTTTATATTCCTAAGTATAAAATTTGGTTTCACATCTAAAACCCCGAAATTCTATAAATACTTATATATAGAGTTTTCTGTTTTCAGTTTCAAAATCCAATCTCCGAATTCTCTGAAATTCAGACACCAAATTCTGTAAAATTCAGACTCCGAATTCTCTGAAATTCAGACTCCAAATTCTCTGAAATTTAGACTCCTAATTCTATGAAATTCAGAGTCTGAATTACTTATAATTCAGACTCCTAATTCCTTAGAATTCAGGTTCCAAATTCCTTTGAATTCAAGTACCTAATTTCATAGAATTCAAGTTTCGAATTCTATAGAATTCAGGTCCCAAATTCTTTATAAATAAGACTCCAAAATCTGTAGAATTCTAATTTCGAATTCCTTGAAAAATAGAATCCGAATATTCATGCAATATAGAATTCGAATTTTATTAGACTTTGAATATTATTTTCCTTAGACTCTAGAAAATTAGGTTTGGTGGAGCTACCATATTTTTCTGACATTTTTTATAGTTATGAAATGATGTCGTGTATTCTGTTTCTAACTAACCATTGTTTATGAGACACATAAACAAGTCACTCCGAGATTCAAGGAAAAATATGACCATTGGAGGAGGGACTGAACGTTGGATTAGTACCTATAAATAGGAGCTCATTTGAACAAGCTCACAACTTATGAACTTTTGACTTTACATTGGAAAAAGTTAACAACTCTAGAGATCACATGTTACTGAAGTGATTTCTAGAGAGAGAGGTACTCTCATGATTTGTGCATACTGAACATCTTGTTCAGATTTCTTTGTGAGACTCTGAATGTTTCTGAGTACATTCTAGGGCTTCCGGGAATAGGAATACATAGGTACAGACTACCTTGAAGTTCGAGGGCTTGCGGGGATATCAAGACAGATTCCAATATTCCTTTCAAGGGCTTACTCTGGTGTGGGTAAGACAGAATTTCTTGAATTTATAAATCAAGGGACCATTGTCCAAGGTTGTTGGATACCCCACTCTTTGGGTTAAAATATTTCATACTTGTTACTTTTTTTGATTCATGTTTGTTTTCCAATACATTTGATTAATAAGTAAAGTATAACTATCTTATACTTTCTTATATTTGTACTCAGATTAAGTAATATTCTATATTCTTTAAGGTAGAATCATTGTCCTTGTAAACTTTTGATAAGTTTCATTTGTGGAACCATATTTCTAAAATCTAGAAAGTTTGTAGAACTTGTTTCATTTAAAGAACCATACATTCAGAATCTAACAAGTTTGTAGAATCAATAGGTTTTTTGAATTTACCTTTTTTAACTTTGTTAAAAAATAGAAAGGTTTATATCATCTTTAAAAGTTCCAAAGGATTTTTTAATGGATACAATTCACCCCCCTCTTGTATATTGAGCATCAACATCATATTATGATACTATAATTGGTATCATTGATACAACAAATGGTATCATAGGTGGTATCTTAAATACTTATATTTCTATATAAGTTTTCTTGCTAAAGTTTTCATTGTTCATAATATTTTCTTTGCTTAGGTTTTTTTCCTTGTTTACAAACTTTTATTACTAACAAGTTTGTGTGTAAAGATATTTTCTTCTGGATGGAAGGAATGAATGTTAGTTTAATTGAAAATATTAATCCTACTAGACCACCAATCTTTCATTATAATGATTATGAATATTGGAGAGATCATATGAAGATCTTTGGGATAATCACGAGTGTTGAAAACTATATTATGTTAACTAGAGATTATAAGATTCCGGGTAAGAAACTTAGAACTTTTATTAATCCAGAAAAGGTGGAATATCAGATGAACTTTAAGGTACGAAATACTTTTCTTTGTTCCATGAAAAGAAATATATATAGCCAAATTTCATCTTGTGTAGCATCAAATAGTATTTGGAAGAAGGTTGAAGTAACCCACTTTGGAACTTCCAAATTCATTGAAACTAGAGGAGCTATGCTCAGAGCTGAATATCATGGTTTCTGCTTTCCTTATGGAGAACCCATATGTAAGGTAAAATAATGATTCATGACTATTGTCAACTGTTTACAATCTATGGGTGATAATGGTTTGGATTATTAATCTTTTGTAGACAAATTCATAGACATCATGCCTAATGAATGGGAATCTAAGAGAACATATATTGATGGGAATAGGAAAGTCTCACAGATTACTCATAACGAGATTTTTGGAACTATTTTTCAACATGAGACTAGAATGAAGAGAGATGCTGACTATATTAGGAAGAAGAATGGAAATGGAAGTGTTTCTTTTACAACTACTTCAAATCATATGAAAGACAATACTCCCGAGAGAGTTACAAGATCTAAATCTAAGAAGGTTGTTATCCAATATGAATCTAGTGGAAGTGAATCTTCATAAAACGAGTTAGCCAATCTTTCTCAGAGGATGAACAAGATTTTTGGACATAAGAACATTCAATCTAGATATGGGAAGAAAGAAAGAAAGTACAAGAAATAATCAGAAGTCACTTGCTATGAATGAAAAAGACCAGGGAATATAAGGCAAGATTTTCCTATCCTCAAGGGAATGGATATAAAGGAAACAAATTCTGAGAGGAATAGAAAGAAATAATCCAAGGCTAAGGATAATAATTTTTTGAAATCCAATGACATCCGGAGTGCCAGTGGTGGATACTCTTCTGATGAATCCTCGGAGTATGAATTTTCTGATCAAAATAATCTTGGTTTACTTTCCAAGTTACCTATTGAAAAGCATTGTTTAATGGAAAAGGTACACAATTCTAAATCTATAACCAATGTATACTTTAATTCTAATTATAGTGATATTAAATACTATGAATATTCAGATGAAGAATCTTCTTATTAGGAAGATAAATCTTTACCTACTTATGAAGAAGTTTCTAGGTTTTCTATGCTCCTTGAGAATGAAAATTCTAAAGTCAAGAAAAGTCTTGATAAGTAAAATTCTAGAATTACTATTATTACAAAGGAAATATAAGATCTTTCTAACGATCATGATAAGAAAAATTATGATTTTGAAAATGTTTCAAAAACCCTTGAGGAATTTAATTCTGAGAAGGATAAACATTCGAAGGATCTAGAAAAAGGAATTTCTAATAAAAATGTTTTAGAGCCTAACTCTAGTGACAAAACTAATTTTTTTGAGGATAAGAACTTAGTTATTAGACTGAAGTGAGAAATATTTTCCTTGAGGAAGTTTTTATCAAATTTTACTCTGGTAAAGGAATATTTTGATAAGATGTATTCCCAAATTCGACTTATAAGGAATAATTCAGGATTTGGTTATACTAGCTCAAAACTAATTTTTAGTAACAATTATTTTTGTTCCACAAAGTGCTCCAATCTACACTAAGTGTCAGTGTGGTGGGAATTTGGAAAGAGTTGTTCCTTAATAAAAACTCAATCATTAGGTTTTCATAAAGCTTATTTTTTCATGAAAATGTAGATTCCTAAGATTTTTCTTTCTGAAGTTTCCAAATCCAAGAATGTTTGGGTTTTGAATGTCTAGCACTCTTATTTTTAGAAAAGTAAATATAATACCAACATAAATACATGGTACATGGATAGTGGATGTTCCTGACACATGACTAGTAACAAAAAGTTCTTTGAAAATATTATCAAGACAAAGGGAGGAAAAGTAACTTTCAGGAATAATGCTCATGGAAAAATTATTGGTATAGGTAACATTATTCTTCATGGAAAAACTTTGATTTCAAATGTTTTATTTGTTAAGGGTCTTAAGAACAACCTTATTAGCATAAGGAAACTATGTAATGAAGGTTACCTTGTGAATTTTAGGAATGAAATGTGTTTAGAACACAATTCCAAGGAAGAATTTATTTTTTCTACCAATAGGCAAGAGAATGTTTACACACTAAACTTAGAAGACCTTAGGAGCAAAGATCTGCCTTGTCTTACTGCAATGGACGATCATTCTTGGTTATGGAATAAAAGGTTAGGACATTATAATATTAAGAACCTATGAAAACTCTCTAAGAAAAGACTTGTTAAGGATCTACTAGAGCTTAGATTTTATTCTTCAAATGTTTTTGATCCTTTTCAATATGGAAAGAAACATAAATCAATTTTTAAATCAATTGGTGAAGTCTCAACCACTAATGCATTATAGTTGGTGCATATGGATCTTTTTGGTCCAATAAAAACAAGAATCATTGGAGTAAAATATTATGTATTTGTTTTAGATGACAATTACACTATATTTACATGGGTCTATTTTCTATGAATGAAATTTGAAGCTTTTTCTTATTTCCAAAGTTTTAGAGCCCATGTTAAAAAAGAGAAAAACCTTCCTTTGACAACTATTCATAGTGATCATGGAGGAGAATTTCAAAATTTTGATTTTGAAACTTTTTGTAGTAGAAAAGGCATTACTAATTACTTCTCAGCACCAAGAACTCCTCAACAAAATGGGGTTGTTGAAAGAAGAAATAGAATTCTTCAAAAGATAACAATATCCATGTTTAGTGAATATTCGATAGCTAAAAATTTTTAGACTGAAGATGTAAGTACTTTAATTATACTATAAATCGAGTTTTGATTAGACCTTTTCATAATAAAGCTCCTTATGAGTTATGTAATGGTAGAAAACCTAGACTTTCTTACTTCAAGGTTTTTGGTTTAAAGGTATTCATTTTGAATACTAAAGACAATCTACACAAATTCTCACCAAAATATGATGAATGGATTTTCTTAGGCTACTCTACAGCCTCTAAAGCATATAGAGTTTTCAATAAAAATACTTTTACTATTGAAGAAATAGAACATGATAAATTTTATGAAACCAATCCATTTGTTTTTAAACAACCTCAACCTACATCATCATATGTGTTTTCAAAAACTAAATATCAACCCTTGATAAAAGATCCTTTTGATCAAGAAAATGTTCAAGAAAATGTTTCTGAACAATTTTCCCCAGAATAATTCATATCATATGTTGATGAACAGGTTTTACAAAAACAAAATCAGTTGTCTCTTAAGAATCATACTAGTGATAGTATCATTTGTGATGTAAATCAACCTATAAGGACTATAAGTTCCTTAAGAAATGAAATAGAATGTAAAGACCCAGAAATTTCAAGGAAATTTTTTTCTTAATTTTCTTTAGAATTTTACAAGAACGCAGTTTCTGATGGCGCCTGATTCCGAGGCCCGGTGTGCCCGGAATCATTTTTCGAAGTTTAGCTCGAGTACGTTCGGTGAACCAACGAGCAGGTTTTTCTAACTTTTGAACCGGTGCTCAGAATCGAATTCTGAGGGCACCGATGGAACCGCAGCCCCGGTAATTTCTTAGGAACACTTGTTCCGGAGTTGCGTTTTCTGGAGAGTTGATGATAAAAATTGTGGAAGTTTATTTTATAATTATTCTACAATTTTTATTTTTCTCTAAGTGGTTTAAAGGATTGGGGAGGAATTTGGGTAACTACCCAACTTCCCAAGGGAGGTTATGAGGTTGGTGGGGCCCACACGAACCACACCCCTTCAAATTTCTAACTCCCTCAACTCACCCTTTAATGTTCACAACTTGGCTTGAATTAATTAATTAGGATTAATTCAAACTTTTGAAATTCAATTTTTTTCTTATCTTGTGTTAATAAAATAAGACTTGGGCTTATTTTATTTTTGGTTAGAGTCCTGTCGCATTGGGAGGATTTGGGAGGCTTGAAGAACATCTTCTTCAACGACGAAGAATGTGAAGAACGAATCAGTCTCCGACGAAGAACACCATCCTTCCACGAAGAACGACGTCGTGCCTTCCTTCCTCTTCACCGCAATACGTGAGGAGACACTGCTTCCTCCTCAGATGCACCCCGAAATCGTCTTCAAATCCACTTTCTGCGACTCCGCTCTTGAAACCGAGGTAGGGGGTTTACGTGATTTTCCTTACGTGATTCTCTTCCGTCTTTTATCCATGATATTTGGACCGCATGATATCAGTTAACGGGAGGAGGCCGGACCGCAAAAACATGGTCGTCCCCCTCCCTTATTGTTTTTCTTGTTGTTGCAGATTGAATGAAATTGACGCGGTGCCATCACGCCGCGCGGGATCGAGCGGCAAGGATGCACGACATAGTCACGCCGCGCGGGATCGAGCGGCAAGAATGCGAGACATCGTCACGCCGTGCATTCAAATTTTAAACTCTCGTGCGTGGGTATTTGATTGCAAGGTGTTTATATAATTTATTTTGGATAAATTATACCCTAGTCAATGATTAAAATCATGTGTTTATTATTTTCCAATTGATAACACCTAAAGCGGAGGACGCGGGCCGAACAAACACGGCCTGACAACCCTCCGCAGCTTGTTAATCGATGTTCGGATCAACGGACGAAGACAAATCAGACCGCTATGGCATTTGAATCCCTTCGTAGTGAAGGTCTGGTCCCGGGAGGACTATTGGCGAAGACGGCAGGAGAAACGGACCACCGGAGTGCGTCCGGTGGTCCACGGAAGGCGGTGGCGGCGCGCCGCCGGAAGGTTGGCGGCGGCGGTTCGCCGCCGGCTTCAATTAGCGGCGAGGGGGGGAGCCGCGCACCCCGCCCGTGGCTTCCGCTCGGCCGTGCTGGCCGAGCCGTGGCGGGCCGGCCGGGCCCATCCGGGTCGGACCCGGGTCGGGTCGACCCGGTTCGGGCCGACCCATGCGGGGTCGGGTCGGGTCGGTCCGGGCCCAGACCCCCCGTTTTCGGACCCTCTTTGGTCTTTTGCCCATATCTTGGGTTACGGACCTCCGATCGATGCACCATTAGTTGCGTAGCATTCCTTGGAACGAGACGGTCGTTTAGGTATATCGCACTCAAGGTTTCGGAATACTTTGGGTTCGTCCGGGTTGGTTCGGATACGAAACCAACCGGGCCCTCGGAGCGGAAACGCTTCTATCTTGAGCTCCGGACGTCCGAATGACGTGCTGTCGACTTTGATGGATTCCTCTAAGTGAGACGGATCATTTGGCTTACTCCGCTCGAGGTTTGGATGCCGTTGGAGTGTGGTCGGGTTGGTTCTCTCTTGAAATCCAACTGGGCCCCTGTAACGAAAAAGCCAATAACTCACAGACCGGGCGTCTGATTGACGCGCCGTCTGTCTCATTGTTTTCCTCTTGATGAGATGGAACTTTTGGCATACTTCACCCGAGTTTTGGTTGTTGTTGGATAGTGGTCGGGTTGGTTTGTACCCAAAATCCAACTGGGCCCTTGGAACGGAAAAGCTGTTATCTTTCAGACTGGACGTCCGTTTGACGAACCATCAGCGGAGTTGGTGATCACGTTGAGAAACGGTCCCTATGAGTATACCCTATGAGAGTTTGGGGTACAGTTGAGATATGGCCGGGTTGGTTCGCTCACGAAACCAACCGGGCCCCTGGGACGAAAAGGCTAATAACTCACTGACCGGGCGTCCGATTGACGCGTCGTCTGTTGCGTTGAGACCCCTATGACGAGGCAGTTCTTTGAGATACTTCTTCGTGGGACTTTGAGATACTTGGAGTATCGACCTATAGCTTGTGGAGCGGACCCTCCCAGAGATGAGCGTGCGGAGTACGGAGACCGTGTAGCCGGCTGAGGCCTGACGACTGCTTGACCGACTCGACTTGGAGTGAGTCGACTAGCCCAGTGGACGGAGCGCCCAGTATTTGGCGACAGACCCACGGCGGATGAAGCGCCCGGTAGTTGGCCGCAGACTCGCGGTACTCGACCGGAGGAGTACCTCTGTAGGCTATTAGGGGGAGCACCCGGTATTTGGCAACAGACCCACAACGGACGGAGCGCCCGGTAGTTGGCCGTAGACCCGCGGTACTCGACAGGAGGAGTACCTCAGCAGTCTTTGGTTAGTTAGCAGCACCTCGGAGTTGTGACAGGACCACTGTACACTTCAGAGACGGATCTCTTCCGTAGTTACGGTTTCGATAATGAAAATCCTGGTTTGAGCTGAGACTTTTGACCTTTTTGTTTACCTCATGATTGAGATGGGTCACTTGATAACATGGGAATATGTACGGGCATATACCTGGGTAGTGGTTATCCATTGATTTCATGATCTTGGTGTTTTCCTCATGATTGAGATGGGTTACTTGATAACTTAGGTATATGCATGGGCATATACATAAGTAGAGGTTATCTTTTGAGATCTTCTTTTTGGTTATCCATGTTGGTTTTAGTGAGACCTTGAGGGTATCGGGGTCCCTACTGAGTATCGTTATACTCACCCCTACACGGGCTATGCCGGCACCTCGTTGTGTTGGTTGCAGATGACGGGCAGTGCTGACGGAGGCCGAGTGTTCGAGGACTGGACGGTACCCGGAGGTGGACTACACAACGAGTCAGTACCTGGAGGTGGACTACACGATGAGTCAGTATCTGTAGGTGGACTTCACGGCGAGACGACACACGGAAGAGGTTGACAGGCGAGAGCGTTGAGGAGGCTATCTGTACCTACCTTTCAGGTAGGATCCGTGGTGGACGATCCAGGAGCTGCGCCATCTGTACCTACCCTTCAGGTAGGATCCGAGGAGGATGACCCAGGAGCTGCTTCCTTTCTTCCAGCTATTGTACATTGTTCAGTTGTAGTTGTACTTTCATTTGGGTTTGTATTCTGGCCCATTTACCTTTCAGCACTTCTCTTTGTACTTAGTGTTTTACTTCTGCTTGTACTCTATAGTGTTTTGTTTACTTTTATAAAGGCAATGACTTCCCAGTTATCGGGATTTATGCCTTTGGTGCTAGTCGCCAGCCCCTGGCCTATGGAAGGCGGGCTTGGGGTAGTCATGGCATGGGCCCCGAGGACGGGTCATGAAAAATTGGTATCAGAGGAATCAGTTCTACCGCAGAACTTATAACTCTGATATTTTCTTTCTATGAAACAATAGTGTTAAGGGTACCGAGTCTGGTCTTCAGTTCAGGGAATCTAGTGTTGGTGCGGGCGGCCGACGTATCCATACACCAGGACCCTGACAACTGAATTCCGACTTTGTGCACGAAAACACTGATTGCATGTGTGTTTCCAGAAGTATTATTTAAATATCACTTAAAACCAGGACAGCTCACCAGGTATAAGTCTTTTGACCGTGTCATGTTTGTTTCTTTCAGGATGCCTCCCCGCAGATGACCAGCTAGAGCTCCGAGAGTTGTTCGTACTGATAGCCCGCCGAGCGACATGGCCTCAGTATAGGGCTCTATTCCAGTTGAGGCACCGGCGGTACTACTACCCATTGGGCCACCGATGCCACCAGCCCCAGCAACCGAGGGTGCACGTCGCTTGAGCGCACTGCACGAGTTCCAGCACCAGAGGCCACCCAGGTTCTGGGGAGAGAGGGACCCGCAGGCGGCTGAGGATTGGCTGGAGGCTGTGGTGAGAGTCTTCAGGCTAGTGGGGACGCCGACAGACTTCATGGTGATCCTTTCTGCCAGTCTTCTTCAGGCAGCAGCAGTCAGATGGTGGAGCCTGATGCTCCAGATGCATGACGAGGCGACACTTCTTTGGGAAGACTTCGAGAGCCTGTTCCGGGCAGAGTATGTACCAGCCACCCTTCGAGCGGTGCGTATACAGGAGCTACTTCAGTTGCGGCAGGGTAGCATGAAAGTGGCACAGTATTCAGCAAGGTTCACATACCTCTCGCGCTACTCCACAGATATGGTACGGGACCCGTTCTTCAGGGCCCGAACCTTTGAGCAGGGGCTCAGGCGAGAGATTAGAGCTTCTGTTGTTTCTCACAGCATTCCAACGCAGACAGGGGTGTTGGAGAGAGCCCTCTTAGTGGAGAGTTTCCTTGCTGAGCAGTCTCCAGCAGCAGGACCCACCACTAGCCGGCTTGCGGTAGAGTCTTCTGCAGCAGGCAGTAGACAGATGACGCAGAGGTCCAAGAGGACCAGACCTACCGGTGGCCGACTTCACGACTCAGGTTCAGTTGTGCAGGGAAACCGGGGTGGAGTCAGAGCCAGACGTGCCGAGAGTGGACAATGTTACTCCTGCGGAAGAATTGGTCACATGGCACGTGACTATCCAACCCGCCATGCAGATGACCAGCAGTTAAATGAAAAACCTCCTAGCCAGAGGCAGAGGTTCGATCAGGGCAGACCACAAGGAGCAGGCGGCCATGGAAGAGGATTTGGTCATACAGCTGGAGGTGTACGACGCTTCGGGGTGTTGCCACCCCCACCACCAGGAGGCCCACCCCGACCGCAGGGGGCAGGAGTACATGGGAGAGCTCAGCTTCAGGCAGCTGAGGCCTATGGTCATGGAGCTCCGGAAACAAATGGACAGGAGCGTGACTAGCTCTAGACCTGGAGGCTATTGATCCTGTTGCTTCTAGTTTTTTTTATGTTTGTTTGTAGTTGCTTCATGTCTTTGTTGTATGAGCTGCAATAATAAAAAGACACTTATCTTTGTGATGTTTGCTTTTCTGTCCTTTTGTTTGGTTGATACTGAGTGGTCCCGATTAAAACTGTTGACTTGACCCTCACTTTCGAGATTTCTACTGGAGGAGACCTATTGACCTCGCACTGATGTCGACAGCGTGACTCGACCCTTGGAGGCGAGAGTGACAGCTGGATCTCTTGGTAGTTACGTCGAGGCCTTACGACGCCATCCATGGCATGAATGCATCATTCATGTTAGGATTGACTGTATTAAGCAATGAATGTGGTTCATCAAGGGGATGAGACCAGATTTCCCTTATCGGAAAAGAAAAAATCATAGCAACTCTTGTGAGACTAGAGAAGGTCCAGGTCATCCTAGAGCGGATGAGGACAGCACAGGGCCTACAGAAGCCTTATGCTGATAGGACTTGGAGGCCTCTAGAGTTCGAGGATGACGATCATGTCCTTATACGGGATTCACCTCGATGAGGTTTACGGAGATGTGGCCATGGAGGAAAATTATCCCGGAGGTTCAGTGGACCTTCTTAGGTCCTCAGCTGGGTAGGTGAAGTGGTTTACCGCTTGACGCATCCACCTCAGTTGCACCAGGTGCACAACGACTTCCACGTATCTCAACTAAGGAGATACGTGTTCGACCCTTCGCATATCATCGACCATGGTGAGCTGGACTTGGGCGATGGGGTGAATTTCACGGAGGTTCCAGTGGGAATCGAGGATCGACAGGAGCAGATCCTATGAGGATGGAAGATTCCTTAGCTGCGCTTTCACTGGTAGTATGGGAATTTCCAGGTGAGCACATGAGAGCGGGAGGCTCAGATGCGTTCTCAATGCCGCTTTTGTGACCCTAGTTTGTGTTGAAGCTTTATGGGGACGTAAATCCCTGAGGTGGGAGTAATGTAAAGACCTGGAAATTTCCGGGAAAATTTGTTCTTAATTTTCTTTGGAATTTTACAAGAACGCAGTTTCTGACGGTTCCTGATTCCGAGGCCCGGTGTGCCCAGAATCATTTTCTGAAGTTTAGCTCGAGTACGTTCAGTGAACTGATGAGCAGGTTTTTCTAACTTTTGAACCGGTGCTCAGAATCGAATTCTGAGGGCACCGATGGAACCACAACCCTGGTAATTGCTTAGGAACACCTGTTCCGGAGTTGCATTTTCACAAGAGTTGATGATAAAAATTATGGAAGTTTATTTTATAATTATTCTACAATTTTTATTTTTCTCTAAGTGGTTTAAAGGCTTGGGGAGGAAGTTGGGTAACTACCCAACTTCCCAAGGGGGGTTATGAGGTTGGTGGGGCCCACACAAACCCCACCCCTTCAAATTCCTAACTCCCTCAACTCACCCTTTAATGTTGACAACTTGACTTGAATTAATTAAGTAGGATTAATTCAAACTTTTGAAATTCAATTTTTTTCTTATCTTGTGTTAATAAAATAAGACATGGGCTTATTTTATTTTTGTTTAGAGTCTTGTCGCATTGGAAGGATTTTGGAGGCTTGAAGAACATCTTCTTCAACGACAAAGAATGTGAAGAACGAATCGGTCTCCGACGAAGAACACCATCCTTCCACGAAGAATGACGATGTGCCTTCCTTCCTCTTCACCGCAACACGTGAGGAGACGCCGCTTCATCATCAGACGCACCCCGACGTCGTCTTCAAATCCTCTTTCTGCGACTCCGCTCTTGAAACCGAGATAGGGGGTTTACATGATTTTCCTTACGTGATTCTCTTCCGTCTTTTGTCCGTGATATTTGGACCGCATGATATTAGTTAACAGGAGGAGGCCGGACCGCATAAACACGGTCGTCCCCCTCCCTTATTGTTTTTCTTGTTGTTGCGGATCGAATGAAATTGATGCGGTGTCATCACGCCGCGCGGGATCGAGCGGCAAGGATGCACGACATTGTCATGTCGTGCGGGATCGAGCGGCAAGAATGCGCGACATCATCACGCCATGCATTCAAATTTTAAACTCTCGTGCGTCGGTATTTGATTGCAAGGTGTTCGTATAATTTATTTTGGATAAATTATACCCTCGTCAATGATTAAAATCATGTGTTTATTATTTTCCAATTGATAACACCTAAAGTGGAGGACGCGGGCCGAACCAACACGTCCCGAAAACCCTCCGCAGCTTGTTAATCGATGTGCGGATCAACGGACGACGACGAAGCAGAACGCTATGGCATTTGAATCCCTTCGCAGTGAAGGTCTGGTCCCGGGAGGACCGTTGGCGAAGACGGCAGGAGAAACGGACCACCAGAGCGCGTCCGGTGGTCCACGGAAGGCGGGTGGCGGCGTGCCGCCGGAAGGTTGGCTGCGGCGGTTCGCCGCCGGCTTCAATTAGCGGCGAGGGGGGGAGCCACGCACCCCGCCCGCGGCTTCCGCTCGGCCGCGCTGGTTGAGCTGCGGCGGGCCGGTCGGGCCACGCTGCACCGGCCGGGCCGGGCCGGGCCCAGCTGGGTCGGACTTGGGTCGGGTCGACCCGGTTCGGGCCGGCCCAGGGGGGTCGGACCAGGTCGGTCCGGGCCCAGACCCACCGTTTTCGGACCCTCTTTGGTCTTTTGCCCATATCATGGGCTACGGACCTCCGATCGACGCACCATCAGTTGAGTAGCGATCCTTGGAACGAGGCGGTCGTTTAGATATATCGCACTCAAGGTTTCAGAATACTTTGGGTTTGGCCGGGTTTGTTCGGATACAAAACCAACCGGGCCCTCGGAGCGGAAACGCTTATATCTTGAGCTCTGGACGTCCGAATGACGTGCCATCGACTTTGATGGATTCCTCTAAGTGATACAGATCATTTGGCTTACTTCTCTCGAGGTTTGGATGCCATCGGAGTGCGGTCGGGTTGGTTCGCTCCCGAAATCCAACCGGGCCCCTGGAACGAAAAAGCCAATAACTCACAGACCGGGCGTCCGATTGACAAACCACTAGCTTTGGAAGGGATGCTACACAGCAGGGCATAAAGCGGTAGGAAATACCATTCAGGAGCAATATGGGTTGGGGTCGGCATCGGATTAGCAGTGATAGAATTTTCGGGATGCAATAATAAATGGGGGTCAAAAAACACAACCAGCGCGAGCCCAAGGGAACAAGCAACCAATCCTACTAGATCCTTCACATAGAAATAGGGAAAAGATGCTATTTATTCCATCTCCGAATACACACCCAAGGGATTATTGGAGCCAAATTGATGCAATGAGGCTAGATGAATCAGAGTGGATCCTACTACCAGAAATGGCACTACAAGATGCAAACTATAAAAACGCGTTAAGGTTGGATTGTCAACGGAGAACCCACCCCATAGCCAAGAGACGATGGTGTTTCCCACAACTAGTATGGAGCTCGCGCCGTCTGTCTCGTTGTTTTCCTCTTGATGAGACAGAACTTTTGGCATATTTCGCCCGAGTTTTGGTTGCTGTTGGATAGTGGCCGGGTTGGTTTGTACCCGAAATCCAACCGGTCCCTTGGAACGGAAAAACAGTTATCTTTCAGACTGGACGTCTGTTTGACGAACCGTAAGTGGCGTTGGTGATCACATTGAGAAACGGTACCTATGATTATACCCTATGAGAGGTCGGGGTATAGTTGAGATACGGCCAGGTTGGTTCGCTCACGAAACCAATCGGGCCCCTGGGACGAAAAGGCTAATAACTCACAGACCGGGCGTCCGATTGACGCGCCATATGTTGCGTTGAGACCCCTATGACGAGGCAGTTTATTGAGATACTTCTTAGTGGGACTTTGAGATACTTGGAGTATCGACCTGTAGCTTGTGGAGCGGACCCTCCCAGAGACGAGCGTTCGGAGTACGGAGACCGTGTAGCCGGCTGAGACCTGACGACTGCTTGACCGACTCGACTTGGAGTGAGTCGACTAGCCCAGTGGACGGAGCGCCCGGTATTTGGAGACAGACCCACGGAGGACGGAGCACCCGGTAGTTGGCCGCAGACCCGCGGTACTCGACCGGAGGAGTACCTCTGTAGGATATTAGGGGGAGCGCCCGGTATTTGGCGACAGACCCATAGCGGACGAAGTGCCCGGTAGTTGGCCGCAGACCCGCGGTACTCGACAGGAGGAGTACCTCAGCAGTCTTAGGTTAGTGAGCAGTACCTCAGAGTCATGACATGACCACTGTACACTTCAGAGACGGAGCTCTTCAGCAGTTACGGTTTCGATAATGAAAATCCTGGTTTGAGCTGAGACTTTTGACCATTGTGTTTACCTCATGATTGAGATGGGTCACTTGATAACTTGGGTATATGTATGGGCATATACCTGGGAAGTGGTTATCCGTTGATTTAATGATCTTGGTGTTTTCCTCATGATTGAGATGGGTTACTTGATAACATTAGGTATATGCATGGGCATATACCTAAGTAGAGGTTATCTGTTGAGATCTTCTTTGTGGTTATCCATGTTGGTTTTAGTGAGACCTTGAGGGTCTCGGGGTCCCTACTGAGTATCGTTATACTCACCCCTGCACGGGCTATTCCCGCACCTCATTGTGTTGGTTGCAGACGACGGGCAGTGCTAACGGAGGCCGAGTGTTCGAGTACTGGACGGTACCCGGAGGTGGACAACATGACGAGTCAGTACCTGGAGGTGGACTACACGAAGAGTCAGTATCTGGTGGTGGAATTCATGGTGAGACGACACATGGAGGAGGTTGACGGGCGAGAGAGTTTAGGAGGCTATTTGTACCTATCCTTCAGGTAGGATCCTTGGTGGACTATCCAGGAGTTGCGCCATTTGTACCTACCCTTCAGGTAGGATCCGAGAAGGAAGACCCAGGAGATGCTTCCTTTCTTCCAGCTATTGTACTTTGTTCAGTTGTAGTTGTACTTTAATTTGGGGTTGTATTCTGGCCCATTTACCTTTCAACACTTCTCTTTGTACTTAGTGTTTTACTTCCGCTTGTACTCTGTGGTGTTTTTTTTTTACTTTTATAAAGGCAATTCCTTCCCGGTTATCGGGATTTAAGCCTTTGGTGCTAGTTGCCAGCCCCTGGCCTATGGAAGGCGGGCTTGGGGTAGTCACGGCATGGGCCCCAAGGACGGGTCATGACATAGAACATCTAGAATTTCTTTCCCAATTAGAAGAAAAAACACTAATGAAGATTTAGGTGATGATTATTGGATAAAATCTATGAAAGAAGAGATAAATAAATTCAAAAGGAATGAAGTCTAGACCTTGGTTGAAAGACCTAAGGAAAATTATTTTATTGGAGTAAAATGGGCCTTCAGAAATAAGTGTGATGAAAATGGAATCATAATAAGAAATAAAGCTAGATTAGTTTCTAAAATCTATAATCAACAATAAGGGATATACTATGAAGAAACCTATGCTCTAGTAGCTAGAATTGAATCTATTCATATTCTACATTCCTTTGTAACATTCTTCAAATTCAAACTTTTTCAAATGGATGTTAAATATGATTTCCTTAATGGCTATGTTCAAGAGGAAATTTTTGTTGAACAACCTCCTTGTTCTGAAGATACAAAACACCCTGAACATGTTTTCAAACTTACCAAAGCTTTCTATGGACTAAAAAAATTCTCCTAGATCCTGGTATGATAGACTTATAGGGTTTTTGCTTCAAAACAATTATGTTAAGGGAAATGCTGGTCCAACCCTTATTATAAAGAAAGGTAAGAAAAATGTTTTAAATGTTCAAATATATGTTGATGACATTATATTTGTTTCAACTCAGTAATCTATAACTGATTCCTTTGAGAATCTAATGAAATATGAGTTTGAAATGAGTATGATAGGTGAGTTAACATTTTTTCTAGGTTTTCTAATTATTCAGAAACTAGAAGGAATCAATACATCTCAACTTAATTGTATTAAATATCTTCTAAAAAAGTATGGATATGACAACACTGAGAGTATAAGTACTCCCATTGGTACTTCAAATTCACTTGATCTTGATGAAGTTGGGAAACCAGTAGATCAAACATCATTTAGAGGTATGATAGGAAGTCTACTTTACTTGACAGCTAGTCATCCAGACTTAATATTTTCATTATTCTTATGTGCAAGATATCAATCCAATCTTAAGGAATCTCATTTAAAGGTAGTGAAAAGGATTTTTTTTGCTACTTAAAGGGAACCATGGATTTAGGACTCTTTAGTACTTCTAGAAATGATTTTGTTTTAAAAAAAATTCGGATGTTGACTTTGGTGGATGTAGAATTGATAGGAAAAGTACATCTAGAACTTGTCATTTCTTAGGAGATTCATTAGTTTCTTGGTCATGAAAAAAGAAACACTCAGTAGCACTTTCCACTGCTGAAGCTGAATATGATGCAGCTGAAAGTTGTTGTGCTCATGTATTGTGGATGAAACACACACTCACAGACTATGGTATGAGTTTTACCAAAAGAAAAATATTGTGTGATAATACTAGTTTCATTTCCCTAAGAAAAAACCATGCACATCTCTCGCGTAAAAACACATAGATATTAGGCATCACTTTTTTCAGGATCACAAAAAAAAGATATCATTCTTCAATTTATTGGAACGCAAGATCAACTTGCAGATATTTTCACAAAATCTTTATCCTCTGATAGATTTGAATACATAAAATAGAAGTTAGGAATGATAACCATAAGGTAATATTCCTTATTAACTTCTTTTTGGAACATATCTCATTACAATAACAAACTCCTTTTCATAGGGGGAGTACATTTTCTTGTTAGTCAAAATTTTTGTTGTTAAAATTTTTTTCATAATCAAATTTTTGTAATCAAAATTTTGTAATATTAATTTTTTTTTGTAATATTAAATTTTACTTGTCAAATATTTTATTAGTTAAAATTTTCATAATAAAGGTTTTCGTAGTTAAACTTTTCATAATCAGACTTTCATATTTTTTTATCTAGGATTTTTCGTAGTTAAAATGTTCGTACTCAAAGTTTTTGTAATAAAAATTTTCAAAACCTAAAGCTCTTAAAGAAAAAATTTCCCCATTATGAATAATCTTCCTAGGAATCCAAAAGGTAAGTTTCCTTTCCTAAATTTTGGTGATCATCTTTTTCATGTTAGAATTCTCATTTTTTTTTCAAAATTTTCAGATTCACTTTTCCTTAAATATGATTTTTTGAGAAACATCAAAAGATCAGAACCTATTAAAATCCTTCTTTGGATATCATCTCAACAGTTAGATCTTCTCAAGAAGCCTTAAACTATTGTATTAATCAAGGATGTTGAATCATCACTTCAATTTCCTATATAAATGCCACATGATGCTTGTCCCACATCGATCTCCAAGCCTTCATGTGCTGAAGATTTGCCTCTATTTTTGAAGTCATTCCAGATCTTTAATGTTTCCTTACATCTGAATGTCTAATGAAGCCTCTTCTCAGAATGAAATTTCAACTGTTAAGGAAATTTCTGAGTGGCAGATCTACTGATAAAGGTTAGTCGATCCGATGTTTTATGCCAAGTATGACTCCATTGTCTCTAATAACATCAAGCTCAATAGTTGGGAGAGTGTATGTATATCAAAACCATGATAACTGGATTTGGTGTATCCGGAATTGCTGGTTTAATTCTATGAGATAGTTAGTTTTTTCAATGATGGAGGAGAGATAAATTTTATTTCCAGAGATATGGAAAAACAGACTCTTTTTCTTATAACATGGCAGGAAACCTGATAGTAATTCCTTATGAGGGAGAAGAAGTGTTTTTCTCTCACAAGATTCCTGATGTAATAGGATCATTTGGCAAGGAAAAGGCTATATAATGTCTTGTCTTGATTGAAGTGAAGACTCCAAAAATTATTCATCCCTCTACAAATCTTCAGATTCTTCATCTATGGTTTTAAGGTTTTCTCATTGGGAGAAAAGGGGAAAAGGATACGCTAAAGAAAAGTGATATTTATATTCTAGATTTATTGGTGAACCTAAGAAAGATAAACTTGATTATGTATATCTTGGTTACAATTGATAATATAAAGAATGGAATTTTGAAGTCTCAGATTATCATGTATCCGACCATTCTTTCAAAGATCATTGTTCTTTGTCTTCAGTCTTCCAAGATTCCTTGCAATTCTAAGCTGAGAAATTGTAAGGTGAGGCTTTTGAGTGATGATACTATATGGAGGATGAAGATTGGATTTAATAGTTAATCCAGAGAATTTCATGATTTGTTGGAAGCATAATTTGAAGCTCTTTAAATGAAATTGGAGGTGGATGAAACCTCTAAAAATAGTGGAAGTAAAAGGAAGGTAAAGGAGTCAGAAGGAAAGGAAAAACACCTGTTGAGAAAGAAACTCAATCCACTCCCCTAATACCTAAGAAGAAAAAGACATATACTGATGAAGTGGATACTAAATGGAGAGAGGACAAGAAGAATAAGGAAGCAGGGGAGCCTAGTTTTGGTTTGGATACTACTGAGGCAAAATCTTTGAAGGAAAAGACTGCTGAAGAGCTTGAGAAGCAAAAAAAAGAGAAAAAGAAAAAGAAGAAGATTTTTTAGGCTAATATAGTCCAATCCCTTATTAAGGATTCTGAAAAAGTCTTTAAACAAATACGGGTACCAGAACCTTTTCTAGTAGAACCATAACTAGAGACTCTGGGAAAGAAGCTAGTGATTCCTAAACAACATCAAGAAGAAGAAATAATTCAAGAATAAAAATAGAAGAAGAAGAAGAAGGAAGTGGTGATACCAAAGATTTAATAAAGCAATTAGAATATTATTAGGAGAAGGAGAGTCCTTCTAAAAAATTATCAATCCGAACTTTTGAAGCTAAGTCTTCAAAACATGCTACCATAGGAAAAGAAGAGAAGGGTGAGAAAGAAGTGAATAAGTTGTCTGAAATGAAAGTAGCAATCATGATTTCAGTCACCCAGAGGATGTTGAGTCGGGATCTAAAAAAAGAAGTTGATAAAGATAAAATAGTTTAGCTATCAGACAATGAACATGAATCTCTTAATCAAGAAGAAATTATTCCAACGGATGATAAGGGAAAATAAGTGGCTATGGATACACCTAGAAAAACTATGGTAACGAAGAAATAATTTGGTGCTTCATCAAAGAGGAAGACTACTGAAATAGAAAAAGAATCATCACCAACCAAAGTCTCATATTCAGAACCATCCTCACTCATACATGACTTTGTTGTTCAGTCTTTAAAAATATTGTTGGAACTATTCCTTTATTCTCTAGTATAGACTCGAGATGCCAGATGCTTCAGCCTTTGTTAAATCAAAAATCAGATTTTGTTTCCTTGGTGATAGATAAATGTGTTAGTCTCAAGGCAGATTTCAAATCTTTTCTCATTAGCTATGAGGCTCATAAAAGATATTGAAAGAAGATGACAAGTTCGAAAAGGAAGAAAATAGAAGAAATGAGGAGATTTGGTGAATTTTAAGATAGTTTCAAGGATTCTTTTGACACTGAAGATGTGAAGATAAAGGATCTCACTAATAGTTTTGAGGAAAAGCTAATTATTGAACAGACATCTCGGAAGTACGAAATTAAGGATCTACATGGAAAGATAAATTCGGTGGCCATGAATTAGAAGAGAGAAAGGGATATCAGAATTGAGATTGAATAAAATCTTGTTAAGTAGGAAGAAGTCTTGAAGTCTTAGGCAGAGATTCTTAAGGCTCGGGAAGAAAAGATAAAAGCCTTAGAAAAGAAAATTGAATATTAGGATCAGATTCTCAAACGTACATAGGAGGATCACAAAGAGCTAAAGAAGTTAAAAACCATTTTTAAGAATCTTATTCCAAAAGAGAAAGAAGGATAATCTTTTCTAAATCTGATCTTTTGTTGTATTTTACCTAATTGTACAAATTCTTCCAAAATTAATGAAATTCTTGTTTCACTTCATATTTTTGGCTGTTTAGTACTAATTTTTCAGGTACCATATTTTATTTTCCATTCCATTTATTCCTTTTTGAAAATCACAAAGGGGGAGAAAGGAATATCAAAAAAAAAAGAATACTAAGTAAAGAATAAAATCTCTATGTAAGGGGGAGTTAATCCAAGGGGGAGTTTTTATCATGAAGATTTTTGTATGCAGGGAAAAAAATTTCATTCAGGAAATCATGAATATGATCCTTAGGGTTTCCAAAGCCTAAGGGTGAGTTATTCGTATTCACTTTGACCCATAAGTAAAGGGAGATAAGATTTCAAGTTCATAGAATTTTAAATTCCATATATTCTTTTTAGTAAGGATGTTTGTGTTTTCCAAAAAGGGGGAGATTATTGAGTAAATAAGGTTTCCTTATGACTTTTCCATTCCTTTGTGTTTTGAAAATCACAAACACTATCTTATGAAAAATTTTATTTTCCTTATTATGGAAAATTTTCCTTTCCCAAGGAAAATTTATCCTTACCATGTTTTCATTGTTCATGTTTTAGTTTCTCTCAATCTAACTCTTTTTATTCTTAAGTGTAAAATTCAGCTTCACATCTAAAACCTCGGAATTATATAAATACTTAGATATAAAATATTTTGTTTCATGTTCTAAATTCAGGCTCTGAATTCTATGAAATTCAGACTCTGAATTCTTTAAAATTCAGACTCTGAATTTTCTAAAATTTAGACTCTGAATTCTCTAAAATTCAGACTCCGAATTCTCTAAAATTCAGACTCTGAATTCTTTGGAATACAGACTCCGAATTCCTTAGAATTTAGGTTCCAAATTCTTTAGAATTCAAGTTCCAAATTTCTTAGAATTTAGGTTCCGAATTCCTTAGAATTCAGGTTCCCAATTCCTTAGAATTCAGACACTAAAATCTATAAAATTCTGATTCCTAATTCCTTGAAAAACAGAATCTAAATATTCATGAAGTACAGAATCCAAATATTCTGAGACTCTGAAATTTATTTTCCTTATACTCTGGAAAATTTTGTTTGGTTGAGCAACCATATTTTCTTAACATTTTTTATAGGTATGAAATGATTTCGTGTATTCTATTTCTAACTAACCATTGTTTAAGTGACACATATACAGGTCCCTCCAAGATTCAAGGAAAAATATGACCATATGAGGATGGATCCAACCATTGGTGAAGTACCTGTAAATAGGAGCTCATTAGAACAAGCTCACAACTTATGACCATTTGACTTTACTTTGGAAAAAGTTGATAACTCTAGAGAACACATGCTGCTGAAGTTATTTCTAGAGAGAGAGATACTCTCATGCTTTGTGCATATTGAATATCTTGTTCAGATTGAATTGTGTGACTCTGAATGTTGCTAAGTACATTTGAGGGATTTCAAGGATAGGAAGATATAGGTGTCAACTACCTTGAAGTTCAAGGGCTTGTGGGGATAGCAAGACAGATTCCGATATTTCTATTGAGGGATTACCCTGGTGTGGGTAAGATATGATTTCTTGAAAGTATAAATCAAGGGACCATTATCCAAGGTTTTTGTATACCCTACTCTTTGGGTTAAAAGATTTCACACTTGTTACTTTTTTTTTGTTTCTAGTTTGTTTTTTTCTTAATTTGATTAATAAGTAAAGTATAATTATCTTGTACTTTCTTATATTTTTACTCTAATTAAGTAATATTCTATACTTTATAAGGTTGAATATTTGTCCTTGTAAACTTTTGATATGATTCATTTCTATAACCACGTTTCTGGAATCAAGAAATTTTGTAGAACTAGTTTCATTTCCAGAAAAATACTTCTGGAATCTTGAAAGTTTTTAGAACCAATAGGCTTTGTGAATTTACCTTTTTTAACTTTGTTAAAAAATGGAATGGTTTATATCAACTTTAAAAGTTCCAAAATGATTTTTAAAGGATAAAATTCACCCCCCCCCCCTCTTGTATATTGATAATCTTTACTATATTATGATACTACAATCAGTATCAGTAATCCCACAGATACAAGTTCTTCAAACTTTTCAAGATCAGTGCATCAATCGACTGATTTGTAACAACATAGAGAATTTTCCAAGTGTGGAATCCAATTCTATGAATCTAAAACAATTCTTCAGACATCTTTACTTCAATCAATCTCCATTCACTTTGGAGTCCTTCTTCATCTCCTTCTTCATTTTGACCAGCATTAACAACTTTTGACAACAAATACAATCTTTATACACAATGTGGTCCCAAAAATCCCCCCCCCCTTGTATTTTGTTTTCAATAACATAAGGCTTATCCTAAAACGAATGTGTCAATGTCAAAATGATCTCTTCTCAAAATGATCTCTTCCCTCCCCTTACTTTTTTCATTTTACTTCTCTTCCCTTTATTGATAAGAAATACAATGTTTTTGGTGGAGAGGGTATCAGTCCATTTTGAAGTAATGTGCCATCAATCATCTCACTCTAAGTCTACTTGAGCAATGCTTGGTGTAGAAAACAAGAGGATTTGATTTAGACAACAGAGTTTTCCATTATCCACGGAATCATGATACGTCATGAGATGAGAACTCATGAACTTTACTTCAAGGGGTTTCCACTTTTATTCCAAGCTTAAGATATTAAGAATGGTATAAAATAGTCAACTTGAAATTCCTGCACTCACTTCAACAAATGGATAAAAAACATTCAAGTGCAATTGAGAGGATAAGTGTCAATGGGGCACTTTCATTCTTCTTATGTCACTGATTAACTTTGTTACTCTACCTGTGTAGAATGATATTTATTTTGAGTCACCAAGGATGAGAGATTTAGAAATAACATACCTTTTCCAATGACATAATCTTCAGACAATCTTCATAGAAATTGTGTTTTATACCAACTAATATTGATACAGATTGGGACAATGACTCTGGAAGCTTCATCATGTGTCTCCCCCTCAAGGGAACACTTCTCATCACTGAATATCAGGTTCTCCACCTGAGATCTTTCTTCAACTTCAATTCCCATTTTGATAAGAAAAAATACATTACACACAAATTTAATGGAATAAGGTGGATCCTCCTTACTTCATTAATGTGAACAACAATGTTGAGATGATTTTCTCAACCAAGATGCTCTATTCTTCACACATTCACAATTGATCTTCAATGATGATTGTGATTGTGTGGGCCTCAGTACATCTTCCATTTACTTGTGTGCGAGTATTCTCTGTTGAAGGGATTCCAAAGAAATAGAATATCCAAGTCAAACATTCAACTTCTTGAGGAATTCTTGGTGGGCTAGAGTAAATTCAAAGCATCTTCTAACAGTGTGACCAACCTTGTTTCACCTCACACACAGAACATCTTTGTCTCCATGTAGAATCTTCTTTTTGTTTTTAGTAATATCCTTAGCATGTGCATCTTTTATCTTTCACATTCTTTCCAAATATTCTAGCCAGACCACCAGTATATCATTAGGGACTGAGGCATAAAGATTGGATCTTCTACATGGCTTCTTCTGAGTGGCTTCCTTCTTATTAGTTTTTTGGATGCACCACCCTTCACCTTCTTGTATTTAGAATCCAAGGACTTCTCATCTTTCCTTCTTGAAATATTCTTAGGATAATTTGTTTTCACATTATTCATTTGATTTCATGCCAAGGATGCTTCTTCATTCTTACCCAACTTCTGTGGTCTTCTTTTCTTATTAGTTTTGGGTACCTGTTGAAATGAACATGCACCATTCATATGACCACTCCCATTATATACATCACAGATGTTATCTAACATTCCAAATCTATTTGAAGTATACAGATGTTTTTAGATCTGTGGATGTTGCTTATTATTCTCTAGATTTCTCCCCCTTGACATGGAATTTTTTTTATGCTTTTACATTTAAGGGGTTGTACCAATAATCCAGTGCATGATGCCCAAATCTATTACAGCACCAGTATTGACCAACAAACCTTGACTTATTTCCATCTTCTGTATAAGGTCTCTGAATCTTCTTCTTGGTATGTTTTTCTTTCTGTAGGGATATATCTTCCACACACTTTCCCTTGTCCACAATAGCCATGGTGGTAGGTTTCTTCTCAATTTTATTCATCCATACTTGTTTATAATTTTTCTTCCAACCTTCACTTTTTGTAGAAAAAATTTTAGAAACATTATTTCAAGTTGGTATGCATGGTGCCTTTACTTTCTCAACTGCTTGTGATAGATCAATGATTGAATTCGTGATCTTCTTGTCACATGTTTGAGGTATTTGGAGAGTAGAATCCTCCAGTGAACATTGAGTACTAGCAGCAACTATTTCCTTCTTTTGTGTAGACTCAATATGTGTCTTCTCAAGATTGGTCAACTGAACTTCAAATTCTAGACATCTCATATTGAGGATGACATGTTGTTCTTTAATCATAGTCATCTTCTAATCACAAGCCTTCTTTGATCTTTCAAATTCATCTTCATACATATTTACTTTGTTTTGTAACAAAGAGTCAAGTTATTTGATCTTCTTGGAGTCTTCTTTCAAATATAAATCCTTAACGTCATTGTTTTTTTTCAGCTCATCTTCAAGTGCATGGATATTTTCTTCTAGAGTCTTATTGACTCCCTCTATTTCTTCAATATCTTTGAGCCACATTGAAGAACCTAATTCAAATTCCTTCTTTGTTACTTCAAAGGCTCCAACCTGTCTAGTGAGCTTTATACATTCAACAATTTTTTCTTGTAAGCCTTTCTCAAAAATATTAGTTTCTTCTTCCAGTTGAGTGATATTTTCCTAGTTGTACTGAAATACTCCACAAACCAGGGATGTACTCTCTTCTGGAATACCTTGCTTAATCATTCTTAATATATCAACTAATATTTATTGAGATGTTGTAGATTTATCATCACCACTTGTGCCAACATTTTCATCATGAGAACAATTTCCAAGTGTACTAGCACATACCTCCTTATCATTTGAGGTAGGAAGGTTATCCATATTATTAGTGGAAACTTGAGCCACCTTCTCACAACTTTATAAGTCTAGTGTCTCTTCAATATCAGCCAGATATGGAGAACCAGATTCATCCTCTTCTTTAGATAAGAGGGAATTATTCTTTAACTTTCTATTGTACTTCATTTTCTTGTTCATCATGGTATTGGTAGATATAGTCTTCTGCTTAGAGATAACAGAATCTTCACTAAAATTTTACTTCATTGATAACTCAGGAAAGAAACTCAGGTCTTCAAAAGAGAATAACTTCACTGTAGAGAATCCAACGGAGGTGAACCTGTCCCTCTGATACCAATTGAGAGGACCAGTTTGGAATATACCTAACACTGAGAGGGGGGTTGAATCAGTGTTGGGGAATTTTTAAACCAATTCCAACCTTTATCCTTGTACCTATTGACCTGATAGGATCTTTATTCTCTAATTATCATTTCCATGACACATGCAATAATAGAAAATAGTAAAAATATTCACACAATATTTTTACAAGGGTCACCGCTCAATAAGAGTAGCTACGTTCTTTCCATGCATGGATATGACTAGTGCATGGATTCTCTACTATGACGTGATATCATATTAAAATGGAGTGGCTAGAAAAGCAATCCTCTAGCGAGTGTGAGTCCCTACACTTTAGAGGGGGTGTGAAACAATCCTCTTCCCTAAACTGGTGATAGATCAGTCCAACTTACAACCTCTAGCTGGCTCTTTATACTGCCTATGGAGACAGACTTCTTCCTTCTTCAAAAGGTAGGTTCATCTCTTGGTCTTCTTTAGTTCTCTTCACTTGATTACTTGCAAAGAAGTAGGAAATAAATTATTCCTTATTTACTCATCCTCTTTTATAGTGCAACAACAACTCCACTAGAAATATTTTTTTTCTTCTTAGTGCAACAACCAACTTCACTAAAACTTCTTTTCCCTTCTTGGCTAGAATCACATATACCAATGTGATTATTTAGGCAGTGAAGATAGGTTCACATGGCATCATCTGAATCAATTATTTTCTTCTTGTTCATGTATGCATGTGATCATGCATATGACATTAGTTTTAACCTTTTCTTCCCTTTCTTTCTTCTTATTATTTATACAGGTTCACACACTTGATATTGATTCTTTATTTAAGTCACTTAATGTGTGCATGTGCATGCATGAAATCATGAATTCTCCTCCCCTTGTTCTTGTGTGAAAACCCTTAATGAATATGGTTTTTTAAACACACACACACACTTAGATTCTTCCTTCCCTTTCTTTTATTTCTTCCACTTGCACTAGTTTACGGTGTATGTGTTTGTTTCTCTAAACCCAAAAGGGTGAAACCCTTTCTTTGTGAAAGTTACTACTCAAGGCTTCTTCCTCTTCTTTCTCTTCTTTTCTTCTCTTGAACTTATTTAGGGTGTTTCATTAGGTTTATATGCATGGGTCATCATACCTGAATGGGTATAACCCTTCCTTTGTGAAAACTCCTTCTTCAAGGCCTCAGGCATCTTCAAACAATGCACATGGGTGCATGCAACAAGTACTGCCCTTCCTTCTTCAATAAAACTCGAACTCCTGAAAACAATGGAATGTAAAAATGCATACTGTAATAACCCGAGATTTTATAAGATATATTCTTTTTAATTTCTTTCATATCTTCTGTTGTACGATACACCAAGATTATCTTGCGCTATACGCAACACCGTATTAACTTGCAGTATACGCAACACTAATCCTCGATCGTGTTACACGCAATTTCATGTTTGTTTGAAAGTAGTTATTCTACGAAACATTGAGTATATATATATATATTAAATATATTTTGTTATACGCATCAACAAAGGAGTCTTGCACTATACGCAACCCTGACTTGGCTTGCATTACATGCAATTGCGACCTTCTTCGATAGCCTGTGTTGTACGCAATACGTGGTTTTACTAAACAACGATATGTTATTATAATATTATTATGAACTAGCCATTATGAATAGTATTAACTAAATTTTGAATTTTATAACATTATTATTCATCTTACACATTTTCTAGAACATGGTATAAGACCAAAATAAATTTTTCGGGTAAAATAAGTATTTTTGAAAAAATGCAGTTTTCCACCTTTTGATAGAGCACCCACTTTAAATCTAGTTTTTGACATGTTTATAAGTTCAATTTTACAAAATAAAATTATTATTTAAAATAAGGATATAAATTTTTACCTTGGATAAAGTTTTCATATTATTCTGATAACTTTCATATTTTAATGAATAGTAAAAACACGCTATATTTTAATTAAAAACAACTTTTTTCATCGTAATAAATTATGTGGTTAAATTATAAAATTTCATGGTTTTAAAGTATAAATAGAATATATTTTTTCCATTTAATATAATTTATGTCATTAGAATTGATTTTACCTTGAATTCATAGGTTAAATCAGTTCAATCTTTTGCAATGTTTTAAAGGAAAACCCGTTTTCTTTCGACAACGGGATTAATTTTAATTTAATTTCTGAAACTTTTGTGTATTTAATTTGGAAAAATGGATTCCATATTTGGAATCAGTGGGTCCAAATTATGTTAATAAGCTACTTTTTATTTTTGGGCATTATGAATAGTAACTACGGTAAATTTTATTTACCATGGTTAAAGCTAAATCGGGTAATTAAGGGTAAATATAAGATTTTAAAATTACCCTAACACCTGCCAAAATTCTATTGGATGGATAACAGTCGACCCATATAACCTAAGGGTCGGATTAGATTAATTTTATGGAATTTTTACAATAAAAATACTTTAATTATTATTAAAACCAATGAAAGTGACAACATGTCACTCTTTTAAATCTTATAAGTATATTAATTTTAATTTAGTGATAAAATTCATGAAACTTAGAACATGAATAGTCTACAGAAATATAATAAAATTATCTACATTATATTAATTTATTTATAAATTTTAGGGATTAAATAATTATCATTAAATGTGACACAATAGTGATACAAAAATTGTTTATCTAGTTAAACATCAAGAATATAGTTTTTATTAAACTAATAGGGACCATAAAAGGCACAACATCCTGACCAAAACTTATTGGGAATGTAAATATAAACCATAATCATCCAATGGTCGAATATTTGACCATTTGGAGCCTTATAATTCCGATTATGACACTTATATTAGTTTATTTTAAATGATTCCAAAGATGTCACCTTCATAATTTAATAAATATAACAATTTAAATATTGGTATTTTAAGATGATAAATTCGAGTAAAAGTATTATAGTGAAAGTAAATATTTGTATCTTCATCATAGGATTTTATTTTTAATTTTTATGCAACAAATAAGTATATTAAATAATTATACAAAAATATTGTAGTAATTATTTTATTAAGAGATAAACCAAATAAATGGTTTTAAAAATAATAAAATAAATATCATATGAACTATTTAATGTGCTCCACTAATTTTATAGATACATATGAACTTTTATGAATCTATTAAAGATTTTAGTTCGAACATATCTTCTGTATATATTTTATTTAAATTCAAATAAATGAATAGTGTCAAAATTGACACTATTGTTATTTTATAAAAATAACATATTATAAAATTGTTTAAAAATCACAAAAATATTTACAAATTATAAATTTAAATTTATATGGTAGATAATTTTATAAAGTAACCAATTATGGACAATTAACAACAAATAAATAATTATTTGTTATAATTTAAAATTTACAATGTTATTACCACAAATAAAATTAAATTGATTAAATAATGATAAATCAAGTTGATAATGTATAAAATAATTTCCTAACATGTCTAAATTTTATTGGTTGATGTTATTACAACCCTATCTCATCTAATATTAGAATATGAGTCATTTTTTGTGGTTTTTAAGTGGGGTTAGAGTTTTTATAAATTAATATTTGTAAGATTTCCAAAGGTTCCCATCTCCTCCCTTACAAAAGGGCACCTCCCCCCTCTCATATTTTCACAACTTTGAGCCTTAAATATCATCCAAACCCTGACGATTTCCCTTCTCAACTTCACTAGAAACATCCTAGAGGTTTTGGTCTTCTTAAAAGACCAATTTTAGTACCCTAAGAGGAGGTTTCAAAGAGGCGTGTCAAAGAAGAGGTAATATCTGTTACCAATTCTTTCAATTTTCTTTCTTCTTAAACTTCTTCTTCTTTAGTTGTTTCATTATGAAGTAATAACATAAGTATCCCTAATATACTTATATTTTATTATAAATATTAAACAACCCTATTTCACCTTCTATCCATCCTATGGAAAACAAAATCACTGCATGTGCGTATGTATGGAATACCGTCTCCACGCCGTGGTGTAATCTATTTTTCCACCATCACCTTACTTGGATGGGTATAATGGTGTAAATAATGACTATATATGATTATTGTAAAGTGATATTGATTTTTAAATAGTATACATACACTCCAATACAATTCCATGATCATGGGAATGATATCATCACTCTTGCATACGTACGGACTACCGTCTCCACGAACGCGATGAGATTCATTTTCCATGATTAACCATTCAAGAATGATTATAAAGTATATATAATGAATAATAATGAAATATATGGCATAATAATGCTACTGTATTTATGTGTATATATATATATATATGTATGTATGTCATCTATTTAATTTCATTCAATTCAATAAGGAAACGAAAACAGCGTTCATGCGTACGTACGACCTACCGTCTCCATGAACGGTGTATATCACTCCTTTTATAGATTTATAATATATATGTATATAATGAATATATAATATATATAAATCATGTTTTACATTTTGGAATTATGTAAATCAGGATATAAGTAATAATATCAAGAACTACAAGTTGAAACACATACGATAAATGAAATGATTTTACCCAAAACGCTACTTTAACATGGAATTTACAAAAGAACGGGTAATATAAAGTCATAAGTGAAACATATATGATATCATAACAATGAATATGATATTATAATAAGTCAATGAAATTATTTAAATCATTATACAGGAGGTTCGGATCCATACGAAGCATATCGGACCTAAGGTAAGGGATAATTTTTCAAATCTCATTTTTATCCGAGATTGCTTATATGTAAGCATTTAATGGGGTTATTGTTATCATCCATGTCCATATTTTCTAAAAGAGTTTTTATGTATGTTTAAAGTCCTTTTTACTCATTTTTAGTTTTACTACATGGTATGTAAGGAATCATTCTTTTGTTTATGTTACGAGGTACTTTTTTGACTTTTCCTGGAAAAAGTACGAGAAGAGTGTTTTTTTAAAAAACTTATACGGCATGAAAGATTTTTTACGGTTTTTATAAAGCCTTATTTTCATGAAGCTTCCTAAAAAATATTTCATGACTATTTTCAATAAAATCCTTTTCTTCTAAAATTGCATGACATTTTGTGGAAAGAGATTGATTTTGAAGAAGAATGGATATTTTCCTCAAGAATTCATTTCAAGTGTTTTATCAAAACTATTTTTCATCTCAGATGACATTATTTCATATGTGTGTATGTTTCAAGTATCATGTCTCTATGATTTACATGGTTTCACTTTTCTTATTATGAAATTTTATCCATTTCTTTTATATGGATTATGTGATGATGGGATGATGTTTATGAAACCCATTTTATTTACTGGGTTTTTATGAATGATGTATGTTTATTTTGTGGCACAAGTAAGAATGACTTCATTATGAGATGGGTGGAAACTATATCTCCCTCCAATTCATTGGGTAAGGATTTATATCTCATGATATAGACATGGATGGAACGGTAAGTTAATCCGGTTCAGTGTTACAGGACTGAAACGAGGAGTGAACTCGATTTAGAAAGGGGCTTTGTCCACTAAGATGGTATTGGCAGCAATGCCTTGGCTACTATGGAAATCATGACATGTGCTGATTGGTTTCCACAATTACATGTTTTACTCCCATTCTATTTTATCATGTTTAATGTTTCTTTATAATCTATGCCTTATGTACTTCCATGTTTTATGTCATTGCTCATGCTTTTGATGTTTAAACATTATGTTCATGTTTTTAAGCTCAAATGTATATGATTTGTTTTATTTTATCCACTCTTACCCTTACTGAGCATTTGAGCTCACCATTTATATGTTTTCTTTTCCCCAGGATATAAAGAAAGGTTTTAGGTAAGAAAAAAAGGGCAAGATCGATATGGGAGATGTTGAAGATCTTTCAACAGGATTAGATGTTTATATTCCGAGTTTCCAAAGACACTAAACTATTACGGTCCTTGTGTCTCTATTTTTGTTATGTATTAAGTATTCCGAAAAAGTAATGTAATTTCCATGTATGTCAAGCTTTGGGTCTCTACAGATACCTCAAAGATTTCTCCTTCACCTTATGAAACCAAGGTGGCCTCGGGTAGAATTATTTATGCAAGGATACACGGTTCTTCTTTCTGCATGAGGTGCACAATTTTGCCTCTTTGAAAAGCATAGTGAGAGAATATCTCAAGCACTGGCTCACATTGGCATGGCTTTCATGATGCTCAGCATGGGGTTTTACAAAACCTATCGCATGTTTGGATGTCGGTTCTTCACAAAGTAATTCGAGGGTGTGTAGCGCATGTCGAAGGCTTGAGGGAACTCTTCTTCACAGAGTATAAGGCTCACGGGACTCCTTGTTTCTCTTCGTGAAGTGGTGCATAGGGAGATGATATGTTTTTTGAAACAGAAGTTATGGGTTATATATGAACAGACCATCTTCTCGTCACAATCTCCTCTTTTTATAGGTGAGGGATACTACCTCTTATGCGTTCAAAATCCACATATCTCCCATTAATATCGGGGCTCTGAATACCCAAGTTCTTTGGCTTCAATATTTTTAAACCGTGGGTCAAGGATAAGCTGTAAGTCTTGGGTGTTTTCTTTTTCCAAACTCAGGATCCTATCTTTGTGCTTAGAGTTATGATCTCATGTACAATTCTTGTGCATGAATCTCAGGAATGAGTCTCTTTCAAATCCACACTCTAATCCCCATGGCCTCGGCAACATCATTTGCCTTGGACAAACATTCATCCTCGAGACATCGCATGCATGCAAGACGTAGATTACATGCATGGTCTCAGTTCAATCAGATGATCACTATGTAGTAGTTTTCATCATCAACATTGATCGGGAGCACGATCATGGTAGATCGGCAGTGGGGATGGCGAGCTGTGACGTCGGTTACCCTCCATGTTATTAGAGGTTGAAGATGAGGCCACAACAGTTGGATAGGCTCAGATTGATTAAAGATAGTCACAGTTATAATGCAGGATGTGGGATGAGGCGTCCGGTTGAGATCTCTCACAAGATCAGATGAGCGGCCAGGATTGCCTCTGCATTTTTAAAACTCATCCCACATTGAAAAACACCATGGTTATCTCATGGTTTATCAATAAAATCCTCCCAAATAACGCTCAGAATTCTCCTCTCCCCCCTCTGGTGCCACCCTATACTGGTTCTCTATGGGCGCACTTCTGCACTCACCAATGCCTCCTGCGGGCAGGCTCTTATGACCACTATGCACATCCCCGCGCACGGGTTGATCATCGTGCATGCACTCCTACAGGCTTACACACAGCCCACACAGTCCACTTATGAGATGGCTCTTCCTAGGCTTCCCCATGGGTGCAGTCGACCCCATTTTGTCATGCATGTGCCTCGGGTTGAGGCTGGGGTAGCTAGCTCGTGGGTTGGCCCCATTTTTTTGGTAATGTCTTATTAAAAAACATGGCAGGATGCACAAAAATACAACGAAATCTTTAAACACAAATCAACCTCATGCATGGCCACCTTAGAGTCCAAGAATTTTCTTTAATATTATTCTCCACTTCATTTCTTTTTGGATTATCAAATCCAAAGTACTTCATTCATCCTAAAAGGAATGATACTTTAATTTTGTAAACATTGTATCACACATGATACAAGTTATTCAAACATTTCAAGATCAGTGTATCAATCCTATGCTTTTTAACAACATAAATAATTTTCCAATCGTGGAATCCAATGCTATGAATCCCAAACAATTCTACATACATCTTCACTTAAATCAATCTCCATTCACTTTGGAGTCCTTCTTCATATCCTTCTTCATTTTGACCAACATTGACAACTGTTGACATCAAATACAATTTTGATACACAAAGTGGTCCCTACAAACATGATATATTTTTTGCATATACATCAAGGAAATTGAATAATAATGAACATAAATCTCAAAACCACGATCTTGAGTTGGAATATGTAATATTTACTTTTAAGATATTAAGACATTTTATCTATTGTGACAGATATGATATATAAACAGATCATAAAATCCTAAAATACAACTTTTAAAAGAATAAAATCAATATGTGACAAATGTGATGAGTTAATATACTCAAGGATTATGATTTCATAATAAAATACCACCCAGGGAAATAAAATAAGGTAGCATATGCATTGATTATGAAAGCTCATGGAATTATAGCCCAAATAAGAATTAATAGGGATCCTATATTCAAATTTCTAGTAAATATGGATATGGGAATTATTAATTAATGGGATAAATCACTCATTTTAAAATTATTTTGAAACCATATTTATTAGAAAAGAAAAAAATTATCAATCTGATAATGAGAACTTTCAGAAGAAAATTAAATTCGTGAATGATGGGAAATTAGTAGACATTATTTGTGAAGATGGTGTTATAAAATTTAAAAAGATATTATATTTTCTATAAATACCTGATAAAAAATGAAATTTTTAGATGAATATCATAGCTCAAATTTCTCTATATACCATGGTAGCACAAAGATGTATAGGGATTCTAGGGAACATTTTTTGTGGGATGACATGAAGTGTAAAATTGTCGATTATATATCTAGATTATTGGTTTGTCAACAAGTTGAAGTTGTTAGTAGTAATAATAGGGGATTCATGCAACCACTACCAATTTTTTTGGAAATTTAATGACATTACGATATACTTTTTTACAAGACTACTGAAGACTCCTAGAAAGAATGATGTAGCATAGGTTATCATTGATCACCTAACCAAATCTAACCATTTCGTTTCTATAAGATAAGATTTAACTCTTTAGTGCCTCATAAGGCTCTAAATTAAAAAAAATAAGACTTAATGGTTCACTACTATAAATTTTTTATGATCATGATCCCTAATTTAAATTGAAATTCTGAAGGATTATTTAGAATTCTCTTGATACCGAGCTTCATTTGATAAATGCCTATCATCCTCAAATGGATGGATAGTATGAAAGGATTGTCTAGACAATGGAAGACATGTTTATTTCATTATCACATGAAATTAAAGGTATGTGGGATCATTATTTACCTTTGGTAGAGTTTTCCTATAATAATAGTTTCTATTTGAGAATTAAAATTGAACTTTAGAAAGCATTTTATGGAAAGAGATATCGAACTCCAAATTGCTGGCAAGAAGTTGGTGAAAAGAAAATTCTAATCCAAGAAAATGTTTAAGATAGAACAAAAAAGGTAAATAATATTCTATATTATAATAAATTAGATCAAATTAGGAAAAAAATTATACTTATAGTCAAAGGAATGATTTGGAATTCCAAGTTACAGATCATGTTTTATTGAAAGTATCTCCATGAAAGGGTGTTATAAATTTAAGTAATAAAGGGAAACTAAGACCCAAGTTCATCAAAACCTTTTATATTCTTTAAATAATTGGTGTTTTTTCTTATCATTTGGTAATTGCACCAAGTCACTCAAAAGTGCATGATGTGTTCCATGTATCTTTATTAAGGAAGTAAATGCCAGACCCAACACATGTAATCACTTATGATGAAATAAAATTAGAACCTGATATATCTTAATATTGAAAAAACCACCATATTATTGATAATTGATAGGTATTATTAATGAATCATACAACTTTACTGGTAATGTTTCATTGGAGAAATCAAAAAATGGAGGAAGCAATGTGGGAAACAGGGGATGTTATCAAGAAGAACTACCCTCATCTATTTAGAATGTAATATCCACAAAATTTAAAGGATGAAATTTTTATTGGAGGGAATAATTTAACACCCCAAGACTTTATAACTTATTTTCTTTTTTAATAAATTTACATTATTAGATAGTTTGTGATGCATCCAACACACGTTTGAAAAAAAATGTAAAACTTTATTAAAAAATTATTTAAATATGGTCTTGTTAACATAGCCATTAAATTGGTGGGTATGAATAAGAATTACTAAATTATGATAAATATATTTTTTTTATGCATAAATTTGATAGCTATTGACTATAAATAAAAATAAGAATCATTTGGAAGAAAAGAAAGTTTTCTAAAAACTTTATTTTTCTAAAAGATAGTGTTGTCACGCTTTGCACACATAATTTAAAATAAAATTTTACCAATTCTAGAAATTTTATTAGATAAAATGAACTAAATTTTTTAAATTATAATATAAAAATTATATTTGGGGAAATTTTTTGGAATTTTAACAAATGTTTCATTTTTCAATGAATAGTGAAATATAATGATTTTTAATAAAAAAAGGCATTTTCAAATAAATTATTTACAAATTTGAATTATATTTTAAATTGGTTTTAATGTAAAATTAGTAAAATTATTTATTAATTAATCCAATTTAGGTTATTTTAATTATTTAAATACTAAATTTTTATATAAAAACTTTGTAAACATTTAAACATTTCTCTTTGAAAACTTGTTTTCTCATCAAGTTTATGGAATTAAATTTAAGTAATATTTTTCCACTTATGTGAATGGAATTTGGAAAAATAGATTCAATATTTTTAATTATCGTAATTTATAATTTATGATAATTTAAAGTTATTTTTTTCCATAATGAATACTGAAAATAATAAAAAACCACAATTAAGGTAAAATGGCCCTATCATGGTTTAAAAAAATGTTAAGGGTTAAAATAATCTAAATAATTATATAAAATATATTTTATGGATATATTTATACATTATCATGTATAATTTTCTATAGTAATTTATTTTTTACCATTTTTAATGTGAAATATATGGGTACACCTTTTTCTTTTCACAAATTACAAGTGTGTTACTCACCTCACTAATAAAAGGCCACCCACTCTCCTCTCTTATTAACAGCTTAAAATCATTTTGGTTCATCCAATATCTAACCAAATAACTACAAAAATTACATTAACACATACTATAATACATTTTTTGGTCATAACATCATTCTAGTAATACTTTAGGTATAATTCTAAAGAGATGGCCCAACAAGAGGTAAAATCCATAAATATGCATTTTTGCTTTATTTATTCTTCCACATCCTTAAAATTTTATTCATTTATAGTTATATAATAACACCATTATCTCCCATTTAATTATATTTTATTATTTTAAGGTTATGAACTATATCCATATCATCTTCCCTCAAATGGGAAATAATAACAATGCTTAAGTGTGTGGTGGATTGCCGCATCACAAACTGATGTGACATGTTTTCCATAAAAAAAAATCTTATAGTTGGGTATGATGATGTATATAGAGTATATATATGACCTTTATAATTTAATTATACCTTTAAAATATTGATATCATATTTACATTTTTTTACTTTTCATTTTGTAAGGGATAGGATAACGTCTCCCATGTGTACATCGGACTACTATCCCATAAACTGATGTGATTTTTCTTTCACTAATGATTTACATGGAAGATTATAAGGATAAATTTAATGATTATATGTTATATATATAAAATAATTATGATATTAATGACATATTTATCATTATGAAAAGATAATATATCATTTTATTCTTACCTTTTCACTCACTTATAGATGATAATGTCATTCATGTATGTGTGGATTACCACCTTCACAAAGTGATTTAACTATATTTTCATAACTACACCACATGAATGATATATATAAGTATATTTAAAGAAATAATATTTTATTTATGATATTAATATTATTCTTCAAGGTTATAATATGACTTGCCTCTTTTCTATAATGATCATTAGAAAAGGTAAAATTTACTCATGCATACATACAACCTACCATCTTCATGATCATAATTTACTTTATTTCTCATAAACATGTCTCATTATTAGTTTTAAAAGTATAATTAATATATAAATATGATTATTATTCTTTATGTGTTTAAATAATGACCACTTTTATAACACCCCAAGAATTTAAAATATTTTAATTTCTGAATAAACATAATTTTATTGTTTGATTTCTTTTTATGCAACACCATGTTAAGCTTATTCTATACACAACAATGAGTTGGCTTGAATTACATGCAAGGCCCAGTTTTACTGAACAATAGTATATTAATAAAATATTATTTTTTAAAATGATATATAAGCTAGTTGTTAAATTAGATGTTATGAATATTATTGAACATATTTTTAATTTTATATATTATATATAATTTCAACATTCATATTATGTTTTTCTTAGACATAATATAATAATAAATTCATTTTTTGGATAAAAGAAGTATTTTTCAAAAAAAATGCAGTTTTTCACCTTTTGATGGTGCACCAATTTTAAATAAAATATTTTACATTTTTATATATTAAATTTGATAAAATAATCTTCTTCTTTGGAAGTGGGACATCAAATTTTAGTTCGATAAATTTTTGGTGTTTTTTTGATAACTTTAATATTTTGATGAATAGTGAAAAATACAAAATTGTAATTGAAAAAAAACTTTTTAAATAAAAACAATTTATGATGTTAAATTATACATATAAATGGTTTTAAAGTATAATTATATTATATTTATATAATATAATATAATTTAGGTCATTGAAATTATTTTAACATTAAAATTAGATATAATCACATGTTAATATTTTGTTGGGTTTTACTTTTGAAAGACCTGTTTTCTCGTTTTGAAATATAGAGATTAATTTTAAACTAATTACTTCAACTAATGTGTTTTAAATTTTGAAAAAATGGATTTTTTATTTTTAATTAATGGGTCTAAATTATGTTAATAGGATTCTTTTATTTTGGGGAATTATGAATAGTAACTTTGGTTTTTTTTATTACTGTAGTTAAGGGTAAATCAGGAAATTAAATGTAAAATTAACATTATAAATTAACTTAACACCTATCACAATCCCATTGAATAATTTAATTTGACCCTTATCATCTATGGTTCTAAATATAATCACTTAATGTCCACTTTCCCATGAATATGACATTAATATTTTTAAAATCAATAGATGTGACAAAAATGTCACTCTCATTTTATATAAGTATATTAATTTTAATATTGCTATAAATAGAATATAGTCTCTATTAATCTAAAATAATTACCTAAATCATATAAATTTATTTATAATTTTTAAATATTAAATAAATAACTTTAAGGATGACACAATAGTGATGCAGAAATTGTTTTATTAATAGAAATATCAAATAAATGATTTTAAAAATATTAAAATAAATATAATTTCAATTAATTAATATTATACATGAATTTTCTAGGATACTATGACATTTTAGGAGTATATTAAATGTTTTTTTGAAGTTATATTCTATATGAATTTATTTAAATTCAAATAAATAAATAGTATTACAATTGACACTACTGATATTTTATAAAATAAACATATTGTTAAATTATTTAAAAATCATAAAAATATTCAAAAAATAAAAAGTGCTAATTATAATTTATAAAATATCATAAAATTTCCATTTATGGTTAATTTACACCATATAAGTAAATATTTATAACTATTTAATATTTGTAATGTTAATACCATAATTAAAATTAAATAGATTATATAATGATAAGGTTTAAAATAAATGAAAAAAATGTATAAATTTTATGTTATGAGAATATTTAGTCCCAAACTCATCTGATATTATAAATAATCCACTTTGGAGACATTTTTATTTAAAATTTAATTTATATTAATTTAATAGTTTTGGTATTTCCAAAGGTGCCACTCACATCTCTTATAAAAATGAACATCTCCTTCTCTTTAATTCATACATTTAAAGCCCTTTGGCTCGACCAACCCCTACCCACTTCTCCCCCAAATTCCCTCACTTCATTCTATAGGCCATAATTTGGGCATAAATACATATTAAAAAGTTCTTTTGTGAAAAACCAAAAGTAGACACCTAAAAAAGAGATAATTGTTTTATCACCATTCAAAGTTCTTTTATTCTTCTAATTAATCATTATATGTTGTTTCCATATCAAAATAATAAATATTATATCATACATATATTGATGTGTTATTATAGTCATGGTACAACTATATTACTCATTTTATCCATCGTTTAAATAACAATATCACTATGCATGTGTATGTACGGATTATCATCTCCACATCGTGGTTTAATTTATTATTCAACACTACATTATTTAGATGGGTATAATTATGAGTATAATTGATGTAAATAATGAATATAACATGATAATAATTCTTTATAATTAATATACCTTCAAATTACATACCATTTAACCATTAAAGGAATGATATTGTTGCTCATGTGTACGTACGTCGTACCGTCTCCACTACGCGATGAGATTAATTCTCGATGTTAACCATTCAAGAATGATTATAAAATTTATATGATGAGTAAAAATAATAATTATGAAATTTATTTCATTCTGGATATGAATAAAATCTATCTTACTCATAAAAAACATGAAATACATGACAAAATTGGAATGGGAAAACAAAGTAGTTAACACCCGAAAAAACAGTAATACTGAATCATTATTACCTAAATGATATAAGATGATAATATATGATATAATAAATGTGTAAATGGACATACTATAATTTAATAACATGTTTTAACCATTATAAATGAGGCTAACTCACCCGCAACTAAAGTAAAGTAAATGGTAAGGGTTAATTTCAAAATCTCTTTATTATTTGAGATTGCTTATACGTAAGTATCTATTGGGATATCCTTATCATTCATGTCCATGTTTCTTAAAATGTAATTAAAAATAGTATAAAAAATATAATATTCATTTTTACCCATTTCTAACTTTTTACCACATTTTTTGAATGGAATCTTTCCATCGTTTTCCATACAAGGTACTTTATAAGGTTTTTGAAAAATTAAGGAAAAATGTTTTTTTAACTTATATAGAGCAAGAGGCTATTTCCGCCATTATGACACCTTAACATTTTGAATCTTTACTCACAATATTATAATGTTATTTTTGAAATAAATGATTTATTTTATAATTTTTCGTCTTCTAAATAATTGCAAAGTAAAAAAGGGATATTTACCTCAAAGAGTTTTAATTAATTTATTAAATTATTTTCATCTATGTCAACATACATTGTTTTACTTTATGCATATTTGAAGTTGACTTATTATGATACAATTTTCCATATTTTATTGAAGTTTTTATGATATATTTGATTGTGTATGTGCTATGTTTATACCATTCATGGCTTATGGTTAAAGAATTAACTTTTCGTATGATAGTTATAATATGAACATTTATATTATATTCCACGCTTTTCATAAAAGGAATGCATTGGAATAAGTATGTGATTGGAGAGTCCCATTATAGCCCCTTGATTCATCGGTAGGTCTCATGATACAAACTAGTGTCTTATCATAAGGCCTTGATGGTATGGTAATGGTCTTGGCATGAGGCCATAATGGTATAGTTATCATGTCTGACATTATACATTTACTCATTATGAGATTAGTTATTAATATTACATATGATTATTCAACTAGTGAAATTTACATGTGAATGTTTAAATTGAATTATTTGATTTATTATTTCAATATTATGATCAAGGTAATGTTTGAAAAGTCTTGTTTTTTTAGTTTTATACATTTCCTTAAGAGTTTATGATAATTTATGACAACTTCCGCTATATTGTTTATCCTTACTAAGCATCTGAGCTCCCCCTGTTATTATATTTTATTTTTCCAAGATTACAATAAGTGTATTATGATTTATATGAAGGGTTAATCTAGGAGAATAATGGTGTTATCAAATAATTATATATGTTGTATTTTATGTTTTTAATTGTAATGTAATGTTCATGTATGTAATCTATTTTCTAAGACTGCTAAACTAATCAGTTCATTGGGATTTAATTCCTTAAAATAATGCCAATGTATAAAAATATGGCACTGTCTCTAGGATTCTGGGGTTGAGTCATTACAACTTCGACCGTATTCATCCTAGAAAAGTTATTTTTTACTCATAATCCAAATATCATCAAAAAAACAATCGTAAAATTAATTCATTATGTAACTATATATAACATGGTAATAAGTGAAATAAAATGAATAATAAACATGAAAAATTTTATTGAGGAAGTAAATAATTAAAAATAAGTTTATTATTCAAGAATATAAAGAATGTATATGACGATTCAGGCTCAAGGTAAGGGACATGGACACAATTTCCCTTCATTGAGGCATATTCAATTATTATGCACCTAATTTATTTTATATAATGTACATACTGAAACTTCTACATGTAATATAATGAATAATTAAAATTTTATTGTATTTTAAAATTTAATTTGAATTATTTAATCCAAGCATATTTTACTTGAAAATTATCAAGTGTTAAAAGTTTTTATACAATCTCATTTTCTTTTGTGATTTTTAACTTTCTCTTAAAAATCACTTTATTGTGATCATTTTTTATTAGAAATTAATTTTTCATCAAATTTTCATATTATTTTATGATGGATATGATTATATCCTAATCTGTAACCATTTTTACATATGTTTTATACTTTGAAATATATTTGATTAATTAGGGAAATATTTATAATTTTTTTATCATTTACTAAATACATATATTTGTTGATAAGGAATATTCTTCATGAATTAAATTGATTATTCAATATTTGAGGAATGATATGGAAATACAGTGATAGTTGGGACCCATAATTATATATCCCTTTGATGCATCAACTTGTCTAATGAGACAATTAATTTGGCCAAATTATAAAGGTTTCTACCGGTATTTTTTAACTATCTTGTGAAAGGTCTTGATGGTAGATGTATCTTGATGTTTAATATCATGAAATCCAATAAATAAGAATTTACTTCATTAAGAATAAATTTATTATTATTCTCCCAAATATTTTTAAAATGATATTATCTTTGGATTCATTTCATTATATGTTATTGATTAAATGGAATGTGTTTTCAGTTATTTACTTTTCCATATTGATTATGCCTTATCCAATTATGATAAAAACGTTATTGATTAAATGGTATTTGCATTCATTTATATACAATGTAATATTAATTCATGAAATATTCCATTGTACATAACCCTTACTGAGTATTTTATATTACCCATATTTTGTTTCCTTTCCTTAGGATATAAAGAATAAATAATTGAATGAGTTTTCAAGGATGCAGTTCATTTTATTTTGGTATGTATTATGTTTTAGTTTCTATTACAAATGTAAAATGGGTATCATGTATATATATGGTTCTATAAAGCTAATAAACTGAGTGACATTTTGGTATTTAAACCTATGTATCTATTCTAATGTAATAATGTAGACATTGGCTTCGAGTTACTGAAGTCGAGGTTATTACAAGATAGGCATGCCTCCTACAAGACCAAAATCATTAACTAACTAGCATAAAGTGTAATTTAGATAATCTTAAAAGTATTATGATCCTTTATAAAAGTAGGTAAATATGGTGAAAAAACATAGGTGTTATTTTTGTGGAAAATTTTAACACATTCAATATGCATCCTCCATTGAAAAAATATTTTTTAGAGAGCATCAAAACCAAAAATAGGAAAGTAGTTTCCCATCATTCTACTGATATTTTAATGGTTATTATTTTTTGTGTAAAGTGCTTGAGTAGAAACAAGCCTATTATACATCAAGGGTTTAATAAAAAGTAACTCATTAGACTCGTAAGGGGGTAAATAAGAAGCTAAGTACGTTGAAAAATACCCTAAAAATATAACAGATTCTCCGTTTTGTAAGATGTAGAGAAAATTTTTAAAATAAGGGAGAAATGGGCATATCAATAATCAATATAAGTACTTAAAAATCATATAAAAAGAAAAAAATGATATTATAAGGAAAATATTGTTGATATTTCTTTAAAAAAATTTGATAGGTTTGGTTTATGGGTTATGGATAGTAGGTTTACACACATATGACCAGAAATAATGATTTTATCACTAGAATCAAATATGGAAAAGGTGGTGTAGTTTGATTTTTCAGTGATAAGGGACTCAATTTTTTTGGATCTACTATATCTAAGTAGAGTGGAAAGGATCTCATAAAAACATATTTGCTCTTAGTGGAAAGACTTAGCCATAATCTACTAAGTGTTAGTTAGTTGTGTGACTTAGAAACCTTTGTTGAATTTGGAAAAAAGGGGTGCATTGTCAAATTTAGAGATGGTTAACTTATTTTACAATGAAGATAAACCAAGGTTAATATCTATCCTATTAGTGATAAAAATTGGTGCATTTTTTCTAACAATAGTTAAAAAATAATCCATTATAAATGTCTTAGTCACTGGATCAAAAAATCATTGGAAAATATGGTGAATATTTAAGGAGCATGTGATTTCCCCAAGCTCCTATATGAAAATACACATTCATGTGATTCCTGTCAAAAGGGGAAAACTATTTGTAATTCTATTAAGAAGAATAAGGTAAAATCATAAAGAGTATTGCATCTTGTTCATGCAGATAATTATTGGCCAATAACTCTTAAATCATCTAATGGAAAAAAGAAATTAAGTATTTTTTTATCAATAGAATGGCTTGGTTGGGGGTGATTAATCACAAAAATTAAGTATATAAGGGTATAAATCGATATGCAAGAGAGGATAAAATAATTATTAGTGTAAAGATTCAAAAAATTATACTAGTAATGGTATGAAATTTACTAATACCCAAGTGAAATAATACATATAAAAGCATGGGATTCAGTATCAATCTTTCATGGAGAGAACACTTCAATGAAATGAATTTTTTGAGAGAATAAATCACATCCCAAACAACATAGAAAAGACTATTCTTATAGAAAAATCCATAATTGAGAAATATTCAAAGAAATTGGTTATAATAGTGGTTTATAACCCTATTTCAGCACTGTTAATTTCTAATAAAGAAAAGACTCCAAATGAAATTTGGTATGGAAATATGCCCCTAATGAAATACTTCTATGTTTTTGGAAATAAGTTTTTTATTCTATAAAAAGAAAATAATAGAAATATCGATTCTCATTGTGATGAATTATTTTACCTTGGATATTAATCAAAAATAAAATCCTATAAGTGATTTAATAAAATTCTTATAAAAATAATTGAAAAAAATTATTTCACGGTTTTTGAAAATGAGAAGATATCAACTATACATGATCAGGATATAAATTTTGAAAATAATACTTCTAATTAAAATTTTCAAGTTTTTTAAATTTAAATTAAAAAAAAATTTATGTGGATTAAATATAGTTTTAGTGTTTGTAGAGAAATCTAATGATAGGTCAAATGATAAATAATATACAGTCATGGAGAAAACAATCAAATAGGGATGAAATCACTCAAAACAACATTATGGGAGACTAAAAAATCCTATTTCAAATAAGAAGTATGAGTGATTAGCATAATGTTTCTATCTTATCATTGGTGAAACAAAAATATTTTCAATAGGATACTAAATATGTAAGTTGGTTCAAGTCAATGAAAGAGGAACTTGACCAAATTCAAAAAATCAAGACATGGAAAGTTATTCTGAAGCAACTAGTCATGAATGTCGTAGGAACTAAATGGGTGTTCTAAAATAAATTAAATGAGGATGGTAAAGTGAAAAAGAAAAATTCTCTATTATTATACAAAGGGTATTCCCAAATTAATGGATTTTTTTGTGGATGAGACATTTTCAATCATGTAACGACTTGAAACCATTAAATTATTATTTTCCATGGTTGTGGGAAATATATTAGAGGTGTTCAAATGGATGTTAAATTATTATTAATTAATATATTTCTTTAATAGTATGTTTATATCAAACATCTATATGGGTTTATAATTAATGAAGATGGAAATAAAGAGTTTTGGTTATAGAAATATTTTTATATGATTAAATAAGCACCAAGAGCATGGTACTCAAGGTTAGATCAATATCTCAAAAATCATGATTTTCAAAGAGGAGGGGTTTATCACAACCTCTATATCAAGAAATAAAAAAGAGAATTGGATAATAGTTCTTGTATATATTGTTATCGATTACGAGAAATTTTCAGACCTTATGAGGCATGAATTTTAAATTTCATTAATTAGTGAATTATCTTTTTCCCTTATCTTATCTGTAATTCAAATAAAATATGGGACTTTCATCTTCCATAATAAATATGAAAGGGATGTGGTAAAAATAATTCATATGGATGAATCAAGGTCAATGAAAACAAAAATTGAAACTCAGTCAAAATTATTAAGAGATGAAGAAGGAAAGATGGTTTATGTGACTCTTTATCAACAAATTATTGATAGTTTAATTTACATGAAACCCACTTTAGCTGATATTGTTGTTTCCACATGTCAAGAAAAATGATATCAAAATTTTCCTAAATAATTTCAAAATAAAACTATTAAACCATTTCTTAGAGACATCAACAATATAGTGAATTATAGTCTATTTTACAATAGAAATTCACAACAACAGAGATGATATTTAACGATGTTGATTGGGTAGGTTCAATTGATGACCAGAATTAAACATATGGTAGTTTTTTTTACCTTGTTAGTTCTTACATATCATGGCTCAAAAAGAAGAAATATTTCATATCCTTAAGCATTTTATCGGTTTAATGTATTGTAGTAACTAAATATTTCACTCAATTACTTTAGATGTAACAACAAATTGATGATATTAGAATGAAATTTGGATCTTCTATTCTAATTATGTGTGACATCTAGAGTGCTATAAACCTTATACAAAATATCTTTCAAAATTCTAAGACCAAGAAAATTGATATCAAATATCATTTTATAAGGTATAAATTTGAATAATTACCAGTTTCATTGGAGTATGTGTCAACTCAAGAAAAATTGGTAGACATTACAAACAAGGAACTACCTAATATTGATTTTGAATGAAATTGTTTTTCTCTTAGAGTCTCACAAAATCTATCTACTTGGATATATTAAATAAGTAACCCCAACTCCCCCATGGAAATGTCTCTCACGATAAAGGCTTAACATTTTTTTTGTTTTAAATTTTCATTTTTCAAATATCCTTATATAACATTTTCAGAGAAGTTCTCTTTCTTGGTTCATTGAAAAAGGGGGAGAAATGTCATTATCCATTTCTAGAGAAACAATGTGAGTATAATTGAAAGGTAGAGAGTATATTGATGTTGAATCAAGGGTATAATTTGTGTGTTGGAATATAAAATATCTAATAATTAGTATGTTTTTATTAAAATGTTATTTCTTATAGTGTGAATGGATCACATGGGATTAGATTTTGTGATTAGTGAATCATTAATGTGTGTTCTTAAAAGAAATGGATTCATCTTGGACTGTTTTAGTTTTAAAAAAACCCTAAGTGGGATATTGTTATAAAAAACCTTATTAATAATTTATGGGTTATGTTTTTTGAACGATTTGATAAAGGTTTCTCATACAGAAAGAAAAAAAAATTTGAAAAATGGAGGCTCAAGAGTTTGTTTCATTCTTATGAAGTGGGTCTTTAACACGGCCTGAAACATGCCTTAGTTAATTATTCAATGTCTTTTTTAATTTATAATGGATAGATTTAGCATATTTTCAGGTGACCATTTAATTTCTATGGTAATTTTGGTGTGAAAGATCATATATATGAAATGAAATTTCCCAAAATGGGATTTATGGTATAAGTGGATTTCATGATCTATATGTTTCACTGTATTGAAGAAAAATAATGTTAAATGGAAAAAAACCCACCAAAGTTAACCATATTTTTTTATTTGGAATGGTATCCTAGAATCCCACCTGAGAGAAAACCGGAGGCCCATAATGGGGTTTGCGATAACTGTGATGGTCTTATTATGGATGAAATTATGGAAATACCACTACATTATGGTGAAAAAATGTTAAGTGTTATGATGGTCATGGTGAACCTATGTAAGGAGAGTTTCATGTTTTTGAGGTGGAAGTAAAACAACCAATAATAATTATATATACACATGTCAAAGGGTGTTTTCTCTAGAGACACACATGCCATTATGTGGTTTTTGGAAGAATGAAGTTTTACTGGATGTTTCAGTGTTAAAGTTAGAAACATATGGATAATATACATAACAGTTATTGATGTATTTGTGGAAGTTGTAACCACTAATTTTTTAATGGCTATAGTATATCTTGAAATATCAAATAAACATTATAAATTTATTAGATGGAAATTTGCATGATAGAAGATATTTTAAAACAGGGGCTCTTCATTAGAGAGATATATAGATGATAGTGAATAGTAAACAAAGTGTTTAAAAGAGAAGGGGAATTCCAGTTCTTACTAGAAATGTTAAAGGGGGTTCCATATCTCTTATGGAAGGTTCAAGTTGATGTAAGAGGTGTTCCAAGAGTATATTTTCTCACTAAGATTATTATGAAATAGTATAGAATAGAAACACCATATTTGGCGTATATTTCAATCATCATCTTGTGAATAAGAAGATGGAACCATGAGGTGTAGTGAGTTCCCTAGTGAATAAGAACAGTGATGTTTCCATAAGTTCGTGTTTCAAAACCAAGAGGGACAGTGAGGCCACTCTGAATCTATAATCTACAAGAAGTGAGCTTTATTGTTTTTGGTTCATATGTTTATTTTCGTGCATGCTATTTGGAGTATCCCAATGAGGGTGAACCAAGAAAAATCACTTATGTTATTTACTATTCTCAATGCATTTGTAGAGATTGTGAGGGAGATTTTGAAGTATTCCTCAAGTTGAGAGAAAACGATCTATATCAAGGGTTTAAATTCAATTAATATATAATCCCTTGATTTAACCCACTATCAATGTATATTCCCTATTTGGGACCAACATATTTAATAATAAATAAGAGGTTTAATAAAAAAGATGTGTTTAGGATGCTAATTTTATAAGGAAACTGTAGTGAACACCATAAAATTATCTCTTTCTTTGTGATTAAATTATTATCGTGCTCAATTATCAATAGTACCAAATTTATAATCCTTTTTTATAAGATTATTTTATCTTAAAATATATTTAAAGACTCGTTCTCTGATGATAAATTATAAGAAAAATTTTTGTATTAAACTAGTTGGTGAAATGACATAACATGTTTCTCACAAAGTAGCTTCACCTATTTGTGCAAAGACTATTTGGAATAGTTAACCTACTTAGTATCATTAAAAAAACTAATAATTAAATATGAAAGATTCAACTTTTAATAGTTAAGTCAAATAAAAGTATAATTAAAAAATAAAAACCATTTCAAAATGAATTTAACTAACAAATTAGTCACAAAAAAACACTAAAATGGCATGTGTAGTAATTCATATTGGCTTTTAACATATAAAAATGAATAAAAATGATCTCATCATCATAAATAAATTCACACAATATTAAAGATAATGTTAAAAAATTGGGTTACCATATAATATCATGTATGACTGAGAATCGTCTCATTAAGTGAATCTCATTTCTTATCGATCCTAGATATACAAATAGAACCTCCACCCATGGTGATGTCACATTCAATATACCAACAATCACATGTGCACTAAAACCATCATGCAAAATTGAAACCAACACATGTTTCATTCCTAAATAACCATAGATCATGAATGTAACATGAACCTTATTAAGAAATAACACCAAAACCCACCCCAGTGTCTTCATAGATGAACTATACACAAACAATCATTCAAGTGTCATAAATGAAAAGAGTCTTCTTAGAATCATGTTATTAGGATAGGTATTGGTGGGATGAGATATTTGAGATGAGGATTCCAGTTATATTGTGTGGATTTACACAATAGAGGATGAGTGGTGTCAACCGAGTATGGTGGGGCCAACAGATGTGGTGCAAGAAGGATGAGAGGAGGATGTGTCTGGTTCTGGGATATTCATACAAGGAGTAATAGAGAGAAAGGTGATGACTAGGTCTTAGTAATATATAGTCACTATTATAGAAACCACCTATCTCAGTGATAGAAAAAGTCTTTTTCAGTGAAAAAAATAATTGAGAAGCTGAGTACCCTTAAAATATCTCATCCTTTATCAACACTAAAAAAGTTCTGATAAAGGAATTATTTATCAATGTTATTAATAAAATGACAGTAAAGACCACTTTATTAGATCTTTATTTTTTGTAATTATAAAGGGGTACTCTATCAACAATTTTTAGTGTTGATAAAGTGGACCATTATCATCACGTTTCTTTAGCATTGATAAATAAGGCCTTTATGTGCGTTACAATAGCGCTGATAAATGTGTCATTTTTAGTACTTTTGTTAGTGCAGATAAAAACCATGGAAAATGCTACAAATCATGAAACTATGTTACATCCTGATAACATAACAATAATAGAGAAATATAATAAAATTTTAATTCAAATATTACATAAAATATGATTGAAATACAAATATTATGTTGCACTATTATTTTGATTAAGAATTTACATAAAAAAATATTTACATTGATGTGATATTTACAATTTGTCAAAAAAAATTCAAACCAATATAAAAAATTGTAACTCTTATAGCACGCATTCTCAAATGGTCAACCTTCATACAAAATATTATCCCTATAATAAAACCTGTGTTTATTTTAATAACAACACATAAAAAATAAACAAATTTTAACTTTAATTTTATATAATCCACATATAATAAATTATATTTTTAATTACTAAATATATTATTAATATTATCTGTTATAAAATTAATTATGTTATAAAATATTATATTTTTAATTTTATATTAATTTTAAAATTTTAATTATACTATTAATTAATAATTATATTCTAAATTATTAATTACATTGTTCAATAATAATCAACATAAATTTTATGTTTAAATATTGAATATATTAATTATGTTATAATTTATTAATTATCTAAATTACTTAAATATTTTTTAATAATTACACCATTAAACTAAAATTAAGTTTTTCTTTTGAAAACAGTCACTTTGAGTCATATCTGGAACATCTTGTGTCAAATTGATGTGTGGTCAATTACTACATGCCACATTTGAATTTTGAATCGGTTTCCAAAAGTTTGAAAATAATATAAGCATGTTTTCTTTGTTTTTATAATAAGACACGTGTTTTAAAATAAAATAACACTTTTATATTAAAATCATGCACTTGGAATCATATCGGCTACATCATGTGTCAGATTAATGCATAATTGATTTTTTACATGCCAAAAATGAATTGTGGATCATTTTCCTAAAATATCATTTTAATCCAAATTCATTTACTTAGTTTTGGCTATAGGATGCATGTTTTAGAGTAAAATGACACTTTTAATGTAAAAACACGTACTTTTAGTTATACCAACCACGTCATCTTTCAGATTGATGTGTGGCCAATTCTTACACATTAAAAATTAATTATGAATACTTTTCTAAAAGTATAAATAAAATTCAATCTCTTTTACTCAGTTTTTTCTATGTGATGTGTGTTTTAGGGTAAAATGATAATTTTAATGTGGAAACATTCACTTGGAGTCATACCAACTTCATCATGTGTTGGATTGAAGTTCGGTAGATTCCAACACACCATAAATGAATTGTGGATTATTTTTCTACATTTTTAAGGCATTACTATCTCATTTATATAGTTTTGGCTATGTGATGTGAATTAAACACAAAAATGACACTTTTATATTGAAATAAAACACTTAGAGTCATATCAACCACATTTTGTATCAGATTAATGTGTGATAAATTCCAACACATCATAAATGAATTATTGATCATGGTCCTAAATTTTGAAAACAATCTGAGCTCATTTTCTCTGTTTTGGCTATGTGACCCACGTTTTAAACTTAAATAAAACTTATACTAAAAACACACACTTTGGATCTTACTAACCACATTATGTATTTGGTTGACATGTGGTTGAGTCCTACACATCAAAAATAAATTATGGATCATTTTTCTAAATTTTGAAAATAATTCAAGATTTTTAATCAGTTTTGGCTACACGATATGTGTTTTAAACTAAAATAGAATGATTTTAAAGTCATACTGACCACCTCATGTGTCAGATTGAGATTTAGTTGATTCTTATATGTCTCAAATTAATTATGCATCATTTTACAAAAAATTTAAAATAATATGAGCTTTTTTATCTATTTTGGATATGTGACATGTGTTTTAAACTAAAATGAAACTTTCATATTGAAAACAAAAAAATTGAGTCATACTGAAAACATCTTGTTTTCGATTGACATGAAATAAATTACTATAGGTCACAAATGAATTATGGACCAGTTTACTAATGTTTGAAAACAATTTATGATCATTTAATTTTTTTTACAATGTGATATGTGATTTAAACTAAAATGAATCTTTTATATTGAAAACATGCACTTAGAGTCAAACCATCCACATTGCATGTTGGATTAATGTAAGATCAATTCATACATAACACAAATAAATGATGAACCATTTTCCTAAAGTTTCAAGTTAAACTAAGTTTTTTTACATAGTTCTGGATAGGTGATGCATGTTTTAGATTAAAATGAAACTTTTAATATGAAAACACACACTTTGGGTCATACTGACCAGATCGTCTTCCATATTCATGTGAATTAAATTACTACACATCAAAAACGAATTATAGATTGGTACCTTAAAGTGTCAAGAAAATCCAATATCTTTTTCTTATTTTTGGATATGTGACATGTGTTTTAGACTAAAATGACACTTTTAATGTAAAACATGCAATTATTGTCATATCAACCACATCATGTGTTAAATTGATGTGCGGTCATTTACTACATGCCAAAAATAAATTATGGATCATTTAACTCATGTATATAGAAAATATGATATTGTTAAACCAATTTTGGTCATGTCACATGTTTTTTACACCAAATTGACACTTTTATATTTAAAACATGTACTTGGAGACATACCAAATATATAATGAGTCATATTAAAGTGTGGTACATTCCTAGACATCAAAAATTAATTATGGACAGTGTAAAGATTTTTGAAAACATTATGAGTTTATTTTCTTAGTTTTGTCTATGCCACACACATTTTAAACAAAAATGACAAAAATATTGAAAACACACACATTGAGTCATACTAGACACATAATGTGTTAAATTTAAATGTGGTCAATTTTTACACATAAAAACTAAATTATAGATCATTTTCATAAACTTTAAAGTAATATAATCTTGTTTTCTTGGATTTGGCTATGTGAAATGAATTTTAAACTACAATAATATTCACTTTGAGTCATACACACCACATCATCTGTCAGATTGACAAGTAGTCAAATTCTATACATTTTAAAGGAACTGTAGATAATTTTCCTATATTTTGAAAACATTTTTATCTTGCGTTCTTGACTTTTTCTATGTTATGTGTGTTTTAAAATAAATTTACACTTTTATATTAAAAACAAACACTTTGATTCATACTGACCACATCGTTTGTTGGATTGATGTTAAATCAATTCTTACACATCAAAAATGAATTATGGATTGGTTTCTAAATTTTTTAAAACAATTTGATCTCATTTTCTTGGTTTTGAAAATATGACATGATTTTATAAACTAAATGACACTTTTATTTTAAAAACACACACTTGTATTCATATCCAGCACATCATGAGTTGTATTGATGTAAACTCAATTAATATATGCCAAAAATGAATTACTGGTCATCATCTTGATGTTTCAGGACAATACAAGATTGTTTACACAATTTTGGCTATGCAACATGTATTTTACATTAAAATGAAACTTGAAAACATGATAACTCTGCATAAAAATTCTCAACTTCACCCATTGATGTGTCATCACTACACAATCACAATGCCTTTACCATAGGTGGTATTTCAGGATCATCTAAGCATGATTCATGAAGCTTATACCAAGACCTTATAGATATTAAATGATTGGAATATCAATTCAAGTTACACTTCAGTAACTAAAGAAATTTATAAGTTACTCTATTGTAAATAATAAATAATATGAGTTTCACTTCAGTAAATTAAGAAAATTTTGAGTTAACCTTTAATAACATAATAAACCTTCATGTTAACCTTTATTAACATAATAAAATTTTGGGTTACCCTATAGTATCTTAATAAAAATTAGAGTAAAACATCTTTAACATAAGAAATATTTGAGTTTCCATTCAGTAACTTAATAAATCTTGGAGTTACCCTTTATTAACTTATAAAAATTTTGATTTAAGCTTCATAAACTTAAGAAAACATAGATTTGACCTTTAGTAACTTATGAAATATTTAAGAAAACTTTTAGTAACTTAATAAATATTTTATTAACCCATTAGTAACTTAAGAAATATTCAAGTTATCCTATTGTAAAATAATTATTTTTTGAGTTATCCTTCAGTGACTTAAGAAATATTCTGGTTACCCTTACGAAACATAATAATCTTTCAGGTATCCATTCTGTAATTTAATAAATCATCATGTTAACCTTCAATATATTAAGAAAATTTTGAGTTATCCTTCATTAACAAAATAAATATTAAAGTTACCCTTAAATAACTTAAAAAAATTATAGTTACCCTTCTATAACATAATAAATCTTTAATTAACACTTCAACAACTTAAGAAACATTCAATTAACCCTTAAAAACATAAGAAATATTCATGTTTCACTATATTAACTTAATAAATTTTCAATTTACCCTATAGTAACTTAATAAATCTTCAATTTATCCTTTAGTAACTTATTAAATATTCAAGTTACACTTCATTTTGGTCACATCATGTTTCTGAATAGTAGTCAATCTATTCATACAAATAAGAATAAATTAAATTATATTTTCCTAAAGTTTCAAGACAATATGGTCTCATTTACTCAATGTTGGAAATGTGATTAGGGTTTTAGAGTAAAATGATACTTTTAATGTGAAAATAAGAACTTTGAGCCATACCAACCACATTATGTGTGAGATTGACATAAAATCAATTCCTACACATCACACATGAATTATGGATCATTTTCATAAAGTTTGAAAAAATATATATGATACTTTTATTATTTATGATAATGTGATGCATGTTTTAAACTATAATAACACTTTTATATTCAAAACATGCACTTTGAGTCATATCAACCACAACACAAGTCAGATTGAAGTGTGGTTGATTCCAATACATCCTAAGTGAATTAAGAATTTGTTTCCTAAAGTTTGAAAATAATCAAATATATTTTCCTCAGTTTTGACAATGTGATACATGTTTTAAACTAAAATGACATTTTTATATTAAAAACACACACTTTGAGTTATATCAAACGCATCATGTGTTATATTGGTGTTCGGTCAATTCATACTCACCGAAAATTAATTATGGATCATTGTACTAAAATAAAAAGATAATATGATCTTTGTTACTCAATTTTTTGTATATGATACATGTTTTAGTGTAAAATGATACTTTTAATGATAAAACACGCACTTTGAGTCACACCGACCCGATCATCTATCAGATTGATGTGTAGTTGATTCCTATACATTAAAAATTAATTATTGATCATTTTACTAAAGTATAAAGATAGTTCAAGATCTTTTACTAAGATTTTTCTATATGAAGTGTATTTTATAGTAAAATGATACTTTTAATGTGAAAATACACACTTAGAATCATACTTACCACATCGTGTGTTGGATTGATGTTTTTTATTCCTATATGCCAAAAATGAATTATGGATTATTTTGATAAATTTTCAATAAAATCCAGGATTTTTTACTCAGTTTTGTCTCTGTGACATGTGTTTTACACTAAAATGACAATTGAAAACATGCACCTTGAGTCATACCAGCCACATCATGTGTCATATTGATATATAGTCAATTAATACATGCCACAAATGAAATATTTAACTTTTTATAAAGATTTGAAAACAATACAATCCCTTTTTCTCGTTTTTGCCTATGTGATGTGCATTTTGAACTAAAATTAAACTTTTTTATTGAAAACAATAAATTTAAGTCCTATAAAAAACATCGTGTGTAATATTGATATGTAGTCAATTCTTACATGTCAAAAATTAATTAAATATTCTCCCCCTCATGTATAAAGGAAATATGAGCTTGTTTACTAGGTATTGGAATTTTTATGCATGCTTTAAACTAAAATGACACTCCCAATGTGAAAACATGCACATTGAGACATACAGGTTACATCATGTGTTAGATTGATGTGAGGTTAATTCTTACATGAAAAAAATAAATTATTGATCATTTTCCAAAATTATCAACAAAATCTGAGCTCTTTTTCTTAATTTTTAAGATGTGACTCATTTTTAAACTAAAATAAAACTTTTACTATGAAAACAAACACTTTGATTCATACCAGAATCATCATGTGTTTGATTAACATGTGGTATATTCCTACACATCACAAATGAATTTTGGGTCATTTTATAAATGTTTTAAATTAATAAAAGATAATTTACCTAGTTTTGACAATTTGATTTGTGTTTTAATGTAAAAGGACACTTTAATATTGGAAACACACACTTGGAGTCATATTTTCCACTTAATATGTCAAATTTCTCTATGGTCAATTTCTACCCATCACAAATGAACTACAATTAAATGTGATAAATTTTTAAAAAAAATTGAGATTTTTTTATTTCTTTTGACTATGTTTCATGTGTTTTAAACTAAATTACCTTGCATATATAAACCAACATATTAAAATTTTCAAATTCAAATCTTGTTTCAACTTCCATCATAGTTAATTCCATATTTAAACATGATCATTGGATCAAGATATATTTTATGTTTCTATATAATATTTTACAATATCTTTCCTTATCATTACTTTGGTTGAATCAAATGTGAAAGTAAATGAATTCATCTTGCTTCTTCATCGTGGAGCTGGAAGTGATTGTAATGGGGCCCAAACTGTTTTTAAAAACTCATCAAAATATAGAAATACATAAAACACATATTATGACATTGGGGTCATAGATTTACATTCCCTAGAAGTTTGTAATATGTCTTCAGATTTATGGGTAGAAGGTTCCTTGACCCATTTCCCTCTCATTATTATCTCATCAAAATACATAAACTCCAATATATCATGATAATGAAAAGATTAATACATGTAACTAGATATTCTAAATTCTATAGAGTGTAACCCTCCATGAAACTTCTCCATGAAAAAAATCTCAAATATTTATTTCTTTGTAGTTTCATCACAAAGAGTTTTTCAATTTAAATCAACTCATCTTAACCCTTAAAAGAAGGAAATTAGTAAAAAATTGAATTTTATTATAAGATAAATAATATTCAATATTTACGATATTGATTCTCTATATCCCAAATGTATATATAAGGTCATATCCTATACTAGATCATATAAATAATAGGTAATCACCTAAAATTAGTTTCTATAAACATTCTAACACCGGGAACTCTTCCCACTCATCTCTAAACAAAATTCACTTCTTCTTTTGAGTAAGTTTACTATTGAATGTCTTGGTGGTGATGAGAAAATATTGACAAACAAAATATAAATAAATATTTTAAATTAAATTTTAATTACCCTAATGAATTACCTATTCAGGGATTCTAGTTTTTTATGGTATATAATATCTTTCATAAGTTTGCAAATGTAAAATCCACAACAGTTGTCATTATTTTGTTTCAAACACTGCAAAAGAATTTATCAAAATATGTAAATTGATTTAAAATGATTTTTGAAAATTAAATCAAACTATATATATTAATATATTTCCATTTTAAGAAATCCATAGGGTGTTTTTGTTTAGTAACTGATCTTATACCATGAGTTAGTTGATATTTATAAATCTCTATATCATAAAAAAATATTATAAAAACACAAACTAAATTGTATAATTTTAATTTGAAATATAAAATTTTTGTTTCAATGAATTAAGAATTCAAAATAGACATCATGTGTGGTTGATTTTTTGGAAATTAGTTCTTTAAAACCACAAAAATAAACATTCAAGGCATCCAAATTGATTGAAATTAACTTACAGTGCTTTCCAAAAAAATAAAAACAAATAAGTCAGGAAAAAAACATTATATGATTATATTATAGAGTTATACCCTTGAATTATAGGAATAAAGAGGAGTTTATTATTTTATTTTAAAACTCCATTATTAGGACTTATTTTTTCTTTTCAAATTATTTCATTATAAGAAAAATCTATAGAAATTATTGAGGGATTAATGAGTCCAAATGTTTCTTCACATGGGGCTCCCTTCATATAGTAGTAATATATATGCCTATAGTAAATATGAAAATTTATTAAATATAATGAACATAGTATATCATTTTTTGGTAAAAAATATTATGAAAATCTACCTCATGTATGTATTCATAACTGAGACTCTCAGTTATTAAAACATGATAATCAAATTTATACTCTCGAGACCAACTATGTCCATAATGGACTCTCTAAATATTTATTCTCCATATTCAATGTAGGAAATATTTTAATATTTGAATGTTCTATTTATATGAAATTTCAATTTTAATATATGATATAATAGAATTTTGGGGGTCAAGGTACTCTTGTATGGTCTATCTGATTTTATGGTTTATCCACTAGATTGTATTGATTCAACCTTCAGTTCCCTTAAGTTTTTTTTCATATATAAAACCTTACCTCATTTAAGACCTTTTATCAGAAATTGTTAAATATTTTTCATTTGAAAAAAATTGTGAAGTATATACCTCATGTATATTTATAAGATTAAACAACCATTATTTGAAAGATACAATAGTATTATTAACCATGGTAATATTCATATCCTTATGTGGAGTAGAAAACCCATTGCTCATCTCAAAAGATACTTCAATCCACAATATCCCATGATATTTTTGGAGTTTTTTGTTGTGTATCGTGTCTCTTGGGATATTGTACACCATACCCCTCAAAACAAGGTGATGTGTGGGTGTTTATAAATATAAACCACATATGATTTCACACTACATAATTTTAGTAATATAATGTTTTTGAAAGTTATTTGATTCACATTTAGGAGAAATAGTTATGAAAAAAATTGATTACCTAAAGTAAGGAATATGATTGAGTGGAATGGATATCCTCAAAGCTAGTGGGGTCATGTGGATCTTCATATATATATCATTAATCCACTATTGGTTCTCCTTGATCCGTTTACATATATTGGACTGACAAAATAGACCAAATAATAAAATATTTTAAATCATTTATCTATTCCAGTATGTCTATCATCATATCATATATATATATATATATATCCTTGGATATTTTTATTCACATAATATTTCTGAGGTGTAACACCAAAATATACTCCTCTAACACAACCATGTTATTCTAGATAATTCAATGTTTCAAAAATTAGTTTTTTTCATATATATCGATGTCGATTATTGTGTCTAAAGAATATAAAAACATGTGAGGATAAATAGATATTTTTATATATTAATATTTTAAATCATAAAAATTATTATTATGGCATTATTACATGTGATCCCCATACTGATTGTGTGTTTTCATATACTAGTTTTCCCTCTCTATTTACATAATCTTCCTTCCATAGCACATAACTTGGGATATAAGTGTATTTGAATTCTAATTGATTAATATATATATAAACAAAAGAACATATATTATTTAATATCACATAAAATTTATAATATAAATTTAAAATACATGCCATTTTCTTTTCAAGTGAAGTGTACCCCATACATTCTTTATAGTAGATGTACATTGGTTTTGATGCACATTTATTTGTATTTGCACTCCTTATTTTTTTCATAAATTAATTTTTTTTGAATCAAAGTGGATTAAATAAAAAATTTAAAATAAAATATTTTCAAATAAGATGAAAAAAAAGTTTTTATTTATAATGGTGAATAATTAAAGCCTTAAATGTTTCTTGATTTATAATGTGTGTATATTTAGCTATTGAGCATTATAACATCCCAGTTTTAGAAGCCACCAAGGGGTTCCCCATACCCGGTGGGTCACATGGCCTCAAGCGCATTTCCCCTAATGCCAGAGGTTTTAGACTAGAAGTGAGGGCCTTGGGTGGGATAGTGGGGAAACTATGCCCTCATTGGCAGAGTAACACAGTGGAATTAAAACAGATATACAATAACGAAAGCAGTAAAAATACCACAAAATAGTAAACAGCGGAAGACTGATAAATAAATAGTTGAAGGACATATATATATATAAATGATTCATGATACATATGTCTAGGAAAGCAGCCAAACATATAAAAATTTTGTAATACAGTACAAAACCCAAGTACAAATGAAAACAAGATAAATAGATCCTTAGCATTGCAAGCCTCAACTTGGTCCCATGCTCTCCATATCCACAGAAAATGAAGTACCTAAAGTAGAAGGGCCCTTGACCTTATATATACCTACAACAATATAATCTGTTAGGGCCCAAATTCATGGCCCAAACAGGGTGTGAGACTAAATCTCAGTAGGAAACTACCACAAGATCCGTGCCTAATAGTCAGTGAATATATGGTAGGTAATGAGTAAAAGGAAGCAGTGAAAAAGAAAGTACACGGTAGTAAAAATCCATAGTTTCAATGAATTCAATTCCATATATCAAACAACAACTAACTAAAGCATGTAAACAGAAACAGGTAACCCTCTGGGCAGTACTCCCATACCATCCCCTCTAATCCTGTAGCAACCCCAAAACCCAGGGTGACTCATGAGACATGATATACTTAGCATTTCATTACAACATTTACAAAAATTATATCATGTCCCATGACTACAGAAGATCGCGAGGCTTAGGATTCTGGGAAACCAGCTGCTCTGATAAACTTCATCAGTACATTCCATGCCTGAAAATTTTTAAACAAAACGTAGGGTGAGCAAAAAATGCCCAGTAAGGGGTTTCAAAAACATTTTAAGAAAATCCTTTCTCAAAGAAGACCTTTTTGAAGAAAATAAAACACTTTTATAAAACTAAAACATTATCTTTTCTTAAAATATGAGATCCATTTTCTTTGAAAACCACTTGCATAGAGAAGCACGTACTTGAAATGAGCTTAAATATAAACATGATCAGAGTGCGCAATATAAGAAGAATAAATAATGTATAATGTTAAAAGAAAAGTTACTTTACTTCTAAAAGAATTATATGACTAAGCAGGGAAGACATTCATATCATGATTCATTAGTAAAAACCAGATCATCTAACAGTTTACCATATGAAAAGAGTTCTTGTTGCAAAAAGTACATTTTCATGTTCTTGGGAGCTTTCAACTAGGGGTTGTCCTGTTAGTTGAACTAACCCCTGGTTAACCTTTATCATTACATGCAGAGGGGATGCATAATACTGGACTTTGTCAAGACCTCGCGTCAAGACCTTAAAACATAACTTTAGTACGGGTCAAGGCCAAACGCCAATCCCGTTTCCCATGGTAGCACGAGCCAAGGCTACTCGCCAAGACCGTTGCACATGATAGCACGAGCCAAGGCTATTCGCCAAGACCGTTGCACATAACATCTCATGAGACTCTTGCTTTACCCAATGCATTGGAGCGCTGTATAATTCCGGGCGCACCCGTCCATAAACATTTAAGTCCTATACATCCCTCACATATCTTGACATGGTCATTCATTCATAGGGTTTCATACATTATTAATCAACCCCCTTTTCACTTATATAGTCATAACATGAAGACAGATCAAACATAAGTAAACTGAGACATGCATGCTAAAACACTTAACATTCTATATCATCAAAATACCCAAATTAAACATGGGCATTAATTAAACATGGACGGTCAAAACTTATACAAACCTACTGATAAATGAACTTTCAGTTGGAAGAGCTATTTTTAAAAAAATTCACCCATCATATACATAAACATGTATCTAAAATAATTTTGGTAATATTCTAGAAATAATAATTTTTTGGATAAATAAATTTTTAATCAACATGTCACATTGATAAATTCCAAAAAAAGAACTAATCCAGCTCATCCGATGTGTAAATTGATGTACATGTACATCTATATTGTATATATATATATAAATACACGTACACACATGAAAACGTTTTACACTGCACATTTTCACAAACAAAAGCATGAATTGTCAAGAATGTAGGTAATTGAAAATTTCAATTGAGAAGAATTATTATGATGTCAAATTAAACCTCAAATATATATTTATATATATATATAGATATTCTTGACATCGTTCTTAGAAATGATAATCATAATAATCTTTTAGGTAAATAAGGTTTTGTTCATCATGCTATATTGCACTAAATTACAAAATAAGGGAACCAAGTTCACATTGATGTACATACACATCGATATAACCGCACGTATATATTTATAAATAACAATATACTTCATATACTTGCATGATTTTATATGTTTATAAGATTACATGAAATCTCCCCTTTCCGAAGGGTGAAAATAAAACAAGGGTCATGTACCTATATAAGAGGAGGTAAATACCCACATCTATTTCCTTACATACATATTTAAATATATATGTATACACAAACAAAAAAAACAACAACAAGGTGTATGATTGTTTGAAACCGAGACCCAAGAGCTTCCATTTTCTCTTGTTCAAATCCCCACGTAGGGAGGGTATGCCCGGGGTAAAACAGCTCTTATGACTATATATATATTTATGGGTATATATATTCATATATATATAGAGTTTATATCACAAGTAGGTTCACCAAAACTCAAACCAACAAGACAGGAACCCTTACCCTCGCTTGACTCGTAAAACAGGAAGAGTGAAAAACAGTTATAACGAAGTTCTTTATGGCCTTGAATACAAATATACATATTTATATTAACATATACAAAAATAAATATAAAGAAAATAAATGGGTGCGTCGAATAGGGGAAGAGCAGAACAAACAGAGAATTTCTCTTACCTTCGTTCGGAGGGGAGGTTTAAATGAGGCAAGGGGATCTGATGGTTTAAACACAGAAGATATACATGTGTGTATATATAACCCGTATACATTTTTATGTAAATGAAAACCGAAGTTCAAAACTTTACAAACAGAGTTCAACCCTTACCGACACGGAGAGGAGGAGGAGCAAGTGCTCTCGATGGTCTCTGTGGAAGCCGCTGAAGAGAACACCAGGGAATCGCAGCCCCGGGCTTTGGTGCAACTGTAGGTTTAAAAAAAAGGAAAGAGAAGATGAAGGACTTCGGGGGAGTCGTCGGGGAAACCGAGGTCGGTAAAAAAAAGAGGGGCGGCACCGACTTTGTGGAAGAAGAAGGGAGGGAAGTACTGTTGATGACTCGGGCGGAGGAAACGAAGGCCTACGATGCACTGGTTCAGTGGCTCGGTGAGAAGGAAGAGAACAGCGGTGCGAAGAAGAAGGATAAGCTGCGGGGAGAGAGAAAAAATGCGAAAAACGGTGGACGGCCAGGATAAAAAGTGGGAGAGATTGGGTGGCCATAGCTCGCCGCAGTGTTTTAAACACGCGGTCCCCGATTATTATTATTTTTTTTTAAAGTTTTTTTATCGTTATACTATTATCTTAATTTTATTATCTTATTATACATAATATAAAAGAAAAGATTTATTAATCTATTATTATTATGGTAGGAATTAGTCAAAGTCATTAATACCCACATATGTTAAATTATTAAACCCTTATTTAAGACAAAGGATGGATTTAATTAATATTTTGACAAGAAGCATTTAGAATAAAAAGGCAAAAATCCTAATTTAAAACATATAAATACACATATATAAATTATAATAAAAAAAACTCAAGTATAATAAAATACATACTTATGATTTCATAAATCATAAACTAAAAATTACATTCAGATTATTTTGAAACAAAAAAAAAAGAAAAAGTGTTTAATAAGTTTATATCTAAATACGTAAAATGTCAAAATTAAAGCAACAAAATTATTAGATTTTAATAAGAACATAAGTGTGTAGTTTTATTTATTTATTATCATTATATAAAGAAAATCGTAAATTAATTTTGTAAATGGGTAAATATACGTCATTAAAAATTTTATGAAAAACTAACCGTAAATATAATTTATAAAAACATTAGTTTTATTGATAATTTTATAACAATTTAACTTTAATCAAATTTTATGCTAATAAACCAAAACCATATATACATATATAAAAATTACAACTATATATATAAAAGAAAATACATATCACTTATCAATTATTTCAAAACCATACTTAATAAGTTTTAACACGTCGACAAAAACTGAATTTAAACATTATTTGGGTAACGGTTAAAAACAAAACATTGGATACTTTGGGTAAACAATGGTCGAAAATATAGCCGTTTGAGGTCCAATGGTCATATTAAGGTGCTTATAAAAAGAAAGCTTTGGTCTCGGGTGTCCCTTACCCCAAGTGACCGAAGGAGAAAAAGGAAGATGGTTCGTGTGATCCCCTTGGTGTTGAGCACGGTCGCGGTGGCTTCAGCAATCCTTATGTTTCTTATGATGGATACTTGAAATCCCTACCGCATTCTCGGGCTCTTAGTAGTTTTAAGCAGTCTGCCCATTATTGTAATCGGGTTCTTAGTTGGGATATTTGGTTAGTGAGATTTTCTTGTAGCCCGAAAAATGTAAGACCCTTCAGAGTTGAGTTCATTAAATAAAAGTTACGTGTTTTTATATTTTGCATTCTGATTGTTTTAGAGAGAGAACTTCAAAAGCACAAAATGCCCAATTTTTATTTAAGAGGTTTGAAAACTTCGGGGTGTTACATTATTTCCCCCCTTCAAAGAATTGCGTCCCCGCAATTCTATCCTTAAAAAAAAGAAACTAAAACTCCAAACGTAAAACTCTACCGAAACAGTGGATCTGGCTCGGTAAACGGGACACCAAAGTTGGCACACAGCTCTTCAGTTTCCCTAGTCCAGATGCACCTCGAACAGTGCTCCTTGAACTCCTGGTCATGTGTACTGCACACGGGCTTCCAGAGGGAGGCTCGTGCGATGCAAATCTTGGATATGTCCGAGTAGATAAACTCCTTGAAGACTCTTCTGGCCACATCCTGCTCGAGGTAGTCGAGGGGGATGATGCGGTTGAGGAGACTGATGTTCAAGACTTGGAACATATAAGCTGCACTGAGCTGGCCATCCTGGGCGGCCACGAGGAAACATGCTCTGGCAGAAAAGTTTTGTGCCGGAGTGAAACATTGGAACAGGCCCTCGAAGTACATTCCCCTTCGCCTATAGCAGGGGAGTTGAGCAGCAGCGATGAGCTGAAAGACGTGATTATTCTCTCGACATAGTCGAAGAATCTCTGGACCATTTGCTAAATTGAGAAAACGCTTGCAGGACCCTCGTAGGTGGAGAAATGATGGGTAATCCACCATGCATGCCTTGATCAAGATGACTTCTACTAGCTCATCGGGTAGGGATGAGAAGTTCGTTTGTCCAGCCATCTGAAAACAAACATCGAGGGGAAACTCTTAACAACATAGATACGGTGAAGACATGAAAAGAAACAAGAAACATCCATTTATGAAAAAGTTTACACGGCATAGTCTGAGTTCACAAGAAGTACGCCACAAAGAGTGGAAAAACTTCCTAACTCTTCAAACCACACACAAGATGAACATACAGGACTAAACTCATGGGAACATTTATAAAGCCTCCTGAGTTTAGCGTGAGGGGTGTGGAGTTGGGAAACATCGGTGTACACTTCTTTCCTAAGAGACACACGGGTGGACTCATTTTCCAAAGCTCCAAAGTCCATTAACTAGCCCCAGAAGCCATAGTGCAGGACCTGGCATAGATAAGCTGCTCAGAGGTCTCCAGCAGCAGCAGCTTCTTGAAAAGGGTTATCAAGAATTGTGCCAAATTCCTCTCCAATTGTGAACACTCGGAAGAGTCCTTCGTGATACCTTCCCCGACGTGCGTACGAGGGAAACTGGGTCATCATCATTAGGAGATAATCCATCCCCATTCCCCGGTGGAGGCTAAGCACCCTAGATGAGTTTGACACATCGTACAAGTTCTTACACGTCATGCGAATTTGGGCATAGTTTAGAAAGTTCTCGCGGCTAGCTAGAGATATAATGTTCTCTAGAGCCTCAATGGGGAGTGACAAAAGGTCGGTAGGTACATCAGCCATCTGAAAGTTATAACATTCTTACTTAGTTAGTCTTAGCAATATATCTATATCACCTGGTTTTCCAGAGTGGCCTGAACCTATCCTCTGATACCAACTGTAGCAACCCCAAAACCCAGCGTGACTCATGAGTCATGATATACTTAGCATTTCATTACAACATTTACAAAAATTATATCATGTCCCCTGACTACAGAAGATCGCGAGGCCCAGGATTCTGGGAAACCAGCTGCTCTGATAAACTTCATCAGTACATTCCATGCCTGAAAATTTTTAAACAAAACGTAGGGTGAGAAAAAAATGCCCAGTAAGGGGTTTCAAAAACATTTTAAGAAAATCCTTTCTCAAAGAAGACCTTTTTGAAGAAAATAAAACACTTTGATAAAACTAAAACATTATCTTTTCTTAAAACATGAGATCCATTTTCTTTGAAAACCACTTGCATAGAGAAGCACGTACTTGAAATGAGCTTAAATATAAACATGATCAGAGTGTGCAATATAAGAAGAATAAATAATGTATAATGTTAAAAGCAAAGTTACTTTACTTCGAAAAGAATTATATAACTAAGAAGGGAAGACATGCATATCATGATTCATTAGTAAAAAGCAGATCATCTAACAGTTTACCATATGAAAACAGTTCTTGTTGCAAAAAGTACATTTTCATGTTCTTTGGAGCTTTCAACTAGGGGTTTTCCTGTTAGTTGAACTAACCCCGGGTTAACCTTTATCATTACATGTAGAGGGGATGCATAATACTGGACTTTGTCAAGACCTCGCGTCAAGACCTTAAAACATAACTTTAGTACGGGTCAAGGCCAAACGCCAATCCCGTTTCCCATGGTAGCACGAGCCAAGGCTACTCGCCAAGACCGTTGCACATGATAGCATGAGCCAAGGCTATTCGCCAAGACCGTTGCACATAACGTCTCATGAGACTCTTGCTTTACCCAATGCATTGGAGCGCTGTATAATTCCGGGTGCACCCGTCCATAAACATTTAAGTCCTATACATCCCTCACATATCTTGACATGGTCATTCATTCATAGGGTTTCATACATTATTAATCAACCCCCTTTTCACTTATATAGTCATAACATGAAGACAGATCAAACATAAGTAAACTGAGACATGCATGCTAAAACACTTAACATTCTATATCATCAAAATACCCAAATTAAACATGGGCATTAATTAAACATGAACGGTCATAACTTATACAAACCTACTGATAAATGAACTTTCAGTTGGAAGAGCTATTTTTAAAAAAATTCACCCATCATATACATAAACATGTATCTAAAATAATTTTGGTAATATTCTCGAAATAATTATCTTTTTGGATAAATAAATTTTTAATCAACATGTCACATTGATAAATTCCAAAAAAAGAACTAATCTATCTCATCCCATGTGTACATTGATGTACATGTACATCTATATTGTATATATATATATAAATACACGTACACACATGAAAAAGTTTTACACTGCACATTTTCACAAACAAAAGCATGAATTGTCAAGAACGTAGGTAATTGAAAATTTCAATTGAGAAGAATTATTATGATGTCAAATTAAACCTCAAATATATATTTATATATATATATAGACATTCTTGACATCGTTCTTAGAAATGATAATCATAATAATCTTTTAGGTAAATAAGGTTTTGGTCATCATTCTATATTTCACTAAATTACAAAATAAGGGAACCAAGTTCACATTGATGTACATACACATCGATATAACCGCACGTATATATTTATAAATAACAATATACTTCATATACTTGCATGATTTTATATGTTTATAAGATTACATGAATCTCCTCTTTCCGAAGGGTGAAAATAAAACAAGGGTCATGTACCTATATAAGAGGAGGTAAATACCCGCATGTATTTCCTTACATACATATTTAAATATATATGTATACACAAACAAAAACAACAACAACAAGGTGTATGGGTGTTTGAAACCGAGACCCAAGAGCTTCCATTTTCTCTTGTTCAAATCCCCACGTAGGGAGGGTATGCCCGGGGTAAAACAGCTCTTATGACTATATATATATATTTATGGGTATATATATTCATATATACATAGAGTGTATATCACATGTAGGTTCACCAAAACTCAAACCAACAAGACAGGAACCCTTACCCTCGCTTGACTCGTAAAACAGGAAGAGTGAAAAACAGTTATAACGAAGTTCTTTACGGCCTTGAATACAAATATACATATTTATATTAACATATACAAAAATAAATATAAAGAAAATAAATGGGTGCGTCGAATAGGGGAAGAGCAGAACAAACAGAGAATTTTTCTTACCTTCGTTCGGAGGGGAGGTTTAAATGAGGCAAGGGGATCCGATGGTTTAAACACAGAAGATATACATGTGTGTATATATAACCCGTATACATTTTTATGTAAATGAAAACCGAAGATAAAAACTTTACAGACAGAGTTAAACCCTTAACGACATGGAGAGGAGGAGGAGCAAGTGCTCTCGATGGTCTCTGTGGAAGCCGCTGAAGAGAACACCAGGGAATCGCAGCCCCGGGATTTGGTGCAACTGTAGGTTTTAAAAAAAGGAAGGAGAAGATGAAGGACTTCGGGGGAGTCGTCGGGGAAACCAAGGCCGGTAAAAGAAAGGGGGGCGGCACCGACTTTGTGGAAGAAGAAGGGAGGGAAGGACTGTTGACGACTCGGTCGGAGGAAACGAAGGCCTACACTGCACTGGTTCAGCGGCTCGGTGAGAAGGAAGAGAACAGCAGCGCGAAGAAGAAAGATAAGCTGCGGGGAGAGAAAAAAAATGCGAAAAACGGTGGATGGCCAGGATCAAAAGTGGGAGAGATCGGGTGACCATAGCTCGCCGCAATGTTTTAAACACGCGGTCCCCGATTATTATTTTTTTTTTAAAAGTTTTTTTATCGTTATACTATTATCTTAATTTTATTATCTTATTATACATAATATAAAATAAAAGATTTATTAATCTATTATTATTATGGTAGGAATTAGTCAAAGTTATTAATACCCACATATGTTAAATTACTAAACCCTTATTTAAGACAAAGGATGGATTTAATTAATATTTTGACAAGAAGCATTTAGAATAAAAAGGCAAAAATCCTAATTTAAAACATATAAATACACATATATAAATTATAATAAAAAAAACTCAAGTATAATAAAATACATACTTATGATTTCATAAATCATAAACTAAAAATTACATTCAGATTATTTTGAAACAAAAAAAAAAGAAAAAGTGTTTAATAAGTTTATATCTAAATACGTAAAATGTAAAAATTAAAGCAACAAAATTATTAGATTTTAATAAGAACATAAGTGTGTAGTTTTATTTATTTATTATCATTATATAAAGAAAATCGTAAATTAATTTTGTAAATGGGTAAATATACGTCATTAAAAATTTTATGAAAAGCTAACCGTAAATATAATTTATAAAAACATTAGTTTTATGGATAATTTTATAACAATTTAACTTTAATCAAATTTTATGCTAATAAACCAAAACCATATATACATATATAAAAATTACAACTATATATATAAAATAAAATACATATCACTTATCAATTATTTCAAAACCATACTTAATAAGTTTTAACACGTCGACAAAAACTGAATTTAAACATTATTTGGGTAACGGTTAACAACAAAACATTGGATACATTGGGTAAACAATGGTCGAAAATATAGCCATTTGAGGTCCAATGGTCATATTAAGGTTCTTATAAAAAGAAAGGTTTGGTCTCGGGTGTCCCTTACCCCAAGTGACCGAAGGAGAAAAAGGAAGATGGTTCGTGTGATCCCCTTGGTGTTGAGCACGGTCGCGGTGGCTTCAGCAATCCTTATGTTTCTTATGATGGATGCTCGAAATCCCTACCGCATTCTCGGGCTCTTAGTAGTTTTAAGCAGTCTACCCATTATTGTAATCGGGTTCTTAGTTGGGATATTTGGTTAGTGAGCTTTTCTTGTAGCCCGAAAAATGTAATACCCTTCAGTGTTGAGTTCATTAAATAAAAGTTACGTGTTTTTATATTTTACATTCTGATTGTTTTAGGGAGAGAACTTCAAAAGCACAAAATGCCCAATTTTTATTTAAGAGGTTTGAAAACTTCGGGGTGTTACAAATCCTACCTAGCAATATAAGAAAGTATCTAAACACAAAAGGTAACCCTCCAGAAAGTACTCACATCCCATCCCCTCTGAACCTACCTAGGAACACAAGAAATCCTCTGGGCAGTACACTCAGTCTAACTCCTCTGGTTCAGCTTAAGCATAGACTCTCTGAGGAAGCACTCGCCGTCAATTCCTCCTATAGTCTCATATCGTTAACTAAAGGTGCTCTGGGGAAGCACTTACATCACATCCCCCCTTTGGCCCGAGTCAAGGAACTTCAAACACTCTGAGGAAGCATGTACGTAAATTTCCCATGTGGTCTCACATCGTAAGCATAAATAGACACTCTGGAGAAGCCCTTCTGTCTATTATCCCTATGGACTACTATACCAGGTTCTCACGGCCCTATGTAAGTCAAGAAAGCATAAGTACTAGTATCGGCCAAAGTAAATCTCAAGAACTACATGGCTAAATAGTCTAAAACATAACAGCATGTCAGAACAATAGTCACACCATCCTACAATACTAGGCATGGAAAGTAAATAGTGGCCTAATAGGTAAACTAGAACAAATGGTCAAAACAAGAAACATGCATTGAAAACACTTCAAAAGCATAGAAATTCACCCTATTCACATTCAATTAACCTCTATTCAAGTATACAACCATAGAAGGAAATTATCAGGGCTAAAATGGTAAACACGCAATACCCCATTCAAGGGTATTGGACATATTTGGACATATAATTTAGTGACTTTAAACAGAAAGGGAAAAACCACCTACCTCGGTGTTGGGAGATCACTATGCATGAAACTCGATCCTTGAATCACCCATGAAAATTGTATATCTACAAAAACATCTAAAACATTCAACCGAGGATAACTTGAGAAAGAGGAGGAATCATGAAACGAAGATCTAGAATAAGGAAGAGATTACCGAGGCAATTCTAATGTAATTGACGACAATCGAATCAGAGATCAGATGCTTGGTCAGGGGCTCAGAGGAAGATTGTTGTCATACGGGAGCTCTCGGCCGAAATAGGTCGAGAATAAGGAATTTATGGCGATTAGACAAGACCCTGGTATGTTTAATGAAAAAGAAAAGAAAATACACAGTGTGTACTTTGGAATTATATAGTGTGTAATTTTCATTTCTATACCCTGCATTAGACAACCTCTAGGTCACCCCACATGGCCGTGTATGCAGCAATTACACGGCTAGCACATAGCTTCATGCGGCAACCGAGTACATGATGTGTACTCATAAAGTACACAACATGCACTTAAATATTTTTCCAAATATTCCTATTTTTCTCAAAAACGACCAGAAAAGGAAAACATACCTGAAAAGAAGATCCGAGTTCTTACAAGAATAGGTTTACTTTCCCATTAGTTTCCCTGAGATGATGTTTTATAATAAGTGACTGAAAGACAAAATGAGATTTTTTTTATGACCGTTAAGAAAAATTAATTATTGAATCATATAAAATAAATTAAACTTTCAATGGATAATTAAATGAAAATAAATGGTTTGTTATATAAATTTTTGGTAAAATAGAGAAATTATATAATAACATTACTCTAATTTTATCCCAAATGGTTGACTTTAATACAGGTATGACATTGTGCTGTCTATATCAATTGGAATATGTATTATTATTGTGACCCCAATGTAACTAATGAACATTGAATTGTTGGGGTAAATAGGTTGGCCACATTGCGTCTAGTGAACCTCACATTTTATGCCTTTTATTATCACACTGATAATTTTAGTTAACATGGTAATGTTATGTCATTCTTGTTTTTTCATCAACATGTACTTGATCCCATAATAATTCCCTAGTTTTAGAAACAATCATGTATTATTTGTAGATATTGGTATCATCCAATTATGGATAATTCTTTATATACATGAGTAGTAAAACATTTAATTTATATTACATAAAAGGAGAAGAGAACACATAATATTATGGGAAAAAGTATAGTATAATAAAAAAAACTTTAAACTATTCATAGAACTATATTTTTTTATTTAATGGTTTAAGGGGTGTGGCTTCTCCATCAAGTTCTAAATCCTTTCATTGTAGTCCCCTATAACATGAAACACACTTTCTATATTGGTACCATCAAGAACTGATTGTGATATCTCAATGAAAGCATCATCCTCAATTGAATTATCATCATACCCTATAGTTTTTTAGTCACATAAAGAATAATTGACCAATTCTTGTTTAATGGATCTAGGGTTTGAAATAACTACACTACATTGGATTTTATTATTAAAAGTGTTTCCTTATAAACTTCCACACTGAAATTAATCTTCATGGAGCTCAATTCATTAACATTACTTGCACCCCTATTTTCAACCCACTTTCAATGGAAAATCATCACATCAAATGTTTTATTATACAACTCATATATTAGTTTGATGATAATAAAATATGAAATATTTTCATAAATTTTATTTCTACCTTTAGAACCAAATACACGAAACACTTCCACCACAAGTGTAACTCCTCTAATTTTCATCATATTGTGTTCATATCATTCCTTTTCATAGGATATATAACCATTAATTACAAAACCAATATAAGATATAACATTTAATTTGGTCCCCTAGATATTCATCGAAGTCATTTGGAAATTCTATTTGGATTTCAAGATAACTCTTTATAAATATGATCTTGGGAAAATCCTATAAGATATTGATTATGAGAAATTTATATCCATCCTTCAGCATTTGATAGATTAAAATGTCTAAGAATTAATTTGTGGGTTTCAACATATAGAGAAGACTCTTCACTATTATGTAAAATTTAAAGGTGATCTTTCTTCCTCTCTATAATGGTAATTGTAATAGCATCTATTTCATAAATCCCTTCAACGACAATACATCAACTATGATGAGATTTTGGGAGACCATTGTTATTAACATCTGATAGATAATTGGTATAGAATCCAATATAATCTTCAAAAATATATCGCTCTTCAATAAAAACGTATGGATAACTTATATTATTGACATACCATTTTAAATTCTTTGTATATCTTTCAATTAGGTACATCCATCAGTAATGTACAAGACTACATAGTTGAATCTCTCTAACTAAGTGAACCACCATGCAGACCGTTATATCAAAGAATGACGGTGGTAATAACATCTCTAATTCATATAATATGACTGAAATTTATTTATTCATGATTAAAAACATAACTGGGAGTATAAATTTACTACAAATGGATTTAAAAATAAAAAATGATTGGTTAATGCATGTTATACTTTTTTGGGTAGAATGAAACATAAAGTAACTGGAATTAAATCTTGCATCAAAGCATGATAGTTGTGCGATTTTAAACACTATAAATTAAAATTATTCATTGACATGACATTATTGATATTTTATGAATATCCATCTATCACTTTTACCCCATTAAGGAAGTTGGAATTTTGAATTTTTTCTTGTCTGGATAGAGTGTAAGCTATTGGAGAAATAAAATTTCATCTTTCACCCTTCACCAATGCCAACTCTTCCCTTATACCCATGTCGATCATGTCCAATATAGACTTAATTCCATTCTTATTTTCTTTATTACATTTAGTAACATCCCAATAACAATATTACATGTATCTTTCTCTATTTTCATAACATCAAGAAAATTTTTGATTTACGAAAAATTTCAGTATGATAATTAAAGGAAAATTAATCAATTTTTCAAACCTGATATTTTGTGGTTTTTTAAAAAATAATTTCCCAAATTAGTGTCAATAACTTATAATTTCATGAAAATTTGATCACCCATTAGTGGAGATGGTGTTGTGTCATTTTCTGTATTTCTATACAATAATGTATTCCATGATCAGTATTTATATCATCGGGGTAATAATTTATGATATCCTAAAAACACAGCCTTTAAGGAATGCTTCAACCAAATAGATTGTGTACCATCTTCAAAAATAGAACACCCAAAGATTCATGTAATTTTATAGCCTAAAAAATTTATATATCATCTCATACAACATAGATCTCAATGTGAGCTCTTTACTTCTATGTGCATCATAAATTAAAACATGTGTATCACACATCAATTTCAAATATTTTTATAAATGTATCCAAATAGAAATCAATATCATTACTGGTTTGTTTTGGTTCCGATATAAGTAAAGACAACATATTGTATTTGTGCTTCTTGAATAACCACAGTGGAAAATTTTAATTTTCCAATATAACAGGTCATGTACTATAAATATTACATTATCTTCCAAAATGGTTTATTCCATCTATAGATAATTCAAGACAAATGTTTCTTGACTTGTTTCCAAATTCAAGTTACTCACAATCAATTTTCTTCTCCTGAGGAGAGATAGTTGTGTTATATAGTTTCACATCTTCAATTCTTATATTTTTGGGCCATGTTAATTTTCTAGTGATTCCCTGACATCCATATAGTAATCTAAACCTTTAAATGATAGAAAATTACCATAAAAAATTCAATGGACTTGATTCATCTTTCTTATATCGATCTTATCCACACTGAAAGAATTTTATGGTTGATTTATGGTTCTTTAGAAACAAAATATATTTATTTTGATATGCATGTATTTTTTAGATATCATACCCATTGAATGAAGTTTTTTTAGAATTGTATGTTCAACTAGGAATCTCATTTTCTTCTGGTAACATATCTTTTAAAAGACTAATTAGTTCATTAAAACTGGTGTCACTCCATCAGCTTCAAATTATATAGATTTAATAAAATGAAAAATGTTATATATTTAGTACAACTGATATACAATGGTATCTTTGCATAGTTATTTAACTTCTCAAACAAATTTTGAAAATCATAAAGGGAATATTTAATTTCCATTTTCATTTTTCCATATGATATCTATCATCATTTACAATAGTATTTATATCAAATGATCCATAAATAGAAGTGTCATCCCTATCAGTATATACATTCAATTTTTTCTAATGTTTAGTTCAACATTTAAAGATTCAATCTATTCCATGATAAATAAAATGTTCTTCCAACTCTTTTGGATGAATTTGTCCTGAATAAAGACAATTAAAACATTTATAATGGATTTTATAAGGGTCTTATGCATGCTCTATATCAAACTTGAAAAACTCTTTAATTATATCTTCATAATCCTTTATTATATAATTATCATCAATCCATTTTTTATTCATATCCATCCTATAAGGTTCAATTATATTAATTTAGTAAAAAAAATAAATTAATACCCATAAGGTATGCATATAATGTATTGATAAGTAAACAAATTATCAGAATTTGAGTGTATACATGCTCTATTTTTAGAATGTGTACATAGCTTTAACATTTTTAAGGTCTCTACTATAAACCTTGTTCTTAATTTCTTCAAAAGATAAATTATTCCCTTTTCATCCCTAAGTCACTCTTTTATTTGTTTTTCATTCTTCGAATCCCACTATTTCCACACTCATTTTCCTTTAAAAACACCATTTTAATTACATCATAAAATTATTTTCAATAAATTAAATTTTATTCATTTTGAATAAATTAAAATTTTAAGTGAAAGTTAACATAATTAACATCCTCCTTGGGAGACAACATAAGAAAAATATATTTCATTATTATGTAAAAAAATATTTTGTGTATCCAAACCCTTTTGAAATCATATTAATAATATAAATGAATCATTTGAATAAATCACATGTTAATAATATGTATATAGATATATGTGGGTGTATCCTTTAGGTAACATGTTAATAATAAATTCTTTTCACACTCTAATACCACTTGAAGTAATCAAATTTAATATAAAGTGTAATACATATGTAAGAGAAATTAAATTGAGGAACCGTCTAATTGATTTCTATACACACTAAATTTTTGGAATATAACTAAACTATATTTTATACATTCATATAGTATCAAAAAATTGAATCAAAATAGGAATATAGTACATTTATGTGATTTCTATAAGGCCTCGGCCTTAAAAATTACATAATCATGAATTAAGTTAATAATTCACATAAAGGATCTTTTCAGGTTTAGAGTTTTAGATAATTAGGCCATAATTATTACATTACATCTCAAATATTACAAAGTAGACACTTCTACTCAACATCCATTTTTTCATAAAATAAAATCTTTTAAAAGAAAACAAGAATTATTTTCTTGATATAAACCTTCTTGACTTATTCCTTTCTCTTAACCTTCCTTATACCCTGTGAAAAAATATTTCAAAAATGTGGGATGAGCATAAAAATATCAGTAAGGGTTATAAAAGAAAAAAAGGAAAACAATAGTCTATTAATACATACAAAACATAAGCTCTTTAACATACCTCATGAAATCATAAGATTTATGAATAACACATAGAAATATTAAATCATAAAGGTAACATGTCATATACATATCATACTTACATTTTATCTTTCACAACTACATAGGGAGTTACATTGGAATTCCCATCACATTATATTCCTTAAATCTCTTAGGAGAAACATTAACGTTTACCTCTATTACGTTACCCAATGCATTGAAGAGCTATCTTAGGCTCACCTGCCCTTAGTTTATCACGGAACCACCCATATATGTAAAAATTTCCCAAGAACCATAACATAGCCAAAACACATAAAACAATCATAAAGGAAAGATAACATTTCCACATTACAATAAAAAGATATCAGTTCAAGATATTGACATAATCAATCCAATTTAAAAGAGGATTTTAAAACCTTAAAAAGAATACTTTTGAATCAAATTTTCCCATACCTCTTTGAAACATTTAAAGGAATTAACATTTTAAAACGTTAATGTACATATAAGTAAATCAATAAAATCATTTTAAAAACTTGAACATTAATGAGAATGATTTTGAAAAATAAATCTCCAAAAGTTTTAAAACGATGTTTTAGTGAAAGAGTCTCATAACACTTGAGAACGACTTGAATAAAAATAATTTCAGAATAAAATCAAAAAAAATCTTATAACATCATGATAATAAAGAGATTAATGATATAATATGTCAAGGGTAGTATATAAAACTTATAAGATAATAAAGGTTCACAATATCAAGACATGCCACAATAAAAGGAGATTGAGATGTAGTCCCTTACAAAGATTATTCTATAAATAAAATTGACCAATTATGTGTATTAATTATAGGTACACATAATTAATGTACAAATACAAGATAGAACATCAAAATTTATTTCTTACATAATCATAGCATGACATAATTTAATAGTATAAGATTAACCCAAAGAATGATAATTGGGTTAAGAAGTTCCCTTACCTCATGTTTGACTTAACTCGTTTGTTATTTAATATATTTATTAATAAACTAAAGTTAATTTATAATTTATTAATAAAATTTTTCATGTTTATTATTCCTCTCATATTACTTTTTACCACATTATAAACATTATATAATCATTTATGTTAATAATGGTCGTTTTGTCGATATTTGGTACTTGAGTAAAAAATGAACTTCTTTTAATTACAAGTTGTCCATGTGGTCAAAATTCCATTATCTATAGAATTATATTCATTATTTAGATATCATATATATCATATATATCCAGTATATATATGTATGTATAATATTACATAACATTTTAGATAAGAAATGAAATGCATCGTTCAGGGAGACGGTAAGTCGTACGTACGCATGAACACTACTTTCATTTCTATTTCATATTTAATGGAATGAAAACATAATTATACATAGGTATATTAATATTAAATTATAATATCATATATTATTTCAGTAACTTCATCCTTTATATGCTCCACATATGGCATGAATGAGCCATATCTCTTTGAGGGGGCAGTAGGCCGCACTTCTTCAAATGAAATTATCACATTTACCCATTATGGAAATCATAAAGGTATGATATAAATGAAAAATAAAGAAGTATAGAGACAATATAAATATAAAATATAAATATAGTTCCATCATAATAGCCACCATGAGAGGTGGTAGGAGATAACTGAACAATTCGTGAGGTAGTGGTTCGTCGTCCACAGAAACAGTGTGGTCATATCCATTAGATGAAGGTGGGTGGAAGTTTTGAATCCTTATTAAAAAACATACTAGTATATTGAATATACTGTTGTTTTTTATAAAATAATATAATAAAGAGTGTATAGTGGGTTGGAGAATGAAAATAAAAGAAAAGAACTTGAGGGATGACGTTACATTTAAATCGGGTAACGCCTTTTTGTCTGAACCAAAATGTTTTCTTGAAGTGCCTTCTGCCTAAGAAAAGGATTATATGAGGAAGATAGGGATATTTGGAGCTTATTTGGGAAGATTAAGGATGAGACAAAAGTTTTGAGAGGTGTGAGTAATGGGTAAGAGGTGGTTTCCTTTTATAAGAGGAAGGAGGGTCTCTTTAGGAATGTTTGGATGTATTATTTTATTTTAAATTGATTTTTGGTTTCAAAAGGTCCAAAACATATTTAATTTGAAGATAAGGTTCATATGAGTCGAAATAAAATCATCCAATAATAATTTGATAGGTTTTGGATATTTTTTAATCGTTATCTTTCTTATTTAACCCTTTGTTAACTTATTTAACTTTTACCATTTCCTCTAATATATTCATACTATATGGTTAATATATTTACTAAAAAATTACAAGAGACCCAAAATGGATCATTAATGACATTTTCAACATCATATACGTAATTTGGCTGAATTTTATTTCTTAGGACTATTTTATCATTTAATAAAATATTTATTGATTTAAAAACTCTTTTATTTTAATTTTAATACTATTCATATCATGTCTTTTTTTAAAAACCAAACCAACTTGATTATTTCAAAAAACCTTCATTAATTCAATTATAACAAGTAATAATAATCTATAAAATTCTTGTATGACCTAAAAAGGTTCAAAATAAATTTATATTAATATTTATAATATCATTTATTTTAATCCTTTATTAATGAGGCAATTACTACATGACCATTGTGTCATAATTAAATTTATTTATTTAATGTCTAAAAATTATAAATAAAATACCATGATGTCGAAAATATTTTTATATTTCAAAAAAGAATTTATAGTTGAAGATTTCAATTATTTAACCCCATATAAAAATTGTTTTACTAAAACGATTCAAGTTTATGATATTTTTATTTTTACTATAAAAAAAGTTATTAATGTCATTATCTTACCCAAGTGGCTTTCAAAGGCCAAAAGTCTCACCCAAGGATTATCTTGGTCGGACATTAATTGTCAAATAAGGTTAGGACAAGTGTTAAGGTAATTTTATATTATTATAATATTATTTTTACCTTGAATTACCCTATTTACCTTTAACCATGGTAAATAAAAATCAAAAGTTACTATTCACCCAAAATTATTTTCATCTTATTGAACTAAATTTTACTTAATGATGACAACCATGTATGTAGGATTTTTTAAATTTAATTCACAGAAGCAGTAAAATTTCATTTAAATAAAAAAAAATTCAGTTTTTAACTACCATGTAGTGTTTTTTTCACAATTCATAAAAAATTGATCATTTTAAGAAAAATAATAAAAATTCACCCAACCCTAATTTTGATATTACGAATTCAAAAATTATATATATTTTACCAAATTCAAAACATAGAAGTTTCATTAATTAATTTTAAATTAATTTCTATTGTCAAAATTAGAAAATGTGTTTTTAAGAAATAATAACTATCAAAATATTGACACTTGTTTATATCCAATTTCAACGTGAAATTACTTAAAATGACCAAGATTGGATTAAATGGTAAAAATATAATCCAATTAAACTTTAAAACCAATAAAAATAACAATCTAACTATATAAATATATTATATTAAAAAGTAGTTTTGAATTAAAATGCATTATTTTTCAATATTCATAAAAAATGAACATTCTCATAAAAACACCAAAATTTCATCCAAAGTAAAATTTAATGTCCCAATTATAAAGAAGATATTTATTTTGTCAAATAGAATATATAAAAGTGACAAAAAGTAGATTTAAAAAGTGTTCTCCATCAAAAGGCGATAAATCAACATTTTAAGGAATATTAGAGTATTTATGATTAAAATTGGATTCATCCACATTTGAAGAAACTAAATTTTATTAGATAAATTAAAAAACATTTAACAAACATATGTAACCATATTTTAGTTAGTTTTGTTCATTCCCGCCAAAACAAAGACTATTTGTTAACTACTATTTAAAATAATAATACTATATTATTATTTTTTGTATAACTCAACATTTTGTGCAGCATAAGATTTCAAAGAAACATGTTGTTGTGTATCGGGTATGCCATTGAACATAGCATCCCCTTTAAAGTAAAATTAATTTAATTAACAAATATTAATAAATATGAAAATGCCATATTCTTAATTTATCTAGGATCTAACATCCTTCCCCCCTTATGAAAATTGTGTCCTCCCAATTTTAAAATTGGTCTTGGAAATTACATTAAAAGTATCACATTGTAAAATGAGTCAATAAAACTATTACTTTAAAAGAAAAAAAGAAAAGTACAAAGGTCACCCAAGATAACCCATACTAGGATTTTGTGTAGTAAAACATGGATATGGAAGAGAAACAGACCATCAAGTTCTGATGGAGAGTGGTATAAAACATTATTAAGAGAAAGTTAACAACCAGAAAATCACAAAATGTTGAGAGGTTAAACGGTCTTTGATTCCCTAGTAGGAAAGTTAAACAGATATATTTTTTTTGTTTTAGGTTTCCTTTCAAAAAATTGGAGGATTTATTTATGAGATTGACTAATATTATAAGGAAATATACTTAATTTTTAAGTAGAGTTTCATATTTTAATAAGTTTATACTAAAAACTAAACTTTTCTTCGAACTATGAGTATTGAAGATGACTTAGTCACAGCTGAAGTGCTAGAATTAACTTTTAGAGAGTCACATAATCCACAAAAGATGAACTATGAATTTCTCCTATCTTTTGACATTAACCAAAACCGAAATGGTTAGTACAAGATCAGATAATCCCCAAAAAGGATAATACTTCATAAAAAGAAATACTACTCCTAATCTCCAAAATTTTACAAACTATATCCAAAGTTCAAAAAAGATCATTCAATAAAAAACAACCCTTAAAATTGTTCAAAATAATCCAAACTAATATTGAATCTCAAAATTCCGAAGGAGTTGATCACATAGTCTTCCACAATAATCATAACATTTATCTCCAAATAATATTGGTTACTCTTAAACTCTCATACTGAAAGGCAATTAACCTAGTAACATATTCTCAAAGATAGGTTAATCATTTCCATAAATAACCTAAATCGATATAATTCCACACAAAAAACATAGATACTTCCAAAATAAAATTTCAACCATTACTCCACAAATGAAATCCCATAGTATTCTAGTTTCCTTAGGCAAATAGTGTTTCCCCAAAAGAGAGAATGTATTCCAAAATAACCTTCATCACTTAATCACCAAACTATTTTCTTATACTAAGGATATCCATTTGATAAAACATAAGATCCCAAATCAACATATTCTTGATCAATTAAACCATTTAACTAAAAAGAATAAGTCATACTAACTAGGGAATTCATGTAGTCCAGTGGTAGGTTTTAAATCCCAATCGCACTTTGGTTATGGGTTCGATTCCCATAGCTTTGTCTGACGCGATGGGTTTTCACACGATCATTTTGTTTCCATTTTGCAAAAATTATATAATTTTATGACATTCCAAAAATGATATAAACTCCTCAAAAATAACCATAACATTATTTAACATCAATGGTTGTATTATACCCCTCATTTTCATCCCAACTCATAATGACCTCAATATCTTAATTCATGATGTCTTATATATATTGACTTTTTTTACCTCCATAAAATAACACTATTACCAAAGAAATAACATTGTACCTTTATCATGGTGTCCACCTAGTTTCATCGTCATCTTGTTCATGTAGATAAATGGTCCATGCATTGCAACAATGATTTAGATTTCCTTCAATATCATTTGCTTCATTTATCCAAATACACCTCGTATAACTTGGGTCATATTGGTGATCATAGAAAAACAATTTTGGAAAATAATCTTGTATGACATATAATTTCAAAACATAGGATAAAACATTCTTTCTATAGAATAGTCCGATCGATTTTGAGTTGAAACATTCAATAAATGGTCCTTTTAAAATACCATAAGTATGTGCTGAAAGACTATGATTTAAAAGCTAATATAAATAGGTTTCTTAAGGGTCTCTTTCTTCAGTACCTTTTTCAAAATCATAATATGCTAAAAAATATTGTGATAAGGTAAAATATTTGAAAATGACTTGATAATATTTACCTTTCTTTGAAAAATGAAAATATTGAGAAAATATGATTTGATAAAATACAACCCATGATCCACGATGGTATCAAGGTATAGTGGAGGTGTTTGATATCTCAAAAAAAAATTACAAGTGAGTTGTATTCTAGAAAAATTTCTACAATAATCCAAACATGGCATTGCAATAATTACTGCAAGAAAGTCATCAGGAAGAGATTGGAATGTCGTTTGAGATCCTCCTCATTCCATTTGTAACATACATTTCATGATATGAAAATGTTACAAAATAAATATTTAACTTAAATAGTATACATAGAGACTGACAATATGTCTAACAAAACTTCTAATTTCTAAAGTTGTCTAAACCGAACTTTGATACCAACTATAAGGCCACAACATTAAACATTACATAATCTTGAATTAAGTTAATAATTCACATTGAGGATATTTTTAGGTTTAGAGTTTCAGAGAATTGGTCCATAACTATTACATTACAACTAAAATATTACAAAGTAGACACTTCTACACAGCATCCATTTTTTCATAAAATAAAAACTCGTAAAAGAAAACAAGAATTATTTTCTTGATATAAATTTTCTTGAATTCTTCATTTCTCTTACCATTCCTTATACCCTGTGAAAAACATTTCAAAAACATGGGATGAGCATAAAAATCTCATTAAAGGCTATAAAATAAAAAATAAAACATTTGTCCATCAATACATACAAAACCTAAGATATTTAACATACCTCATGAAATCATAATATTTATGAATAACACATAGAAATAATAAATCATAAAGGTAAATTATGGAATATATATCATACTTAAATTATAGCTTTCACAGCTATATAGGGAGTTACATTGGAATACCCGACACAATATATTCCATAAATATCTTAGGAGAAACATTAATGTTTACCTCTATCACATTACCCAATGCATTGGAGAGCTATCCCGGGCTCACCCGCCCTAGGTTTATCACAGAACCAACCATATACGTAATCATTTCCCAAGAACCATAACATAATCATAACACATAAAACAATCATAAAGGAAATATAACATTTCCACATTACAATCAGAAGATATCAGTTCGAGATATTGACATCATCAATCCAATTTAAAAAGAGGCATTCAAAACATTAAAAATAATATTTTTGAATCAAAGTTCCACATAACACTTGGAAAATTATAAAGTAAATAACATATTAAAACTTTAATGTACATATAAATAAATCCTTAAAACAATTTTAAAAACTTGGACATTAATGATAATTATTTTGAAAAATAAATCTCCAAATGTTTTAAAATGATATTTTAGTGAAAGAGTCTCGTAACACTTCAGAAACACTTGAATAAAAATAATTACAGAAAAACATCAAAAAAAATCTTATAATATCATGAGAATGAGGATTTTCTGATATAATATGTCAAAGGGTTGTATATACACCTTATAGGATAATAAATGTGCACAATATCAAGACATGCCTCAACGAAAGGAGATTGAGATGTAGTCCCTTACAAAGATAATTTTGTAAATAAAATAGATCAATTATGTGTATTAAATATAGGTACACATAATTAATGTAAAACTAAAAGATAATACATAAAAATTTATTTCTTGCATAATCATTGCATAACATAATTTAAAAGTATAAGATTAACCCGAAAATGGAAATTGGGTTAAAAAGTTCTCTTACCTCATGTCCGACTTGACTCATTCGTTCTTCAATCTCATGAATAATAAACTAAATTTAATTTCTAATTTATTAAGAAAATTTTTCTAGTTTATTATTCCTTTTATATTACTTATTACCATATTATACACATTACATAATCTATTAAGTTAATAACGTTCATTTTGTCGATATTTGGTACTTTAGTTAAAAATGAACTTCTTATAATTAAAAGTTGTCCATGTGGTCAAAATTTCATTATATCCAGAATTATATTAATTTTTTAGATATCATATATATCATATATATCCATTATATATATGTATTTATAATAGTACATAACATTTGGAGATAAGAAATGAAATGCATCGTTCAATGAGACGGTAAGTCGTACGTACGCAAGAACGCTACATTCATTTTTATTTCAAATTTAATGGAATAAAAACTTAATGATACATAGGTATATTATAATGAAGGTATAATATCATATATAATTTTAGTAACTCAATCCGTTATATGTTCACCATATGGCATGGATGAGTCATATCACTTTGAGGGGGCGGTAGTCCGCACTTCCTCAATTGAAATTATCGTGTTTAACCATTATGGAAACCATAATGGTATGATATAAATGAAACATACAGAATTATATAGACAATATAAATATAAAATATAAATATAGTTCCATCATAATGGCCACCATGAGAGGCGGTAGAATATAACTGAACAATCATCGTTTCGTGAGGTAGTTGTTTTCCGTCCACAGAAACAGTATGTGCGTATCCATTAGATGAAGGTGTGTGGAAGTTTAATTCAAATACATATCATAAAACATCCTAGTATATTGAAGATACTATTTTTTTATAAAATAATGGAATAAGGAGAGTTTATGGGGTTGGATATGGAAAATAAAAGAAAAGAACTTGAGGGAAGATGTTACCTTCAAATCAGGTAACTCTCTTTGGTTTGAACCAAACAGGTTCCTTGAAGTGCCTTATGCCTAAGGTAAGGCTAATAGTATTAATAGAGAGATATTTGGAGATTATTTGTATAGAGGATGGACATGACAAGGGGCTTGATAGGTGTTAGTAATGGGTTAGAGTTGATGGCCTTTTATAAGAGGGAGGGGAGGCTCTTTTGGAACGTTTGAAAGTATTATTTTATTTTAACATGATTTTTGGTTTCAAAAGGTCCAACACATATTTAATTAGAAGATAAGGTGAATATAAGTCAAAGTAAAATCATAAAATAAGAATTTTATTGGTTTTGGATATTTTTTTAATCCTTATCTTTCTTATTTAACCCTTTGTTAACTTATTTAACTTTTACCATGTCCTCTTATATATTCATACTATATGGTAAATATATTTACTATAAAATTCCAAGAGACCCAAAATGGATAATTAATGACCTTTTTAACATCATATAGGTCATTTGGACGAATTTTAGATTTTTAGGACTCCTTTATAATTTAATAAAATATTCATTGATTTAAAAACTCTTTTATGTCAATTTTAATACTATTCATATAGTGACTTTTTTAAAAATGAAAACCAACTAGATTCTTTCAATAAAACATAATTAATTAAATAATAACAAGCAATAATAATCTATAAAATTATTATATGGCATAAAAAGGATCATAATAAATTTATTTTAATATTTATAATATTATCTTTTTAAATCCTTTATTAATAAAGAAATTATTGCATGACCATTGTGTCATAATTTAATTTATTTATTTAATGTCTAAAAATTATAAGTAAAATAGAATGATGTAAGAAATATTTTTATCTTTCCAAATAATTTTTATAGTCGAATAGATCACTTATTTAACCTCATATAAAAATTGTTTAAGTAAAAAGGTTCATGTTTATAATAATTTTTTTACTTTAATAAACAGTTGTTATGGTCATTATCTTACCCAAGTGGCTTTTAAAGGCCAAAAGTCTCTCCCAAGGATTGTATTGGTTGGAAATTACTCATCCAACAAGGTTAGGACAAGTGTTAATGTAATTTTATATTATTATTATATTATTATTACTTTGAATTACCTTATTTACCATTAATCGTGGTAAATAAAAATCAAAAGCTACTATTCACCCAAAATTATTTTCATCTTATTAAACCAAATTTTACTTACTTATAAAAACCATGTATGTCAGATTTTTGAAATTCAATTCAAAAAATCAGTAAAAAAATTTTTAAATGAAAAAAATCAGTTTTTAACTACTATCAGGGTTTTTTCCACTATTAATAAAAAATGAACATTTTCATAAAAATACCAAATATTCACAAAAATCTAATTTTGATATTCCAAATTCTATAATGGTGTCTATTTTACCAAAGTAAAAACATAGAATTTTCATTAATTAATTTAAAATTGATTTCTGTTGTCAAAACTAGAAATTGTGTTTTTAAGAAATAATAACTATCAAAATATTGACAGTTGTTTATGTCCAATTTCAAAGTGAAATTAATAACAATGACCAAAATTGGATTAAATGGTTAAAATATAATCCAATTAAACTTTAAAACCAATAAATATAACAATCTAACTATATAATAAAATTATATTAAAAGGCGGTTTTGAATTAAAATGCAGTATTTTTCACTATTCATAAAAAATGAACCTTATCATAAAAATACCAAAATTTCATCCAAAGTAAATTTTGATGTCCCTATTCTAAAGAAGAAATTTATTTTTTTCAAATAGAACATATATAAGTGAAAAAATCTAGATTTAAAAACGGTTCGCCATCAAAGGGCTGTAAATCGACCTTTTAAGGAAACATTTAACAAACATGTGTAATAATATTTCAGTAAGTTATTTTAATTCTCGCAAATACAATGGCTATGTGTTAACTACCATTTAAAATAATAATATTATATTATTATTTTTCAGTATAACTCAACTTTGTGTGAAACATAATATTTAAAAGAAACCCATTGTAGAATATTGGGTATGCCATTGAACATGTAATCCCCTTTAAAGTAAAATTAATATTTAATTCACGAATATAAATGAATATGAAAATTTCATATTTTTTATTTACCTGGGATGTTACAATTTCATTATTGGATTTTTTTGGTTAATTTTTACCAAAAAAATAACTTCATAATTGCATTATCATTTTCGTATAAGCTTTTCCATCGATAAATATAAATATTCATTGGAAATTATATGAATAATATGTTAATATTAAATTCCAAACTTGAAAAATTAAAAAAAACCTAAACATAGAGTATCCAAAACATTTGGAAATTTAAAATAGAGGTCGTATGGTACCCAGGAAAGCCATTATGGTACCAATATGCACAAGGGGAATGGTGGTTATATATTAAAAAATCATGCCACAATGGTACCCATGGGACAAGGGGAATGGGGGTCATATGGTACATCAGAATCGAATAAGTAAAATGGGTGAAATAATGCAAGATTGACAAAAAAAGAGTAAAAAGAACCACATACCTTGGGTTTGGAATGGTTTCATTCATCTAAGAAGTTTGAGGGGGGTGATTGTAGATGTTCAGTTCCACAAGAGCTTGAATGGTGCAAGTGAGTGGGGTTCTCTGTTAGGATTGTATTTAAAATAATAAAAGGGTTTTATCAATGCTTTTCAAAAAGTTTTTGATAAATATAGATTTTATCAATGCTCTTCATTTTAGAGCTAATACACATTCATATATCAGTGCTTTTAAAATATAAATAATAAAAACTATATAAAATAAATAAAAAAATATTAAATGAATATATATTAAAAATGAATAAATTATAAAAAAAATAAAAAACAATTAACAATATTAATTAGCAAGTAATATTAAACGAATAAATGTTATAAATGAGTGAAATTTAAAAACTAAAAATGAATATACTTCAAAAATATTAAAAAAATGAATAAGTTGTATTAATTATATATATTTTTTAAAAAATAAAAAATGAATATATATTAAAATGAAAATTAATACATATTAAATATGTACATTACAACCATATTAATGAAAATAAATATTAATGAATAATTATGTTTAAATAAATATTAGAAATGAGTAAATTACAAAAATATTAAATGAATAAATATTAAAAAGAATATAATATAAAGGAAAGTAAAAAAATGATTAACATTATTAGTTAATAAACAATTATAAAAAATAATAAATGAATGAATTTTCAAAAAGAGTGAAATTTAATAATTAAAAAAGCAATAGATTATAAAAAAATTGAAAATAAATAAATATTATTAATTTTATAGATTATTAAAAAAATTAAAATTTTCTATATATTAAAGTGAAAATGAATGAATATAAATTATATAAATTACAACCATAATATAAAAAATAAATGTTACTAAGTAAACAAGTATAAATAAATATTAAAAATTAATAAAATTACAAAAATATAAAACCAAGAAAACTTGAAAGTGAATAAATTTCAAAAATATAAAAAATTGTTAAGATTATTAATGAATAAATAATATTAAAAACGAATTAAATTCTAAGATGAATATTCAAAATTAAATAAATTACAGAAATATTATGTGTGTGTGTGTCTATTTATATATAAAATTGTATTAATTACATATATGTGTTTGTGAAATTACTGTAATAAAATTTTAATATATATTAAATTGAAAAAACAAATGACATTTTATTAAACCTTCATTACTCGATACTAATTAGTAAATATTTTTAATTCAGGTTAATTTCAATTATAATCCATTTTTCACTAAATATATGATTTATTTAATAGGAAACATATTTTATTTTATTTAATCATATTTAATGAAAATTATATATATTGATATATATATATATATATGAATACATTTATATATTAAAAATATTATATATATAAATGAATAATTATTTATAAAAACATTAAAAATGAATAGATTATAAAAATATAAAACAAGTAAATATTTAAAATGAATAAATTATAATAAAATACAAAAAAATCACTTAACGTCATTAATGAATAAAAAATATTACATCAATGGATGTTAAAAATGGGTGAAATATAATTAAAAGATCAATATATTGAAAAAAATATTAACAAATGAATAAGAGTTATTAATTATATAAATTTAAAAAAATTGAGTAAATGTTTAAATTAAAATGAATACATATATTAACTATGTAAATTACAATAGTATTAAAAACATTAAATGTTAATAAATAAATATAAATAAATATTAAAAATGAAAAAATATCAAAAATATGAGGGAAATAAAAATAAAAATTTAATGAATTAAAAAAATATCAAAACAATTATTGATGAAGTGAATATTAATAATAATGAATAAATTTCATATATATATATATATATATATTAAAATGTAATAAATAGTATATATTAAATATTTAATATTAAAAATGAATAAAATTTAATAATTAAAAACCTAACATATTAAATATTAAATTTCAATAAATAAAAATCTAAAGTTATAATATTAACGATTAATTATTTGTGTATGTTTGTCCCTATAAAATTAAATTAATTTTATATGTGTACATATGAAATAATTATATAAGTGTGAGATATTTAGTCAATGTTTTTAATTAATAATTAAATATTTATTATTTTTTATTTATGTCAAATTGAAAAAACAAATGAAATTGATAAAATAAATTGTTATTAAATACTAATAATATTAATTAGTTAATATTTTTTAATTAATATTGATTTTTAATTAAATCGTTTTTTACTAAATATGTGACATATAAATCTGATTTATAATAAATATTTAATATTCTATAAATAATATTTAATAAAATTATATATATATATATATCAATATAAATATATTTCTATATGAAAATAAAGTATTTTAATAATATATAATTTTATTTTTATATGACATTTGTAACTAAATATCATATATATCAATTGTAAATATATATTTAGTCATATTTAATAAAATATATTATATTTTTATCAATAAAAATATATTTATATATTAATATATGATTTTTAAAGATCTATTTTTTTATGAAATATACCTTTTCAACGCTTTTTATCAGTGATAAAGGGTGTCCTTATCAGCACTAAAAAATGTTTAAAAAGGTTCCCTTTTATTAATGCTAAAAAATACTTATGAGGGGGTTCCTTCATCAACTCTTTTTTAGCATTGATAAAATCCACCCTTTATCGGTGCTTTTAGCTAGCATTGATAAAGGGTGTCGATTTTATCACGGGATCAATAATAGTGAGGATTGGATTGAAAATATAGGGTGTTTCTCAATTGGTTTGTTTGTGAATGTGTAAAAAAGGGTGAATGAAAAGCTCATGTTGTGATGTAAACCACTTTGCAGGGAGGTATTTGTGGGATGTGATGCTCGAAACTGGTAGAGGAGTTGTGGTGAAAATGTGAAGGGAGGTCAGTATGCATGGTATTGTGGAGGTGGTGTGGTTGGACTATAACTATTTCAAATTCAGAAATATTCTGCACTACACTTTATTAGTGCTCCAAAACACTAATAAAGGATATAATTTGATCAACACTAACTAAAATCGCTAATAAATGTAAACTTTACAAATGTTAGAAAATCATTGATAAATGGTTATCTTTGTTAGAGTTTTTAGCATTGATAAAGGGTTCCTTTATCCGCTCTTTAGTTTGCATTGACAAATGGAATTGTGAATAATTTAATTTATATAAACATATTTATATAATTTAAAATGTGATCTATATACCCATAAGTATATATATTTATAAGATATATAAATGTATATACACAATTTACATATACAAATTTTTATATTCTTAAATATGATTTATATGATATAAATATATATATATATATATATTTGTTTATTATTTTATACTTATTTATAATTATATGTTGTTATAATCACACACACACACACAGATGTTTGTGTGTGGGTGTCATTGAATATAATTATATGAACTATAAAAATACATTAAATAGAGTTCATATTTGAATTTATATTTTTATATTCATGTTAAATATTTAAAATATACATATATATTTGTATGTATGTGCATGCATGTGTATATATATGGATGTACGTGTTCATCTATAGGTGCATGTATTTATTTGTATGTATGTATATGTTTGTGTATTCATGTGTGTGTATTTGTTTATATGTGTATGTATGCGTATGTATATGTTGTGTGTGTATGTATGTGTATGTGTATGTTTATATAGATGTATATTTGTTGTGTATGTTTATATTTTTATGTTTATATGTATATTTGACTGAATGAATATGTATATGCATGTATGTGTATATACACATGTGTGTGTGTGTGGATATATATGTATGTGTGTGTGTGTGTTTATATAGTATGTCTATGTTTATGTAGTATTTTTATGTATGTGTATGTATGTGTATGTAATTTTTTGTGTGTGTTTGTGTGTGTGTGTCTCTCTCTCTCTCTTTGTGTGTGTGTGTGTGTGTGTGTCTTCACGTTCATTGTAACACCTCAGGATTTTAAAATAATAGCATTATGTTCGATAGCATATTCCACACACAACACTCAGTTTAAACGACCTAAGAAATATATAACCATTATAACCTAGTTGATAAATTTGTGGGTATGAATAATATAAACTAATTTATGAAATATTCATACATATATATATATATATACAACTCAATATAAATTATTGATAAATTCTTAGTAAGTTATCAACCAATTTTTAGTAAAATAATTTTATTCTTCAAAAATATGTTTTCTTCAAAAGAAATTATTTATTCTCATTAGAAAATATTATAATTGATTATTGGAAATTTTATAAAATTTATTTTATAATATTAACTTCATTTTTTAAATAATTATATCAAAATTAACTTTGGGTGAAATTTTGGGATTTTTCAAAAAATATTGATATTTCGTGAATAATGAAAAATACCAATTTTTATAAAAAATAATTAATTTTTAATAAATTAAGTAATTTGAAATTAAAATTATGTTTTATTATGATTTATATTAAATAAGTGTTCTTTATTTATATTTTAATTATATTAATATTGGATTTTAGTATAAGTTTATTTTTGGGTTTAAAAATAGGATCTTTTTACAACTTTTTTAGAGTGCCTAATGTTTCTCCTTTATAATTAATTAAAAAACACTAATGAGGACTGATTTAAATAAAATTTATATATTATATATCATAAAATATTAATTTTTATTCATATAATAATAATTGTTATTATTTATAGAGTTAATATAAAGTCATCTTTTTCTTTTAAAATACACTTCTTGAAAACTATATTTTTCATCGCGTCTGCGGGTTTAATTTTTAAGTTACATTTTATCACTTATATAAAATGAATTTAGAAAAATGGATTCCATATTTTGAATCAAAATAATTTATATTTTCTGATAAGTTAAACTTAATTTTGACCATAATGAATAGTGAAAATAATAAAAAATAATTATTGTGGTTAAGGTGAAAATGGATTTACCAAGGGTTAACTAAAAAGAGAATGGGTAAAATGACCTAAAAACTTAAGTAAAATATCTTTTATGGACATATTTGGACTTTATACTGTCTAGGTATCGATAATGTTCCAATCTTTATCATTTTGGCATGTGAAAAATGTGGGCACACCTTTCTCTTTTCAAAAATTACATGTCTGCCACTCACCTCACTTAAAAAAGGCCATTATCTATCCTCTACTCCTCACACCTTCAAATAATTTTTAAATGATAACTTCCTAAACAAATATCTTCTTAAATTCCCTCATCATGACATATATACCTTATTTTTATCATAAATCCATGTTAAGAAGGATTTTGGTGCTTACCTAAGAAGGTTGTCTGATGAAGAGGTATCGTGTTTAACCATGCATTTTTATATTATTTCTTCTTTCAACTCCTTTAAATATTATTCAATTATTATGATATAACATAACCAATATCTAATATGTACTGATATGTTATTATTTTAATTTCATAACCTAAATATATCTCTTCTCCCATAAAATGGCATATGAAATCATAATTCGTATGTACGACGGACTACCACATCATGAACTGATGTCATTTGTTTTCCATGATCACCTCTCACATCTTGTTAAAATGATGTATTTAAAGTATATATAAGATATTTGTAACATATTTATAATTTTTTAGTTTTGATATCACATATATCTTCTTAGTTCCAATTATATGGGGGATACAATAACATAACATGTGTCTACATTGGACGACCGCCTCACTAAGTGATGTGATTCGTTTTTCACAAACAATTTACATGGAAGGTAATTAAGATAATTTTAATGAATTTAAATGTTATAGATGATATAATTATGATATTAACAATATTTTTATAATTATTAAAACACAATATATCATTTTCATTCATACAATAAAAATGACAACGTCGTTCGTGTGTATGTGTGGTCTACTGTCTCCATGAAGCGATTTCATTATTTTTTCATCACCAGAAAAATTGATTGATATATATATAAGTATATTTAATGAAATAATATGTTATTTATTATATTATTATCAATCTATAAAGATAAATTATTACTTTCCTTATTTTCATAATCATTTTTGAAAAATGGAAATGTTACTCATACATACGTACGACATACCGTCTTCGTGATTGTAATGTAGTTCATTTTTCATAACCATATTTAATTAATAGATTTAAAACTATAACTGATGTACAAATCTTATAAATATTCATTGTTATTATTATTTATATGTTGAAATAGTGACCCTTTTGACTATGGTCAAAACACCAATTTCATTTGGAAATAATGAACTGAAAATCCCCAAAACACCCAATGTAGACTTAAATGATTACGTATTTAAATATATCCTAATAAATAAATAAAATAAGAAAATTAAGTATAAGGTATTAAAACTAGAAAAAAAATCATGAAATAAATTAAATTATATAAGCTTATTATAAGAGAGTTAGAGGACATATAGGGAAAGTCTGGACTCAAAGTTAGGGTTTCTCATCTAACATTTTATTTTTGCAATAAATATGTAAAATTTACCAATTATTTTTATTGTATGGTGTATATACTAAATTTTTACATGTAATAACCTGAATACTTCATAAATAATGGTTTTTTTTTTCTCTTTGAATTATTTCTTTCAAGTATAATTGACATAAAATTTACCAAGTGGTAAAGACTTTCTTAACTCAACTTCTTTTCATTGGGTTATATTACTTATTCATTAGAATTATGATGTCATTATTAAGTGTGTAATGAATTTGGATTATATTATTATTTTTATTTCTAATTATTTCATGTGGTTTTACATTTTATACGCATAATTTATGTGTTTATTAATTCTCAAATTCAATGGTATGATATTTGTAAGGTTTATTCGTCTCCAATACTCTTTCTTTGGGACATGTATTTTTTATATGAAAAAATATTCATTTTGAGGTGTATATAATTCCATTTGACATGTTATAAAATGAAAATACTTATTTTAATTTTATTTAAAGTATCATTTGATGTTATTATTTCATGGGGCTTATGATTAAAGAGTTACCGAAGTGGTAAAGGTTTTATGTTTCAATATCTTTTCTTTCCGGATTGTTAATGTTCAAGGTTAATTTGGAATAAATAATGTGATATTGTTTTCTTAAACCAAATACATTTTATTATAATCTATTTATGAATTTGTTTCACAAATTTAATTTACATTTTATCTATTATTTATTAATTAAACATCAATAAATAAATTTTAAAGTGATAATGATGTTTTTTTAATTTAGATGAGGAATATTTCTCTTCCATATTCATTTTTTCTAAAATAAATTCAAAAATATTTTAAAAAATGTGTTAATATGAATTTTTAAAGATATTTTTACCCATAATTTTATTTTTAAGAAAAAAATTAAAAGGAATCAGCCAATTGTTTTCCAAACAAGTCACATTATGACTTTTCTTACAAAAAAGTGAAATGGAATATTTTTTTAACATGTTAGGCATGAACGAACCTTCCACCCCCATGAATAAATAATATTTTAAAGCTTAATTTTTAATTTTAAAATTTTATTTTCAATTAAAAAAATTTCATTAATTTTTAATAGAATTTTTAATTTTTAATAAGTGTTTTCAAAATGGAAAGGATATTTACCTCAAGAAATTTTTCAAGTGATATTTCAAAATAATTTTCCATCTAAGATGACATCATTTAATGTTACACAAGTAAAAATGTTATCTTTCTTAATAATATGTTTATTAATATTTTTTTGGTATTTATATTCATTGATGTCAATAACCCTTGATGTTACTACACTCTATTAGGGATATGTTGTATTTGTACCATCATAATTCTTTCTTTGGATGTATTATGAGAATTTCATGGAACCTATTTCATTTCAATAGGTTAATGGAGATATTAAATAACATTGGTTTTTTTCCTGATTGAAAAGTGAAGGATTCAAAATGTTTTATTCATAAATGATACTTTAAAATTGTTTTAGATGAACGGGTGATCTTAATAAAAAATATATGGTGGGTTGAGCCCCATGATAGTTCATGGGTGAGCCCGATATAGCTTATATGATGGGTGTTCCTAGATACCACTAGGTGATATTGATATAGCTTATATAATGAGTGTACTCAAATAGCGCTCCAATTCATTGTGTAATGTTCCTTGTCTTTGGGGAAAAGGATGGAGTTACTAGAGGGTTTCTTCTATTGATTTAAATGGGCTCTAGTTATTTCTAACATGGGTTTAAAATAGGTTATGAATATGATGTTCCAAGATCCAAAAATGTTTTCATTATGATTTATATGGGATATAAATGTTTCCTTTGATCAATATTGATATCAAATAACTCATGATTATTGATTCTGATAAAACATTCCTTCATTAAAACTTTATTTCATGCCATATGTTTATTGATTTAGTTTAATGGGTATGAGTTCTCTTATGTTATGGTCATGTACTTTGTTTATGTAATCATACCCTTATGATCATCTTGTTTTCACTAATTACATTCTATTATGAATGCTTATGTTTACCCTTAAAAGGATTTGAACACACCCTTCTTATGTTTACTTTTTTCCAAGATATCAAAAATACTGTTAAATTAATTGTTTCTATAAGGGTTTAATATGTATTATGATGATGACCAAATTTATAATATTAAAAGTTGGGTATAGTGTGAGGTGATATTCATCTTTATTAACTAGTCTTTTATAAATCCATAATGCTAAGGGTTTTTCCTAATTCTATAAAACTATAAACCTAAAATATTCTTAATAATGTAAGAGATTCAATATTTCCTTATGATGTTTTAAGTTTTGGACGGTGAAAATTGGGCCACTTTAATTGGTATCAAATCTAGAAATGTAATTTTTATGATTTTCGCATCAGATCTGGGATTGTGGGTTCATGTATATTATATTTGGTGCCAGAAGAGGGTTTTTATAACATTGTAGATTCAATTTTTTTCATTTGAGGTTACCTTAAGAGTTATATATACCATAATAGGCCTATAAGATCAAGGTTTATAATATGTTCAATGTCTTATAGACCACTTTTGGGTATTTAATTGATGAGATCTTAAAGTGATTAATAACACTATATGTGACTTTTTATTAGGTTAAAGTATATGTAAAGATTTATTTTAATGTGAAGTATTCTTTTAAATTTTAAGGACATAATTTAAATGTTATTGATAAACATTTGGGTTTATATTATCTTTTATATTGATATAATTTTGGGAACATGTGTTTTATCATATATATGACCATGGGATTGGAACATGATTTTGTGACTAAGTGATTAATGTTTTTTTAGAAGAAGATCGCGATATTTTTTGAATAATAAGATAAAAGTTATAATATAAAATTTGAGTATAAAACAATCATTAATGTTGATTTTATTATGATTTTTTGGGATATATGGTTATTTATATATGTAATAATTATTTTGGAACATGGGTGTTACTATTAAATTTTTTAGATTAATGTATTATTTCATCATATAATGGTTTATTCATTTTGGGAATTATCATACCATGTTCTAACCATTTTTTTGTTAATGTATAAATAAAGGTTGAATATCTTGATTATAACTTTTATGGTCATATGGTCCTTTAAAAGTTTATTTTAGTTCTTCTAGCATAAAAAATAAATTCTGGAATACTCATCGTTTGAAAAAAAAGATGATATTATAGTGGTGATTGATAAAATGATGAAATTATACTCATAAAGTAAGTGTATTTATTTATTATCATATTATATATTGTAAAGTAATTCCACAAAACTGGGAAAAGGATCTTGAAATTAAAAAAAATCTATTAACCTCATTTCTAATTATATAAATGACCTTTTTCCCACCTCTTTGTTTTATGGTTTTTTTGTTTTTGATTTTCTAATGATCATTCAGTTTCTTATAATAAATGATATTTGTATCTCTCCATAATTATTTGTACACTAATCATTTATTCTATGTCCAAATATTCACTTCCCACCAATGAAATTATATTTGGAAACCTAGTATATGTTATTCTAGATGACCGTTATACTTCCTTTTATCCCTTATCAAGAGGATGTTTTATTAGCCTTTTTTACAATGTGGGATTCCAACATAGGTATTTTTTTTCAAATTTAAAAAATTTAATTACTAATATCATTTCAAAATTGTGTGGAAGAAATTTATTGTATGTGGCATGATGTGACACCCTGATAATTTAAAAGAAGATCATTATGTTTGATAACATATTCAATATGCTACACCAAGATTAAAGGACCCGGAAAATATAAATTTTTATAACCTAGATGTTAAATTATCAGCTATGAATAGTATTAAATAACTTATGATATATATATGTCTTACTTAATATAAATTTTTGATATATTCTTAGTAAGTAATCAATCAGTTTTTAGTAAAGGAATTTTATTCTTCAAAAATATGTTTTCTTCAAAAAAAATTTATTGTTTTTTTTAGAAAATATTATACATAGTTTTTGTAACTTATATAAAAATTATCTTATAACATTAAATTAAATTTTTAAATAATCATATCAAAATTGACTTAGGTTGATTTTTTTTAGAAAATATTGATTTTTCCAAGAACAGTGAAAGATGCCAATTTTTTAAACTATAATTTATTTTCAATAAATTAAGTAATTAAAAGTATAATTATGGTTTGAATGCGATTTTAAGTTAAATAGGTATTATTTATTTATATTTTAATTTTTTTTATATTGTATTTTAGTATAAATTTATTTTTTTGTTTAAAAATAGAACTTTTTTTCTGAAAACTGTTTTAATGTGTATAATGTTTCTCCAATTTAATTAATTAAAACAAACCCTAATGGGGAATTATTTAAATGAAGTTTATAAAATATATGTGAATTAATATTAATTTGGATTCATAAAATTATTATTATTATTCCTAGAGTTTATAAAAAATTATTATTTTCTTAAAACATACACTTCTTGAAAACCTTCTTTTTCATTGCATGTACGGGTTTAATTTTTAAATTAAAATTTTTCACTTCTGTGAATTTAATTTGTTAAAATTTATTCCATATTTGGAATCATAATAATTTATTTTATCAAATATTTTAAACTTATTTTTTAATTATAATGAATTGTGAAATTAGTAAAAATTAATTACTGTAGTTAAGGGTAAAACGAGATTACCACGAGGTTAACTAAAAAGGTAAGGATTAAAATGAACTAAAAATTGTCCAAAATATATTTTAGGTCCATATATAGACCTTATAATGTATAATACTTGATAATGGTCAATTTTTTATCCTTATGGCATATGAACAACATGGATACACCATTTTATTTTAACAAATTAAAAGTGTGTCACTCACCACACTTATAAAAGGACACCCATATCCTCTTATATTCACAACTTAAAATCAATTTTTATCAGAAAATAACAACCAAAATATCTTTCTAAATTCCATAATTATGATCTGGATCCTAATTTGATCTGAAAGTCATCCTAATAAGGATTTTAGTGCTAACCTAAGGAGGTGTCCAAAGAATATGTATCGCGTTTAACCTTGCATTTTAATTTTTATTTCATTTTCCACCCACTTAATATATTATTCCTTTATTATGATATAAAATTACCAGTAAAAACATATATTGAGATTTTATTATTTTAATGGAAGAACCTATATCCATATCCTCTTCCAACAAATGGGATATTAAATCATCATTAGTGTCTATGGCAGACAACTACCTCAAGAACTGATGTCATTTATTTTCTATCATTGACTCTCAAGGATTATTATAATTATGGATTTAAAGTGTATGTATATATATATATATCAATATTTTAAAATATATTTACTTATATAGTTATTATATAACATATACCTTATTAATTAATATCTCATGGGGGATACGATAATGATTCTCATGTGTACGATGGACTGCCGCCTCACAAAGCAGTGTGATCCATTTTTCACACACATTAAATAGAAGGTAATAAGTTTTAAGTTAATTAATATTTGTGATATAAATTAAATCATGATGATATTCATGGAATATTTATCATTCAGGAAAGATAATTTACATTTTATTTCTTATACTGAAAATGGTAACATTGTTCCTGTGTATGTCTGGATTACCGCATCCATGAAGACATGTGATAATTTTTTCATCACCACAAAACATCAATGATATATATAAATATATTTAATTAAATATTATGGTATTTATGATTTTTTTTATCATTCTATAAAGATAGAATATTACTTTCCTTTTTTCCATATTTATCATTGTACGCACGACCTACTATCTCCATGATTGTAATGTTGTTCATTTTTCATAACCGTATTTCATGATTGGTTTTAAATGTATAATTGATATTAATTTTTATTATTCTATATATATTTAAAAAATTACCACTTTTATGATGATCAATACGCCAAATTCATTTTGAAACAATGAACTGAACGCCCTCAAAACACCCGACGTGGACTTAACTGATTAAGTATTTAAACATATCATTAAAAATAAATAAACTAAATTATTTAAGTATAAGGTATTAAATAAGGAAAAGGTGTGTAAAAAATCAAATAATTGTTATAATAATATTATATAGGAGTTAAATTACACACATGGAATTTCTTGACTCGAGTTAAGGGATTCTCATCTCATTTGTTATTTCTGTGAGACATATGTCATATTCACAACTTGTTTTTACTAGATGGTGTATATACTAACTATTTACATGTAATAATAGGAATCCAATATAAATAATTTTATTTTAATTTTATATTTGAATTATTTAATTCATGGTGAATTGAATTTAAATTTACCAAGTTCTAAAGAGTTTCTTAACTCAATATCTTTCTGTTAGTTTATATTGCTTCTTCATAGACATTATTATGCCATTAATATGTGTGTAATGAATTTTTATTATGTTTTATTTTATTTCCACTTATTCTATATTTTTTTACATTTGATATATATAATATATTCATTAATTTATTATGAAATTCAATGGTATGCTTTTGGTAAGGGTTATTTGTCTCAAATTATTTTTCTTTGAGACATGTTTTTATGATATGAACCTATATTCATTTGTGAGGTGTATATACTACCCTTTGAACTGTTATTTAATAAAAATACATATGTTCATTATATTTAAATTATCATTTTTTGTTATTATTTTATGTATCTTATGATTGAATAGTTACCCAAGAGGAAAAGGATTTATGTTACAATCACCTTTATTTTGGAATTTTTTATGTTCAAGGTTATTTCGGAGAAAATAATGTAATCCTATTTTCTTGAACTATATATATTTTATTATCCTCTAGTTATTAATGTGTTTCACATGTTTAATTTTTATTTTCTCCCTTATTTATTAAAAAAACATAAATAAATTAGTTTTTTAGTGATCCGATGTTTTATTTTTTTAGATTATGAATCTTTCTCTTCCATATCCATGACATCTAAATTGTTTTAAAAAAAATTTCAAGAAATTTTTTTATGAATTTTTAAACTATTTTTTATAAATAATTTTATTTTTAAAAAATAATTTCAAATAAATATTCTTAAAATTTTCTCAACAAGGAACTTTTTGACTTTTCTTACAAAAATCTGAATGGAATCCTTGTTTTTAATGTATTCAGAATGAATGAAACTTTACACCATCATGACAATTTAATGTTTTAAATAATCCTTTTTAAGTTTAAATAGTTATTTTAAAAGAAAATTTTTTACTTTATTTTTTAATAATGTTTTAGATTTTAAATAAGTGTTTTGAAAATGGAAAGGAAATTTTACTTAATAATGTTTCCTAGAGATTTGTCAAAATCATTTTCCATCTAAGATAAAATCTTTTGATGTTAGTCAAGTGCAAAGGTTAATTTCCTCAAGAATATTTTTAGTAATATTTTAATGTTATTTCCATTCATCGACATCAACAAACCATAATCTCACTACACTCCAATAGGGACATATTGTATTTGTACCATCCTTATTTATTATTTGTATGGATTATGATATTTTCACGGAACCCATTTCTTTTCCATGTGTTAATCTAGCTATGAAATAATTTCTGTTTTTTGCATGATTGATAAGTAAGGGATTATAAATTTTTTATTTATTAATGGTAATTAGACATTATTAATGATGAATATGTGAGTTCTATACAGCTTATATGAATGGTTGATCCCTGTTATATCTCATGGGTGATCCCAATATAGCTTATATGATGGGTGTGTCCAGGTAACACTAGGTGAGCCTGATATAGATTATATTATGGGTATTCCCAAATAGCGCTCTAATACATTGGGTAACAGACCTTGTATTTAGGGGAAATAAGTATGGAGTTTCTGAAGGGTTTACCCTATGGATTTAACTAGGATATGATTATTTTTGAAATAGTTCTAAAATGGGTTATAAAGATTATGTGTGATGATATAAACATCAATTTTTTATTCTTTTTGTGGGTTATAAATGATTCATTTGATAAATATTAGTATCACATGGCTCATTATTATTGATTTTGATGACTCTTTCCTTTGATAAATCTTTATTCCATTCCATATTTTTATTGATCCAAATAATGGGTATGAGTCCTCTTATGTTATGATCATTAAATTTCATTATGTCATCATATCTTTATACTCATCTTATTTTCACTAATGACATTCAATTTTTAATACTTAAGTATACCCTTACTGATCATTTGATATGACCCTTCTTATGTTTCCTTTTCACCATGTTATCATAATTGATGTTAAGTTAATTATTTATAGAAGGGTTTCATATGGATATTGATGATGACCTAATGTAGAATATGAAAAGATAGGTATAGTTGGAGATAATGTTCATATTTATGAACTAGTTGTTTATGAATTTATGATGTTAAGAGTTTTTCCTAATTCTATAAAACTATAAACATTAAAGGTCCTTGAGAATGTAAGTGATCCAATATTTCCTTCCGTTCTTGCAATTTTTTTATGGAAAAAATTGGGTAACATTCATCAATATCAAATTCAGAAATGTAAAGTTTATGATTTTAGCAACGGATCCTGGAGTATGGGTTTGAGGCTGTTATATGCATGTATACATGTAAATGAATGTATATCCATGTATGTGTATATATATGTAAGTATGTTCATGTCTTTGTATATGTATATGTGTATGTGAATGTATGTAATATATCATTATATAATAGGAAAATTCATTTGTTTTTTCAATTTGAGATATCTTATTACAGTGTGTGTTTGTGTGTGGACACACACACACATATGCATACACAATCACAGGAAAAGTCTTTTGGTTTTTCAAATGTAATTAATGCAATTATATATATATATAATATTTTTTTGTAATTTTTTCATTTTTTAACATTTACTTATTATTTTTAAATTATTAATATTTAATCATTTTAAAATATTCATAATTTATATAATTAATATTTATTTATTTTTATTTTTAATACCTTTGTATTTAAATCTTTATAAAATTATCTTTTATTCAACTTAATGATAAATTCACTATGAATCGTTTGTTTTTAAATGGAATTTTTAGTATTAATTCAATCTTATTTTTCTATTTATTCATTAAATTATAATTTTAAATGATATGATTAGCATTATTTACTCATTTTTTCATATATTTTTTTTAATTTATTCAATTTTAATTATTAAATTTTATTCCTTTCTAACTTTTACTCATTTAATATTATTTATTCATATTTAATATTTATCCATTTTTAATGTTTTATGTAATTTATTCATTTCTAATGTTAATTCATTCAATATTTTTGTAATGTATTCATTTTTTATAGTTTTTTCTAAATTTTTATATATTAACAATCAGTACTATTAATATATATGTAATTTATATAATTAATATTTATTCATTTTTATATTAATATATTTTTATTTAAATATTTATACAATTATTATCCATTCGTTATTAATTTTCATATCTCTTATTTTTAAAATTATTTTTCTATTTTTTTTATTTTAATATTTATTCAATTTTAATATTTCTTTAATATATATAATTAAAATTAATAATTTACTTTTTAAGTATTTATTTAATTTATTTGTTTTTTTATATTTTTAAAATCTATAAATTGGTAATACTTATTCACTTCTCATATTTTTGTAATATATTCAATTTTAATATTTATTTATTTAATATTTCTGTAATTTATTCATTTTTTATATTTATTTATAAATTTTTATTTATTAGTATTTTATATTTTAAATATGTTTGTAATTTAGACAATTAGTATATATTTATTTTTATTTAAATATTTATACAATTATTATTTATTTAGTTTTAATTTGTAATTTATTGTAAAAAATTATTTAAATGAATCTTTTAGTATTTAAAATTTTTTATTTTAAAATTTATTCATTTTAATTGATTTTAATTTACATAATTAATATTATTTAATATTTTTAAAGATTTTTTAAATTTATATGATTAATATTATTTATTTATTTAATATTACATATTAATCTTAATATTTTTATAATTTATTCTTTTTTTATTTTTTTATTTTTTATTCGTGTTTATATAATTGGTAATTTATTTTAATTTTTAAATCTAGTTTTTCATTATTATGAACTAGTATTTATGAGTGCCAAATATAAACTTCATCATTACTAAATTGAGGGTTGATAAATTCATACTTTATCAGTTTTATGTTTAGCACTGATAAAGACTGAGGTTAATGCTAATAAAAAGATATTTCTATTTTAGTATTGATAATGGTATCTTTTATGATTGATTTTTACTATGGATGGTGAAACTATTGTCATTATTTTAAAAGAACCTTAACATAGTTCTCTGCTCCTCTTATCATTCAAGATTGTCATGGATGCCGAACTCTACTGCTATCTCATGAGATATTTTGGATGAATCTAAACCCTTAAAACATAAGGTATAATATTCAAATATTATTTTTTTTGTATTTAATTAAATGATTTAGTGTATATGTGTTTTTTTTTCTTGTTCGACTCGAACAATGGTGTGTATAGCTTGTGAAATCCTGTACATATAAATGATTTGAAATTTAATGGGGTTTTTAATTTTTATGTTTGGTGGGAAGGTCATTTTGAATTTTGGGATTCAAAATTTAATTATGAGAGTTTAAGAACCTTAAAATAATGTTTTTGAATAATGGATGTGTCTAGGGAGGTGTATGAGAGATCGAGAGGGGTCCATGAGTGGCTAGAGTGGCCATTGTAGGATTGGTTGCAGACAATTGCTTGTATGCTATTGTAACCACCAGCTAGATGGTGGCCCAATACCAGCTAGTATATGGCCTTTAAAATGGATAAGATTATATTTTTTCCCTAGAATTTTTAGAGGGGGAAACCCTCCTCTTACCATTTTATTATGTACAAGAGTAGGGGGTCCAAACCCCCTCCTCTTCCCTTTTCTCCTATGATTTAGGGGATGGTTTTAAAGGGTTATTTATGATTATTAAAGGTATGTTTCTCTATTCATTGGTCTCTCTTCATGTCCTTCTTCAGTTATTTCTAAATTTAAGATCTACGACTAAGGTTTTTTATTATGATTCCATCAAATAATGGTGTAATCAAACGTTGTTGGCGGGGATTTTGTTCTACCCGTATAGGGGACGTCCCAAAGAAATGTTTGGGTGTTGTCATTTGTTTAATTATTGATTGTACATCACACCATTTAATCTAATATGGTTTCCCAATTAAATAAAATTTATTATGAAATTGATATGAAATCACGTGATGGGACTTTAGGATGATATGATGCTAGTGGTGTGTCATGAACCCTCTGTGTGTCGTTGGATGTGATTTCAGTGCCGCAGGAGCACCCAGTGAGTTTATAAAAATTATTCCATTTATGAATAAATGGGTTGTTTACTTATAAACTATTATAGTTAAATATTGTGATTTCTCGGCATGGAGTAGGTTCATGAGTATGTAGGTGGGTACTGGTTGAACCAAGATGAGCTGAGGTAAGATATAATATATCGTTATCGCTTTTAGGTACTTCGAACCCTTTATTTTGGTCAAAACTTGTTTGGGGATTATCTTAGATTTTTTGGGTGAATTTTTGTGATTTTTTCAAGGTTTCAGGTGATGTGAATGGTCGGATCATGGTTTGTGAAAACCGTATAGGTAATCCCAAGAAACTATTCTCCTTGTGTTTGATTTCTAGTGGAGGTTTCATGGTAAGTGTAAATAATTTTTCCTAACCCCCAAACTAAGTGTATTGGGATAGTAGAACATTAATTTTTGGAACATGGTTTTTCAAAACATATTGGCAAAATATGAATCTCTTTCTAGTGGACCAAGAAGGATAAAATTATTGGCACATGGTTTGTCAAACCATGCTTCCAAACCATGTGGTGGGAATTTTATTCTCTGAATTCCTTATTTAAAATTCTAATACCCCTGTTATAAATTCTAAACACCTATTAATAAAACCTATTTTAACCCTCTCAATTTTAGAGGCTCTCTAGTGGTAATTTTGGCTCCTAAAACTATTTTTTTCTCATATTGAAGGGTTGGTGGATGCATTGGATTCCATCCGGTAATTATAATCTCTTTGGTTATAAATTTTAATTTCTTCCCCTCCCTCATTCTTTGATAGTGGTGGATCCTCATGTCATTGATGGATCTAGATATTTTTTTCTTATTTGTGGATCTACGATTCTCCCTTGACCATTCTATCCTTCAACTCTCATTATGGATCCCTTTTTGGGTATTGATGATCATGATTTTAGCTAGGTGGTTTTCTAAGGAAGTCTCTATCAATTTAAACCCTTGATGATTGTAAATTTGAATTATATTATCAATGTATTTATAAAAATTTATTTGAGTCTCTTGATAAATGATTTTGAAATGTAATGGTGTGTATAATGGAATCCATTGAAAATGGATTTTGAAAATAAAGTTTTGATTTTTGGAAAATGATCTTGAAATAAAATAATAGACAAAAGCATGATTTTAATAAGCTGAAAATGCATTAAATTAATGATGATTTGAAATTATTACCAAGGAATGGTTTTATTATGAAAATAATATTGAAACTACTTTAGGGTAGGCAGTTCATTATTTGGGATAGACTGTAATTTCCTTTAGGCTTGATTCTTAGGGAAGTTTTCACACTAAAAACTGTATTTCATCAAGATTGTGAAAAACCTCATGACTCAAAATAACTAATCTCCCTGGCTTATAACCATTGTTCTATGATTTAAAATTATGATTACATTCCAATGATTATGAAATGAGTTATTTATGTCTATTTTATTAAAATAGTTTATTCATGCATATTGTGAAAAATATTTTTATTTGTGTCTATTTGATGTAAATGTACTTTTATACCAGTTTTATATTATCCATTGATTTTTTTAAATCATGTTTTGATATGAATTGAGAAATGATTTTCCTACCATGTTTTACTTTAAATTGAGCATATTTTTTTTATTGGTTATAAATTTTTTATTAAATGATTGGTGAGATCTTATAGATATGTGTTGCCCACATCCCACAATTTCTATCAGGTGTTTTTATATTTTCTTATTCCAGGTCCAGAAAAAGGAAAATCAATACTCATCATTGGTGGATGTTCTTGATGAGCAGAACTTAGAAGTTGGTGGTGACCGATGGAATATATGATCCACTTTTTAGATATAGTTTTTTGGTTGATTTTTGGATGGATCTTCTAATAAATTGGGTTGATGTGCCTATTTTGAGACTTTTATAGGTTTACTTATTGTTTTATCCCTTTTGGCATGTTTTGAATACTAAATATCTATTTTTTCTATCTCCTTTTTTTACTTGATGAGTTATACTTGTATTGAAATTGTTCCCTCTAGTTTTTTTTTGATGCCATGAAACTAGCCTCCAACTTGTGGGGATCAATAATTCTCTTTAGTCCATGTTAGAACTAATTTGGGTACTGTTTCATCAAGTTATTCATGTTATTTCATGAAAAATTGGTATCAATGGAGGCTATACCTATTCTTCAATGTTGGTTTGATTTTTGGGATGTCTTAGTAGATAGGAGAGAGGATTTTCAGTAATTAAGGGGTTTTACAATCGAGTGGCTAACCCTATCACATCATAACAAAACCGAATTTTCCATGGGATATTGGGAAAATTTGACTTTAAGGAGTTTTATGATCTAATTCAAAAAATCAAAGATTAGATCTAAATTTTTGTTTGCTAGTTGAATTTTGATTGATAGATTTTTTGATCTGATTGATCATGTCTAATGGATCCTTGTTATTTTTTTGATGTTGTAAAGTACCATTCCCCCAAGAATATATTTAAATAGATCCCAGGATGAAGTTTCTAATGAACCATAAAAAGAAAACCAACCATTTTATTAGAACCTTGTGGAAGTTCTTTTGCATGCAGTCTAAGATTTGGATCAGGTGGCTGCATCAGTTACCACTCAAGTTGCATAGGTTGTATCATAGAGGGATGATAGTAGTAAAAGTAAAAAAAAAATTTTACATCGATTATTTTTTATTTTTTACGTCGGTTTTTAGACTACATTATTAAAGGTAGTGTTATAAATATTGTTTTTTCGTTGGTTATTTTAAAATCGATGTAAAAAACATAAATCTAAAGATTTTTTCACGTCGGTTATTTAAGAACCGACATGAAAAATGATTTGTAGGATCAATTTATTATGTCAGTTATTTAATAATAGATGTGGTATATATTTTATTACATCGGTTATTACATAAATGATATAATATGTCATGCCTCTGAAGCATTTTCATGTGAAAAATGTTATACAACATTGGTTATTAAATAACCGACGTAAATAACCATTCTCCATGAATTTATTAAATCAGTTATCAAACAAATGATGTAAAAAACCATCCCCTAGGAATTTATTATGTTGATTATAAAATAACAAACATAAAAACCAGTCTGCTAAGCATTTTTCATGTCAGTTATACAATTAATGTCATGAAAAACAATATATGACGATGATTATTTAATAAATGACGTAAAAAACCATTCCCCAAGTATTTATTACATTGGTTATTAAATAACTGATGTAGAAAACCATTTCCAAAGAATTTATTATGTCTGTTATAAAATAACTGACGTAAAAACCAATTTTTTTTAATAAAACTATGAGACCATCACTATGCTCTCCCAAAGTAGACCGAAAAGAAGTTTAAACCAGACCAAAACCAGAACAAAATCCATACCAGAAAATCATCATAATTAGACCAAAATAATAAGAACCAGAGAAAAAATAAACATTCACATTTATAACATTAAAAACATTCAATTTCAACTAAAAAAACCTAAATCCAACCAAAACAACTACCAAATACACAATTACAATTACAATATTCAAAATTAAATTTTACACGGCATATAAACTAAAATCTAGTTAAACCTGTAAAATAATTTGACCATTCCACTTGTAAGTGTTTGAACTCTTGAGCAATATAGGGTTGAGGGTCATCAAATAACTACAAATTAAAAGGAAATTAGTTTACATGTATAATGAATAAATTAAAAGAAATATTGTGGAAATTTTTATAAGTAAATATAACCTGGTCAAACTTCAAAAGTGTTCTAGTTATAATTATTTCATGCATAAATCATAACATATAATTTCCAAATTTGATGACACCTTGTTGTTAATGAAAATTCTATTTAAATTAGTGTCAATTCAAAATATCATTTTTATGTAATACATTTAAAATTACAAATTAAAAATGGATATTTACCTTTACTTTTACATATTTGATCCTATCACTCTTTCTCTTTTTGTTTTTCGAAAGTAGTCCCATACCCTATTAGAAAATAACATGAATGGGATAAATTTTAAATTCATTATAATAAATACAACTATTAAGATGTTGAAACTTAATTTTCCAACATATTCTTAAAACTTCCCCGTACGTCTCCATGGATAGAGCATATACAATAAAGTGTTTTATCTCTTGGAAAAAAACATCTAACATCTAATGATCACTGATATAAAAGATAATTTAAGGTTATTGGTTTTTTATTTTAAAATATAAAGAACACTTTTCCTGATGTATGTTTCATACCTCTCACAAAAAGTCATAATCCAACACTGCGTTATTATATTCTATTCAAATCTTTTAGAAATATAATGTGTTCTTTATTCCTCGTCATGAATGTGATTCAAGGGAAATCATATGTGGGTCCATGAATCCATATACATATATCTTCTCATTATTTTCATACATGTTATAAAGATACCTAATACAAAATAGACATAAGTATACATTTTTTATAAATATAATGCAGGGAAAGGTGTTGAGACATACATGGAAAAAAATTGCACCATATTAATCCCCATCTTATCTCTATTAACAAGCTCTATTATATCATTTTTCAAAATTCCCACATTTAATTCACATCCACAGACATGATCTTCCATTGGATATGAATAATGATCTGCCAACAAATTTGAATATCTTAAGAATCTGTCAAGGCTACTAGAATCTATATCTCATTTCATATAAATTTTTCTTGGTTGTTGTCTATACAGTATTTCATTAACTTCAATGTATTATGATAAATAAAAAGAAAAATATATTAGTTTTCAAATGTTAAAACAAATTCAATAAAAAATAAAATAAAATATATAACAAACACACCTCTATGGTAATGAGTCGCAGAAGTCTGGATGGCCAAACTAAAAAGTGGCCAATATTATGTCCAACTGTCATCACCCCATCTTCAGGTAATGGTAATCAAGATGATCTATCTATAATATCTCGTACAATGACCTAATACTGCTATAACTCTAATTGTTGATGATTAAATGTATCTCCTATACAATATACCATCACATATAAAACTATATGATGGTGAGGATCATCAACAAATAACTCACAATAAGTAGGAAGTTGTAGAAAAGGAGTAGGAAAAAATGGGGGCCGTAGGCTGAGGTGGGGGAGTGGGAGCTGCTTGTGGAGGTAGAGGATAAATAATGGGGTCTGTAGGGGGAGGTGGAGAAGTGGGAGCTGTAGTCTGAAATTGTCTTTGCATGTCTACAAACAAATATTATACCAACACACTAATATTTTCCTCCATCATTTAATTAATATTTTGAACTTCAACCTCCAAGGATTCTATTTTTTTTTGTAAACACCCTCAATGGATGGAGTTTATGAACATGGAAACACTTTTCTTAATGATACACCTGTCGGGTAACCTCGTACATGACCAGGGGTTTTCAGGATTTCCCAATGTTGCACATAAAATATCTTGCCTCTCAGCAACTGTAAATACCCCATGTGTGCTCTACTCCTCAAGATAATCCTATATTAATTAATTGAACATTTCTTTAATGATTAAAAGTATATAAAGAATAGAATTCAATTAAATAAGTTAAAAAATATCTTACAATCCTATTAGCAATGATTCTCGATTATTCCGAAAGATATTTCCCTGTTTTTCTCATCCAAGCTCTCTTCCATTTTTTATTTCTAGTTAGAGGGGATGGAGGGGAAACCTCTCCAGAGCTTAAAGACTAATCTCTATGTTTTTTTAATTTTTTCTCCATCATTTGTTCTTCCAATAAACTATAACCACGCTAAGATAAACTATGAGGGTATAAATATTTAGATTTGATCTCCTGATAAGATGTCCTTGTTTTCTGTAAATTAAGAATAAGAAATAACTAACAAAACATTAATAAGATCATTTATATAAGAAATATTATAAATGTTTACATTTCCCTTACCAAAAATGATTATTTTATTCTACTTTTAAAAAATTGTGTCCATGAGTCTTCATCTATGAAAGGATATATATGAAATGTATTGTCATGTTTCCTATGACCAAAAATGAAATCAAATGTGAGGGTTGATTTGAAATCCCTCCATCTCCTAGAATCCATCGATAAAAATTTTCTCATTACACTTACAGTGTGAGGAATATCCATTGTTATCTAATAAAGAAGAGGTAAAACATATTATACTATAAAAATTTAAATATTGGTCAAACAATACCAATAGATCTTACCAAAATTGTCTCACACAATTGAGATATCATCGCTTTTTCCAAACTTCTTCAATCATTATATAAAATGATTACTTTTCTTTTACCCTGAGTTGATACAAAACTTTTAAAATATTTTGTATTTGGACCTCTAGGAATATCATTCTCATCAAACTCAATGAGTATCCTCTAGTCCTGGATACAGGCAAGTGATAATTTTGGTAAATGTGTGCATCCACATTTACCAACTCTTGAACTATTCTTTGTCGTTATGGGAGTACATGAGGAAGATTGGGGAACATCAAGAGGAGCATGTGAATGTTCCTCCCTAGAGGTATGATCATGATGCTCATCTCCAGAATCATGTGGTTGTTCAACTGATTTATTTGTCATTATCCATCAACTCAAAAAATAAATCATTAGTTCACAAATATAAAAATTCAAATATTACAATACTAATGTAAACAAAAAATGAAAAACTAAAATATGTTACATAATAGTAAACATGGTAAATACTGTTAGAATGTTAAAAAATGGTAAAGATGGTAAAGATGGTAAAGATAGTAAACACGGTAGTGTAAATTTCATTCAAAAAATCAATAAATATATAAGTTACATAAAGGTAAAATATATCTAACATTTTATTAAAATAATAAATTTAATCAATAAATAAACATATGTTACCTATAATATTAGGAATTCACAAATGGAATGTTTTCCCAAATTTATTCATCATGGCTGTTCCTTATGGCACAAACCATTTATTCAACATGCTCATCAATATTTTCAACTAATCATTCCATGGAAGTATGGATCTCACATAAATCAGTATCTTCATCAAGTTGATCTATACCAACATATTGTTTTTTCATCTAAAGCAATAGAACGCTTCATATTTGATTGATCAACTACATATAAAATCTATTTTTCATGTTTTTCCATTATAAAATAATTTACTGTGTCTTCCAATCTATTCATATTAACAACTTTCATTCCAAATTAATCGTGTCTGAAACTACTATTACCGATAAATAATTTTCTGTTAAAAATGGGAACTTTAATTTTAAATTAATCAACCTCACATATTTCTTTAATGACTCCATAATATGCACTTGATAGAGAAATTAGGTTTTTGCCTTTAGAACTCTAAAAATGAATTGCTTCTACAAACACAATTACACCACTATTCTAAACTAAAATTCTATTTTTATGATCTTTCTTATGAAATTTATAGCCATTAATTTCATACCCAGACCATGTTGTCACATTTAAACTTAGACCACCCACTAACCATCTTAATGTCTCGGATATATCCGATCTACCAAACAAGGTCTTTTTAAACCATGGAAAAAATGTTTTGTTGTGCACATTCAAAATCCACATTTCTTTCTTCTCTAGATGACATTGTTTCAAATCATTAATATTCAATGTGTTATATGGTTGAACATCAGTTATTTTAGTCAAGATGTATAAATTTATCATCTTCATCTGTTCAGCTAACAATGATTTGAATTTCAATCCATGAATCCCTTTTCCCTCATTATTAACCCATTCATGGTGAGATGGAGGCAAACCAATGTGCTCCGTCGTAGCCAAGTTGCTCATACAAAACTACGAAATCTCCTCAGAAATATACTTTTCAATAATTAAGGCTTTAGTTCGATATGGATTCTTAACACACCCCTTCAATAGTTTCATATACCTTTTAAAAGGATACATCTAATAAAGATATAAAGGTCCAAAAAACATTATTTCTCAAACCATATGAACCATTAAATGCACCATTATATCAAAAAAAAGATGGAGGAAAATACATTTATAATTGACAAAGTATAAAAATTGAATGCTTTTCCAAAATTTTCAAAGCATTCACATCAATCACCTTATTATAAATTTAATTAAAAAAATAACACACCTTTATTATAGTCTTTATTACACTGATGTGAAATATTCCATGCAATGCAACTAGTATATTTTTTTTCATCTTGATGTGAAAATCATGAGATTTCATATCTATCAACACCAAATCCTTCAAAAAGAAAAAAAATCACATTTAAATAATAACCTTGAGGCACTTTTATATCATGTATAAAATTAAAAAAGCTAATTTTCTCCCTATTGGATTATTTATGACAAGACGGGGGAAGAAATTTCCATCTTCCATTAGGAGTGGGAGCTAACTACAAATGTAATCATATTGATAGTAAGTTTAATCTTTCATTCAACCCATCTTTAGTCTTTCCATTAATATATAACAATGTTCCAATAAAATTGTCGTAGATATTATTCTCTACTTGCATGATATCAATATTATGTTTCACTTCATGATATCTCAGATATGGTAGATCAAAAAATATTGACCTTTTCTTCCAAATATGTATATCATTACCAGATTTATGTGCCTTTCCAAATGTCACATCAAGGTTTTGAACCCTCTAAAAATACCCATCAGGGGATAAAGGTTTTGGAGAAATATCAAATTCTTTTAATACATTGAATTTCTTTTTTAGTCTTCTATAAGAGTGATCTATAGGTAAAAACTTTCGATGACCCATGTATATTATTTTCTTCCCATGATGCAATTGACAATATGAAGTTTGTTGTTTGAAAATTGGACATGCTTTGTCCCCCTTAACACTGTATCCAGAAAAATTTCTATATTCTGAGAAGTCATTTATAGTGAAGATAAGCACTGCATCTAGTTGAAAATATTCCATTTTAAATGAATCATACACCCTAATACTATCCTCCCATAAAAGTTTCAAATCATCATTCAATGGTGACAAGAAAATTTGAATATCATTTTTGGGTTTCTTCGGACCAGAGAAAATTATACTCAACATGACATATTTGTGCTTCATAAAAACTTCAGGAGAGAGGTTATAAATTACCAATATGACAGGCCACGAACTATGTGTGCTACTAAGGATTCTATATGGATTCATTCCATCTGTGCACAACCCAAGTATGAGATTTCTAATTTCATTTCCAAATATAGGATACTGTTGATCAATTTTCTTTTATTATGGACAATCAGCTAGATGACATATTTTTTCATCACATATCCTCTCATCACCATTCCATATTATCCTTTTTTCATCATGTGAATTAGATAATAAACGTTTCAAATTCTAAATTATAGGAAGATACCAAAATACTTTAGTAGAGATATTTGCAATATCTACATCAACCAATGATTTTTCTTTCAACTTATATCGTGATGTCCCACATTTAGGAAACTCTGGCAGAAATTAATATTCCTTCCTATATATCATACAGTCATTTAGATAGGAATGTATTTTATTATATCTGAATCCCATTAGGCATAATATTTTCTTGGCCTTATAATGTGAATCTAAAAGATTGTTGACTTTTGGAAGAATGTATTTCAACAATTGTAGCAGCTTTGAAAAACTTATGTCTCTTCATCCATGTTTCTCCTTCAGGTTAATCAATCTTAACACTACCGAGAAAGCCATAAAATTTTTACAACAAGGATACAATTGTTTTTCAGCATCACCATATAGACGTGAAGTTGATGGTTCTATCTCAATTTGTTCTGCTGCAATATCATGAATCATTTCTTCAATTCCATCGGAACTTCCATCTTGAAAATCATCATCATCAATAGATCTAACATTATGTCTAGTTTCACCATGCCAAATCAATGGGTTGTAACTTATATTAAAACCATGAAAAATCAGATGATATTTTATCTCTCTACTTTTCAACTTCTTCATATTAAAACATTTCAGGCATGGATAGAAAAAAAAGTCGTTGCTTGGAACATTTCATTTAGAAAATTTTAAAAAGGCATCAACACCTTTCTCATATTCATTACTCATTATATGTTTCATAATCCAACATTGACTCATTATTACCTATAACAAATATAAAAATTATACATCTTGTTAAGATAATCCAATTTTATATTTATATGAAAAATATCATAATTTGAATGTAAAACAATTTTGAAATATAAAAAAAATATGCATATTTAAAAAATATATTCATGGAAATAATTTTAAAATGAAAATTAGTTAGATATAATAGTTTTATATTTATATGAAATATTGACATAATTTAAAATTAAAACAATTTTGATAAAAAATTTGAGAATAGATGTGTTAGTAATTAAGAATTTGGGAACATTCAAAAGAAATATTATACTCGATTTCTATCGATATATAAATGTTATCCATCTCATAGAAAAGTGTACAATTAAATTATTATATGATGATGATAAAAACCCATGAAAATTTTTCAAAGGTTGTGAAAGGAATGTTTAATTTCAAATGGAAATACTTTAAAAAGAAGAATGTGCTTTCCCAAGAAGATTTTATCTCCAAATAAGTTGAAGTGGAGGAATTTAAAAACTATAAATACTTCTAGTTAAAATTTATTACCTATATCAATAACAAGAAAACTTCAAGAAATTAATTATGAAATCACTTATGTTAGTGGAAGTGTAAACCTTATTGTTAAATTAGAATATTCTCTTGAATATATCAATTTTTGTATGGATAATATGAAAATTATTTTAGAATTACATATCTGTCTCATATGGATCATGATATAATAGTATAAATTCATCTTGGATCCTTTCTTCTTAAGGTACACATAGAATACATCCTAGTGTAACTGGATACCAAATTCACCTGTCCATAAACATGTAATATGAATTTTATATATTAAAATATGTATATATTCACCATCTTGATCCAAAGAAATGGGTATTCAAGGGTTAACATCTCTAGTGAGCTCTCGAAGAGCTTCCTCAATAATAATCCTTTTATGTACAATAAGGCAATAAACATATAAATCTTCATATACTCCTTAATAAGGAATTAAAAATCACTTAACCCATTCATTCAATGATATTATAAATTATTATCCAAAAAAATATAGTATTGAAGTCTTTTATTTATCTAAACTCATATTCAACATTTAAATAGATGTAAAAAATAGACTAGGATAGAATGGGATATCTTTATTAAATAAAAATATACCTATCCTTATCATTTAATGACTACCCACATAAAAAATATTTATAATCATTCACCTTCAATTTATTTTTCTTCAATAACTCATCTTGACAATAAGAGAGGATTACATATCTCAATATGATGACTATATTCACCTCTATATCTCTTGTTTCCAACCAAGTTTATTTATAAATAGAATGGTAGAGTATGTTAGTTTAGATTCAAACACTTAATAGAAAGTTTTATCATATAAGGAAAAATAAATTATCGAATATAAAAGGATTTTTAATTTGAATATATTACCAAAATTAAGAATTAAATAATGATACAATTATTTATGGTAAAAAAATTTATTGAATAAATTCCTTGGTTGTAAGGTTATAGGGAAAAACTTGCCCGATAATGATTTCATGGTATCACACACATGGAAGTACATGCACACACACATGATATAACACACATGGTAGCAACAAAATTCATAAAACAAGCATGATATCACTAACATGGATTATTATATCGGAAAATAACTTATCATGGTATACAAGAACACCATGACACTTACCATTATAGCAAGAACAATGATAGAAAAATAATATATCAAAACATAAATTTCAAGCATCACAAAAAATAAATAATGAAATTGAGGCGTGTGAGGATTACTTGAGTGTTGCGAGTCAACCTGATATATCCAGTGATAATAAAATTGTTGAATAATGTTGAAAAAACAGGGTTGGAGGGCATGACTTTGAAGAATCATTTTTAGGTTTTCCGTACGATAGAGATGAGTCACAGATCACTGATCGAAGAAAACAGAATGACAGCATACAGGGCCCAATAAATCATTTAAAATATTTATTACATTGATTATTTTTTAAATGATGTGATAAAATATTTTTTATGTTTAAAACATTTGTTATTTTAAGACCGATGTGATAAATCTATGATATTTGATTTATCACGTCGATTATAAAATAACCGATGTGATAAACCAATTTTTAAAGCTTTTCAAGTCAGTTATATATAACTGACATAAAAAACACTGACATGGTAAATTTTTTCTTCACTAGTGTAGATATTGTACCCAGGATATTTGTTGTCTATATCCACTATATTTCTAGGGTAGTAATGATCCTCATTAGGTAGAGTATTGGTAGAGGATATTTGTTCAACTCTTTGAGTTCTTGGATATGGATGAATCTATTAAGGTGAAATTTGTTACCCACATTCTTGAAGGGACTAGAAGAAGGTAGTGTGACTCATTAGTTTAGAAGGGGAAGAATCTAGGCATGGATTGGAAATTATTTTGGGATCTTTTCATGAAAAAAATATCTATAATCAATGGTGTTAGATAATTCTATAGAGTTCCTTAAACTTGAGAAAGTTTACTGAACTATGATTTGGTATGCTAACTACTTCGATGAGCTTGTTCATTTCTCACCTTAGGTGGTACATAATGAGAAACTAAAATCCTTGAATTTTGAGATGGGTCTTCAACCAGATATCTAATCTTGGGTTTTCCTACTAAATCTCACCTCATATGTGGATATCTTAGATAGATATTTTATGGTGGAACATGACTTAGATGGTAATTTAGGTTTTATGGGAGTTTGTCATACTCCTAGTGGAATATTGTGTGGTCCCTATAAAGGGAAGGTAAATAGGGATAAATCACATGGTGAAGACCATAGTGATCGTGAATATCAGCCCAAGACTTTCTCAAAATATTCTATAATTTCTAGAAATGTCCCATAAAAGTTTTTACAATGTGGAAAAGTTGGGAACTTGAAGCACGTTTTCATGGAGGCACCAATGATCTATAACTCTTTTGGATATTCAGGTCACTTGAAAAAAATATATTTGTTTTTACAATTTCAAATAGTGGTATAAGATTGAAATCATTGAGAGGATCTCTGGAATAATCAAATTCTATGAGAAGAAATGGATTCAAGACACAAGCATCAGGAATGAATATTCTTCACGCAGTCGATGAGTCTCCAATGGAAACTAATGTGAGTCCTACAATAGTTATAGGTATCATTACAATTATTTAGACCTTAGTGTATTATTTATTTGAAACTGGTTCCTATAATTATTTCATATCTACCCATACTATGAATCTGTTGAATATTCCTATATAACTCTTCTCTTATATAACAAAGATTGATACACCTCTCAAAAAAAGAGATCATGGTCTTCAATTCCCATCTGGTACTTTTTCTTTATCATAAATAACTATTTATTTAGACTTTTTGGTTATAGATATTAAACCTCTATAAGAAATTCTTGGGATGTATTGGATGATTGCTGGAAAATATTTTATCAACTATTATCTTTAATGGGTCTTCATTACTACACTCTATGGGGTGTGTCATGTCATTAAATGAGAAAGGGACCCAAGATCTAGTCAAGATAGACCCTCTATTCCTGATTTTGGTATGAATATATCAATGTTTTCATTTGAACTATAGTAGGAATATTCAAATGGTGATCTTCCTCCCTTAGAGGATAAGTTTATTGATGTTGTTTCTTCTAACTTTTCTGGTTTTTTATTTTCGAGGGAGGTAGATTTCTCAATTAACTTGGTAAAAGGTACTTATCCTATTTCAATTCCCTCTTATCATATGTAACCATAATAATTGAAGTATTTAAAGACTAATCTTAACAATTTGATGTCCAAGGGCTTCATTCACCCTACTTTGTTTCCTTGGGAAACACTAGTGCTTCATTCCAATAAGGCTAATAGAAAACTTTTACTTTATATTGATTATCAAAATATCAATTAGTTCATGGTTAAGAATAAATATACTTCTCTATGAATTTATGATTTTTTTGACCAGTTGAAAGGGGTGAAGTGGTTCTCGCAGACTAATATTCGGTCTAGTTATCACCATCTTAGGATCAAGGATTTTGGTATCACTAAGACAGGATTGAGGAGGAGGTATGGCCATTTTAAGTACATTGTTATGCTTCTTTATTTTACCAATGATCATGTAGTGTTTATAGAATTAATAAATAGGATATTCCCATCGTACCTTGATTCATTTTTAGTGGTATTTATGGATGAAATCTTGGATTACTCTAAGAATGAGGAGGATCATGTCTAATACTTGCAATTAGTTCTGGATATCTTGAGAAGTCACAAACTCTATGAAAATATTTTTAAATGTAGTTTCTATATTCAATAGGAAAAGTTATTAGGACGTGTTTTTTCTAAAAATTGTATTTCAGTTGACCCTGAGAAGGTAAAAAAATTTATGACCAGATAGGAACTATAAAATGAATTTTAGATTTAGAGATTCTTGGGATTATAAGGGTATTACAATCAGTTTATGAATGATTTATCAAATATAGATTCTCTAATTATATATATTTGTCATAAGGGAGTGAAATTTATATTATATTCTAAATATCATGCTTCCTTTGATGATTTTAAGTGTTGGTTAACTTCATCTCCTATTTTGACTCTTCTATAAGTCGAGTAGGGCTATACAGTCTTATGTAATGCATCAATTTCAGAATTGGGTTGTATCCTTATGTGGGGTTATTTCATTATGCCTTACAATTCTCAAAACATTTGAACTCAAGAGAAAAATTATCCCATGTATGATCTTCAACTTGAAACTATGGTGTAATCTATAAAGAGTTGGATTCATTACCTTTTTTTATAAAATTTTTACCATTTTCTCGGATAATAAAATCCTGAGTAATATATTCTCAAAAAAATATCAGAATATTTAGTAGATATGATGGGTGGAATACTTAAAATAATTTTTTTTTCTACATTTCCTACACTCTTGGTAAGGGTAATTTTGTTTTTGATGCTTTGGTAAGGAAATTGTTATCCCAAACCATGAAAAAATATAAGGAATGAAATATAATATCTCTCTATGCTCCTATACACTTAGTAGTTTATGAGGATGAGACTAAGGTTTTTTCTGGCGTTTAGTTGACTTCTTCACTTCTTGAGATATTTCTTTAGAAAAATTATCATGATGATGAGTTCTAAGGCATTAAGGATTCTTTATATGGTGGGGAGACCATCAGTGAGTGGTCACTATCTTTAGAGGGTATCTTACACATCTAGATCCATTATGTCATTACTATTCCTTTTAGGAAGACTATAATAGAGGTTTTTTGTAATTACTAGTGGGTGGTACACCCTGAAACCATGAATATGTTTTATGATATGATGTGGAATTTCTAGTTTTCATAATTAAATGAGATATTTATGATTTTGTTACTCATTATTATACTTTTTAATATATTAAATCAATGCATTAGAAGCCTTTGGACTCACTTCACCCCTATCATGTATCAAATTTTAAGTGGTATGAGATATCAATGGAATTTTTGGTTGGGTTTCCACATACACCTCATTGAAGGAATTTTATATGGGTAGTGACTGAAAAATTTACCAAATAGGATCACTTTATCCTCATCCTTGATATGATCAAAGTTGATCATTTTGGTTGTCTGTCTATACAAGTGATCATCTGATTACATTGAGTTCCATCTACCATAGTTTATGATAGGAATCCTTACTTCACTTATAATTTTTGGATAGTCCCACAGGAGGTGATGGGATCCCAGGTTAAGTTGAGCACAATGTACCATCCTCAAATAGATGTTTACATAGAATAAGAAATGTAGATTCTTGAGCACATGATTTGATCTTATGTCCAAGAATTTGGAGTATCTAGGGATTACTAATTTGGACTAGTTTAGTTTTCCTAAAAAATAGTTACTATTCATCCATTAAGATGGAGCCCCTTGATTCTTTATAGGTTTGGACTTGAAGATCTCCACTTTGTTAGTAAAATAATGGAAAATCTTCCTTTATTAGACCTAGTTTTTTCCAAGAGATGAAAATAAAGATTCATTTGATTAATCATATAATCATAATGGCACAAAGTTTTTATAAATACTATATTGATATTTTTCAATTCCCTTTGGAGTTATCAGTTGGTGACATGATGTTTTTGAGAGTTTCACCATGTATGGGTCATCTATGGATTAGTAATCAAATAAAGTTAGTACTAAGATACATGGGATTTTTTAGTTTTTTTAGAATATTGGAAAAGTGGATTAACACTTGTCTTTTCTACCTCATATAAAATTGATTCATTATTTTTTCCATATGTTACAACTTAGGAAGTATCTCTCTAACCTATTCTATGTCTTGAGATGGGAGGACCATGGTATGGAACCCAATTTATCAATGATCAAGAAATTGATTTCGATTTTTAATTCTCATATAAATGTTTTTCTTGGAAATTAAATACCCTTGGTTTGGGTATTATGATAGTATGGTTCTGATTCACATGAGACTTGGGAGCATGAGACAACGACGAGAGAGAAAAGGCCTCACCTTTTCTTGGACCAGTATTCATTATAGGATTTCTAGGGGTATAAAGAATATATGGTGGGGAGATTCTAACATATCATTTCTACTTTTAGGTTCTTCTAATTCTTTGTTTTTCTCATCTCTCGTTTGGGTAATATCTATGATTTATTGGGTGAATTTTGGAGTTTTTTAATGTTTTGGGGCTTGTGAATAGTTATAGTATGGTTAGTGATTATCATGCAGATCAACCTAGGAAACTGTTCTCTTAATTTTTTGTTTTTTGGAGGAGGGAATATGTTTACGCATGTAATTAGTGTAAACTTTGTGGCTTAACCCCCAAACAATTTGGTTTGGGACAATGGAGCATGCATAGTTGGTGAATTTTTTTTTAAACTATGTAGCCAAACCATGCAACACTTTCTAGTGGCCTATGAGGGTGATTGTGGTTGGTGCATGGTTTTTAATACCATGTATCCAAAATATGAAACTCTCTCCAGTATCCCAACAAGAGGCACATTGCTGGTTCATGGTTTTTCAAACCGATTGGGCAAACCATGTAATGGGAATTTAATTCATCAAAAATTCTTAATGGAATTTTTGAGACCCCCATTTTAAATTCAAAACTCCTGAAAATCAAACCTAATTCAACCCTCTAAATTTTAGAGGATCTCTAGAGGTGATTTTTGGCTCCTTTAACCTCTTTTGTTCTCATATCAAAGTGTCAGGGGATGCATTGGATTCCTTCTGATGAGTGTAATCTATTTGGTTTTGAATTATCCTTTTTTCCTCTCTCATCTTATTTGAGAGTGGTGGGTCCTTATGTCATTGATGTATATATATATATATATTAATTTTTTTATTTATAGATCTAGAATTCTCCCTTGATCATTTTATCCTTAAACTCTCCTTGTGGATCCCCTATTGGGTGTTATGATCATGATTGAAGGTAGGGGGATTCATAAGTAAATCTCTATAAATTTAAATCCTTAATGATTTTTTATTTTAATTTCATTTTAAATTAATTTATAAAAATTTATTTTAGTCTCTTGATAAATTATTTTGAAATTAAATTGCATGTGTGATGAAATACATTGAAAATGGATTTTGAAAATAACGTTTTTAAATCTGGAAAATGATCTTAAAATTAAATAAAGGTCTGAAGAATGATTTTGATAATATGAAAAGGAATAAAATTATTTATGATCTAAAGTGAAAGTAATAAGATTTTAATGATATGATATTTGATAAAACTATTTGATTATGTTTTTGAGATGAAATGGAATGTTCTGAACAATGAACTTGGGGCTCATTGGAATGATATTTTGAAATTATTTGATATTGTTTGAAATGAATGATAGCCCCTTGAATGTTTGGTTACCTTGAATCACATTAGATCCTGGTTTTTTAGGAGAATGATATGAACACTAGGTAAAAATTATTACCTAGGAATGATTTGACAACCATAATGATATTGAAACTACTTTAGGGAATGGGGTTCATTCTTTAGGACAGATTCTTATTCACCTTAGGCCTGAGCCCTAGGTATGTGTGCACACTCAAATATATATATTTTAATAAGATTGTGTAGAACCTCTCAAATAAATATAACTGATCCTTGAGGCTTATAACCATGGTTATATGATTTAAAATAATGATTACATACCAATGATTATGAAATGAGTTATTTATGCCTATTTTAATAAATTGTTTATTTATTCATATTTTGAAAAAATATTCTTTCTTAAGCCTATTTTTATGGAAATATACTATTAGAACTATTTTATACTATCAATTAAAATGTTTTGAAAATAAAATTTTGAAATGAACTAAGAAATTATTTCCATTCCAGGTTTTATTATAAATTAATCATATCGGGTTCATTGTTAATAGATTTCTTATGAAATTATTTGTGAGATCCAACTAGGATTTTTTTTCTCACACCCTACCTTTACCTTATGGAGTTTGTATATTTTATTATTCTAAGTCTAGGAAAACAGAAATAAGCACTTATAGGTTATGGATTTTCTTGACTAGCATATATTGGGAGTCATTGGTTACTAGGGGAACATGTGATCCACTTATTACATAGAGTCTCTGAGTTGATGTATGGATGGAATCTTCTAATTACTTGGGTTTACATGCCTAATTTTAGAGTTATATTGATTTATTTTTAGTTTTATTCCTTGTTTATTTTTGTCATACCAATTTTTTAATGTTTTATATCTTCTTATATGTATTTATGAGTTTTCATGGTGGATAAATCATTCTCTATGATTTATTTGCATGATCTAGAACTAGTTTCCAACCCATGAGGATCATGAATGCCCTTTTCGTCATGTCGGGGAAAATTTAGGTACCATTTAGGTGGGTTATTTGGGTTTGTTCACAACATGAGACATAGAATGGCACTGGTAAAGATTTTAGCTTATGGTTTATAATAGGAAAATATCTAAATGAGGTAGGTGGTCTATGTACTTTCCAAATAGAATTTATTATTTTTCATTATTCATGTGCATGTGTGGTCATTCCAATAATGTGATGGCCTCATTTTATAATTGAATTGGTTAATTTAATATGCATAATTTTTTTATATTTAATTATTAAACCTGTACAACCACTTAATAGAAAAGGGATGAAGTGTCTAGGCCACTATGGACCATGTTCCCTAGCTTGAATCCTCATCCATCGATAGCCAAGGTTTCGACTTAAACAGAGACCATAATACTTGAACCCCTTGAGGGGGTGTGTGATGACTTGTGTTGAATGAACCTATTGGTCATGTGGTGACCCTATGGATATGATTATCATAGGTTGATGGACCTTGGGTTGGATGGTCTTGGGTTTGGGTGAGCGGACTAAACTATGATGATCATGGGCATCAGATGGGTTGTGATACATATACATTTTCATGTGTCATTATGGAATTCCCCATGTTTCATGTGATTCCATATTATTTTATGACACTACTTAATACTTTGACATCCCCCATGTGTTGATCTATGGTCTAACTAACCCACAAAAGATCAAAGAGACCTCAGTGGGTGCCCCAGTGATGTTTTCACTAGTGTAAGGGTGGGCTTGGGCATGTATAGTGTCGGTGGGTTTATGTTTTTGAACAATCCTCATTTCATTGATGCTTATTAATGATTTTGAAAATTTCCTTGGGTTGGTGTTTATATTATTTTTAATTCTATATTCCTTGGGGTTTTTTACTATGAAATGGAAAAAAAATTAAGGGAGGTATTCTATTTTTTGTGGAAAATTTCCTAAGGTTAGTGTTTTATAATGTGTTACTATCTGGATGAGAAAACTATTGTAGGGTACATCTATATTACTTTTGGGAATATTCCCTTATCTTATAAAACTCCCATAGGAGAGGTCTATGATACATGGTTGAGAAAACCCTTATAGGGGAGGTCTATGTTACTAACAGTGGGTTTCAATGGTTATGGAGTTAGGGTTCATTTGGTATACTATGATGGATCTTTCTAGGATCATTATTTAGGTCTTGATACTTATGGGCTTATACCCTAACTAATAAAACTCTTATATGGGAGGTCTGTGATAGTTGATATATATATATATTAGGGATATCGAGTTCTATTATAATAGGAGGAACAATCATCACGATGTGCTCATAGATACCCTAAAACTGTCCAAAGTAGGTATGGTCGATCACAGTAATGGACCTAATGATCAAAAAAATTATGTTAAATGGTACATGGGTGGGCACAGTCAACATTATATACTTAGATACATTCTATAATTATCATGTAATAGGCATTATTGGTAGTTTTGATTATTTATTTTCATCAGTTTATGTTTTTATTCTGATCATGTCACATTCAAAAATCACTACAATGTTTGTATAGAATGGGACCACATGAGTAGTACCCTAATGAGTTGTTTACTCATACCCTACTTAAGTCACCATTATAATTGGGTACCTGAGAAACCCTCACTTTCTTTCAGTTTCAATTTGGGTTGAGGTCTGAGGTTGTATGATCGAGCTGGAGTACCTCAGGTGAGATTGGAGTTGGGGATGACGTGGGGATTAGAGATTGTAGTGGAGCCTCTTATACTTTATTTTTAGTTTTTTATAATTTTTTTTGTAAATGTGATTGACCTAGTTGGTGGTTCAGTTTGTATGACTTTATGTATATATCTTAATTTCATAGTACCAATGTTGGATGTTTTATTTGTCTTTCATTCTCTATTATTTATCTTATGTGTATAATTCTTGGTTATTTTATTTATTATTTTATACTATAATGAAGGGGGTATAGTCTCCTCATATTACCACTATAAACCCCCACCTCTAGTCAACATCCTCTAGAGTATAGGGAGGCATTCCTGGAGGTGTGTGGTGAACCAGTCCAACTACTATTTAGAGTGATCTAGCCTGGGGCATTACAAATTGGTATGAGAGCAGTTTTACATTTTTATTAATAACTCGGATATGGAAGAAAGGATATAGGAATGTGTCAGAGCCTGTGATGGATATCAAGCAGGTGCATCATGAACACTTATTCTTGTAGGAATTCCAAGTTATAATGGATGGGATTGATGTTTTGGATTTGAAATATTACATTAAATTGATTTTACCCCATGTGATGCACATGATATAAACAGTTCATTATTTATTGGATTTTAGATCTTAGACCAGGGATATATGTGTAATCAATATGAAACACTCTAAAAAATTGTGATTTACATGACATAAAGGTTTTTTAGTTTGTGATTTATGAAACTGGCGATAGAGGTCTAGTTGTTTGAAAATCCAGCAACTACTCATATAGAATTTTCTTTTATATTACTCAATTTCATTCTACTAATTTGTACCTATAACACCCTGATATTTTAAAATGAAACACTATTCACAACATCATATAGGATACACCACATCGAGATTAAACATATGGATAAATATTATTATTTAAATGTGATAGTTATCATTTTATCATTGGAATGGATGGAATGAATGATATTAACTAAATTATGAAAATATAGTTTAATCATATTTATAAAATGAATTCGTTGGTTAACAATTAATTATAAATGAAAATCAAAAACAATTGACTATAAAATATGTATTTTTATAAAAAATATATTTTATGCCCATAATGACATTTTGTCATAATAAATTAAATTAATCACTATTAGTAAAAGATATTAATGAAATTTTAATTTTTTATATCCCATAAAAATATTTTAAATTCATCAAAAAAAAATTATAGGCTAAATATAATAATAAATTAAATTTTGAGCATAAAGAGCTATATATTTCTAGAAGACAAATTGTCCTCCTTTTCATGGCGCACTTGTTTTAAATATGAATTTTGACACATTTATAAATATATTTTGACGAAATAAACTTCATTTTAAAAATCATAATTTCAAAATTATCTTAGGTTAATTTTTTTCATTTTATGTTAAGTTTCATATTTTTGAATAGAGAAAAATACTACATTTTTTTTGAAAAAAGAATTCATAAAATTTATTTTTATAGATAAATTATATTTGAAATTGGTTTTAAAGTATAATTAGTTCAATTATACGTCAATAAAACAAATTTTGGACATTTTAATTAATTTCACATTTAAATTTTATATAAAAAACATTCAAAAATTTTGAACTTTTCACTTTAAATAATCTGATTTTTGGTTTTGTTTATGGGATTAATTTTAAATTTAATTTTTTGAATGTTTTGAATTGAATTAATTAAATTGGATTCCATGTTTGGAATAAAAATATCCAAATTATGTTTTAAGGTCAATTTAATTTTTATGTAGAAACATTTTACCCTAGTAAACAAAATTATTTACCGCAATATTGGTTAAATAATAAAAAGGGTAAAAGTTAAAAGGTAAAAGATTAAAATAGCTAAAAATTACAACATTTAATGTGTTTTTCAGGTATTAATTGAACCTAAATAAACTTTACATAATTAATATTCATAAAAATTCATGAAAATTAATCCCACCCAAATATGGTTGGATTTAAACATAAAATAATCATTATTTAATCACTTAAACCCACCTCTCATGAATTATTAACACCAAAATTCACCACACCATTTAGACTCCCAAGATTCATATCACCTAAAATATCTACCCAAACCTCTCCTCCTTACTCTCCCCATATTCAATTTCATCTGGTCTCACCCAAATACCAAATCCCAGGTCCATTAGGGGTTCTCCAAGGTGGTGATATCCAAGAGTAATTTTCTCAAAACACCTCTCTTACTTTCTTTTATTATTCTAATTTATTCTCACCTCCTTCATCCATAAAAGAATGATAACTATAGAATAATGTATATTCTAGAGTTTTATAATGATAATGGAATATAACATAACCATTTCATTTCTAATCTCCTCTTATTCAAAGAAATGAAACTATTGTCCAAGTTAGGTCGGTTAATCACCATGGTTAATAATTATTTCTTTATTTTTCTATTACCACATTCATGGATAGTAATAAAAGTATTATTCTTGTTAAATAAGATTTTAATATGTATATAACAACCAATTACATGTTATGGAACAAATATATTGACATAATATTGAATAAAATGAAAAAGGTATGTGGTGGTTGGAAGAAAATCACCAAATTAAACAAAACAATTATCATTAACATTTTATCAAATCAATCATACTCAAGTAAGAAATAAAAATCATATTTTAGAAAATTTAAAGTTTTTAATTGAATTAATTCAATTTAATTTTCATTCTATAGTTTTATTTCCATTTTATAAGAACATCAATAATTATACCCAATTAAACCGATTAGGAAACCATGAAACGAACTCACCTGAAACCATGAAAATAATGAAATATTATTAATCAATAAGACATAATAACGTTAAAAAATCATCAACCAAGGGTTTGGTCATTGGTAGAATGGAATAGATGAAGGGTTATAGAGGAAGACTGTGTGGATGACGTGTTCCTAGTAGTGGGGTGGATTTGGTGATGCGGATCCTGGGTGGCAGACAACCAGGATCTATGAGTCTCTATAGTGGGTGGTTTGTCATGGTTAAAGGCTTTAGTAGTTTTTTGAATTCCGTCGTGACTCCCCCAGTGAGGCGGCATCATGTTCCTAGAATAGGTATACCAGCGACGGTGAATTTATTCTACAGTATATAGGATTTTGTTGGTGCAATTTGGGAAGATATCATGCAGAGATAGTGACACCCAAGCATGTAAAGAAGATGCCTATTCTGGAGAATACCCATGCTATGAAGCATGGAACTAGAATCCAAGAGAGTCCTGCATAGAAATGAATGGAAAAAAATTATCCTAATACAAACCTAAAGAAACATATATTACAAGTAGGATGTTTGATTTTAATAATTATTCTGTCTTGGATACCGATTTGACGCAGATCTTGGATGATCATTTTAGAAAAAACATGTATGTTTACAGATTCTCTTTTTCTTTTTTCGTGTTGTTTCTTCTCATATGACAACTATTTTGATAGAAAGAGGAGTTTTATTCTTGGATCCCAATGTTTTTATAAGCGGTTTGAGTGCTAGATATTGTTTTTTTGGTACTGTGGAAACCCCATGTTTGCTGGAAGCTTGTTCCCCTTCTCTTGCTCCAGAATTCTACCACTATATCTGAGGAAGATCTGAGTGGTAGTCTTCATGGTGTTTTGGGATGTGAGGGAGGGCGAACACATTCCTCTATGGAATGTTGTTTTTTAGGTTTTTTCTGTGAAATTTTAAGTGATCTAATGTTTTTGGATGAGTTGAGTTTGGTATTTTTGGATTCTATGATGTTTGTTCGTCTTTGATTTCGGTGTTGGTTGTTGGAATTGGGGGTCCATGGAGACTTGATCCATCGAGGGAATTTATCGCTCATTCCTCTACTCTTGTCCTAGGAATCTTCCACTCTCTCTTTGGCTGATCCGAGTGGTGTTCTTCATGGTGATTTTGTATGTGAGGGTGAGTGATTACATACATCTTTTGGTGGTTCTATCGCTATTGGGTTCTAGAGGTAGATGAGGTTGAGGATGAGATTTTCTACGATGTATTTTCATTCTGGTTTGTGAAATCAACTAGACACTCTATGAAGAACAGCTCCATGTGGGGATTCAGAGCAGGAAGTTTTCACCCATGCTTGGCCATATAGATTTGGATAAATGATAGGGTATGGATTTTTTTCATCGGTACCAAGCCCATACAACCATGCACGGGATAGCTAGCTGAGCGTTCCTACAATGGGCGAGGCTTTTCATAACTATATAGTCATTGGGTAGTGCCAGTTCTTATAGTCTCTATCTGGGATGGCATTAATTTTATGTTTTTAAATTGGTTGATGTTGTTTGGGTTCACACTTACCCTTTAAAAGTTCCATTTTAAAATACAAAAAATGATTCTGGAAGTACACGAAACTAATGTGAAGTGTAATGAAAGGAATCCCTTAAATAAATATTCATTCATTGGGTTATATGTCTACTTTGTTGATTATATTATGTCAAGATTATATTTAGAATCAAATATTTATTTGTTTATATTTTACTATGACTTATCTTTTTTGTACATTCTTTTGTTACGCCTAATCACCCCATTTATTAATTCTCAACTCAATGCTACAAATTTGTAAGGGTTTTTCTCGTCTCACATTTGTTACTGTGAGATACATTCCATATTCACCACTTATTTTTGTTTTCTAGTGTATATACTAGCCATGAATATATTGTATGATTATTATAAATAAATTTATTTGGATTTACATATCCATTTTATGATCTCTCTTTCCGGGGGATCACAATTTCAAATTTACCAGGTGGTAAGGAATATTTTTCACAATTATCCTTCTTCGAGACATTTGTTATGATATACACATATATTATTTCATAAGGTTTATATAATTCTTTTGGAAATATTATATAACGAATATCCTTATTTTACATGATATTATAAATTTCATTTATTTTTATTACTCTATGAGGACTACGATTCAATGTTACAAAAGTGGAAGGATTATTTTGTTACAATATCATCATTTATCAAGATTGTCTATGATTAAGTCTTCACTGTTGAAATATTATAATTATCATGAACTCTATTATCCTATGGTTATTCGGGATATTTTCCAGTAATTTTACCATTATCCAACCTTTTTTCACTAAAAATTTGTGATAAAGTTTTTCTTAAGAAAATATGACTTCATCTCAGTCTTTCGTCAGAAATATTTGTTCTTTCAAAACAATGTTTTCTAAAAAAAATTCAAAATATTTTTAAATGGTATTTTTAGATCATTTTCAAGGGATGGGATTTTAAAAAATTATGTTTTAAATTTTTTTAAAATTATTTCAAAATCTTCTTTTATAAATTTTCAATTTTATTTTCAATTAAAAATGTTTTCAAAAGGTTTTATGTTTTAAAAAGTTATTTTTAAAATGAAAATGGTATTTTCCTCAAAATTTATTTAGTGATGTTTTAATGGTATATACAATAATAAATTTCAGAAAACTTCATTATTACCTATAATCAAATGGGGATATTTTGTAGTGATGCCATCCATATTCTTTCTCTAGATGGATTAATATTATTTCAATGAAATTGTTATGAAACAAGTTTCTTTTCCATATATCAATTTATGTTTAAAATAAATTGATATGAAACCCATTTCTTTTTCTTGGGTTTATCATGTTTTTATGATTTTTATGATGATATTTTTCTATTCATGGTATGTAACTTGATCATTATATGAAATGGGTGATCCTAATAGAGCTTATACAAAGGGTTGAACACCATTACAGCTCATGGGTGAGCCTGATATAGCGTATACAAAGGGTTGATCCCCATTATAGCTCATAATAAAAGGGTGAGCCTGATGTATCTTATAAAAAGGGTTATCCCCATTATATATCTATAATTCATTAGATATGGAAGTCTATCATATGGTTATTCCATTTGTAAGATTTATTTTAAGAATGAAATGAAAGTGATGCTCCAGGTTACCAAAAAAGAGTTTTAATTACTTTTTATGGGTTTTTAATGTTTCTTATGACTAAGATTGATATCACATGGCTCATGATTATTTATTATGAGGACTCTTTCCAATTCCATCAATTATATGCATGCTTGGGAACCTTGTTGGTCGATACGTATGCTCCAAAAGTAGGACTAGGTCAGTTTCCCATCATGTATATCCTTGCATCTACGTAAAAGTTGATGTATCTAATATACCTAAGGAGTTCATTTGGGTTACAGTGGAAGATGAATGTCAACATAATAAGGTGGTGTTTTTTGAATCATGGTTCTACTTTTACTCCACTTATAGGAAACTGGGTCACTCTTCGGTTGTATGTTGACAATAAAAATTGAATGAGGTTTCAAGGGATAGAAGAAAAGGCACGGGTTGGGTGGAGGTGAATAGATTATGGGGAATTAGTTGGTTGCTTCTATACCAAACAATGAAAATCATGTTCATCATGAGTCTTAGTGGGAAAATTCTTTGGTTTCTCATATTTTCAGGTGGTTGGAGAGGGACCTAGGTGTTCCCTTGCTATTGACTGGTGTTCTTATGCATCTTGTGAGATTGGAGGTGGTCCGTGCAGATGTTTTATTGGATTATTCTTTCAGTATCTAAAAAGAGGAAACTCATAAAGGGGTTCTGAGCTCTGATAATGTAAAGGTTACAGTGGCTCAAGATAGAGATGCAAGGACTCTGAAGGCATCATCCTATGTAGATGTAGTTTGCTCAACTAAAGGATCCTTAGAAATATTGGGATCCAAAGAACCTGAGAGGCTTACAAATGATGAAAATGTAGTCAGGGGTCATGTCTGATAAGGGACTCTCTGGTTCTAAATATTGACAACCTCTTTGAGAGTATGGATCCTAAAAGGATATAAAGGGAGGTGGAAGAAGTCGATCAGGATGTTTCGAATGAGGCGTAGGGTGAACTCAGAGAGGCATCCAGTGATGAACAATCTTTCCAACTCTTAGGAGATGGTAATAATGATATTCATGGTTAATATATTCTTAATAAAAGGAGGAGGAAGGTTAAAAAGGAAATAGGAAGGGTTGGAAAGATTTTTCCTATTTTCCACTTCCAATAGAGATTAAATCCATGAAACAAACGAAAGCCAATGTGAGTACTGATGATTCCAGGGTTTTGGATTCCCCTGATCGGGCAATAGCTTTTGTCCTTATGGTAGTTACTTTTAAATAAATCATTAATGATCATCAACGAGAGTAATTTGTGTTCCTGAAGAATAATTTGGAGATGCTAATGCACTCTGGTGAAGAAATGTTGGAGGACGTTCTGACAATTAAGGCCATATAGGAGGATGCTGATAAAACGATGGGAATAATGATCAAATTGGACACTAATAGTGATCAATGTGCTTGGATTGACAAGAAATACCATATTATAATAAGAGGATTCAACGAGGGGAAGATCAACAAAAAGGAATACATGAAATATTGGGATTATCTGGGGGATCATTTTGAAGACCTCTTAAAGGATGATATGAGTGCTAATGTAGCTTCTATCCATTGGAAATTATTTATGGATAATGATTTTATGTGTATTAAACTTTCCCTTGATAATTCTTTGGTCTCTTTTAGCGCATGATCTGGGTATGCTGTGTGGGTTCCCACTTTTTCCCCTAAAAGTGTTTAATTAATAAAAAAGTTAATTTTCAGTCAAAATTGATTGGTATGAGATATATTTTGATGTAAAAATATATTAATGTTATTTTTGATGATTTTTTGAAATTTTTATAATTATTATATTAATATATTTTTAGAAAAAGGACAACTCGTAGGATAGGTGACAACTCATTGAATCCAGTAAGGTCGTGGGGATTGAACCCACAACCGAAGGGTGACAAGGGTGCATAACCTACCACTGGCCCATGTGACATCCTAGTTAGTATGATATATATTTTTAGGTAAAATATTTTAACAATTAAAAATAAAATTATTTTGGGATCATATGTTTCATCATAATGATAACCATGGGATTGGAAATTGATTTGGGGATTAAGTGATCAATGTTATTTTATAAGACGTTCACTATTTTGGGAGCCTTATATGATTAAGGTAAATAGAATATTATGGGATTTTATTTGATAAATAAATGATGAATTATATTTTTGAATCATATATGATTTTTTGTGATTCAGGTTATTTATGGAAATAGTTATCATATCTTGGAGATTATCTAATTATAGAAATTACATTTTGGTATGAGAATTCAAGAGTGAAGGATTTTTAAAAAAATGTAAAATAATATTTTAAGACTATATGATAAAATTATTCTAATTTTTGGGCTTCAATTTTATTAAATAATATTTGGATTAATTTTGAGGAAAGTTGTTTTTTTAATAATCTATGTAGAACTTTGGGTATTTCGATAGAATTTTGGAGAGTAAAATAGTTTTTTATCCTATAAAGGTTTATTTATTTTGGAAAATTATTTTATCTTATACTAACCATTTTGGTTTTGGTTAATTAAAAAAGAGAGGAGGAAAATATGTTTATAAATTTATGTAATCTTTTACCCTCAGGAGTTGATTCTGATGCTTCATGTTTGAAAATTCATCAAGAATACTATTCATTTGGAGAAAAGATTAAATCATAGTGGAAATTTATTAAAGGATGAAATTATACTTATCATGTAAGTATGCTTCCTTATGTTCTTAATATAGGTAGTAAATTAATTCCTTAATTTTAAAAAATATATTATCAAGTTACTTTTAATACATTGAAATTAATGTCCTTTTAATCCATCATAGATTTACAGTTTTGTGATGGTTAAATTTATCATGACAATGTTCTCTATCAATATCAATCATAAATAGATAGTTATTTTTTTATTACATTTCCATGTTTTTATACACGGAATCCTAGTTTGTTTTATCTTAGGTTCCCATCTTAATTTCTTTTATCTCTTATTAAGTATAGGTTTTGTTGGCCTTTTTTACGATGTCAGATTTCAACAAAGTTATTTTGAAAAGTTAAACCCATATTTTTTTTATCCCAAGTTGAAATTATGTGGATGAAAGTTACTAAAGGTGTTTGGGGAGAATATAACACCTTGATATTTTAAAATGAAACACTATGCACAATATCTTATAAGATACGCCACATCGAGCTTAAACAAATGACCAAATATTATTATTTAAATGTGATAGTTATCACCTAGCCATTAGAATAGAAGTAATTAATGATATTAGCTAAATTATGAAAATATAGTTTACTCATGTTTATAAAATTAATTCATTGGTTACCAATTAATTATAAATTAAAATAAATACCAAATGAATATAAAAGATATGTTTTTATAAAAACAACTATTTTATACCCATAATGAAATTTTCTCATAATAAATTAAATTAATCACTATTATTATAATATATTAATGAAATTTATTTTTTATATTCAATAAAATTATTTTAAATTAATCCAATAATTTTTATGGGATTAATATAAGAATAAATTCTTTTTTTGCATTAAGAGCTATATTTTTCTAAAATAAAATATCTCCTTTTGATGGTGCACCCCTTTTAAATCTAAATTTTAACACCTTTATAAATTTATTTTGAAAAAAAACATAGTTTTTTAAATTTTAATTTAATAATTACTTTAGGGTAATTTTTTTTATATTTATGATAAGTTTCATTTGTGATGAATAGTGAAACATACTATATTTTATTTGAAACATATTTTTCCATATAATTTATTTATATAGTTACATTATATAATAAATTGATTTTAAATTATAATTAGTTCTATTATACATCAATAAAATCAATTTATGTCATTTTAATAAATTTCACATCGAAATTGCATTGAAATTTTTTTCAAATTTTTGATCTTTTCACATTAAAAATAGGATTTTTTGTTTTGTTTGTGGGATTAATTTTAAATATAATTTTTCAAAATATTTGAATTGAATTATGTAAAATATATTACATATTTTGAATAATAGGGTAAAAATTAGTTTATAAGGTCAATTTGATATTTAGGTATAATAAATCTATCTTGGTAAAAAAATATTTACTACAGTATAGGTAAAATAATGGCAAGGGTTAAAGTTAAAAGGTAAAAGATTAACAAACCTAAAAACTAACAAATTTAATTGGTTATTGAGCAATTTTTTGAGCCTAACAAGAATTTAAAACATTAATTTTCATCAAAATTATTGGACATTAATTCCACTCAAATCTTGTTGGATTTAAATAGAAAATTATCATTATTTAATCACTTGAACCCACTTCACCTCGAGTATAAATACCAACCCTCACCACCCCATTTTGACTCACAACACTTATGGATCCTAAAATATATGATCAAAACTATATTACTAACTCTCTCGGCATGCATTTTTTACTTTTATTATGAAAATACCCAATCCAAGGCCCTCAAGGGTTCCACTATGGAGGTTATATTCAATAGGTAATTTTCTCAAAACACCTCACTTTCTTTCATTTATTATTCTACTTTATTATAAACTCATTCATACAACAAGTAATGATAAATCTTGAATAATTTATATACTGGATTGTTATTTTGATAATTTAATATCTCATAACTATCTCATTTCTCATCTCATCTTATTCAAATAAATGAAACTATTGTCCAAGTTATGCCAGTTAATCACCTCTCTAAATAACGATTTTGTTCATTTTCCATTACCACCGTCATGGATGGTCATAAAAGTATTATTATGGTTAAATATGATTTTAATAGTTATATAATAACCTATTTAATGTTATTTAATAAATATATTTACATAATATTAAATAGAATGAAACATGTTTATGATGGTCGAAAAAACCCGCCAAATGAAACCAAACATTTATCAATAACATTTTATCAAATGAATCATCCTCATGTAATAAATAAAAATCATATTTGGGACCATTTAAACTTCTATAAGTTACTTAATATAATTTTTTTTTCACTTCTAGAGTTTTATTTCCATTTTAGATGAACATTCATAATTATACACAAATGAACTGATCATGAAACCATGAAACGAACGCCCCCAAAAGCAATAAAATATTGAAACATTATAATTAAAATGGCCATAAAATGTTATAAAATCATCACATAAGGTATTATAAATAGTAATATAGTTTTATAATGAGTTAATAACATTCTTTAAACCATTATATAGGAGTTTAATGTATGTGAAACTAAAATGAAGCATGGGGTAATGGATTTCTTAACTCAATTAATATTCATTGGTTTATCTGTCTACTTTGTGAATTATATTATGTTAATATTATATATGGAATACACTATTTATTTCATTATGTTTTATCCCAATTATATTTTTTATGTAGTTTTTTTACACATAATCACCCCATTCATTAATTCTCTCCTCAATGATATGAAATTTGTAAGGGTTTTTATCATCTCACTTTTATTCCTATGAGATATATGCAATATTCACCACTTATTTTTTTATGGTGTATATACTTCCCATTAATTTATTTCATAATTATTATATATAAATTTATTTGTATTTACATATCCATTTTATGATTTATCTTTCATGTGTATTACTGTTTCAAAGTTACCAAGTGATAAGAGTTTTTTCTTACAATTTTCCTTCTTTGAGAGATTTGTTATGTTATACACATATATTCTTTCATAAGGTGTATATAATTCCCTTTGAAGTTTTATTTCATGAATATAATTATTTTTTTGGATATTATAAGTTTCATTTAATTTTATTACTTTATGGGGATTGCAATTCAATGTTATAAAATTGGTAGGGGTATTTTGTTATAGCGTCATTATTTATCGAGATTGTGTATGATTAAGTATCCACAGTTGAAATATTATAGTTATAATAAATTATATTATACTCTAGTTATTTATGATATTATCAAGTAATTTTAACATTATAAAACTCTTTGGTACTCACAACTTTTGATAATGTGTTTTTAAGAAAACCTCACTTCATCTATCTCTTCAGTCATAAATCATTGTTCTTTAAGAAAAATGTTTTCTAAAAATGTATTCAAAATATTTTTAAATGGTATTTTGATATCATTTTAAGGGGAAAGGATTTAAAAAAAATTATAAATTTTAAAAGGTGTTTTAAATTATTTAACAATATTCTTTTATATGTTCTCAAGGTTATTTTCAATGAAAAAAGATTTCAAAATGTTTTATGTTTTAAAAAGTGATTTTCAAAATGCAAAGGGTGTTTTCTTAAAAATGACATTAATGATAATTTAATTGTATTTAAATTAATAAATTTCAACAAACATACTTATTAAATATTCTAAAATGGTGTTATTTTTTAGTGATACCATCCTCATTCTTTCTGTGGATGGATTAAGATTATTTTAAAGAGATTGTTTTGAAACATGTTTCTTTTCTACTAGTCAATTTATGTTAAAAAGAAATTTATATGAAACTAATTTATTTTACATGTGTTTATCATGTTTTTATAAGTTTTATGTTGAATATTTTTTATTCATGATATGGTACTTGATAATTATATGAAACAGGTGAGACTGATATTGTTTCTATGATGGGTTTATCACCATTATAGTTTACGGGTGGTCCCGATATAGCTTATACGAAGGGTTGAGCACCATTATAGCACATAAGAAATGGGTGAACATAATATAGCTTATAAAAAGGGGTAACCCCATCATATATCTCAATTTAATTGGTTATAGAAGTTGACCATATGGTTATTCCATTTGTAAAATTGGTTGTATGAGTGAAATGAAAGTAATGATCCATGTTACCAAAAAAAAGAGTTTTAATTTCTTGTTATGGATTTTTTATGTTTCTCATGACTGATATAGATATCACATTGCTCTTGATTATTGATTATTATGAATTATTACTTTTCTATGTTCTCATATTGTAATGATCTAGGTATTTATGGGTATGATTTCCTCTATGATTTGTTCATGCACTATGATTATGTCATCATGCCCTTATGAACTCTTATACTCATTGATAACATTCAGTTGTTAATGATTATGTTTACCCTTATTGAGCAATTTATCTCACAATTATTATGTTTCATTTCCATATATTATAAATAATTATGTTGAATGATTTATATCTATTGATTATTTCACAAGGATAATGTTGATGACCAAATGTCAAATAAGAAAAGTTGGGAGATATGATCAATTAAAGTCCTTTGAATTTTTTATGTAGGAGTTTGTCCTAATCCTCTAAAAATATAAAATTAAATGGTCTTGAAGGTTTTAATTCATACATTTTTTCATTTTTTTATAATTTATAAATTAAAATTTTGGATCACAATTATTGGTATCAAAACCTGAAATTTAAAGTTATGGATTTCAGCACAGGATTCAGGAGTGCAGGTCTTGGGATGTTATAGTACAGAAATGTTTTTTAACTTATTTATAATGAAAATACATGTGGATTATATATAAAGATAATTTATTGTGATGATGGTGATGATATACCTATTACATATGATATGTTGTGGTCCAAGTTTGTTGACATAAGCATATAATTTCCTAGTTATAACCCCTCATGGGTTGTTAGTTGTAAGAACCTGATTATTTCTTAATGTATGAAATCATTTACTTGAATTTAATTATTAGTTTAAATGTTTATTTATGTACTAATGTGAATCCCTTTGAGGTTATTGGAGTATTTGGGGTGTCTGAGGCTTATTAGGAGCCCGAAACCCAACTTTTTGGGATAAATAGGCTTGTCATGTTATTAGTAGAAACCGTGAAGGGAAAAATGCATGGTTACTTCAAAACAAGTGAGGATAGAAATGGGAATATATAGGCCGCACAATTTGATAAATTGCGTGATTTAGGGCATATAATCATGTGAAAAACTATAGACTTGAGAGAGGAGTTTTTCATGGTTTGTTCATAGTTAGTCAAACTATGCACACTAATCATGTGGAGTTCCCCTTACTACAGTAGTGGGAATACGGTTGGCTCATGGTTTGGCCAATCGTGTATCCAAATCACGAAACCCAGTAATTTGGATGAATTTACCAAAATTTACCAAATAAATTTATTATTTCATGTTGGTAGCCTTAAGATTTTGATGGCTCCTCCTTGATGCCTAATCTAGGGAGTATGAGATCTCCTCTGTCCGAACTCAAAAAATAGATCTGTTGGAAGCATTGGATTTGTATTAGAAATATCTATATTCCTTTTGTGCCTTTACTCATTTTATTTGGTATTGGAAATGCTATTTAGGAGAAATCTAAAATCCCATATTTTCCAGGTCTTCGCTTATTCTTCATTTTTATCTTGATTTGAGTTGAATAAATAGATGATGTTGAATGAGAACTCCACTACAGACCTACGGTAGGTAGTCTCATTACTTTTACTTAATGTAAGATTGTTTATATATATATGTCATTGTACTACGCATCCAATTATTAGATCCACACCCTTGAAATGGATTTTAATCCTTGATTAAAATGGATATGAATTGGATATGTAATTAATGAGACCCTTAGATAATTTATTAAAGTTATAGACCTCAAATTCAAACCACCTCTCAGGTGTGTTTTATAATTAAATGGACAATCATGGGTGAAATATGAGTTGGGTCACCCTTTATGTGTTCCGTTCACCCTTTCTATAAGATTTCAATCGATTAATTGAATTGTAATTGAAATTGTAATGTGAATTGAGTAAATAAAGCGAATAAATGACATTTCCCAATGCTTTAGACATGATTTTTCTTGTTTAACATTAGTTTCTTTTTATAATTAAATTTCCACAGGATGAAATTGAGATTTGAAGCCTTCTAATCTTATCTTGTTCCTTGATCCACCTTCTACGGTGAGGTAAAATGAATTGACCATGATGATGACCTTTTAATTAATTAAATTACTTTAATTAAATGTCCATATTCCTTTGGTGATGCATGATTTCATATACAAATTTCATGGATAGAATCATTTGGCTATGTCCTTTATTATGCCTGAGTGAAACTTTGATTCCTTATATAGATTTCCAATGACAGACTCATGTGGGATTACTGTTATACATCCGAGTGATACTTGGACTCCTAATGGATTTATAAGGATGGACATAAAAGGAATTTGATCATATAATCCTTGGGTGAATCTAGGTTTCCTTTAGGGGAACACTAAGGATAGAATTAGTGAGTGGTGATGTTATACCACACTTAGAGTGATACTTGTGTTCCTATGAGGATTTACATTGATTTCCTTGTAAGGTTCTTGGTTTATGATACACCTAGATTGATACGTGAATTCTAAATTAGGAATGACAAGGATGGGATCATGTTCTGAATTTAATAATTAATGAAATTTTTTATAAGATGAATTTTCTAAGAAAAAACACCAATTTGGATTTGGTATTTTTCTTATACCTTATAGATGGCATGGTTAGGCATATCCTGATCACATTATTATGGGAGAAATTGGGATTCATTCCAGGACCTAAGACTTGATAATTAAATGAGATTGATTTTTTAAATATGCTTGAATATAAATCTATATAATTCTGACTGATTAATTTTGAGACACACTGGATAGGATGAAGCAAGTATTAGAGGATGGGTGTCCATGGGAACATAGACCTTTATGGATTGTTTACTTTCAGTATTTATTTTACATATTCTATTACTTATTAGTTGTTGTTATTATTATATATTAACTAACTATATGGAATTATGCCTTTGGGTGGTTGCCTAATTGGATTTTATCTCACACCATATTTGAGCATTCGTTGGGTAACCGGAAAGACTATATGGATACAAGTATGGACAAGGGAAAGTGTCATATTACTAGTTTCTAATTTCCTCTTAGGATTATGGGAGCATAGGACTGAGTTGAGTCTCATGATGCTAACTGGATACTTTTTTTCATTTTATTATTTTGTTACATTTATTGTACACTTCCCATATATACCTATTTTGGATGCTTTATAGACATATGACATGTATCATCATCATCTATATATGAGTTTCCTTAAGGTATTGTTAATTATATATGTCTTGGATTTTTTATATTGTCCCATTGATCTAAAAATTATGGTACTTATCTGTTATTTTATTCTGATGTGTTACACTCTATTAATGAGGACATAGTCTCCCAACTGACACACCCTAGGCCCAGGCTACAGGTCGACATCCTCTGGCATTTGGGGAGATGTGCTTGAGGTCATGTGTCCAACCGATCTCAGGGAACCTTTAGTGTTATATGGGTTCGGGATGTTAAAAAGTGGTATCAAGGAGTTTTTCTTTTTCTTTTTTATTATTTGGTGATAATATATATGTATGGGAAGGAATAGTAATTTAGTAATCAGTTTTCTCTAGGTGTAGCTAACCCATATACAAGAAAAATCCAAATTGCCTCAAATGGAATTGTTTTTTCTAGAATTGACTATTATAATGGATTTGATTCCACTATTGGGAGATGCACATAAATTTTTATATTATCATTGATATGATTATGGGTTCTATTTTTGTTCAAGCCTAATGAGATAAGGGTATTCCATCTCATGCATGATTTTGGGCACTTATTAGAATTCACATGCCATTCATGATCCCTTTCCATATATGATGCACTACTCGATTGCATGCTATTATGATAGGTTTCTTCCTAGATATACCTATTGTTTGATAGTTTTTCTATGAAATTATTTGAGAAAACATGGTTGGTAATTAGATTTACTTCCATATACTAAGCACGGTTTTCTTGATTAGGCTATAGCAAACACCCTAACTAGCCAATTGTGGCATGTTGAGTCATAGACCATGACCTGCATGGACTAGAATTTGTTATTTTTGTTGATTACATGGATTCCATATTTTGGTTCATAAGGAGTATTGGGCCTTATGGATAAGAATTTGGTAACCATTTGGTTCAACCATTTAAAATTAATTATGATATAATTGAAATTAAATTCAAATAAAATGGAAACTGAAGTTGTTTAAAGTGTAGAACTTGACCCCGACATGACCTTAGTAGTGGGTAATAGGTAGTATCTCTTGATTTTATATGATATGTACTTCACTCAGACCAGACGCAAGGAGTAGGAAGAGGGGTGTGTTGTGATATGGGAAGTCTTGTACCTGTCATTTTTTAATATATGTTCTCTTTTTAGTGATCTTTGATATCATTCTTGATTCAAGCCATGCTCTTGGAATTTATAGAGTTATTCCATTGTGATGTCCTCTATCTGCAAGTCAGGAGGGTAGTGTTGGTCATGCTCCATGGGTGTTGTTCCATGGGATACTAGTGGATCATCCATTAGTTTTAGCCGAGTAATCAGTTATTGAACTGGAAATAGGTGGTGAGGCATTGTTCTTTGAGGGATTTATTCATTTCATGTAGACTATTCAGGGAGTACAGAAACCTACCCCGACTACGGTAGAGTTGAAATGTGAGTTTAGTAGTAGCATGTTCCCATATTTTTTATGGATAGAATACCATAGTATATGGATTCTTGGATAGAGTCCATGATTCCTATCTTTTATCACCTAGACACACATCCTGAGAGGAGGGTAAATCTCAAAATGTATATGTTGTGTGATTCCATCAACTGATGGTGGGATTTCATTAATCAGACATACCATCATTAGGAGATGTATTGGATGTATTTTCATATGGAATTATATGAATATTTCTATCCTAATATGTTGAGGTATGATAGATACTAATATTTCATGCACTTGGAGTAGGGTGTGTTATCATTCATAGATTATTCATCCCATTTTACAGAGCTCCAACACTTTTCACCTATTTAGATGGGTGTTTAGTTATTTAAATACAATAAATTTTAGGATGGTATCAAGTACAACATCTGATCGTAGTTGAATTTATTTTTATTGTCTAATATTTCAAGAATAGTGAATCAAGATCTTATCATAGATCATAACCTAAGAGAGGCTGGGGGTGCAAGCCAGGGAAGTTCGACATCTAGATCTAGTACTGCATCAACCGATTGTATGAATTGTCATCAAGAGATTCCATGTGTTGACATTAGTATCTAGAGTACATTATTTATTAGCCAAGTGAGGTGATACTAGTGTGGTAGACCAGGAAATAAGAGACCTTAGTTATTTAGAGACCCAATTGAATATCAATCATGTGGAAAATGGGTCATCTACAGTGGTTTGCCCGAAATTTTCCTCTAGAGTCCAATGAAAAAGGTTCTTCTATCAGTCCATGTGAAAGAGTGGGGTCTACATATTCCTGTCAAGAAGGTATCTAGAGTACATATGGTCGACCAGGATGAGGTAGTGGTCTTGTTCATGGTTTTCATACCTCGTATTTGCAGCGATAGTAGAGATGATCTGATCAAGGTAGCCAAGTTGTATCACAGGTTCATGGATCACATCATATATACACAGTGCAACTGAAACCTTAGGAGAAGAATCCCAAACCTTCTACAATGAGAGGTACAATTATAGTAGCATATGCTTTTGTATCTTCTCTTTTCGATATAGGTTATTCTCATAGTTATATATTTTTGCCTATTTTAGAGAGCCTTATTCTTAGTGTTCAATGTTCTAATGATGTTATAATTCTTAAAACTCCTTTGGGATTATAAAAGAGGATGTGCTTTATTTTTGGGAGTTACCCATGAGATTTTCAAGGGTCACTTAATATGGGGCCTCGTTTTCCTCGTGATGGAAGGTTTTGACATCATTCTTAGGATGGACCGTTTGGTTCCATTTAATTCTTCCGTTGATTGTTATAAATGAAGGGTGACATTTACATCACTATAGGGAAGATATTTTATTCACAAGGGTGAATGGGGAGTCTAGGTGAACTAATATAGACATGAGAATCATGGTCTGGGTGGGTGATAGTAAATATTGTGAGTTTATATATGGATAATTACAGAACACACAAAGAATATTTCCCTCCAACGGTTGATCATTTTAGGGATTTTTTCTCAAATGAATTTTTAGGGTTATCTTTATTGAGATAGGAAAATTCGTCTGTCAAGATAGTACAAGGATCAACAATGGTATTCATTCCTCTGTATAAGAGGGATACTACTGAGATGTATTATATCAAGAGGAAATTATAGGATTTAGAGGCATTGGGTTTTATCTGACCTAGTAATTATCAATGGAGTTCACTGGTCCTTTTGTGAAAAAGGTGGATGATACCCTTAGGATATATGTGGACTACTAGAAATTTAACTAAATGACGATTAAGAACCTCTCTACTCTACCACAGATATATGATATCTTCAACTGGGTTAGAGGTTCTTTGGTATTCTTGAAAATTTGTTTGAGATATAGTTATCATCAGGTGTGTGTTAGACCATCAGACATACCTCTCACAACCTTTCATAGTAGGTATGGTCAATATGAATATTTTTTCATGCTGTTCAGTCTCATGAATTTTCTAGTCATTTTCATGCCACTGATGAACCAATTTTTACATCCTTATCTGGATTTTTTCCAAGGTATTCGTGGATGATAACTTTTTGTATTCTTACACTCAACACAACTAGGCCAAACATCTTGAGATCATATTAGACACACTAAGATAGAATCGATTATATGCTAATCTCACAAAGTGAAACTTTTGTATATATCATATTCACTTCATGGGTCACATTATCTTAGATACAGGAGTATCAGTTGACCTAGAGAAGATGAGAATGGTAGTTTCCTAGGAACAAACCAAGAACATCTTTGAGATACATAGTTTCTTGGGGCTAGCTGGATATTACTAGAATTTCATATAGGACCTCTCACACCTATCATCACCACTCCGAGGTTGACTAAAAAGGGTCTGAATTTTTTATGGTTAGATTTTTACAAGATATCCATTAAAGATCTGAAAGGGAGATTAACTTCAGCACTGATACTAGTTTTTATAGATCTAGGTAGGAGTTACACTATTTACTACAATGCATCAGGTATCGAGCTTGGTGTGGTGCTAATTTAGGAGGATAGAGTCATAGCATATGGGTCTCAGTAGTTGAGGTCATGTGAGAGGAATTACCCAATGCACGATATTGAGCTAGCTAAATTTGTTCGTGTATTGAATTATTGGATACATTATTTACTTGTAGAGAATTTTGTGGTGTAAGAAGACCAAACAAAGCTTGAAGTACATATTTATATAGTGTGATATGAATCTGAGGATGTTTAGGTGGGTTGAGTACCTACAGTATTTTGAATTTGATCTTTCCTACACAGCTAGTAAAGGTAGTGGAGTGGCTGATTCACTAAGCAGGAGGACTTATATGTAGGTAGTTCAGTAGGTTAGTAGTGAGTGAAATCGTATAGATTTGTTTTATAAGATGCAATTAGAGGTGTAGTACAATCATGGTGGATAACTTTATTTCATTTTTTCATTGACCTCTACCCTGGTGGATAGGGTGAGGAAGAGGCAGCTACCAGATTCTAAGAGCCTAGTCCTATGGGAGTGTGTGATATGTGAGGTCCCTCCTGGTTGGACCATAGGAAATGATTAGATTATGTGTGTACATATTTGTGTATGGGTTTCAATAAACATGCATGAGGAACTAATGTGATACTTTCATGCTTAAATTTCGGTAGTACAACCCTAAATCACCAAGATGTAATAGGGTTTACATCAAAAATTATAGTGTCGAGGTATAAAAATATATGTAGATAGTTTTTTCATGATATGTTCCACTTGTCAGTAGGTGAAGAAGGAACATCAGGGACCATCCAAACTTTTATAGCACCTGCCTATTATCAAGTGGAAATGGGATGAAATTGTGATGAATTTCATGACCGGGTTTCCAAGCTCATAATAAAGAAATGATTTTTTGGGTTGTTATTGATAGGATCACAAATTTTTCTCATTTATAACCTATTAGGGAAACCTTTTCAGTTGATGATCTTGTGAGGTTTTATAACTGTGATATATTATTACTTCATGGGGTCCCCCATACTATCGACTTAGATAGGGGTTCCTGGTTTACTTCACGATTCTTGAATGGGATATAGAGGGAGTTAGGTACATAGGTTTTTTTTAAGCACAGCATACTCCCCTTATACCGATGGACAGTCAGAATGCAGGAAACAGGTGTTGGAGGACATATTGTGGGAATGCGTCCTATATTTTTGGGGCTCTTGGGAGAGGAAAAAAACCCATGGTTGAATTTTACAATAAAAATATATTTTAGGATACAATATAGATGGCACGTTATGAGGATTTTTATAGTAGGCTGTGTCATTAACCCCTGTTCCAGTTAGAGGTAGGAGAGGAAACTATAAATGGTCCTTGCCCTGCTCAATAGACCACAGAGTAGGTTTAGTTAATTTGGAAGTGGATGAAAACTATGCAGTCTTAATATAAATCTTACGCTAATCTTCACAGATGACCTCTAGAGTTTGAGGTTGATGATCAGGTATTTTTACATGTTTCGTCGAGGCTGGGACATAAGAGAATCATCAGCATAGTAAAATTTCACAATGATATGTCAGGTCCTTTGAGATTCTAGAGAGATTCATTATGGTATCATATTAGTTTTAGTTACCTTAGAGGTATTGGTCCATGCATGACATCTTCCACATATCTCATCTATTTCGCAATCATTCAGGCTCATCTCATTCCTTTCATCCCAAGGAGATTGAGTTACAAGTACATGCATCCTTTAAGGAGCATCCTATACATATTGTGGATTGTATCATGAAGGTTTTTTTGAGGCCATTCAGTTCCTCTACTACATCTACTATAGTATAACATCCACGTACAAGATGAGACCTAGGAGAAGAAGGATGATGTATGAGCAAAGTGGCAATATTTTTTCTTGGATTATGTTTCACTACCCTTGGAATGGTAATTTGGGGACCTATTTCTTTAAGAGTGGAAGTTTGTAAGAACTTGGTTTTTTCTTGAGGTATGGAATATTTTACTTTTTTTCAATCATTTAAATTCTTATTTATGGTCTAATGTGAATCTATTTGTGGTTATAGAGTAATTGGGGGTGTTTTGAGCTTGTTCGAAGCCTAAAACCCAACTTTTTGGGAGAAATGGGCATGTCACATGGTCAGTAGAAACTATGTGGGGAAGAGAACATAGTTACTTCAAACCATGCGAGGATGGAAAGTGGGAAGATATTGGATTCACATATTGATAAACCATGTGATTTGGGGCACATGGTCATGTGAAAAGATACATATATTTTATAATGGAGTCTCACATGGTTTTTACATGATTAGTCAAACCGTATACACTACCATGTGAAGTTCCCCTTTTTATAGTATTGGGCACATGGTTGGCTCACGGTTTGGCCAACTGTGTGGCCAAAATATGTGACCCAGTAATTTTGGAGAATTTACCGAAATTACCCTAATTAATCTATAATTTAAACTTATTTTTTCTTATTTCATATTGGAATCCTTGAGATTTTGAGAGCTCCTTCTTGATTCCTAATCTAGGAAGTGCGAGATCTCCTCCATCCAAGATCAGAAATAATATCTATCAAACGCATTGGATCCATCTCAGAAAGATATATATTACTTTTGTGTCATTACTCATTTGATTTGGTGTCATCTATTCTACTTAGGTGCAAGCTAAATTTTTTTATTTCAGGTTCTTCATCCATCCTTCATTTTATATCGATCTGAGTTGAATCAGGAGATGACAATGGAAGAGCACTCTATTATGGACCTGCATTAGGTGGCCTCATTCTTTTCCCTTAATTTTTTAGTGTTTATATATATCACTATGTCATGAGACCAATTATTAGAGTGAAACCCATGAAATAGATTTTAATCATTTCTTAAAATTGATAGGCATGACCTTTGTGATTAATGAGACCCTTTTATAATTGATTAATGGTTATGTATCTCAAATTCAAACCATCCCTTGGGAGTGTTGTATAATTAAATTGACCACCAGGGGTGGCATATGAGTTGGGTCACTATTGAGGTGTGTCGTTCACCCTTTCTATGGGATTTCGATTAATCAATTGAACTATAATTGAAATTGTAATGTGAATTGAATAATGAAAGGGAATAGATGACATGTACCTATGATTTGGCCATGTTTTTTCTTATTCATCATGAGTTTATTTTTATAATTAAATGAACACATGAGGAAATTGATAATAAAAGTATTCTAAGCATAGCTCGTGCCTTCAGCCACCTTCTAAGGTGAGGTTAAATGAATTGACCATGATGATGACCTATTAATTAATTAACTAACTTTTATTGAATGCTTATATGCCTTGGGTGACACATGGGTTCATATACATACACCATGGATAGACTCATTTTTTTACTCACTTGCTTATGGTCGATTGAAAATTGGACTCCTTATATGGATTAACAAGGATGGACTCATGAGGGCTTACTATTATACACCTGATTGATACGTAGATTCCGTATGTATTTTCAAGGATAAACTCATAGATAATTTTATTATATTCACCTAGGGTGACACATGGTCTCCCTTGGCAGACCTCCAAAGATAGACTTGGTGAGAGGTGATGTTATACCACACCTAGAGCGATACATGGGTTACTATGAGGATTGTTGTGGATGGGATTGTAAGGTTCTTGGTTCCTGATACTCCTAGAGAGATACCTAGATTCCAATTTGGAATTACAAGGATGATATAAGGTTTGGAATTGAATATTTAATGAAATGTTTTATATGATGCATCTTCTAAGCCAAATCACAATCTGAGATTTGGTCTTCATCTTATACCTTATAGATAGCCTGGTTAGGCATCTCTTGATCACATTATTACAAGGGACACTTGGATTCATGATAGGCCATGATACTTATTAATTAAATGAGATTGATTAATTAAATGAACTTGACTATAAATCCATATAGGATTGACTAATTAATTCAGATACATACCAGCTAGAACAATCAGGTAGCAGAGGACGGGTGTACCTGGAAACCCAGACCTTTATAGGTTGTTTACTTTCTATAATTCTTTTACATATTATATTAATGCCTACAAATTTTTATTATCATACATTCACTAACTGAATAGAATTATAATTTTGGGTGGTTCTCTAATGGGATTGTATCTCACGCCCTATTTAGGCCATTTTTGTGTTCCCAAACAGAATATATGGATACATGTATGTGCAAGGGTAAGCGCCCTACAACCAGTTCTTGATTGATAATTAGGAGTAGGGGTGCATAGGATAAAGTTGAAGCTCATGATTCAAGATGGATATGTTTTTTTTTATTTGGTATTTTGTAACATGTATTGTACACATTCCATGTATACCTATTTTGGATACTTTTTAGACATATGACATGTTTCATCATCATCATAATATGTATATGAGTTTCCATCAAATAATCATAATTATATCAATATTGGATGTTGTCTATTTATTAATTGATTTACAACTTCTGCTAATTATTTGTTATTTTATTCTGCTATGTTAAAATCTAGTAATGAGGGCATAGTCTCTTCACTAACACACCATAGGCCCTCAATTCTAGTTGGTAGCCTCTGGAATTCGGGGAGATATGTTTGAGTTCATGTGGACAACCAAGCTTGGGACACATTTATTGTAATCTGGGTTTATAATGTTACATTTTTATTTAAGTTCAGTTACATAAATTTCTAATAAAACCCTATATTTCATTTTACTATATAGCTTGAAATGGAATTCTACTTAACTTAGTCGAGGATAGTATTTTCCTCAATATGAATTATCTTGGATAATTTTGATGATTATTGTAGTGGTGACTGGTGGATTTTTGTTCTTGAGAGAGAAATCTTGTAGGTGGATTATTTATGATAGTATTTCCTAGTGTGATTATTGTTTGGAATGTGATTCCTTGTGATTTTTTATATCAAACCCATTAGTGTGTGGTTGATCATGTTGGATGTCATAGTTGTTTGGGGAAAGAGTGTGGATGATGTCCAATGATTTGTAATATTTATTTCGAAATTATTTGTTATGATAGGTAAGATACCCTAGTTACCATTATATGTGACTCATAATTTAGTGATTTGGTGTTTATTGGTGCTTGGGGGGTACCCACAAGTGTGGTTAGCTAGTTTTAATAGTGCTTTAGTACAGGAAGCTTGGGTAGGTGTTTGCACTGAAGATCAATGTATAAAAGTTTCTATCATGTATATGTAAAAGTAATAGTTATGACTTGGGGATTTATAATAACATCACCTTGAGTTATAGTACCATGTTATGTGAGGCACTTAGAGTGTCGTGTTTTTGAGTTTGGTCTGAAAGGGTAGGACGGTTCGGGTTCCTGACCCTATTGACTCTTTATTTACTTTAAAAGTGTGGTGCAAGCATGGGTAGATGATTTTGGTTATATTTTGTCCTTAGGTGGTGGATAATAATGTTAATAGACCATGGATGTACACCCAGGGTGTTGGGACAACACTCGTGAGGTGGGTGATTGTGAGATAGACTAGGGTACAAGTGGAGTTCTTGATTTATAACACGAGTGTCTAGGGAACTCTAGTTAGATGGATTTAATGTTTTGTGGATCATGGTTAGTGGTTGTGAATTTGAGCCTATTTATAGTAACGTATGACTCATAAGATCATGATTCAGGTTGAGGGACTGAGTAATACAAGACCATTCACCCATTACCTTTGGAAGGTGATTGAGGTGACACATGTTGTTCATGTATGAACCTGTTAAACATTGAATTTTTTATGGTCTCGAATGGGAAGAAGACCAATGGGTTTAATGAAATGTGTGAGCATATATTGGGAGGACTGGTATATGTATGGTAACAGATGAACTCTATGAGGTTGCACTCAGGGAGCGATATAACTAAATTCATATAGTGGGTAGTGAACTAGTTTAAGGTTGAGGGTGGTGACTCTCTTTAGGGATTTAATTTAAGTGTATTCATTGGGTGATTAAAACAAGGTCCAAGAATAGGTGGTAAAATTATATTTCATAATGTTGCTCTAGAAGTTCAGCCACAGCTATCTATAGTGATTGGTGATAGACAGAACATGGGATATGGTGGTCAGTAATTTACTCAGTGATGTGTGGAATCAATAGTTGGATGATCATTTTGGAATTTTTTATGGTAAGAAGATGTGGTTAAATTCAATTGGATCCATTGGTGAATGTTGGGTATGATACTAAATGGAGTTTGAGTGTCATCCTTGGGATTGAAATAAATTAAGGTTATCTAAACCATATCAGTTTAGGGATGAATTGGTGCTCATGATATGGAATGATGGTTGAAAATTTAGGTCAATCATCCAACTAAGGAATCTTACCAAGAGCTGGTTATGGACTTTAGTGGGTGTATTCAGATGATCCAAAGATACCTTTGAGAGTAGGGGAATTTAGATCAGATGATCAGATGATGTGTTGGTGTTTATAGCTGAGAAAATTTGTGACAGGTCTAAGATAAGAGGTTCATCTGGTCATTTTAAATGTAATTGGATGTCATGGTCTACAAATTGCATTGGGAATGTCATATTAGAAGAAATGGGTATCTTTCTGGAATTATTTAGTCATTTGGGGAAAATTTTGTGTGATCGTGTTATGCTTGGATGGTGTAATCATATTGATTTTGAATTGGAAGTGTGAATTGGGAGTTTTTATTGGAATTTGATTGGTTATCACATATTTTTTGAGGTTTGTTGTGTCAATAACTATGCCGAGTGGGTTAGTGGACTGGTAGAATTGTGTTTTAGTAGATAATTATGATGGTGGGGAGGCATAGTGGATCAGAATTGGCCTTGTAAGTTATGTTTGGTGGTGGGGAGAACCATGGAAAGTATGGTTACTCAGATGATAAAACATTTGTGTCTTGAGGTGGAAAGGTTTGAGTAAATGTAATCCCAGTTATTTGATGTGGATTTATGAGATTTGGATCAATAGTTGTGGTTTATGAACCTTCAATTCAAGGTCAAACACAAAAATAATGTTGACCATTCTAGAATGGAATGCATCTATTTCAACAAGAATCAATGATTAAGGTAGTCTAAGATGTATTGTTATGTTGACACCAAGAATTATCAGGGATTATAAGTAGTATAGTGGGATGTTTATGATATCCCATGTGTAGGGAAGGTTTTAAATTAAATTGATTTTTGAGTTTTTAGGTTTTCTATATAGATCACTTTGAGTATTGAGATTCAGAATCAAATTTCAAGATTTTATAAACCTTAAAAGAATGTTTTTGGATGATTAATGAGGCTTGGGAAGTGTCTTTGGAACTCAAAATTTCCCCGAGAGGGGATAGGATGTTTGTTGTAGCCTTGGATACTGCAATTCAACAACTATCTTGTGGACTTTAAAAGGGGTGAAAATACATTTTTCCCCTTGAATTTTTATAGGTGCATCCCTCCTCTTCCCCCTAAGTTGTGCACAAGGTAAGGGGGTATAATCTCCCTCTTTTTTACTTTTTCCTCTTGATTTAGGGTTAGTTGACACATTCCTTGTCATAGGGCATGGTAAAAAAACTTTTTTTCCTAGGTTTAGTATAATGGTTAACCCTAAGGTTGTATCTTGAGGAGGAGTGCATGAAAAACTTGCTTGTCACTTTTAAGTTGTTTGAGGAAAAAATAATTTTTAATTTGAGTTATTAATCATATAATTTATAAATTAGATTAAATTAAATGATTTAAATAGTTTTTGGAAGATAATGATGGATTCAGGATTGGATAGACCTAGTGCAATGCTATCATGGTTTCTAATTTTACCTATTCTTCTTATATAGGATGGTAAGAGAGAGATTCCTTGATTGATTCATCTATCTCCCTTGGACAAATGGTGATTGTGAGAATATCCCTAACTGAAACCTCAAGTTGGCCTACCCTCATTCTTATTTGCACGAGCATTGTAGTGGGTCCTCTTTATTAAGTAGGGAAATCTTCGATCAAGTATTGTTATTCCTTAACTACCAATAGTTCTAGCCGCAATTCTTTACACATTTTGTTGATCTCAAAGCACTCACCCCCTAACCATACCTTGTCACGATGAATACAGACTAGAATTAGGTGGAGAGAGACTTTGTATCATTGACCAAGGAAACTAATATTAATATAATAAAAAACTAATACAACTTCATTAGATATTAAAACTGGAAATAAAGAATTGAAACCATATTTTCAATGAAATAAAATGATTTATTTATTTAAGAAAAAAAATCAAGAAGATAAATTTGGTCCAGCCTCCCCCTTTCTCGATCATTAAAATATTTTACTACTCCATGTGAAGGGTAAATGATAATATTCAAGAAGAAGAAGGTATTGTGATAATAAAAGAAAAGAAAAGAAATAAATATGTAAAATAAAACAACAACATGTCGTTGTCTAGAGCTTCCCCTTTCCAATAGATCTCATTACAAATACCCATTTCTCTTCTATTTATAGGCACTGGTCATTCTTCTTTAGGTTAAATTTCCCATTAATGTGGTCATAAATTCATTTTTGGTCAATTCAGAGGGTACTTCAGGGTTCTATGTCCCAAATAGGGAATCTGTGGAAATTAACATCAAAATCTACTCATATCTGGGTCTAGGTTAAAGGATTAGTGATGTGAATTATGTGTCATAATATGAAATATATGGTCTCCTCTAAATTTTCTTTTTTCACATCATGAACTACATCCAATGAATTATCTTCATTTTCACATCAGGAATTAACAATTCATGATGTGAATTGGTGATTTCCAGCAGCTTCAGCTCTGTTTTAGTGTGATTCTTTAGTTTAATGATTTGGGATTAGTCCTTCGCATATGGTAAATAAAAGGTTGTTGTTTTCATCATGAATCCATTTTTTTACTCATTTTCATCCATTTTTTGTGATCCTTCCATAAATCATAAAATCAATTAAATATTAGCATGATTAAACAATTAAGGTGAAAAATGTGTTTTATATTAAAATATACATACATAAAATGGTTCTTTTAATTTCATCACATTTAAAACACACTTTTCCATAAGAATTTAATCTCGGCATAAATTAAAGAGGAGAATCATGTTACCAATATTATAATTCCAAATTAATTAAATAAAATGATTATAAATAGAGGATTAACCTTTAAAATTCCACAAAAAATATCAATTCAACTTTTCACTCTTCAAATTAACTGTTTAATCGAATTATTTTACTTTATCCTATTGAAAAACGGTGGATACTCCTATTTTATTCGATCATATATCATAATTATTAAGTATCAATCATGCCAAATCATGATTTATCTCACAATAGATTCTTTTCTATCATTACCAATGATACAAATTCAAGTAGAGTTATGATCACACCATGAGTACATGATCCTTTTCCATTGTATGGAAAAGTAACTAAATTCTCTACTTTTTAAATAAAAAATTAACATAAAATCATGAGGACTTTGAAAATAAGGTTATGATGACTGTGAGTCTTAAGTTTGTATGTATTGGTGTTCAAAACATTAGGGTTCAAAAATTTAGTTTATCTATAAATCACACTGAATGATATCAAAAGAAAAGTTTACAAAAAATCAACCCTATAAAATGAAAAATCCCACTTCCTAGAACTAAACATAATGTCATGATCAATGTAATTATAATGATATATTTTCACCTTATGGATTTTTTTCTTTTTTATTTTTTTGAAATTTATTCTTGGGAAAAATCACGCATCCACCACCTAACCCCATATGAAAAAACCATCAGTCTGGTAATAGTGTATAATGTCCCATTCACAAATCCATTTAAATGGTTCACAAAGTGTGTTATCAATATGGCTTCAAGCATGAATCCATGTATTCTAGATGCTTCTAATTGGAAATGAGGGTCTAAAGGTGGTACAGTGGAGAGACTATACCCTCATGATCAGAGTAATATAGTTGTATAAGATATAATCAATAGTAGAAAAAATATAATTAATTGGGAAGCAGAATATAAAAAAATTAATAAAATGGTCAACACAAAATACAAAACCATGCATTTCCATGTAATGATATGATATACAATAATAATACATATAATAGGGAATACATTGACAGTACATAATGAAAATAAAAAAACCCCAAAGTCTATCTCTATGAGAATCCCGAGCTTCATCTTTGTCTTGTGATCCTAAAGTCCCATATCCATATCTAACATTGAAAAATTAACAATAGAAATCAAGTTGATTCCAAAATATAACCATGAAACCACGAGTCCTATTCAAGTACCTAAAGGTGACCCAAATAGGGTGTGAGATAAACTTGGCCGACCACCACCAATGGTTTCTAATGAAATCCAATCTATAAATATAAATATAGGAGTGTGTGATTATAACAAATAAGGAAGTGAATACATAAAAATAATCAATTCAGGACCAGGTTCCTCATAGACACCTGGTCTACCATACCTATTTCTTTCTAATCCATAATACCTCTAAACATGATTCACCATGGATATATATATATATATATATATATATATATAAACATATAGATATGTTTGTATATATATTCACTATATACATATTAACATATATATCCATATATATATAATACTAGACAAGAAATGAGGTGTAAGACCAAGGCATCTGTGTATAATGGTGATCCATAAAGTAATAAAATCACATTTTACCCATGAGCCCCTACATAGTATTCCTAATTGGGAAACCATGAATCAGTCAAGGAATAATATAAATCACTTCACTAATGATCCTTTCCAAGGAGTTCCATGTAAGGAACCTAGGTATCACTCCATAGTCTACTACATTTCATTCAACCATTAAGCCTATCTAAGGTGTTCCATATAAGGAACCCACGTATCTCTCAAGGATTAATATAATTCATGTAACCTATGATATCGTCTAGGGAGTTCTGTGTAAGGAACTCAGGAATCGCTCAAAGCATATGTAACTCATTCAACCTATGAGCCCATAAAATGAATTTCACAAAAGTTACCCAATTATCTCTCAAATATTAATAAAAATTATTTAACAAATGGTATCATCCAAGTAATTCCGCTTAAAGAACCCAGGTATCACTCCATGTTCTATTGAAACTAATTTAACCAACGATCATTCTCATGGTGTTCCATGTTAGGAACCCAAGTTTTTCTCATGGTATATGTATTCTCAATCGGCCTATGAGCCTATAAAAGATGTTCTATATAAGTAAACCTGAGTATCACTCAATTTGTACATAATTAATTCAACTTATGAGCCCATCCATGACATTACATTGAAGGAAGCCATGTATCACTCAAGGGATATTGTACTTTTTATAAATATTTAAATTTATATAATGAGAATGTATATCTTATAAAGCAAGACAAATATCAATTCAAGTATACAATTTGGGGTCATTCTATTTTTAATTAATAAATTAGTTCATGGTAAATTCCATTCCATTCCTCATTTGACCTAATACAAAAAATCAATTAATTTTATTAATCACTACACTTATGAGTGACAGAGTTAACATTTGTATTTAATAATTTAGTCATGGAAAAGGGTAAATCCTTTCCTTAAGTACCCAATTTAAATATAATTATAAATTTCATTTATTAAGGATGTATATAACATATTATAAATAATGATTTTAAGCTATGTGATTCATCCACATAGCTTAAATTTCATTTAATTCTATTTATCAAATTCATTTGAGGAAAAAAAAAGTTAATATGATCAAGGGCGATTTAAATTCTACATCTAAAGCATAAGGGTTATGGAATATAAGAGATGCACCCTGAGGGGTGGTTTGAGCTGTGGGGAATTACCTATATTGGTTCAATTAAATACACAATGGGAATATAAATTAAGGAATTATAATTTATAATATTGGTTTCAATTTTATGAGGCGGTGTACATAAAGTCTGGAGTGTGGAATAATGATGTATTTTATAAACATGTTTCACATTAAGTTAAAATCCATAAAATATCTACCTCCTCCTTAGGATGCTTCGCTCATCTAATATTGATCCTTGATTCGAGATAGGTCAAGATAAAATGGAATAAATATAAAAACACCATGCAAATAAGGAATTTCAGCTCACTCAAAAATCCTAGAAAAAAAAGAGAATATAAATTAAAAAAAAAGATGATAAAGAAGTCATAAACTCACCATTATGATTCCAATTCATCTAATGATGCTTGAATCAGACCAATAATGAAGGAGAACTCGCCATGGAATGAGGAGGAAGAGGATAGGTGTGTAGGAGGGCCTTCTAGTCGAATGGGAGGAGAAAATGGGTGAAACCCATTTAAGGGTCAAAGGGTAAATTGGGTAAATTTTTCTTTCAAATTAGGTGACTGGTTAGGCAGCAAAGTTTGGATAATAATGCACTAAGAATATAGCTAATACTGTCTAAGAGAATCACCTCAAATGATCTAGGTACATAGTTAGACAAATCATATGTAGCTTGTGCAGTCACCTCTGTAATTTACTGTAGAGGTTATGCACAGATGTGTGTCCCTCCTCACATGATTTAATTGGCTATGAAGAAACTTCACAAATCTTTATGATTTGGGTTCATGGTTTTCACTACCTATGTAAAAACTATGCACCCCCTTTTTTCTTTCTAAAAGCCCAATTTCTGTAGACCAACATTTCTGAAACCCAACCAAACACATGAAACACGTATCAATCCTTAAAAACCATATAAAAACAATTTGTTTATGAATTTTAGTACTAATATTTCAACTTTAAATATAATATTATGAGTCATACCATCAAAAAATGGTAAAAAATAAAATTTCATTGGAAATTTCATCCGGTCCAAAACATCAGATCTTACAATCTCCCCACATTAGAACTTCTCAGCCATGAGAATCCTTTGAGATGAATAAAAAAACCCTTGAAATACATGGGTTGTAATTTGTTTTCAAATAGTCTCGTTGTATTTACAAATTACCAACACACCACCAAGAATCACTCTAAGCATATGGAAGATAATCCAATAAAACCCTAGGAAATGCTCATATTCAAAACTGAACATCGAGACGGTGGTTACCCAAGAATATTTAATTTGATATTCAATCTCATCACCATATATTTAATCATCCAACCTATGGAGATCCCCATCATAGGTTTTATCTTGAATAGATAATTTTTATTTATGGTGTTCCCACCATCGTAATTACCTAAACAGAAAATCGGTAGTATTCTAATGATGCTCCCATCCCAATTTCTCAATTAAATCAGATGGTAAATTCCCAACAGACCATACCTTGCCTGGTTGTATAGGATTTCCCCTGGAAATCCTCATACAACCTTACACTATACTCATCTCATCCTGATTACATGCCAAAAATAATTCCCTACCAACTTTAGTTAACCAACAAGGAGAAAGTAAAGTCAACCATTATTGGCTGAATAACAAGAAGATGGTTGGCTTTAACAATTGATCCATACCAAACCCGGTACCAATGCCTTCAATTCAATACATCTTGAGACTACTTTGAGCATGATCAATGGATCCCATAACTAACTTTTGATGACATCTCCAACCCAAATGTTCATTTATTTTATCATTCCATAGTACAGACATATGTGTATACCCGATCCATTACCCCTAGATCAAAAAACTCTAATTAAATCAACTAAGCTCAACTAAAAGTCTGGGGTAACCGTGGAATCAACTATTGGATTTCATGGATCTCATAAAAGATATTACATACTCCATTATTTACAATAGGGATATGGTTACATAGCCAATACATCAACATTTCAAAACACTTACTGAGCCAAATAGAAATATATCTCCTAGTGATAGAGTCAAAAAAGTAAACTAGTGTCCAATAGACCATCCAGACCCCTCCAACATGGGAATCCTAGTATCTTTCAAGATATCCTGCACCACTAAAATTATGAATTCTCTCATATCACAACTCTGAAAGAATTTATTTATCAGGTCTATAAGGCATTTAACTTCTTTATCTACATTGGAATATAACTTACACTCTCTTAGCATATCCTTGATGATGTCAAGATAAGGGGATTGATAGTCTCTAAACCAAGAGTATACTAAGAGGATGTCAATTTGTTACAATAAGACTTGGTACACTCCCCTTATATCAAAGAACAAGTTCCTCTATTGTTTTCAACTAACCACGGCCAACTATACACAAGAAAAATAGTCAAACCATCTATGGTCAAATCCTTTAGAAAAATCTCAGCTTTAGCTATCAATGCATCATCACAAACCAACCACACCACCTTCACTACCATGGAATCCTTTGATCGTTCTAGCCTATCCAAAAAATCCCAACCTAATTAATGGTGTCTTTAAAGGTTTCATACACATTAAACAATTTCATAATTATATTTCCTTGAAAGCACTGATATAACTCAAAAGCGTTATTCTCTCTAGGTTTCTCACAAATGCGAAGATGGAATATGTCATCCAAACTCACCCATAACCTAAAACCAAGTATTTTAGTGATAATCATCCTAAGGACTAGAAAGATCAAATTTATCATCCACATAGGCTCTCTAAAGAAATTTAAAATATTTCCAAAAGTCTTTTTCAGTTGTGATTCTTCTACTTGGAAGGGAATTCTAAAAACATGTTCGACATGACACTCCCTGCCTTAAGAGTGTCCTAGTCATTTTTTTAAGAGGGGAACTTATCCCACAACACATGATCTATATACAAACGAACACAGGTTACAGACATGGCCAACATGATTTTACCAATCACCAATTAGAAAAGGGAGAAAACCCAACTACTTAAAAAATGATACTTCATATTTAACCTAGATATATGCATGATTCTCTATCAGTTTGTGCTCATGAACATCATTGTAATTAGACATAGAATCCAAAACCAATCCGATCGTTAGTGTTATAACCCTCGATCCTTTTGCAACATCATCCCCCAACACCATGATAATTCAAACTCCTCTAAAATCCAGGTTACTCTATTTTGAAGATGACCTAAAAACACAGCATAACATATCAAGGTTTAAATGACTTACACCAAACCCACAAAGTTCATTGCATTAGTTTAACAAATTTTAGGGTACCACATGTATCGATGTGTACTACCCTGAGTTTTCATCAATACGATGGCACATTATTTGATATTATCTATTGGCCTATAATCTCTATGAATCCAAGTATCTGATGGTTTGTACCAAATATTTATCCCATATTACTATTAATCTAGCTAACAACCTCTCGTTCCTTCTATAAATAAAGAGGAAGAAGAAGGTTCATATGACCAACTAAGTGGCAGAACATTCCCTTGGAAGGTCTAACCCACTAAAATGGAGTATTAAACAATACTCTCATCCTTAACAGAGGCCCAATTTCACAAAAACCCACTTGTCTACCTGGTGGAGTTGTTTCATCACTAAGAGCCCTAGTCGAGACAAATGAAACCAAAATAGAACCTCATGTCTAATAACTGAAAGCAGAATTTACCAGTGCTAAATTATGTCAAAGTGCCCTACCTTAATCAAGATTGACTATTACTTAAACATCATGTATATAACCTATAACTAGGTCTCATGAAGAAGGTAAATATGATTTACCACCTATCAATTAGGTTCAATGTAACCTAATAAGTATTCACAAAGGCCTATGGACTACTCTTATGTTCCCATTCTGAGGAAACAATCAGGAAAAGATTTAACCACCCTTACTCAAGGTTAAAAACTAAAAACACCACATTAAGGTTTCATTTAATCCATTTTTATTGATGAACATTTGACTCTTGAACATTTAACATGCTCAATTTGAAGAACACCAAGTAATAGTTATAAAGTGAAAGTTCTTAGTACTCTATTTAGATAACACCATAAGTCAACATAGGAAAGTTATCTCAAACCTCCTTTCAAAAAATTCTTATTTAGTTAACGCCCTGTTACAAATTAGGAAATTTATCTCAAAGCATAATTTTTCCCATTTTTTGGAACGATCTGACCTACTGAGGCATTCTCGGACAGTGGGAGACTCTGCATCCACAACCCCAAGTGAGGATTAATATTCTAGGAGTTGTAAACAAGAACAAAGAAGACATAGATAAATTGGGACACTTTTTCCTAAAGTACCTATAGGAATGCACCCAATAATATCCATGCAGAAGTGAAAAAGGAATACTAATAAAAGATAGTAACATCTAGAGTAAAAAATTATGCATGTAACAATATCTAAAAAATATAAAAGTGTGTTAGAGAGTAAACCAAAATAAAAAAAGAAAAATACACACCCACCTAGAAAAAATGTCCCAACATGAAAACAAATGGAAAATAAATGTTGAGAGACCAAAGCTCCTGATCTCTAAGATTGACCATCATATATGGTATATGTTCCCAAGTATCCCTATGATCCTTTCAAATCATTTTCAACCTATCTATCATCTCCATAAGTCACAAAACATATAGGAAAATCCCATACATGGGTGAATATATACATACCTAGTATGATTCCCTAAAAAATATGAGAGAAATAAGATACATGATATAAGTAGTCATCTCAACCCAAAGAAATAGGTAAATTAAACCCAACAACATAGATATATGCTCATAAAATAAACCTAGATGAGAGAGATATAGGATCTCCATCTCATATCCCATCTCAGGATGATGAGTTTGCATGAAGTTCCAAAGGTCCATCATTAATTCTCATCATCTCATTTCTTTGAAGAAGCAACCATGTGGAAGACCATCACCTTTCCATGGTTTGGATTATTCAAGGAGGAATAATATACAAGTGGAGGATCCACACCTTTTTATTATAAGGGGGCTCCACTCAGTAGATAGATAGAGGACCCATGCCCTAGTGTGTCATGGGGGTGGAACTCAGTAGGTATAGTAACTACACCCTTGTCTGTCAAGGGGGTTACACTCAATAGGTAGAGGAACTACACTATAGTCTCTTAATGGGGTTCCACTCTATAGGTAGAGGACCCACACCCTATTCCATCAGAAGGTGCTATAAAGTAGGTATAGGACCCATTCCCTAGTGTGTCAGGGCGGTGCCACTTAGTAGGTATAGGACTCACACCCTAGTATGTTAGGGGGTGACTCTCAATAGCTAGAGAAGGATGGGGGACCAACACCCTTGTAAAATTGGGGGTTTCTAACACTATCCTCTCTCAAATGATCATGTTTGATCACTATTTTCATCAAGCACCGCATAAAGAAGCATCATGCTCAAAGCACATTCCATTGTATCTCAAAATCTACAATAAATGACACTATCACATTCTATACTTAAAAACACTCGGGATAGGATACTTGTGGGACAAAATATGATTCCAAATGAAGTATATCTAAGAGAAATAAGTTAAGGGATATGTACATGAAATGTAAGGGGTCTACAAGGCATGAGACACTACCTCATCACCTGGATGTATATTCATTGGAAATGTCTTGGTGGTTATGTCACTATACATAGTGTGTGATGGTTCTACATGTCTTGTCTCAACCACTTGGGTCTTGGATGTGTGATCCATGCCATGATCATGTTCTTAAAGCCATGCTTGTGTACCTAGACGTGTATTTAGTAATTTCCTAGATCGGGTGTCTGGATATGTCCAAGCCCATAGATTCAGACCATTTCCATGTGTGTGGTCTTTTTGGTGCCTATGTACTCCCATAGTATACATCAGGATTCTATCATCGAGTCACACAATGTGTGGTGGTCCCATACGATGTGAGATACTTATCACCAACTAGAAACCCTAACTACCATATCTAGGGGACTGTACATCATGTGTCCATCCCAGTATACATCATGTAGTTTGAATTTTCATAGAAAATTAGATCTTTCATGTGGCTTGTAGATTTACCACTCCTGTTTCTGAATCCACATGATTCCACCATGAATCTCATCAGGTAGTGTGTATTTGGGTATTTTACACCAGATACATCATAGGTATTCATGTTTTGGCCACCCAAGAGCCTCTCTCAACTCCACCCACCACTACCACGCTCCACCCGTGGAAGAGGAACCTTAATCTGGTGTCGGATCCATATCGACATCACTTTAAATCTTAAAAATCATCCTGATTCACCCACAAAACATGGATCTAGTAATTTTGTGCACATCCACCCCAAATCTAGGGGTCTGATCACAATCATACCTACCCAAAAATGTCGAATTGTGTCCTTGTATCCCAAAAATAAGGATTCAAATAATAGGTGGGGATAATCAACATGAACAAAAGATTCATAAATTTTTGGCCAAGTTTTCTTTGACAATGGTCTTATATCAGGGATATTTAGGGTGATAAAAATGGTATAATCATGAATAAATAAAATAAACAATTTAATTTGATAAATAGGTTCATGTGAACAATCAATTAATTGGAAATAAAATAATATTAGGTAAGAACATGATCAATATATTAAATAGGGTGTAAAAAACAATTGAAGAGATCGACCTCAATTTTTTGATTGATCATTAGTTAGAATAATATTCTCTAGTGATGGGGAAGATCCATTGGGTTTATTGTCTATCAATCCACCTCAATCCAGTCACTGGTCATTGTCTAATATCAATTCACCAATGAATAATGATGAAACACCTTCTCAACAATACTAAGGTTATGTGAATAAACATGTAAATTCTCTATAATATGATATTTAGAGAGGAAATTATTTTTGGGAATTTAATTAATAATTAATTAATCCAATTAATATACTTTCCAATGGATACCTTATCTAAAAGTCTAACTCCGACCAACATTAGGGTATTCCTGGAGTAAAACACATGTTTTAGATTCAACTGTGACATTATATTTTCAATTTGAGACTCTATTCAGGAGATAATTCATTATTTATGAAAAACTACACATTAATGATATAAGTATATTTAATATTTTTGTAAAATTAATTTCATGATCATCGGGCCTTGGAATCGTGTGTCGTCTTAGCACCTAGCTCTGAAAATATTTCTCAATGTATTTTAAAGTCTTACAAATAAAAAATAAAGACTCTATATTATTCCATCATTTAACATTTTTTTACCTGAAAAAAAAATAAATGAAAATGTGGGGATACTAATACTACATCTAGCTCTCCCGATCCTAGAATATCTCTGGCATGCTCTCATGTTGCCACATCACATGAACCAATGGAATGGTCTATCGATATAGGATCCTCTCCTATTGATCCTCGATCCCCACCGATTTCTCTGTGAAGGTGGCTCCATCCTCAATGTAAAAATCACCCAAGTTAATAATGTTCATAGGATCATTCATGTATCTCCTCAGTTGTGTAACATGGAATACATGATGCAACTACTCCAACTATGGGGATAAGTCTAGGAGTTAAGAAACCTCACCAAACCTTTGGAGGGTCTCAAATAGACCGATAAACCTTGGGGATATCTTGCCTCCCCAGCTGAATCTCTACAATCCTCATTGTGGGGAGAATATTAGGAAAAAGTGGTCTCCCTACTCAAAATATAAGGGCCTATGATGTCTATAGAAATAATATTTCTATCAGCTCTATGAAATCTTCATCTGCTCATGGGTCACCTAGAACTTTTTTATCATCATCTGCACCATCTCTAACCCAACAAGAAATGCATCATCGATCTCATTCCAACACAAGTTAGACCTGAAGGGTCTTTCATATAGGGAAAAGAAGGGTCCCATGTTAATATTAGAGTGATAGGTATTATTATAATAAAACTCTAAGAAAGGTAAGTGATCCTTATAGCTCTGGCCAAAGTTTAACACACAAGCCCTTAGTATATCCTCCAACACTTGGATAGTGTGCTTGTTATATCCATCTGTCTAGGATGAAAATCTGTAATCATACAAAACTGGGTCCAAAATAACTCTTGAAAGACTCTCCATATCCTTGATGTGAACCACACATCATGGTCAAAGACACTCATCAAGGGAACCCCATGAATGTATATGATCACCCACACATAAAACTACCCCAAACTCTCCACCAAACTTTACTCCCTGATTGTAATGAAATTTGTCAATAGGGTAATTCAGTCAACTATCACCCATATGGAATCATGGACTCTCACTATACATGGAGTCATTATCACAAATTCCATGGATATATCATCTCATTTCCACTCCAGTATATCAAGAGGTTGTAACAAACCTTCCAGAACCTGGTGTGTAGCCTTCACCTACTGACCTGTGAGACACCAAGAGACGAATACTACAATGATCTACCTCATTAAAACCCACAAAAACTACCAATGTAGGTCTCTATACATATTTCCTACACCATGATGTACTGTAGAATGATAAATGTGAAAATCCCTCATCACCTCACATCACATCATGATCGGAACTACTATATGTGCCTGGAAAAGGATGATTTGATTCCCTCTTTCAAAAAATCCATCTGTTGAATCTTATGAGGATATCTAGTCATGGAGAAACTCATAGTAAATGTATCCTAATTGATCCTCTATCACATTCTAGAAAATAAGAGGATTCAACACCATCAACTAAAGATAATTTTCACCCTCCTTCACCTAGGTAAATTATAATACAGCCAACTTCTCATACATATCCTCCACCAAATGAGAATGTGATTTACTATTTAAGGAATATGCCAAAATGTTACCCTTACCATGAGTATAGACTATATAAAAATCATAGTCCTATATGAACTCCAACAAGCTCCTCTGTCTCAGGTTAAGATCTCTCTACATGAAGACATTCCTAAGACTCTTATGGTTAAAGTAAACAAACAAGTTCTCTCCTAGAAGATAGTTCCTCCACATCCTCATAGTGAAGAATGTCACTTAAAAATCCATATCATAAGTCAAGTAGTTCTTATCATGGGGTCTAAGTTGCCTTGACCCATATTTTAAAACTTTCTGCATCTTCATCAACTCACATTCAAGCCCAGCTCCAGAGGAATTAAAATACACTATTTACTCTATACCCTCCTTTGATAGTCTCAAAATAGGATCACTAGTCTATATGAACCTCAAATCTTCAAAGGAGTTTGGTACTAATCATTCTAGGTAAATGGCTTCAATTTCCATGTTGGGGTAGTTGCAGGGGCAGTAATATAAGATATTCAACCATGAACCTCTTGTATTATCCCACAAAGCCAAGAAAACTCTGCACCTATGACACACTCTTAGGTGGCTCCAAAGTAATAATTGGATCAATCATCATTGGTTAAATAGTTAATCCAATTTCATAAATGACCTTTCCCAGAAAGTGAACCTCATGGATCTAGAATTGGAACTTTGAGAGATTACCATAATGTTGGTTCTCCTGAAGAAAGTATAGTACCATCCTCAAGTGCTCTTCATGATCCTCCTCTGACATAGAGTATATGAGTATTTCATCAATGAAGACAACCAAAAATTTGTCCATGTATGGCTGGAAGATCCAGTTCATCATAGACATAAACATCTTAGGGGACTTTTTCACAGTAAAAGACGTCACCAGGAACTCATAGTGTATGTAGTGACATTGTAATCACAGCTTCAGAATATCAGCCTCATAAACCCTCAACTGGTGTTAGTCGGGCATGAGTTTGATCTTTGAGAACCATATTTAACCTAAAACTGATTAAATAGGTCTTTAATCCTCATAAAGGTGTACTTACTCTTTATTATGGCCTGATTCAAGTGATTATAATCGATACAATGCTACAAGATATCATCTACCTTTTTTCACAAACAAAACTGGAACTGCCTAGGGGGACACACTGGGTCTGATAAAACCCTTCTCTCAAAGATCCTTCAATTGAAACCTCAACTCCCATAGAATGGTATGGGACATTAAATATGCCATAGAATATGTCAGAGTTGTCCTGAGGTGCAAGTTGATGCAAAAATCCATCTCATGTCTCAAAGGTAGTCATGGAACATCTTTTAGGAAGAAGACCCTATAATCCCTTATGACTAAATGAACCAAGATGAATTAACATCCTATTATTCCAAGTGATAGACTTTCCAAATGATGGGTAATGGTTTATAGAATCATACTCACAGACCCACTCACTCAACCATGAGATCCCTCTCACCCATAGAGGAGGATCTCATCCTATATGTCATAAGGAATCTGAATCGTCTATAATGAAATTTAATATGGGATTAGATCATGGACAACCAGTCCATAACCAATATGATATAATAAGGTATCATCGTTATGACCAGTAGGTCCCACAAGAAACTCTCCCCACCAATAAATATCTAGAACTACTTGGAAATAATAGATATTAAATAATAATTCCCCATAAGAACCTCATGCCAAACATACTGGAATAAACTCTCAACTTGGAGATTTATCTCTCACATCAACAGTAAGGAGATAAAGAAATGACTCACACTTGTGTATCCTAAAACATAAAAAAGAGTAGAATAAACATATATCATACCTAAAATAATCTCATGAGTTATTGGTTCATAAGATTTAATGGCCTACAACTACTTGTGACCCAAGAACCATCTCCCAGATATAGAGACCTGAGCCTTTTACATAAAAAATTTCATGATTTTAAGTATAATTAATCATCAGAGTACAAGCCAGGGATCGATAAGTCTAGTGTCTTGGAAGACTAGATACATATGACATAAAACATGGGGGATAAAAAAACTTATTTATTTAATCTCCATAAAGATATTATAACGTCCTTGAGCCCTTACATCTGCATAGGGTACCCTGGGGAACACATGAACAAAGGTATGAGCTAAAAACCCCAGTAAGGGAAAGAACGTAAAGATACATCTCAAGCACATGAGTTAGGAGGCATGACATAATGATATCCAAAGCATGAAACTTATAAAATCATTTAATATAAGCATGGGATCATATAAACATGGAATCAAATAAATGTGATAGAATCATAAAATATTTCTTTAGTATGGGTCAAGGCTAACTGCCAATCTCGTTTCCCATTTCAATACGGGTCAAGGCTAACCGCCAATCCTGTTTCACATCGCATCTCATGAGACTTATCCTTACCCAATGCATTGGAGCGCTATCTGGGTGCACCCATATCAAACTTTTCATGAATATTCTTTCCAAATAAATATTCTTACCACATATAAAATCATACATAATTAACCATACATAAACATAATGGTTCCCATAGAAAGAATTAGTACCACAATCATGACATAAATCATAACCAATGGGTGTATCATGAAAGTGTACATGAAAGAAAATGATTAGAACATACAAGGATGTTCATAAGGTAATATAGGCATATAAAATGGTAGGTGGTAACAAATAGAAGTGACATCTTTGTGCAGTTTTAAGGAAAATAATATAGAGATTTTAAGATAGAAAAGAAGACATTAACTTATATAAAACCAGAATTGAACCAAGACGTTTTTCATAATAAAAATACTGAATTTAAAAAGGCAATGGTTTCTTAAAACAAAAGATAGAGTGCACTTTAAATTGGGTAAAAGTTTGAGATGTTCCTTTAAAACGAGTGTGCTTATTGGGAAGTATCGAGGAGAGATTCACTTAAAAGCATGTATGTCCCCAAAATAGAATGAGAGATAGATATTATAACATGAGTTTGGAGCATATAAACAGAATTTTTAAGTTCTAAATAAAAAATAAAAGACAACTTTATTTTGGTAAAAAGAACGATAGGGCAACCCGAAAGAATAAAGGATGTTCAGGTAGAATCCATTATGGTTTATCAGCATGGTATCAGGTGTAACTAAGATGGATTGATGAGTGATATAAGGGGTTTATCATCACTTATAAAACATTAGGGAAGTATGGTGAAGGTGTATAAACATACCCCATCACTTGGTATTACAAAAAAAGGAATATCATAGAGAACAATATTGATTAAGAGTGAAAAGGGGAGGATCCCTTACCTTAAATCTGGTGGTGTTCTCCAGTTGTTATTAATGACCTGAATAAAAAATTAGGATTATTAATTCATAAGTCGAGAACCTCTTCTATATGTAATTTATTTATTATAACCCTTTTTAGTTCATTAAAAGTTTTTTTTATTAGTTATAAGGTTCAATTTCATTGTTCGAGCTTGTTTGTTTACTTGGCTTTAAAAGATCGGTTCACTTATATTCAAGTTTGGATTATATGCAAGATGAAAGTGGTTGTACGGAATTGAAGTTATATTCTCTAGTTCATATACTAAAGATTACATGGTTTTAATTTTAATTAGGATACTTAGAGTGAAGTAAAATTTTTATATATATAACCTTAGTGATAACCGTTTTTGTTAATTGGTGGATTTAATTACAAAGAATGTGTTTTTCTTTATAACATAATTCCAATTGTGCCAAAGGATTACAGAACAAAAAAATAGGATATATAATAATTTGGTTCTACCATAACATAAATTCTTTCATGACCAGAATTAAAGATAATAATATAAATTGATAAACGGTTGTCCTTGAATGTGCTAAATTAGCACATCTCAAACGGTGCTATCATTTCTTTCAAATAAAAGGGGAAGGGGGAAGAGAGAAGATAATGAAATATACCACTACCATGAATAAATTCCAGTACATTTCTGTTACTGGATTTATCATACTATTATGGTGAAGGGAGGTGAGGAAAGAAATAAAAAAGAAAAGAATTTAAAAGAAAAGAAGAAATTGGGATGAGGAATTTACCTCTTGAGCTTTCCTCCTTTGAGAACCTCTTAAGGGAAGAGTTTTTAGTATTTTGAGGAGGCTAAGAGATTTTTTACGTGGGGGAGGACCTTGGAGAGAGATTTGGGTAGAATAATGGCAGGGAACAAGGCTTGAGAGGAGTGAAGAGAAGAGAGAGTGAAGGGGGGTTTTATAGTGGAGGAGAGGAGGGATTTCCTAATATTAAAATCATTAATTTATTATTTCTTCCCAAGACAAGGAATAGTAAGTATTCTATGACCAAGAATAGTTATTTTATCATGTGATCCCGAAACAAGTGGGCTTACATTAGTAGAACATCATTGATGACTCAATTAATCCATTATTTAGCATTTATTGTGAATTATCGGATTCTATTATTCATTAAAAAATCAAGTATTTCAGAAAAAACCCAAAAATTCTTCCTTACCATTTTTCGATTTGTAGAATCCAAAAATGAAGTCCATTTTTCAAAAATAATTTTCTAAATACGATTAATTTAATATTTAATTAAAATAATAATTTATTATCAAAACCAGTTTTAAAACATTCATTAACTTATTCTAAAATATAGATATATCGTAATTCCAACTTGAATATTATTTTTATACCACCATAGGTGAGGTTACTATTCATTAGGGTATATCACTATTCATAAGGGTATGTTACTATTCATTAGGGTAGGTTACTATTCATCAAAAATTATTTTTTCCTTATCGGACTCCAAATAACTTACTCATTTCAACCGTGTATGCCGGATTTTCGAAATTACAAACAAAGAAGTGACAAACTTATGTTTAAAGGTCACTTATCACTTAGTAGTTCATTATGTTGTGTTTTCATGTGATTTTATGACATAAATATAAGAAGGGAATTTCCATTGAAAAACTTTGGGTCATTGCACCTGATCTTAGCATGGTTCGTTGGGTGGTATTAGTGGAAGTATCTCATAATTTCATCCACCAATGCCAACTCCTCCTCCTAGATCCCCACTTAATCTTTTTTAGATCCACCTCTCTGGGGGATACCCTGACCTCTCTTAAGAGATCTATAATCAGGGTGCTACCTCTACCGTTCTATTCCATACACTGTCTGACTAACCTCCTCAGCATATTAGGTCGAGAATTAATATGTCATGTGACCTCACCTATCATATGCATAGAATCACACCTCTCCAAGATTATCTGGTCCTCTATGTAGTCTACGAGCTCCATGATCACATTCTTGAGTCCGGATATGAGAATTTATCCTACCTCAAGACCCTTCTGAGTTGATCTTGCTAACTATTAAGAGACAACTCAGCCCCATGGCATCCAATTCCAACTCCAACTTCATAGCATCCCTCAGATAGGAAGTTCTCCATAACCAGTATCCTATCTAGAACTCAATTATATGTGGGAATTAATCGGGGAACTACACTTGTATATATCTCTTTGTGTAGACCCTTATCAATCTTTCATTCCCAGAAGTAACCATACCTAATCATGTTGAGGGAGTACCATGTAAAGTTAGTAAACCTCATAGCATAATTATCAAATATAATCCCTCCCTAAATCATCTCTAATTAATCTTGAATCTAAATAGAGCACAAACATGATGGGTAGTACTCCTCATGAAACATCTTTTGGAATTCAGACCATAAGTATTTCAACCAATCACGTGTTTGGATGACTAGACTCCACTAGTACCTAGATGATCCATGGAAAAGACAAGCTTTTAGCCCAACTATCTGATTATTCTGGGTCTACACATGTCTAAAAACTCATATCACAAACTCAAGCCAATCCTTCATTGCCTAGAGATCTGTCTCATCATGTAACCTCAGTGTCCTTTGAAACTATAATTCACAGAGTGCTCCAATTATGTACACATTATTTTTAAAGACCCACAAATTTCAAGGAAATTTTTTTTCTTAATTTTCTTTGGAATTTTACAAGAGCGCAGCTTCAGACGGCACCTGATTCCGAGGCCCGGTGTGCCCGGAATCAATTTCCGAAGTTTGGCTCGGGTACGTTCAGTGAACGGACGAGCGGGTTTTTCTATCTTTTGGACCGGTGCCCGGAATCGAATTCTGAGGGCACCGATGAAATCGCAGCGCCGGTATTTACTTAGAAACGCCTCTTCCAGAGTTGCGTTTGCTCAGACGTGGTTTTTTAAATTTTGCGGCTTTAAGTCAGAATAAAATAAAGTTTGTGCGACAACTTTATTTTATTTCACTTAAGCTGCTTGGAAGCCACTTGAAGTCACTTAAAGGCGGCTTGAACTGAGTTGAACTGGATAGGATGCTATCCAGAAATATCCTACCCCCTTGGTAGGATATTTGTGAGGTGGGGCCCGCACGAGCCCCGCCGTTTCTTTCGCTAAGTAACGCACCCGCGAAAACCCGTCAAAGTAACTGAAAAGTCAACCGACGCGTTTTCTTTAATTTCTTAACAGACCATTTAATTGGGCGGTTTATTTCGTGAATTAAATGGGCTGTTTTATTCGTTGAATTAATTCAACGAATTAAATGGGTCGTTACTTACGCGTTTTGCGTTTGTTGGCAAAATAATAAAATAGACAACTTGTCTATTTGGGAGGATTGCTATCGTTGTGCAATTCCTCTGAACCTCCACTCTCCCCGCGAAGAACGCGAAGAACGCGAAGAACGCGAAGAACGCCGGCGACCGAAATTCGACGACGCACACCGAGATCTGCGACGTCGACGAGCTTTACCCGCGACGTTCTTCGGCGACGCCTCTTATTCCGCGGCCAATCCTCGTTCGGCAACTAAGGTGAGAATTGGATCTTTTCTTCTCCCTTTTTAATTTCAATATCAACGGATTTAAACTAATTAAATCCGTTCGATCTTGATCCGGAGATTGGCGACGCGACGCCGGAGACCGCGACGACGCGACGATCCCCCTTCTTCCGCGACGAGCGATTCCGCGACGACCTCTCGTCCGACGACGACGACAAGGTAAGGGTTGTTGGAATTCTTTTTAAAATCCCGTGTTTATTCTTTTGAAATAAAGAACCCGATCACGAAACAATTTTAATTTATTTAAAATTGTTGATTGGTTTCTTTCTTGTTTCTCCCGTTGATTATGACTAACGCGGAGGGTGCGGGTCTAACGAACAAGACCCGGCAACCCTCCGCCGGTCTTCCCTTTTTGTGCGGATTTGGCGGACGACGACGAACCGCGCGGCAGGGGCGATTTGTTGATCCCGCAGTGAAGGTCAGCCCCCGGGAGGAGCAACGGCGCAGACGGGAAAGGAATCGGGCCACCGGAGCATCTCCGGCGGCCCGCGGAAGGCGGCGGCGGCGCGGGTCGCCGGTGCGGCGGCGCCGGCGACCGGAGGCGGCGGCGCCCGGCGCGCCGCCGTGGAGGAAGTCCGCCGCGGCTGAAGCCGCAGCGGCCCGGCCGCGTCCGCGTGACAGGCGGCCCCCCGCGGGGCCGCGTTTCGTTTGAGCCGCGGGTCAAGCCCGCGGCGCCCTCCTTCGGCCGCTCGGCCGAAGCCGAGCCGGCCGGTCCGGTCGGCCGGGCCGCGCCCAGGCCGGACCGGACCCGGCCTAGCCGGGTCGGGCCAACCCGGTTCGGCCGACCCCAGGGGGGGTTCGGGCCGGGTCGCCCCGGGCCCGGAACCCCCGTTTCGGGCCCTCTTCGGTCTTTCGCCCATATCTTGGGCCTGGGACCTCCGATTGACGAACCGTCAGCGGCTACGCGATCCTTGGATCGAGACGGTCGTTTCGGTATATTATACTCAAGGTTTCGGAAGACTTTGGGTTCGGCCGGGTTGGTTCGTACACGAAACCAACCGGGCCCTCGGAGCGGAAACGCTCATAACTTGAGCTACGGACGTCCGAACGACGTACCGTCAGCTGTGGTAGTTTCCTCTAAGTGAGACGGAACTTTTGGCATACTCTGCCCGAGGATCGGGTACAGGCGGAGTACGGTCGGGTTGGTTTTGCCCTAAAAAAAACAACCGGGCCCCTGGGACGAAAATGCCAATAACTCTCAGACCGGGCGTCCGATTGACGCGTCGTCTGTCGCGTTGAGATCCTGTTGTCGATACGGAACTTTTGGATACATCAACATCGGACTACGTGTCAGTTGATGTATCAGCCTCTCGGCTCGTGGAGCGGACCCTCCTAAACGAGCTTGCTTTGTGCGGGAACCCTAGCGCTGGCTGTGACTTCGACGGCAGAGCAGAGATCCTCCGTGGACTGCGACGACGGCAGAGCAGAGATCCTCCGTGGAATGCGACGACGGCAGAGCAGAGATCCTTCGTGGACTGCGGCGACGACAGAGCAGAGATCCTCCGTGGACTGCGTCGACTACTGCACTCAGCGATCCTACGTGGATCAGTGCTACCGGTTCTGTGTGAGCCTCTGCCTACAGGTTCTGTGTGAGCCCGATCCTATGTGGGTCCTTACTACCGGTTCTGTGTGAGCCACTGCCTACAGGTTCTGTGTGAGCCCGATCCTGTGTGGGTCTTTTGCGGGGGTTAGTACCTATCGATCCTTCGTGGGTCCGACGACTTAGATGGATCAATGATTATCTTTGACGTCATCTGAAAAAGTATACCTGGTTGAGCTGAATCTTATGTTACTCTCCTTTGTGGATTGTGTTGAACTATCCTTTGTGGATTTACTGTTTACTCTCCTTTGTGGATTTGAGTCTTGCTTTCCTATGTGGATTGAGTTGTTCGTGAGCTCGTGAGCAGAGCTAGAAGTGGGGACTTAGGTATATGTATGGGCATATACCTAAGTCGAGTCAGATGTTACTTCGTGATTGCATATTTCTTTTGTGCTATATCCTTTGTGGATTTCGGGAGACCTTCGGGGGTCTCGGGGTCCTTACTGAGTAGCTTGTACTCACCCCTGCACGGGCTATGCCCGCACCTTGTTGTGTTGGTTGCAGACGACGGACAGCGCTGATCACGGTTGGGGCGTGGAGCAGGACGGTACTTGGAGGTGGACCACTGGGCGGAACGTGCTCGGAGCAGACGTGGGACCCGAGGAGCCTGGAGGCTATCTGTACCCACCCTTCAGGTGGGATTGCCAGTGGACGACACGAGGCCGCCATCTTTTCTTCAGTTGCTGTACTTTACTTTTCAGTTGTACTTTACAGTTGGGCTTGTATTTCCGGCCCCCTTTACTTTTCTGCACTTTACTTTCCGCTTGCTGACTCTGTGTAGTTGTTACTTATAAAGGCAATGCCTTCCCTGTTTACTGGGATTTTACGCCTTGGTGCTAGTCGCCAGCCCCTGGCCTATGGAAGGCGAGCTTGGGGTAGTCACGGCACGGGGCCCGAGGACGGGTCGTGACAAATTGGTATCAGAGCGGTCGGTTCTACCGCAGACTCTGATCGTCCTTTCTTTCTACATGAAGCAATAGTGTTTAGTGTATTGAGTGTGGTTATCAGTTCAGGGAGCCCAGTGTTGGTGCGGCGGCCGACGTATCCATACACCAGGACCCTGACTCCTGATTTCCGACTTAATGCATGAAAACATTGATTGCGTGTGTGTTTCAAGTTTTCTTTGTGATTACTTGTGTCAGCTCACCGGGTATACTGATCTGCTTTTTGAAAGTCTCAAGTTTTCCTTGTTATTACTTGTGCCAGCTCACCAGGTATACTGCTCTGACTGTGGTGCTCTTGTTCTCCTTTTCAGGATGGCCCCGCGACGACAGCCAGCTAGGGTTCCGAGTGTAGGGCGCGACGGCAGCCCACCGAGCGACGAGGCCTCGGTGCAGGGCCCTTTGCCAGCAGTGGCACCGGCGGTAGCTTTACCCGCCGAGCCACCGATGCTACCAGTACCAGACGCTGACGATGCACGTCGCCTCAGGGCACTGCATGAGTTTCAGAGCCAGCGACCGCCCAGGTTTCGCGGTGAGGCGGACCCCCAGGCCGCCGAGGACTGGCTAGAGGCGGTGGTACGGATCTTTAGGCTAGTGAGGACACCAGCGGATCTCATGGTGATTCTCGCAGCGAGCCTCCTGCAGGCGGCGGCAGGACGATGGTGGAGCCTGATGCTCCAGGTTCACGATGAGGCATCCTTGCTCTGGACGGACTTCGAGAGCCTCTTCCGCTCTGAGTTCGTCCCGGCCACCCTCCGAGCGGTGCGCATCCAGGAGCTTCTCCAGCTACGCCAGGGCAGCATGACGGTCGCTCAGTACACGGCGAGGTTCACGGACCTATCTCGCTACTCGACCGACATGGTACGGGACCCCCTTCTTCCGGGCCCGGACCTTCGAGCAGGGCTTGCGACAGGAGATTCGGGCGTCGCTGATCTCCCTCAGCATTCCGACCCAGGCGGGAGTGCTGGAGCGAGCCCTCCTGATCGAGAGCTTCCTGGCAGAGCCTTCTTCAGCGGCGAGACCTAGCGCAGGGCGGCAGGTAGCTGAGTCTTCGGCAGCAGGTAGCCGACGGATGACCCAGGGTTCCAGGCGGACCAGACCTTCCGGCAGGCGACCCCGGGACACTGGCTCAGCAGTGCAGGGCACACAACGGAGTGCCAGCCTTCCGAGAGGCAGGTTGTGCTACACCTGCGGCGGGCAGGGTCACATGGCTCGTGACTGCCCGACTCGCCGATCAGAGGAGCAGCAGACGGTGGAGGGGCCACCCATGCAGAGGCAGAGGGTCGACCGTGGCGGTCCGCAGGGAGGAGGCGGACGAGACAGAGGAGCTGGCCGAGCAGCGGGTGGTGGGCGACGCTTCCAGGCTCTACCCCCACCACCACCAGGAGGGCCACCTCGACCACAGGGAGCTGGTGGGCAGGGGCAGGCCCAGCTCCAGGCAGTGGAGGCCTACGACCCCGACATCCCAGAGATGATTCGAGGTACGATCTGTGTCTATTCCACCCTTGCTGCAGTACTTATAGACACAGGAGCGAGTCACTCTTTCATAGCCTCTGCCCTTGTTCGGAGCTCGGAGATTCCGACTGAGCCGTTGGCTCGATCCTTACGGCTAGAGACTCCTACGGGAGCAGACTCGACGATTACGCACTGGTGTCGGCAGTGTGAGCTTACTCTAGGAGGCGAGAGCTTTGGCTGGGATCTCCTTGTAGCGGCGTCGAGGCCTTACGACGTCATCTTGGGCATGGATTGGCTATCCACGGTTCATGCCCAGATCGACTGTTTTAGGCGCAAGGTGCGATGTGTTCGCACCGACGGGAGCAGGTTTACCTTCACCGGCGAGAAGGGAACCTTTGCAGCACAGGATGGACTTCCGCGGAGGAGAGTGAAGCCCATCTCTCATCAGTTGGCTAGCCTCATCCTAGGAGCAGTGGACGTGCGGAGTCCGGCTTTTCCTGCAGTGGTGGACCAGTACGTGGACGTCTTTCCCGACGACGTTCCAGGGCTACCTCCTCGTAGAGAGGTAGACTTTTACATCGACTTGTACCCCGGGACAGCCCCGATATCTACTCCAGCATATCGGATGGCCCCCGCCGAGCTTCGGGAGCTGCGGGTACAGTTGGAGGACTTGCAGAGCAAGGGGTTTATCCGACCCAGTGTTTCACCCTGGGCTTCCCCGATTTTGTTCTCCAAGAAGGCGGAGGGGAGCTTGCGACTGTGTGTCGACTATCGTCGCCTGAACCAGGTGACAGTGAGGAACAAGTATCCGCTGCCACGGATTGATGACCTCTTCGATCAGCTCAAGGGAGCGCGGTGGTTCTCAAAGATAGACCTCCGGTCAGGCTATCATCAGCTCAGAGTTCGAGACGGGGACGTGCAGAAGACGGCCTTCAGGTGTCGGTATGGCCATTATGAGTTCTTGGTTATGCCGTTCGGCGTAACCAATGCTCCAGCAGTGTTCATGAGCCTCATGAATAGGATCTTCCAGCCATACCTCGACCGATTTGTCGTTGTCTTCATTGACGACATTTTGGTATACTCGACGACTGAGGAGGAGCATGCCTACCACCTGCGAGTAGTGCTAGACACACTCCGAGAGCACCAGCTTTATGGCAAGCTCTCAAAATGCCAGTTCTGGTTACGTGAGGTCCATTTCTTGGGGCACGTCATTTCTGAGGCGGGAGTTGCAGTGGATCCCGCGAAGATCGAGGCAGTGCTAGCTTGGGAGCCACCCAGGAGCGTGACGGAGGTGCGGAGCTTCTTGGGCTTAGCCGGATACTATCGGAGATTCGTGCCAGACTTCTCCAGAGTTGCGGCACCACTCTCAGCTTTGACAAAGAAGGGGAAACCCTTCGTGTGGTCAGACAGATGTCAGCAGAGCTTCCAGGAGCTGAGACAGAGATTGACCAGCGCACCTATCTTGAGGTTGCCTGAGGAGGGAGTTGGGTACGTAGTTTACTGCGATGCATCAGGGACTGGACTCGGGTGCGTCCTGATGCAGGAGCGGGCCGTGATCGCCTACGGATCACGTCAGTTGAGGCCGCATGAGCAGAACTACGCCACTCATGACCTGGAGTTAGCAGTAGTGGTCTTCGCTCTGAAGACTTGGTGGCACTATCTGATGGGAGAGCGCTTCACAGTCTTTTCTGACCACCAGAGTCTCAGGTATATCTTCTCTCAGAAGGACCTGAACCTGAGATAGCGGAGATGGCTTGAGTTACTCCAGGACTATGACTTTGAAATAGTCTATACTCCTGGGAAGGGGAACGTGGTAGCCGATGCCCTCAGCAGGAGGACGGGCATTCAGCTACTTGAGGAGGCTACGGAGCAGCTAGCCTCCTTACAGATATCCTTTGTGGATAGAGACGGAGCAGCCTTTCTTCAGTCACTCACAGTCTCTCCTCCACTTCTACAGCGGGTCAGAGAGGCTCAGCGTGGGGACGCTGACTGTGAGACCCGGCGTGCACTGATATCTTCAGGTCAGGCGCCTGATGGCTTCTCCCTTGGAGCAGAGCACGACATCCTTTTCAGAGGAAGTACCTTCGTACCAGTCGCTTTACGAGAGGAGGTGCTGAGAGAGTTTCACACTTCTCCCTTGGCGGTACATCCTGGAGTGGCGAAGATGTACCAGGATCTCAGGCGACAGCACTGGTGGCCGGGCATGAAGAAAGCTGTGGCAGAGTTCGTTTCACGATGCCTCACCTGCTAGCAGGTGAAGGCAGAGCATCAGGTACCAGCAGGCTTGGTACAGCCCTTGGAGGTCCCGGAGTGGAAGTGGGACGGCATATCTATGGATTTCGTGACTGGACTTCCACGCACTTCCAGAGGTCACGACTCCATTTGGGTGATTGTCGACCGACTCACCAAGTCGGCACACTTCTTACCCATCAGAGAGCAGGGCTCAGTGGAGAGCTTGGGACGTCTTTACGTCCAGGAGATCGTACGGCTTCACGGTGTGCCATCGTCTATCGTCTCCGATCGAGATGCTCGTTTCACTTCCCGGCTTTGGAATGGGTTGCAGGAGGCGTTCGGGACGCGGCTCCATCTGAGCACAGCCTTCCACCCTCAGACGGATGGTCAGACGGAGAGGACCATTCAGACACTCAAGGACATGCTCCGTGCATGTGTTCTCGACTTTGGTCGCAGCTGGGAGGACCACCTACCCTTGGTGGAGTTCGCGTACAACAACAGCTATCACTCCACCATCGGGATGGCACCATACGAGGCGTTGTACGGCAGACCCTGCAGATCACCGTTGTGCTGGACAGACCCTGGGGAGTCAGCACTCGTGGGACCAGAGATGGTCCGAGCCACGAAAGAGAAGGTCCAGATCATCCAGGAGAGGATGAGGACAGCTCAGAGCCGGCAGAAGTCATATGCTGATAGGAGGCGGAGGCCACTAGAGTTCGAGGATGGCGACCACGTCTTTTTGCGTGTCTCACCTCGACGTGGTTTACGGAGATTTGGCCGAGGCGGCAAGTTGTCTCCACGCTTCATCGGGCCTTTCCAGGTCCTCAGCAGGATAGGAGAGGTGGCTTATCGCCTGGCTCTACCACCTCAGTTGCACCGGGTGCACGACGTCTTCCACGTGTCTCAGCTGAGGAGATACGTGCACGACCCGATGCACATCATCGACTTTGGGGAGCTGGACGTGGACGATGGGGCGACTTTTGCAGAGGTCCCAGTGGAGATCGAGGATCGACAGGAGCGGGTCCTACGTGGGCGGTCGATTCCTCTTGTGCGCGTCAGATGGCAGCACGGGAACCTCCAGGAGAGCACTTGGGAGCGGGAGGCTCAGATGCGTGCTCAGTACCCCCATTTGTTCCCCTAGTTTTTGATGTAACTTTACGGGGACGTAAAGCCCTGAGGTGGGAGTAATGTAAAGACCCGCAAATTTCAAGGAAATTCTTTTTCTTAATTTTCTTTGGAATTTTACAAGAGCGCAGCTTCAGACGGCACCTGATTCCGAGGCCCGGTGTGCCCGGAATCAATTTCCGAAGTTTGGCTCGGGTACGTTCAGTGAACGGACGAGCGGGTTTTTCTATCTTTTGGACCGGTGCCCGGAATCGAATTCTGAGGGCACCGATGAAATCGCAGTGCCGGTATTTGCTTAGAAACGCCTCTTCCGGAGTTGCGTTTGCTCAGACGTGGTTTTTAAATTTTGCGGCTTTAAGTCAGAATAAAATAAAGTTTGTGCGACAACTTTATTTTATTTCACTTAAGCTGCTTGGAAGCCACTTGAAGTCACTTAAAGGCGGCTTGAACTGAGTTGAACTGGATAGGATGCTATCCAGAAATATCCTACCCCCTTGGTAGGATATTTGTGAGGTGGGGCCCGCACGAGCCCCGCCGTTTCTTTCGCTAAGTAACGCACCCGCGAAAACCCGTCAAAGTAACTGAAAAGTCAACCGACGCGTTTTCTTTAATTTCTTAACAGACCATTTAATTGGGCGGTTTATTTCGTGAATTAAATGGGCTGTTTTATTCGTTGAATTAATTCAACGAATTAAATGGGTCGTTACTTACGCGTTTTGCGTTTGTTGGAAAAATAATAAAATAGACAACTTGTCTATTTGGGAGGATTGCTATCGTTGTGCAATTCCTCTGAACCTCCACTCTCCCCGCGAAGAACGCGAAGAACGCGAAGAACGCGAAGAACGCCGGCGACCAAAATTCGACGACGCACACCGAGATCTGCGACGTCGACGAGCATTACCCGCGACGTTCTTCGGCGACGCCTCTTATTCCGCGGCCGATCCTCGTTCGGCAACTAAGGTGAGAATTGGATCTTTTCTTCTCCCTTTTTAATTTCAATATCAACGGATTTAAACTAATTAAATCCGTTTGATCTTGATCCGGAGATTGGCGACGCGACGCCGGAGACCGCGACGACGCGACGATCCCCCTTCTTCCGCGACGAGCGATTCCGCGACGACCTCTCGTCCGACGACGACGACAAGGTAAGGGTTGTTGGAATTCTTTTTAAAATCCCGTGTTTATTCTTTTGAAATAAAGAACCCGATCACGAAACAATTTTAATTTATTTAAAATTGTTGATTGGTTTCTTTCTTGTTTCTCCCGTTGATTATGACTAACGCGGAGGGTGCGGGTCTAACGAACAAGACCCGGCAACCCTCCGCCGGTCTTCCCTTTTTGTGCGGATTTGGCGGACGACGACGAACCGCGCGGCAGGGGCGATCTGTTGATCCCGCAGTGAAGGTCAGCCCCCGGGAGGAGCAACGGCGCAGACGGGAAAGGAATCGGGCCACCGGAGCATCTCCGGCGGCCCGCGGAAGGCGGCGGCGGCGCGGGTCGCCGGCGCCCGGCGCGCCGCCGTGGAGGAAGTCCGCCGCGACTGAAGCCGCGGCGGCGGCAGCGGCCGGTTCCGCGGCCGCGCGGAACCGGGAACGGACGCGGCGGCCCGGCCGCGTCCGCGTGACAGGCGGCCCCCCGCGGGGCCGCGTTTCGTTTGAGCCGCGGGTCAAGCCCGCGGCGCCCTCCTTCGGCCGCTCGGCCGAAGCCGAGCCGGCCGGTCCGGTCGGCCGGGCCACGCCCAGGCCGGACCGGACCCGGCCTAGCCGGGTCGGGCCGACCCGGTTCGGCCGACCCCAGGGGGGGTTCGGGCCGGGTCGCCCCGGGCCCGGAACCCCCGTTTCGGGCCCTCTTCGGTCTTTCGCCCATATCTTGGGACTGGGACCTCCGATTGACGAACCGTCAGCGGCTACGCGATCCTTGGATCGAGACGGTCGTTTCGGTATATTATACTCAAGGTTTCGGAAGACTTTGGGTTCGGCCGGGTTGGTTCGTACACGAAACCAACCGGGCCCTCGGAGCGGAAACGCTCATAACTTGAGCTACGGGTGTCCGAACGACGTACCGTCAGCTGTGGTAGTTTCCTCTAAGTGAGACGGAACTTTTGGCATACTCCGCCCGAGGATCGGGTACAGGCGGAGTACGGTCGGGTTGGTTTTGCCCTAAAAAAACCAACCGGGCCCCTGGGACGAAAATGCCAATAACTCTCAGACCGGGCGTCCGATTGACGCGCCGTCTGTCGCGTTGAGATCCTGTTGTCGATACGGAACTTTTGGATACATCAACTTCGGACTACGTGTCAGTTGATGTATCAGCCTCTCGGCTCGTGGAGCGGACCCTCCTAAACGAGCTCGCTTTGTGCGGGAACCCTAGCGCTGGCTGTGACTTCGACGGCAGAGCAGAGATCCTCCGTGGACTGCGACGACGGCAGAGCAGAGATCCTCCGTGGACTGCGACGACGGCAGAGCAGAGATCCTTCGTGGACTGCGGCGACGACAGAGCAGAGATCCTCCGTGGACTGCGTCGACTACTGCACTCAGCGATCCTACGTGGATCAGTGCTACCGGTTCTGTGTGAGCCTCTGCCTACAGGTTCTGTGTGAGCCCGATCCTATGTGGGTCCTTACTACCGGTTCTGTGTGAGCCACTGCCTACAGGTTCTGTGTGAGCCCGATCATGTGTGGGTCTTTTGCGGGGGTTAGTACCTATCGATCCTTCGTGGGTCCGACGACTTAGATGGATCAGTGATTATCTTTGACGTCATCTGAAAAAGTATACCTGGTTGAGCTGAATCTTATGTTACTCTCCTTTGTGGATTGTGTTGAACTATCCTTTGTGGATTTACTGTTTACTCTCCTTTGTGGATTTGAGTCTTGCTTTCCTATGTGGATTGAGTTGTTCGTGAGCTCGTGAGCAGAGCTAGAAGTGGGGACTTAGGTATATGTATGGGCATATACCTAAGTCGAGTCAGATGTTACTTCGTGATTGCATCTTTCTTTTGTGCTATATCCTTTGTGGATTTCGGGAGACCTTCGGGGGTCTCGGGGTCCTTACTGAGTAGCTTGTACTCACCCCTGCACGGGCTATGCCCGCACCTTGTTGTGTTGGTTGCAGACGACGGACAGCGCTGATCACGGTTGGGGCGTGGAGCAGGACGGTACTTGGAGGTGGACCACTGGGCGGAACGTTCTCGGAGCAGACGTGGGACCCGAGGAGCCTGGAGGCTATCTGTACCCACCCTTCAGGTGGGATTGCCAGTGGACGACACGAGGCCGCCGTCTTTTCTTCAGTTGCTGTACTTTACTTTTCAGTTGTACTTTACAGTTGGGCTTGTATTTCCGGCCCCCTTTACTTTTCTGCACTTTACTTTCCGCTTGCTGACTCTGTGTGGTTGTTACTTATAAAGGCAATGCCTTCCCTGTTTACTGGGATTTTACGCCTTGGTGCTAGTCGCCAGCCCCTGGCCTATGGAAGGCGGGCTTGGGGTAGTCACGGCACGGGCCCCGAGGACGGGTCGTGACATTATTTTTCTACTCTGGTAGTATAATTAGTTTCTCAACATTCAGGGGTGCTGCTACATGTCTACCTAGAGGAAGGATCTCATGAGATGGCCCTTTATCTGAGGTCTCATCACTCATTAGATCATCATCATGATCTTGAATCAGTAACCTAGTTGGATTTCTTCATGGAGGCATCCTAAAAATTAATAAATATGTACCATAGTCATATGAGAATATATATATATGGGGGTGACTCAATAAGGACAGTCAAAGAACTCAATACTATATGATTCATTCACCAAAGTTCCTTACAACCAATGTCTTAGTATTTCTAATAAAAAATAATGTAAATAGAGTCCTAGTTAATGGATACATTATCCAGCATACCAACGTCAGGTTCCCTATTCTGAAATCCACACTTGATACAATTTGACACTATTTCCCTTTATTCCCAACCAAACCTCATAGGGGGATAAAACTCCAAATACTATCCTAGGCGGAACCACCTATGATGAAAATTTGCAATGACCCAAACCACCAGTGCCCACCTATCCAAAAGGAGACCATGCTGTCACAACCCCAAACCCACCTTTATAGGCCAGGGCTTGGAGACAGGTGCAAAAAAGGACTAACTAAATTGGGAGGCCTTTTCATAAAGTACATATACACCTAAACCCAATCATCTCCATGTATAATTCTAGAGGAATAATAATAAAATATATTTAAATCTATAGTAAAAACTATGCATGTAACAATATCTAGGGAATAAAAATGATTTCAATAGAGTAAACTAAAATGAAATGGAAAAAATATATTCCCACCCAAAAAAGATATCCCAACCTAAAAAAAACTAAAAATGAAATGCTAAGGGATCCCAGCTTCAAATCTCCAAGCCTAGCCACTATACACAGTTTATGCGCCCGAGTATCCCTATGCTTATTTGAAATCACCTATAACCTATCCATCATCTACATAAGTCATGAAACATGTGGGAAAATCCCATGAAGGGGTGAGTATATAAAAACCCAGTAACAAACCATGAAAACTATAGGGGAGAAATATGATATATTTTAGATTTTTTTCTTTCAACCCAAAGAAAGATGGAAACTATACACAACAATATAAATATATTATCATAATAGAAATGGATATGAGATAGAAATGGGATCTCCATCTCACATCCTAACCCAAGACAATGAGTTTTCCTACAGCTCCAAAGTTCTATCATCGATGCCCATCATCTCATGTATCTAAATAAGTAATCGTGTGAAGGACCCACACCTCACCACTATACCACAGATTCGAGGAGGAAAAATCTCTAAGTAGAGGACCCACACCTATATAGGATAAGGGGGTTTCACTTAGTAGAGAGATAGAGGACCCATACCCTAGTGGGTCATTGGGGTGTCACTCAGTAGCTAGAGAAATCATGACCTAGTATTCCATTGGTGTGCTACTCAGTAGGTAAAGTACCCACACCCGATTCTGTTAGGATAGTTCCACTCAGTAGGTAGAGGACCCATGCCCTAGTTCATCAGGGGTTTCACACAATAGGTAGAGGAACCTGCTTATTCTATCAAGGGGTGGCACTTAGTAGGTAGGTGATCTATGCCCTAGTATTTCATGGGGGTGACACTAAATAGGTAAAGCAGTATGAGTGACTCATTTCCATGTATGACATAGGGATTCCAACCCCAACCTCTCTCTGATGATCCTTCTCGGTCACAGCTGTCGTCGAGCAGTGCTTAAAAAAGTTCTATGCTCCTAATATCCTTCATATTATCTTAAAATCCACTATTAAGGATACTATCATGTTCTATGTCGAAAAAAATTAGGATAGGCTACTCATGGGCCAAAATATGAGTCCAAATAAAGGAGATATGAGATAAAGAAGTTGAGAGGGAAGTACATGAAATGTAAGGGGTCCACATGGCATGTGACTCCACCTCATCACCTGATCGTATCTTATATGGATATGACTCAGTGGACATGTCACCATACATGGTTTTTACAGGTTTCACAGGGAATGTATCAACCACCTAGGGCCTGCACATGTGCTCCTAGATCTTCATGTGTCCTTTGGTCCATGCCCGTGTACCTGGTCATATCCCAGCCTAGGTAAATATCCATATCCAAGGTTGTGTAGTTGGTCCATGTATGTGTGTCTAGCCATGTATGTGCTTGTGTACTCTCAGAGTACATTCCAGGACACTTTCACTAGGTCATGAAACATGTGGTGGTCCCATAAAACATGTGATACTTATCTCTTCTTGAAAACCTTAGCCATCATAGCTAGGGGATTACATGGTGGGTGTTAATCCCATTACACACTCTGTAGTCAGGATTCTTAAATAAAATTATATATATCATGTGAATTCAATATCTAACACTCCAACCACAAAATCCTCTCAATTTCACCTTGAATATCACAATACAGTATGTATCTAGGGCCTTTCATGTCCTATCTATCACTAGGGGATAGATTGAATCCATATAAAGGCCTCTCGCAATTACACCCATCGTTGTCATACTCCACCCAAGGGAGAGGAACCTCGATCTGGTGTCTGATCTATGCCAAAATCACCCAAAAACCCATAAATCATCCCAATCCACCTACAAAACACTAATCCAGTCATTTTTTTCAAATATAAAATGAATCTTCAGTCCAATCATGTTTAGAACTACCCAAAAAATGTCAAACTATGTTCACATAGCCCAATGGTGAAGGATGTGAAAAATATGTGAGGAGAGGGCATAAGAATTAAGGTGAATAAATCATTTTTCAATAATTATTAGAAAAAATATCATGGATCAAGTAGATTTATAGTGATAAATGTGGAATAATTGTGAATAAATAAAATAAAAACTTTACTTTGATAAATGGGCTCATGTGAAGGATCAATTAATCACATATTAAAGATAAAAACATGCTCAGTATATTAATCAATGAAAAACTAAAATAGAAAAACCTACCTCGATTTTTGGATTGATTGTTGGTGAAGAACATGTTCTCTAGTGATGGGGAAGATCCATTGTGTTCATTATCTATCGATCCATGTTGATCTGATCCTTGTCTGATCTTGATCCACCAATGATAGATGATGAAACATCCTATCAATGATACATGGGTTATGAGAATAACCCTAGATATTTAAAATAATGGTATATTTATAGATGAAAATCGGTTTTGGGAATTAAATGAATTAATTAAATTAACTAATTAATTAATCATTTTAACATACCTGCTAATGGATTCCTTTTCCAATCGTCTGATTCCAACCAACTTAAGATCATTCCTAAGGTAAACCCAACATTTCGGATTCAAACATGGTCTTAGATTTTTGATCCAAGGATCCATTTAGGATATATTAAATTATTTATAAAAAAAACATGTGCATGATTTAAATTTATATAATATTTATATAATATTAATTTCAAATTCAATGAGACTCATAATCACGCTTTATCTTAGTCCCTAGCTCTAAAATTATTTCTCAATATATTTTAAAGTCTCAAAAGTCAAAAAAAGTGTCTCTATATTATTTACCCATAAATTTATCAGAATTGGACTTAGTTAAAGAAAATTTAAATTCAAAGATATAGAGAAAAACACCCTTTAGGTTGTGATTTGAATTTTAATTAACTAAATCCTCATATAATTAATCTTAAATTTTGATAAAAATTATTTATTAATTCAAGGAGATTAGATCAATAATATGCCAACATTCATTTAGAAATAACTCATATAAGGTTCTGTTGATACTTTAAATAACTATCCCACGTATCATGAATATACCACCATGGGGTTAATTACAAAGGAATATCAAAAGAGAAAGGAAACCTATGAGGGTCCCATCATTTGAAACAATATTTTAAAATACCTTTAGTGGGATTTATCATATTAGAAACATGAACCAACTAAACTACTTGGGTACATTTGTAGATTTAGTAATTTAGTTGTATGGGTCTTCGTTCCCATGTCATAGAGGAACATTCATTTTTAGGTTACAACATAAACCCGTTTGACCAAAATCCATATGAAAATGTTTTAATTTTTTAAATTAAACTAGTTTCCTTAAATTTTAGTTCAACCATTTAGTGTGTGTGTGTGTGTGTTTATCATCATTCAGTTAGATGAATTACCATTCTCAAGATATAATGGTACTTTCCTTCATAAATCACAATTGGAATTCCTGTAACTATACCTTTAATTTCATAATATAACAATTATGTATGTAATGGTTTGATTATATGGGTTACCATTCCACAATTTATAAAGGCCCATTCATTTTATAAATTTTTATTTTCACCCATTTAATCACAACCATAAATTTTTCAACCCATTCCACCAATGGTCCATGGATAAAACATATCATTATTGGTTAATTAAGGTTCCACCATCAAACTATACAAGAAAAACCCATTTAGGTTGATTTAGACACATTCATGACCAATAATATATCATAATTATATCTAGTCATGATATCACATAAAATAAAATAAAGTAAGCATATAAACAGAAAATCATAGAGGCATGGTGTATGAGAAATCATACTAATAAATCACCCACCATGTCATAAAGATGAGAATACTGATAAATCATCCAACCATGTTATACAAATAAGCATGATTCTAAATAACACAAGGATTATCCAATATATATCCAGCAGTCAAGTAATACAATCTTCATGAATGGAATATGAATGGCATGTGAATATGTAGGTGTCTATAATGATGCATGTAAAAATGATTCCTTGCCATACCAGGATAAGGGAAAAATACATCAAATTCCATAAAAGAGTAAGTAGTATAAAGTATATTAATCACTCAAGGTGAAATAATAATAAAATATAATAATTAATATCATTAACAATAGTTCCATCCCTGGCCACTTAGTCTTTTCCCTATATGTGGGTTAATCACTCCCATACAGCACTATTTACCCAAGTCTGACACATTCCTTTTCTCATATCTACCAACCCCAAATAGTAGGATAAAGGAAAATTAAAACTCTGATACCACATTGTAACTTCCCAACCCATGGGACACTTAAAGTGTTTCCTAAGTTGGTTCACCACATGGCCTCAAGCATGCATCCTCATACTCCAGAGGCTGCCTAGTAGCAACGAGGGTCTAAGGGTGGTATAATAGGGAGACTATACCCTCATGATCAGTGTAAAATAGTGTTATAAGGGATAATAAATATAATAATTGATATACATAGTTGGTTAGTGGAATATAAAATAGCAGATGAAATTTCTAATGTCAAATACACAGCCACTCATTTCCATGTGATGCAAAAAATATGCAAACACAATACATACACAAAAAAAATACACAAACAATACACCATGAAAATAAAAAAAAATCCCTAAAGGTTATCTCCATGATAATATTGATATCTAGCTCAATAATGTTCTCATAATCTCTCATATACACATGTAACAACATGAAATGAACAAAAACAAGAAAGTTGAGTCCATAACATGGCCTTGAAACCATGAGGTTTGTTCAGGTACCAAATGGCAGCCCGAACAAGGTGTGAGACAAGCTTAGTAGGATACCACTAATGGTGTATAATGAAATACAATATATGAATATAAATACAACATTTTTCAGGTATAACTAATAATTTAGTGAATAAATACAATTAATCAAGCCAGGCTCAAGTTCCTCATGGACACCTGGCTAAAGATAGTTGCTTCGACCTAATCCAGAATACCTCTTTACATGTGTCACTAGGAATATATATATAGTCATATATATATATATGTATATATATTATCTATATAAATAGTGACATATATAGCCAAATATATATATATATATATGTAATACTATCCAAGACCTGAGGCGTTAGACCAAGGCATCCATGTATAAAGGTGATCTTGAAAGTAATAAAATATCATTTCTCTCATGAACTAGTGCATGGTATTCCTACTTAGGAAACCATCTTTCTATCAAGGAATAATATAAATTATTTAACTAATTAACCCATCCACATAATTCCACATAAGGAACCAAGGTATCACTCCATGTTATATTACATTTCATTTAACCAATGACCCCATCCAAGGTGTTCCATAAAAGGAACCCAGGTATCACTCAAGGATTATTATAATTCATCTCACCTCTAAGCCCGTACAAGGTGTTCTAGGTAAGTAGCCAATGAATTTCTCAAGTAATACATAACTCATTTAGACTATTAGTGTGTCCAAGGAATTACATAGAAAGGAACCTAAGTATCTCTCAATGTTGATTACAAATCATTTAACCAATGAGACCATTCAAGGCATTCCACATAAGTAACATAGGTATCAATCCATAGTCTATTTTAATTCATTTAACCAATGAACCCATCCATGGAATTATATGTAATAAACCCAAGTGTCACACATGGAACATGTAGTCTCAATAATCCTCTACACCTATCTAAGGAGTTCAGTATAAGGAAACACAAGTATCACTCAAGGTGTACATAATTCATTCAACCTATGGGCCCATCCATAAAATTACATAGAAGGAGCTCCAGTATCACTCAAGGGATATTTTACTTCATCTAAACATTTAAATTTATTTAATTATGAATTCCATGTTGGAATGAAAGTCGAATCACAATTCTAGTATACAATTTTTGGGCCATTATATTTATAAATAATTAACTAGTCCATGGGAAAGTCCATTCCATTCATCATTTGAACCAATTTAAAACAATTCTATTAATTCTATTTAAAACTTGACTTGAGAGTGAAGGATTAAATCATTCAATTTAATAATTTGGGCATGGAAAAGGTAAAATACTTTCCTTAAGCATCCCATTAATTTATAATTAGTTGTTGAATTTATAAAGGATTCATCTAATATATTATAAATAATTATTGTAGGGTAAGTAAATCATCTTCACCCCTTATAGTTCACTTAATTATATTTAACCAATTCATGAGCGTAAAAACAATTTAATATGTTTAAGGGTGTTTTTAATTCCACAATTAAAGTATAAGGTTTGTGGAATATAAGTGACAAACCCAAATGTGGTAGTTTGAGTTAATTTAAAAAACCTCTAATGGTTCGATTAAATGTAGAATGGTAATATAAATTAAGTAATTAAAATTTACAAGATTCATTTCACTTTCATAAGGTGCGCATAGAAAATATGGTTCAAAATATGATATAGTATTTCATAAACATGCTATAATTTAATGTAAATGTCATAGACAAGTGACCTTATGATTAGGACACTTTAATCATCCAATATTGTGCCTTTATCCAAACCAGATTGAGAGAAAATGGGGAAAATAGGAAAATGCCTTGAAAATAGAGCATATGATCTTGCACAATTATCATACCTAAATAGAGATGAGAAACTAAATAAAGAGGAGATAAGATTTATATACTAACTATTAGACTTCCAACACACCGGAAGATGCTTGAATCAGACTAATAATGAAGGAGAACCCACCATGGAAGGAGGAGGAAGAGGAAAGGCATGTGAGAGAGCCTCATGGTCAAATGGGAGGAGAAAAGGGGTGAAAACTATTTATGGTTTAAAGGGGGAAATTGGTCATTTTTTACATTAAATGAGGTGAAAAATTTGGATAACTATGTACCAACTGTGCGGCTCATACAATCCAAGGTCCTCACCTCGTTCAGGCTCGGTACATGGTTAGAAAAACCATTTGCAGGCCATGCGATCACCTCTATAATTTAATAAAAAGGTTTTTCATGGTCATGTGACCCTCACCACATGGTTTATCTAATCATGTAGTACCTTAACAAGGTCACATGGTTTGGGTCCACTGTTTTCACTAAACATGTAAAAACCATGAACCCCCCTTTGACTTTCCAAAAAACCTGATATTTGAAGCATGATTCTTCTAAAACCCAAATGAACACCCAAGACATCTCTCAAGCCCTCAACCACATATAAAAAATGATTTTAATAATTTCAATGATTTTATTTTAAACTCTAAATCTCAAATTATGATTCAGACCATCCCCTAGATAGGAACAACTTAAATTTGATTGGAAATTTAATTCTGACCAAAACACATAATCTTACATGATTATTTTTTATTTTTCCAAAACACATCCCAATATTTTCATTTTTCATTGTTTTTTTCTTTTTTTCAATAATGGAAAATAATATAAGTATAATTAATGTATAATGATCATATCCCAATACCCAAAGTATCACCCTCACACTTTTTCCTTACAATGTAATACATCCCTTCTTCTAATACTTCCCCTGCCCTCACACTTCAACTTTAAAATATAATGCAATAGAAATAGAGCCAGGTAGAAATAGATAAAAATGGACTGTAAAATGGATCATTCCTAGTGAGGTCATCCATGGATTATATAGGCTAAACAAGGATGGATTTCATGGTGAGATAAAAGATAAAGTGATAATTAATAAAATTCATCAACATATTAAATGTGATTTTTTAAAGTCATAGATTTGAAAAGTTACATATAAATTTTTTTAAGTGGAATTCCCCAATATCACTCAAGAAATATGCACAAGATAGAAATTTAAAGTATTTGGTCCAAAATTTCTATTAATATGGGAACATATGTATTTGGGATAATCACTCATGGCACTCAATGATAATAACATATAAATCCAAATAAATTTTAAAAACTAAAAATATGAAAATGGTAGGTGGATTTCATTTACCTGAATAAACTAATTCCTATTAAATCATGATTCATCAGAATTAACATCCTAAGATTCCCTTTAATCAATTAATTCTCTACTTTATTCATTCGGTCTTATTAACATGTAAATATAAAACATGGTATCATGGTATTCCTATGAAATTCATGTCTCCTAGAACAATAAAGTAGAGAAATAAGACTAATTGTGGGCTTGAAATTTTATTTTAAAGATTAAAAATAGATTTTAAAACTAAAAAATATAGTGTTAAAAATATAATGAATGTAAAATTAAATTTCCCTTAGTAATGAAGATTTATTTGGGTTGGATAAATCATGTTAATTTATGTTTGTTCTACATCATTTTTACGATCTGAATTCTTATTTACGTAGCATGAATTTTTCATGAAGTGAATTACAATTTCATAAAGTAAAATATGTCTAGTTTCATTATATTTCATTATTGATGGACCTATAAATAATAATAAAAAAATTACAGTGCATTAATTTTCAATTTTCTTAAATAATAATTAAGTGGAAGAGTATACTAAGGAAAAAACATGGATTTCATCCTTGAAACGATTTTTTTAACATCATTGGATTGAGTCAAAAAATAATAATTAAATGTAATTTTTTTTAATAAAATCCAAGAATATAATATCCTCCCCAAACATAATTCATATAGTGTCCTCAATTCATTCAAATTTATTATTCATGTAAGTAGATTTAAAATGGGATTACCTAATTTACTAAAATATAAAGGAAAGGTACAACCTAGGGGTATTAAATGATAATCAAGGAGGAATAGTGTAATCCCATCCATAGGTTCTTGAGGTAGGGTCCCATGGTAATTCTTCAACTTATTCCTATTTATATTGAATAGATTTTATCATCTTTAATTTGTAATATACACAACACCAAAATGGTATTCATGAATAGAAGTAAAAGGCCCTTCCCATCCAGAATAAATTTTACATATAGCATCAGTCTATGTCTAGATTTTTATAATAGCACTTGATCTCTAGGGTTGAAGGTTCTTAGTTGGATTATCTTATCTTGGTCCTTCATTTTTATTTATTTGTAAATAAATAAATTTTTAAAATGTTCTCTCATGATTTCCTCTAACTCTTACAACTATAATCTTCTTTCTTACCTAGATTTTTAAAGGTATAGATTCTTATCTCTTAATACCCATAAGGATTTGAGTTCCAATTCCACAGGGATGTGGTATCGCTTCCGATAAATCAATCGATACAGGATCATTTCTATTGGTGTCTTGTAGGAATTCCTATAAACCTAAAGAGTATCTTATAATCATTGAATCTAGTACTTCCAATTTAGTTTGACCATCTTTTCTCGAATTCATCTGATTTCTATATTGGAAACATAGGATTGGACATTTTTTATGCATGGTATGGGGTTAAATTTTTATGATGAACCTCATAGTTTTTAAGTAATTCACCCTTTTTTCTATTGCACAAGTGGTTCCCTGGATCAATAATTATGAATTTTGGTACTCCAAACCTTCAGAATTGGTTATCCCTCACAAAATCATAGACAACTTTAGAATTATCATTCATTGTGGATTTTTATTCACATTTTTTTTGAAAAATTATCTATAACTAAAAAAATATAAGAATTAAAAAATTACATTGGGAATGTTCTCATGTATTATAGGCCTTATACTTCAAATTTTTTGAAAATGGTAATTACTTTTTGAGACATTTCCCTTAATTTTTATATAATACTTGAAAACTATAAATTTTCACATTTCTTAAAAAATATATAATCAACTTTGAATAATGTTGGATAATAAATTCAAGACTTTAAAACTATTATAGTCATCCTTTGGGATCCAAAATGCACTATTCATGCTATTTTGTTAAAGAATTCAAAATCTAATTCAATTTTTATTATTGGAAATAATCTTCTAATTACTTGATCATTTCATATTTTACAAAGTAATGAATCTTCATGAATATAAAATTTTGATTCAGATATGAATTTATTCTTTTGATAATAATAAATTCAAGATGGTACCTAATATGTTGCTATATAATTTACAATTTTGGCATACCAAGGTACTTTTCCTTCTCTGGTGTAAGTTTCTTTCCTAGAAAAAGGCCATTTAGTGGGATCATATCTGGAGTTTATAATTTTTTTAATGTGTGGTAGTCTACTTAAATAATAATCCACTTAATTTTTGATTCCCTTCTTATCCTGAATTTCTAAGTCAAACATTTATAATAGTTTCACCCATCTTACCAGCATCTTCTTAGAATCATCCTTCTTCAATAAGTACTTAAGTTCTGTATAATTAGAGAAAACAAAAAATTTAGTTCTAAGAAGATAGATTCTAAATTTATTTTGTGAAAAAACAACTCAAAGAATTATTTTTTAGTGGTTGTGTAGTTGATATATGTGGAATAAAATATTTTGGAGTCATAGGTGTACTTGTGGTTTTCCATCAACTCTTTTCAAGAGATGTTCTCCTATGAATTTTTCTTATTTGTCACAGGAAAACTCATATGGTTGGTCCTAGTTGGGAAGTTGCATATTTGACGGTGTGATCAACCTTTGTTTCAACACATTAAACACTTCCCTATAATCATTATTAAAATAAAATCAGTATCCTCTAAAAGTAATCTTTAGAGAGAGATAAAGATATCATTAAATTATTTGATAAATCTTCTATAAAAACCTTCTTCTCTTAAAAATTATCTAACATGTTTCAAACAATTTGGATATGGCAATGAATCTATTACTTCAACTTTTGACTTATCAACCTCAATTTTTTCTCTAATTTTTCCCGAATACTATTCCTTTTTTAACCATGAATTAAAAAATTTCAAAAATTAAAAACAATATTTTTTTCAATGCATGTTTTTATAACTTTTCCCAAATTTCTTAAGCAATGTTCAAAAAATTTCAAATATAGTAAATTTATCAAGAAATACATCCTGGAATTCAGTAATATGATCTGATAAAATACTTACCATACACCATTGAAATGTACCTCGTGATCCCAAAAAGAATTATATTATAGAAAAAATGTGCTAAATGGTTAGGTGAAGGTCATATATTCCTACTTTTATGGAGAAATGGGCACCTAAAAGTATCCTAAAAATCCATCTAAGAAGAAATAATGAGTTTTTCATGGCATCCTTTCTTGTATTTTGTCAATTAATGGGATGAGAAAGTGATCTTTTGGGTAACTTGATTCAGCTTCATGTAATTTATACACACTCTCCAACTACATTTCACTCTTGTGGGAATTAGTTTATTTTGTTTATTACTAAGAGAGGTCAACCTGGTTTTCTTTGGAGTAATATGGATAGGGCTAACCCATTATGAATCAAAGATTTGGTAAATGATTTTACCTACTCAAAATTTATGTATCTCTTTCTTAATTACCTCCATGATAGTTGGATTAAGTCTTCTATAGGTTTTCATAACTGGTCATGAAACCCATTTTAATTGGATTTTACGACAAGAGACTTTTTAATTGATTCTATGTATATCTCCTAAACTGTATCATATGGACTGGACATTTCTTTTTAGAACTTCATTCAATGCTCTTTATTGGTAATTTTATTGGATATTCTAAATGATGAATGGTAATCTATGTCCATCTATCTAGTAGACATAATTTAAATCATAAGTAAGTGGTTTTAACTCTACACTAGGGTTTTTTTCAAGGTGAGATATTGAATTATGGTTTCCTATTTCTAATACTTGAATCTCCTAAGGATGAGAAATCATATCTACATTTTTCATCAATTAGTGAATCATCAAAGAAATCATAGGTCACGTAATCTTGTAACTGGAAATTAGAATATTCAAATTTTTGTGTACTTGTAATTTCAAACAAATATGATCTCATAAAGCTAAGAATTTATGAAGAATGCTCGAATAGTAAATTGGTTCAATACCATATTCATGAGATATTGAATAGAGTAAATTATTACTTGATAGATGTTTCATTTTTTTCAAGAATATTTAATTGAATTGTACTATATACAAGATCCATTGTGAGTGTCCCATCATGTATGTTTATGATTGTATTTGTTTTATTTAGGAATGGTATCTCCAAAATTATGGGTGAGTGTGATGAACTCATATCTTCTTCCTTGTTTAGTATGTAAAATTCAACTAGGAATAGTAGATATTTGACTTTCATAAATATGTCTTCTAAAGATCCTATTGGAAAATTATTGATCTATTTTCTATATGGACCACCAATATCATGGGATATAACTCTTTACTCTATAAAGATGTATACATGGAGTGATTTATGAAAATTATTGTATAACCAAAATTACATAATGTATCAGTAAAATTTAATGATCCAATAGTGAAAGGAATATAAAATGTCCCTAGGTCTTGAAATTTTTGTGATATCAGTAGTGTGATTAATTCTGATATGCTTCTCTCTAAACTGATTCTTTCATTTCCATCAATTCGACCTCTCTTAGTGCTTAGTTATTTTAGAAATTTTACATATTTTTAATTTTTTTTATTTCATCCAAAAATGGGATATTGATTTCAACTTTTTGAAAGGTATCTTGAATCTCTCATTTAATTGTATCATCTTTGACGTTCTTTTACTTAATATGTTGAGTAGGGAATGGTGAGGGAAATCCCTTCTTTTCCCATTGTTGTGTTTGTATATGTGTTTCAGATCTCTCTTTCCAAAACATAGTCCTTAAATACTTATTCTTATAGTTATCCTCACTTGAATGGCTAGGTTGAGCTTAATTATTCTAATCAGAATAGTTATCCTTGGTTTTTTCATGTGGACGGAACTCATTTTTCCTTCACATTGTAATCATTATTACACTCTCTTAGGATTTAGAACTTTGTAGGATGATAATTTCCCTAGATTCTTGTTTTATATGTCCATAATACTTCCAAATTAGTTCATTATCTTATCCATATTATCCATTAGTCCAGTAACTTTGGATCACAGTTGTTTCTATTTAATTGTTAGTGCACTATTTGAAGTCCACACATGAGTATTTTTCTGGAAAGGAGGTTGTTGATACACTTTTTACTGATACTAATGTTTATAGGGTTATATAAATGGGGGAGGGTTCTGATATTTTTGCTACTGGAAGGAAGTTTTTTGTGGTTATTGGTTTTAATATAGGGGCTTAACCAGATTCTATTGGTTTTCATATCAAGGTTTCACTTGAAATTTCCATGGATGATTATGATGGAATTTATTTACCTGAAAATATTCCACACAACATTATATCCCCTGTATTTTTGGACACTACTCTATAAAATGGTTAGGCAATGAACATAAACCACATACCTGAGATGGTGCCTATTGTACACTTATTTACATCACAACTAATTTTATCACTAACCTATTGAGTTCATCAACTTTGGTTTAAAAAAGGAGATGATGAATCAGAAGTTTGAACCTTATTGATTCCTCTTATTCTCATACCTCTCTTGCTTAATTGTTATGATTTCTATTTAATCTTCTCAATAATACCTCTATCTTTTGCTGGTAATTTTTCAATTATGGATCCTCTAGATGATTCATCGAATTGGTTGTGGTCATTTTCAAGTATGACTTGGTAAAAGATAATGACAAAGTGTAACTAGTGAAGAGATTATTGATCCTATCCTAGTATTAATTGAGAGTCTCTTCAATCAAATTCTAGATAGTGAAGATCTATTTCTAAATTATTCAATTAGGATATGTGGGTAAAAAACTCTACATTAATAATCTTTTTAAGTCTTCCCAATTACGGATATCTCATAGTTTTAGATTTTATAATCACTCCTTTATAACTCTTTCAAGTGAAAAAGGGACTACCCCACACTTGATTTTTTTTAGTGACTAAGTGAGGCATAAAACTTTACCATACATATATGAATTATTGAATATTCATATTTAGGTATTCCCCTAAAAAATCAATAATGTTTATGTGAACATCAAAATCATTTTCTAAATTAAGAAAAGCTAGTTGGTTTTTTAGATTTACAAATTGTGGTGCGCACAGGTCTCTGACTATTTGGATGGTATTACCATCTATATTTTCAGGTTTAAATTGAACACTGAATGTTTTATTTGAATCTATGAGGTTTATTTCCTAAAATACAATTTTCATGTTTATTTTTCTTAAATAGTTTAGTGTTCTTTCAATTTCAAGGTCAAAATCAATTAATGGTTTGTTTGAACTATGGGTCATTAAATGTTGAAATTAGGGTTTTTTTACTACCTCCATAGAAACAAAACCATGTTTGATGCATGTATTTTTATTGGGCATGGAAAAAAAATTATTTCATATATAAAGTAAAATTCTGAACCTTATGGTAGTCTCCTAAAGAAGAGTTCATGAAAAAATTACTTGTCACATTTTCATTTGTTTGAGAAAAAAAAGATTTTTTATTTTGTTTGTGAATCTTAGAATTTAGAATGTTGATTAAATTAAATGATTTAAAATAGCTTATGGAGTATGGTGATCAGGTCAGTCTTGGATTGACTTAGTTTGATACTCTCATGGTTTCCAATTTTACCATATATTCTTCATCTGGCTGGTAAGATAGATATTCCCTAGCTGATTCCTCTCTCTCTGATGGCCAGAGAGTAATGGTGAGAATATCCATAACTTAAACCACATGTTAGTCTACCCTCATTACTATTTTTGTGATAATTTTAATAGATCATCTTGATTAATTAGGTAAATCCCTGACTGGGTATTATTATTCCCTAAATATTAATAATTCCAGCCACAATTCTGCACACATGTTGGTGATTTTTGAGCACTCAGTACATAGCCCAAGAATGTTCCAATGTATATAGAACAAAATTAGGTGGAGAAATATTATGAAGCATTGAGAAAGGAAATTAAAATTAATAAAATAAAATCTTAACACAATTTCATTTAATATTAAAACATGAAATAAATAATTGAAACTATATTACTGAATAAATAAACATATTTATTAATTTAGGAACAAAAACTCAAGAAGAGAAATTTGTTCCAACCTCCCCCTTTCTTGAACACTAAAATATTCTACTCCTATATGTGAAGGGTAAACATGAAGACTCAATAGGAATAGGGAAATTTGATAATGAAATAAAAGAATACAATTTAATAAATAAAATGAAACAGAGGAGGGTCATCATCAAGAGATTCCCTTCACCAAGTGATCTCTTTTTAAACCCCCCTTCTTTTATACATATAGGAATAGGTCATTATTGAGTAGGTTTAATTTCCCATTAATGAGGTAATAAATTTATTTTAGGTCATTTTTTCGGCTATTCAAGGTTTCTTCATCAAAAATTGGGCATCTGTGTGAATTATTGTTGAAATTTTCTGGTATCTAGGTTAGGATATAAGGTTTCATGACATGAATTATATGCCATGCCATGAAATATACAGCCTCCACTGAATTTTCCTCTTTTTACATCTTGAATTACACCCCATGAATTATTTTCATTTTCTCACTATAAATTCAATATTCATGATGGGAATTGGTGTTTTACAATATCTTCACCTCCATTTTGGCATGATTATTCAGTATGAAGCTTTGAGAATGGTCCTTCAACTATGGGAAATCATGGGATGTTGTTTTCATCATGAATTAATTATTATATTTATAGTTTTCATTCATTTATTATGTCCTTCCATAAACCATAAAATCAATTAAAAGTTATCATAGTTAACTAATTAATTTTCAAAAAAAAATGTGTTTTATACTATAATATACAATCACAAAATGGTTCAATTAGTGTTCTTGAGGGTTTTTATGATAATTAATGGTGTTCCTCACCCTTAATTGGTATCTCTTCATCTCCTTCTACATTAATATCTCAATTTAAGATCTTCAATTAGGTTTTTTTTATTTGTATTCCACTAGAGCATGATGAAATTAGATGTTGGTGATGGGGATTTCATTCCTCCTATGTAGGGGACGTCTCAAGACAACATCCAGGTAATCCATTTTTTAAATTGTTTAACTTACATCATGCCACTAAATTTAATATGGTTTCTCAAATAAATAAAATTTGTTTGGAAATTGATATGGAATTTTTTTATGGGGCTTTGGGTCGAGATAATTTTAGAAGCAGGTTATAGACCCTCATGATGTCGTTTGATGTGATTCCAGTGTAGTAGGGGAAATTAATGATTTTTTAGTAATTATTCCATTTTTTAATAAATGGTTTATTTAATTAAAAGTTTTTGTAATTAAATTTTGTGATTTCTTGTTGTGGCTAGGTGCCAAGGTTTTTAGGTGGTGTTTTTTTAACCAAGATGGTCTAAGCCGAGACATAGATAGTTCTTGGAGGAGCTGTTGGCCTATGTATTATGATGCATGTGAACCTGTGGTATTTCCAGTAAAGAAATGAACCCTATTTATAATTAAAATGATTAATTTAATAAAAATATTTTGATTTAAATTTTATTATTAAACTTATAAAACTGCCTAAAAGAAAAGGGGAAAAGTTCATATTGTACTATGGACCTAGTTCTTTACCTTGACACCTTAGTCACTGATGTAATAGGTTTAGAATAATATAGAGACTTTAATACTTAAAAACCTTTAAGGGTGTCTGATGTCTTGTGTGGAATGACCCTAGTAGTTTACGTGGTGACCCTGGGGATATGATTAGCCTAGGTTAATGTACCTTGATCGAGATGGGATTGGGTTGGGTGAGCAGGCCAATCTAGGAGGACCATGGAACTTAGATTGACCTTGAGACATCTCCCTCAGTATGTGTTATTGTGTTGTGACCCATTGTCATGTAAGGCCATATTCTATTATGACACTATTCAAGAATGTGGCACCCCTCATGAGGTGAGTTAGGTCCTGAGTGACTCGTAGAGAACCTAGGGGACCCTAGTGGGTGCCTCATTAATGTTGACCCTATTGGGAGGTTGAGATTGGGAATAGATAGTATTAGAGGGTTTCGGAATTTTTCCAACCCTAGTTTCCTTTATGTTTATTAATGGTTTGAAAAATTACCTTAGAAAGGTGTTTTGATTATTTGTGATAGTGTGATCTATGGGGTGGTTTTTCTATGAAATGAAAAACATGAATTGGCGTTATCTTTTATTATGTATAGAAAAGTCCCTAGGGGTGGTGTTTTATTATGTCTTACTATCTAGCAGGGAAAACTCTTGTAGGGTAGGTTTGTGTTATGTGTATGATTATTTCCTTGTATAAGAAAATTCTATATTGGAGGTGCATGATGCGCTGAGAAAACTCCCATATGGGAGAACTATGTTACTATATAGGGGACTACCATGGTTTTGAAACCGGGGTTGATTTGGTATACTAGGATGGAGCTTTCAAGGATAATCACCCATGCATTTGGAATTTATGGGATTGTGCATTAGAAGAGAAAACCCCTATAAGGAAGGTCTATAACACTTGATATATATATTGGGGAGACCACATTTTGTCATTTTTGGAGGCCCAATCATCACAATGTGCTCAGAGACACACCTGCACTAGTCGAAGGAAGTACGGTTGATCGTGATCATAGGTCTAATGATATAAAATGGTATAGTACATGGTACATGAGTCGGGATGATCCACATGATGTGCTCAGATACATTCCAACATTAGGCTGGAGTAGGTATTATTGGTGGGTTTTTTTATTTATTTTTCATAGTTTATGTATTTATTCTAAGAATTTCACATGCACATATCACTATATTTTTGGTATAGTACAGGACCACATTATTGGTTCCCTATTGAGTTATATACTCACATCAAGCTCGGGCCGCTATTTCACTTTGGTACATGAAAAACCCACACTTATTGTAGGTTTAGGTTGGGATGATACTCGGGATTCCATGATTTATTTGGAGAAGCTCAGATGAGATTAGAGTTTAGGGTGAGTTGAGGCATGAGGATTGTAGTGGAGCCTCCTGTACTTTATTTTTTTCTTTTTTTTCTTCTTTTTTTTATTCTTTAAATTTGTTTTTCCTAGAGAGCGGTCAATTTTGTATAACTTTATATATGTATCTACATTTTATAGTACCATTGTTGGATGTTTTATTTATCACGTGTACTCTAGTATTTATCTTATGTGTATAATGCTTGGTTATTTCATTTATGATTTCACACTCTGATAAAGGGGGTATAGTCTCTTTACATTACCACTATATATCGTCACTTCTAGTCAATGTCCTCTGGCATACAGGAAGTCACACTTGCGGTTACATGGGGAACTAGTCTAGCTATTATTCATAATGAGTTAGTTTGGGGAATTACCTGACTCCCTCATAATCATTTAGTCTCACACCACCATTTTCAACTGTTATGGATTCTCCTTTTCATGTTGGTGTAGTGGTGAATATTGTCTTTTTTTCCTTGTATTTGATATCTTCCATGTTTTTTCATGTTGGTCCAGTGACCACCCCTTCATTGGTTTCAAAATAAATATTCGTATTTAATGAATATACGTGGTTTCCTTTAATTTTGTACATATTTTGTTTTTATTTGAAGTAATGAGGTAATCTATGATGAGACCTTGAATATCTATTTGATTTAGAATGTTAACAATTGGTTTTAGAACCCATATGTCTTATTTTGATAGGTTTGTTATTGGAATAAAAATCTATAAAATTATTTTTAAGGTATGTGAGGTTGAAAGTTGGAAGTTTGAGTTTATTTTTTAAAATTATGATTTATGTAATAAAAAATTATACCTTAATTTATTCTTCTTATTCTTTTCTTTAGCCAACATTGCCTAGGATATTTTGAAATGGTTAATAAATGATTAATTAAATAATTTAAAATTGTTTGTCACGCCTTATGGATTCTTTGCAAGGTGTTTTTATAAATTTAAAAGTATTTATAAAATAGGATTTCATACCTAATTCCTTTAAACACTACAAAAACATTAAGAAAAATAAATAAGTAGTTTTGAAATATTTTTTGATAAGGAAATATTATTTTATATACCCTAATACTTATTCTGTTGTAGAAATATATAGGTTTCTTATGGACATGTATAGTGATTGAGAGTGAATTATCTTCATCAATGAATCCATTCTGAAAATAGAATTAATTAGAATATGTTTCCTCACTGAATAAAAAATGAGTTTTATTGTAATTTTTATTCATATAATTATTTATCTTCAAATGTTTCAATAAGTTGTTGGTGTAATGATAATTTATATCAAATATGATGACTATATGCGTTTGTATATAGAGAATATCCTTTTATGAATATATGTCCATAACTTATGTGTATTTATTTATTTATTGTTAAATATGAATATTATTGGTTGAAATTGGATAGATTAGAATAAAAAATAGATGTATGTCAATTATATGAAAAAATAATATAAAAATGAGGTTAAATAGATCATCAAATTTACAAAATATCATTTATATGACCCTTTATCAAATCATTTTTCTACATTTACATTATTGTTATTCAAGAATAATTAGTTTATAAAAGTTGGAATACAATATGGTCTAACTTAGAATAGATCAAAGTTATAAATGTTAGAATAAACAAGGGTAATAATTGAATGTAGCTATTAACTGGGATAACACTATAGTTTACAGACCACCTTATATGATTAAAATCTTGAACAGTGATTAAGATCCTATCAAGGATATGATTACAAGTGCAAATATTTATGAAGATAATATTGATAAAATCAAAATGATATTTGAAGATAAACATCAGGATTTTAAAAATCTATTTGATAAGTTAAAGAGTTGTACAAAGATTTCATTATATATTGTTTATACTAAATATACAATATTTTTAGACATACTAAAGATATGTAATTTGAAATACGGCAACAAATGGAGTGACACCAGATTTACTAAACTAAAAGTTATCTTAAATGATATGCTACCAAAATATAATTATATTCTTTATCAAACATATGATGTTAAATGAATTTTAGGTTCAATTGGAATGATCTCTAAAAGAAATTTTTTCCCAAATAACAATATATTGTTTTACAAGGGCCATGAATCACATAAAAAATCTCAATTTGTGGTGCTTCTTGATACAAGAAAGATGAACTGATTCCTTTAAAAGTTATATCATACATTACAATTATTCCAAGGTTTATGAACCTATATTAAGTGAGGAGACTATAATGCAATTTATATGACATGCATATATATAAATTTAAGATGGAAAACATCATCACCTAGCAGATTCTCCTCAATATTAGAAAACTAATCATGAGTATCTAGAATTTGAAGACAAGCTAAGAAACCATTATCATGTGAGATCTACATATTTAATGAATATTTTTTGTGTAAAAAGTATCTCTAATGGTACATGGCCAATTATGTTTGTAAATTATAACTTTCTACAGTGGTTATTAAATAAGTGAAAATACATTAAGTTTTATCTACTTATATTTGGACCAAAACAACCCTATAATTATATTGATATTTATTCATCTCCATTGATTAACGATCTAAAATTAGTATGGGAAAAATGTGTTTCATTATATGATTTTTATAGAATTGAAAATTTCATATTGATATTCATGTTATATTGAATGATAAATATCTTTCTTTATTATAGAAAATCATTCGGATATAAAATTAATGGAATTATAGGGTGTTCTATTTGTGACAAGATACACGCTCAGGTTGAAAAATTTCTCAAAGGATATGTTTCTAGGACATCATAAAATTTTACCCCAATGACATAAATACCAATTTTGGATGACATAATTTTATGGGAATTAGGAATAAGTTACATCATTGTATTCAATAAAATTGATCCAAAATTTGAGAAAGTAAACGATATGGTCACCATTTTTGGTAAACCTTTCTTTGGAAACCTTATGAAAATAGTTAGAAAACGATATCGGTTATTTTTTGAATTACTATATAGAAATTATTTTTACATCATACATTTTATTTATTTCATACATATATAAAAAAATATGTGATATGATTATTATAACCTAAATAAATGAACTCAAAAAAACAGGGGCTAAAATTCAGAATAGTCTACATATGATTTACATGGGGATAAGGTAAGAGTTGGTGGTAATAAAGGGTGAAAGGTATACTTCTCTTCCTCCAATAGCTTACACTATTTCTAGGAAAACATATATAAATTTTATGACTTCTTAAATAATGTAATGGTTCTAGAGGGGTATTCATAAGATATTAAAAAATATCATTTCAATGAATGATTTAAAGTTAAATGGTATAAAATCACATAACTATAATGTTTTGATGTAGGATTTAATGCCCTTATATTTACATTACATTCTTATTAAAAATATATGACACACAATAACTAAGATTTGTTTATTTTTTAATGATATATGTAGTAAAGTTATAGGTCTAGATAAGTTTCCAACTATGGAAAAATAGATTTCTATCGTATTATGTAAATTTGATATATTATTCTTATTTAAATTATTTTATATAATAGTTCACATATTAGTTTACTTGTTTAAAGGGAACTAGCTAGGTCATCCTGTAAATTATAGGTGGATGTACCCTATTTAATGTTATATGTCAATTTTTAAAGGGTATATCAAAAATCAAAGCCTTTCAAAGGGTTTAATTTCATATAAATATATTATTAAGGATGTTTTTGAATTTTTTTACCAAATACTTATCTGATGTGGATAACATCGGTCTCCCAAAATATTATGGCAGTGTCCGACTTGTTGGTAAAGTAATTTTTATAACATATGTTATCACAATTATCATTATAGGGTGGTAGATATCCCACCCTTACATTTTATATAATGGTTTAGAGGTTGTTCCATATTTTTAAACTCATGATGTAATTTTTGGGAATTAGAATCCATTAAGGGTTTAAATATGGATATCAAATACACATAATCGAAATATTTGAGGATGGTCTCAATAACTTATTTTCAAGGATTCATATGAAAATCTTAATTAAATATCAAAAAATTATTAATGGATGGCTAGGGGACTATGTGTTCATGTATTATGTTATAATGGTAATTTAATTAATTTTTATATGTTTTATAAAAAGGAACATGATAAGAATAGTACTATGAAAAATAGTGGACTTACTCTTATGGTGGAAGTTATGCATGTATCTGGTGAAGAGTAAAAAAATCCAATTTGGGAAAATATTTCATACCTTAGCATCATATTAAATGTATGGGGTTTAATTATACAACATTTCAAGTACCGATTTTTCAATGAAAATGGGTTGATAATAGTATTTTAGTTAAAATATATGAATTGGGATTCATGAAATTAAATTTTAGTAAGGAAGGGTATAAATATGAACCGTTCATAATGGAATCATAGGTAGTACACATATTTTATTTCTTGGAACCTATAAACAAAAGGTGATTAATTTTTCTATTATTGACAACAATTATTGTAGGTTAAGATATTAATTAAATTTACGGTGACACTCTCATTGGGATATTTAAATCATTTCATGGAGGTCCTATATACGGGGACTTTTATGTAAGATGGGACCATAAGGATAGGATTTATATACTCAATAGAAGGGGGATTATCCTCTCATCCTTTAATGAAAAAAAGAATAGTTCAATAATCTTGTTAATTTTTTCCATATACATTATGTTAACTCATTATATTATGTGTTCACTACTACATTTATATAATTTAAATTAAATTTTCAACTACTTATATAGGTAATGGGTTATACACATGTTGATGCTCACAATCCAAAGGAATAAAATCTTTCTCCATATACATATTCTACTAATCCTGGGGAATAATACATTGAAAATTTTGAAATTGTGGAAATGGCATAATGTGAACAAATTTCAACAGAGAAAAAACTAGAGTGTTGTAGTATGATGACCTTAACAAAAATTATTAATGCAAGGAGAAAAGAAATAAAATTTGATGTTCGATGGAAGGCATGTGTATATCTTATTGACCCTAATAAGTCATTTTAATTAGTTACATTTGGGAACCTCTCAAATTCATGTGATGGTTTATGTAGATACATGAAAAAATGTTTTTTATATGTTGATGGAATAAATTTAGGAAGATATTATGGTAATATTATGATATACTTTCTCTGTTATACTAAAAAATTAAAAAATTAAATGTTTATTTACTTTTAATTATCCATTACAGAGTGAATTTATATTAGATTACAGTTAAATGAAATTTGAATGAAAGATCACTATAAAGGATCATAGATAATTTTGGACAATTATTAAAAAACATCATCTTCGCATATATATGAAAACATGATAAACAAAAAAACATGGAATGCATATATTTTCCACTATGAGAAGGAATCATTTAAAGTACATTGTGATTGATAATAGTTTACTTCAAAATGTGTGTATTAATCAATTTGATTAAGAATTTTAATTTATGAAATATAAATTGATTTTTGAAAATAATAAGTATGACTCAAAACCAATTTACCCTATGATAAAGCAAGGACGGGGTACACTTCACTTGAAAAAAATGTAATGTATTTTAAATTTATAGTAATAGTTTTATGTCTCAATAAAACAATAACATAATCAGGTACCTTTATTTATATAAATATTTTTTAATAAAAATTCAAATCCAATTCCTTCCCAAGTCATATTTTATGGATGTATGGTCGTGTAAATAGAGAGGGATTACTAGTAGACGAAAACACACAAAGATTATTGGAATTGTGTGTAAGTGTTTTGATTTAAATTGGTATTATATAAAAATGAATACTTATTTTTCAATATATATTATCTAGTTTAAACATAAGAATCGTCATCGGTTGTAACCGATCAATGACTACTTTCAAATTCCCTGAATCATCCAGAATGATATGTTCATGTCGAAGGTGTAAGTTTTAGGGTATCACCTTAAATATATTTTGAGAAAGAAAAGGTACAGGGGTCTGATGAGATAATTAAATACATGGAGGAAGTGATAGATGATTTAAATAAAAAAAGTTATTTGGTAGTATTATTTGGTAGAATAGAAAATGTGAAGGTGACAAGAAGAAGAAATAATTGGTTAATGACCAAAACATAAAGAGCCACTTCCCTCCATATTTGAGTCCAGATATTCCCCTAAAAGTATTACCTTACCCAAGGGAATTAGTTTTTTAATAATATTTTCTAGTAAATATAACTCAAACAATTATTCATACCTTTCTTGTAATAAAAATTTTCATGGTGAAATTTATTTTGATTTATATCTATTAGCACCTACCCACTACATTGTTGTGAGAGGTACAATGTACAATATAAAAGTAGATACTCTAAACAATAAATAACTTTCTAAATATAATGTGAGAGTAGTTATTCACATATCTCATGATACTAGTTATGAGCTACCTATTCACCATGATGACCAGGTTGTTCACATGGATGAACTTGTTATTGGAACTTTCATATCATAGTAATTTAATCTTGTAAAAATACATGATGATAACATGGTATGTCCTTTACAATTTATTTATTATAAAAAACTTTAACAAATAATGAAAAAGTCATAAAACAAGGAATGTTATTATAGATAGAGAAAAGGAAGGGTGTAAATGGTAAAATTAAAACAATCTAAATGATCAATCAATAAATTTGAAATGCCTTATAAGAGCACATTTACCCTACCAATTCAACTTTCAAATTTACTAAGATTACATTTTCATTTAGATACAAAATTTAAAAATAATAATATGGCCTTAATTTATTTCGAATAAAAACAACATGAAGATGGAATTACAGACAATATTGGTCTTGAGAATTTAGATGTAATTCTCAATCATGGATGTTTGGGAGTCTTAGTTCTAAATTTATATATGAGTATTGTTTTTATAATCTGTTTTTTCAATAGTGTATCTACTATTTTAGTTATAGTTAAATATCATTCATATTTCTTGCAGGAATATATAACAGTATTATGTGAATATAAAACCCTACAAACAAAAAAATTTAGACCCACTATTCCTCACACCACTTCAATATAAAAAGGGTCATTGAAATAAAAGGAAATTTCACTAATAGTGGAGTAAATGGTTGTGGTGTTTGAAAAGAAACTTATAGATGGAAAAATATTCTTAACACAAACAATATAGAGGTAAAACTCAACAACCTAATCATATGAAATATATTTTCATTTCTTTCATTAATTATTCCTTTTTTATTTTTTATGAATCATTATTTTTCTCATTTCAATAAATTTGGATAATCCAAAGATTAAATTTTCAGATTCAAAGCATGGATTTCCAAAAAATCAACCTCACATGATAACCTCTAATAATTTTCAATACACTGCATTCATAATTTTAAAAATAAAATTCAAGTCATATGTTTTATATTATGTTTTAATGAATATTTATTATTATAAGGCGGTGTTTCAATTTTACGAAAATCATGGTATAAGGATGGTCCATGAGAATAAGAAGACTATCTATTTATAAAATTTGATAAGTATTAGTGTATATTTAATAATATTTCACTATCAAAACATATATCAAAATAGATTACCTTTTTTATTAACTTTCTTGTAGTGTCTAAAAAATATAAAGACGATGATTATGGTTATTAAAATTGTAAAATTATTTATCATGTATAGGAATTAGTCATGTTTCAATTCAACATGAGGTTTGTTTAGTATGACTCAATGTGTGTGTTTTTATTTAAAATAGATATTTTAGTTAAAAACACATGTCACAAAATCATGACCAAGAAAATGCACTGGGATTTCCTCGATGATGTAATAAAATAATCCATAAATTAATTATGATATGTTAGAATCAATTAAAAATAAATTTGACACATGGTGTACCCAGTATGACTCGAAGTGCATGGTTTCAGTTTAAAAGTCACAATTTATTAATGAATTATTATAACATATTTATGTTTTATTTATGTATTTATTGTATTATTAACATAAAAATATTTTTTAATATCGTTATACTCTTCTTTTTTTAGTTCAGGTGGTTTTTTTGGAAACTGGTGGCATGTTTGTGCTCTTTTAGAAGGGACTCAAAAAGATAATGGAATACAGTGTTTTTGAATTTTTTTTGAAATAAATATTGTAATAAATTGTGAATACTAATGTAATTGTGCAAACAATGTTTGAATTTTAATGTTTGTAAGCATTGTACAATGTTTTTTAATATATTTTTAAGTAAATTTATTTGAAATTAAATTTTATATTTGTTGATGTAGTGTGAATTAAATTATAGAACCATAATGTTTCCATGATAATTTTATCAATGCTGCAAATAGTATTGCTAAAGGTCCCCTTTATCAATTCTATCTTTAGAACTGATTAAGTGCCCTTATATTATCACTGATAAAATCTGTTGTATTTTAAAGGAACTTCCAATGTCATGACTTTTTTAGCATTGATGAAGGGAATTTTTAACATTGATAACCATTATTTATATAATAGTGTGGCGGTGAATGTGGATATAAGAGTGAAATTGGATGAAGGGAATTCGAGAGTGGTGACTAGGTTCCATGATCCCGATAAACAATAGAGAGGAAGAGAGATCGATTGATGTTCCCTAGTGATGATGTCATGATGTGAGATGAGGTAATGCTTTAGCTTTGATTGAAGAATATGATTGTTTTTTGTGAAGCTCTCGGGTTTGCTAAGTGATGAAGAAATAGTATATCCCCTGAAGATCTATCCTTTTTGAGTGTTAAGTATAAATTAAAGGGTTTCAAAAATTTAAAATAAACAAAAAAATACAATTAAAATTGATTATATAATAAATATAATAAATATAATAATTTATAATTAATCATGGGTAGAAGAAATAAAAAAGAAAAACCGTACATGCACCTAGGGAGACTTAAACCCAAGACTTCCCATACCACAAGATAGGTGAAACCAAAGCGGTGTGCCCTATGGGAAACAATAATAAATATAATAATAATAATAATAATAACAATAATAATAATAATAACATAAGATAGTTACATATGTATGAAAATGCAAAGAAAATACACACATTTGAGGACTCAACTACTCAACGCACCCCCAACCCAAAAATATAATACTAAGTAATTATTGTTGATGTTATTATTGTTTTTTATTGTTGTTATTGTTTTTTTATTTCTAAAACTATTAAATAAAATTAGAAATATATATATATATAATTTAATAATTGGGGATAATAATTTAATTAAAATAATAAATTAAAATTACTTTAAATAATATAAATAATTATATAATAAAATTATAATATTAATAATAATAAAAAATTAGTATAAATTAATAATAATATAAATATAAATATTAATAACCCTAGTAATAAAAATAACAATAATATTAAAACATAATGTTAAATAATATATACAATCAACATATATTGATAATAATAATAATAAATAACCATTAGTAATATATATTTAACTAAAATTATAAAAATATCAAAAATTACTTCAAATTATATAAATATACTGAAACACTAAACAAGGTTATACTAATTAATTAAAATTAAGTTAAGATTTATAAAAAAATAGTTATTTCTATGTTCATCAATGACTTTTGGTATTGTATTAGATTATATGTTTAATAAAGACCATTGAGGAATAAATAAAGGAATATTCCCTCAAGAGCATATCCATGGGATGATCTAAATCACCCAACGCTTGGGAAGGACTCTCCTTACAACTATGGTATTTTAGTACCTCAGGTGATAAAGGATAGAGAAGAAGATAGTAATGGGGATAATCAATAGTAGGTTTAGGAAATAATGATCAACCCATCACAATGGATAATGCCTCCTTATATAGGCCTCCAGACACTCCCAAGACTTCTCAAGCATCTACTCATATGTTATAAAATTTATGAGTAAATTGCATGAAAGTTACAATTGTTTATAACCTTTAAATGATATAATTCCTAAACATTTCATCATTTAAAACATTAAAACAATGATATCTTACATGGGATATAATCTAACATTAATTATTAACATTCAGTTTCCATGATCAATCATAGTTGAAATATGAATCATACAATATGAATCACAATACCTAATGATATAACTAATCATATGGTATGACTAGATTAGTCAGGGGTATGGTACCTCTTATATCGGCACTTACAATATATCAAACTAGTGCAATGTGATACGCCTTAGTTTCCAATATATCATTCTATAGGTCATGTAATTATCGTTCATTATGATGTCTTCTTGAACAAATCATTTTTGTATAAGATTTAGGGTATATCTCCATAAATATCCCACTTATAATAAATCCTTATAGACTTTATTTTATTTCATCGTATATTGTATCATATACAATAACTTGTGAAACCATATACAAAACCCCTTTTGGATATTTCAAAACACTTTTAAAACTCTATAATAAATTTCATCTTGTATCACATCATATGAAGTAACTTGTGAATATTCATCCAAAACTCCTTTTGGATAAACTCAAAAACATTTTTGGAGAAAATATCTGTGTTTTATAAAACTAAATCCTAATTTAGTGAGATAAAAAGTGTGACACCATGGTCTTTTTTAGATTTTACAAAAAAATATGAATTCTAATATTCATAAATCTAATCAAAGAGTGGATTCTATCAAAGCATCAATTTTATTCATACTATAAAGGGATCTAGGATGATCTCCATTAGATATGTGTATCTCTATACCTATGTCCACCAATTATATCATATAAAATCATGAATTTTCATATAATATATTTTTCTAATACATCAAGTGACCATGGGAAATAGAGTATGTTAATCATGTATAGTAACTCATATGTTCTTGATTCTTAAAGTAAAGACTGACCAAGTCGATTAATATATCACATGTCATTCATCTAAGTATATGGGAACATCACATTCCCCTCACCCAAATAGATAAGTACATCACATGTCTTATCTATTTATAGTTATACACTCCATCATTCTTATCACAATCTAGGTCACAGATGTCATACTTGTCATATGAGAGGAGAAATATTATCTTAGTTAAGCCTTAACCAATGACATGATCAAAAACATACCCTACCCCTAGATTAGTTAAGTCTCAAGGATTGTATAAGAAAGGTATCAAAGTATAAATGTTCTCATTATTGGTATATTTCCATCCTCATGTATGGTAAAATCATAATATGATGCATGAACCCATATTATACCATAAACCTAGTGTATAACGCTCTATGTGGTATACTTGATGATTCATCCAACCCAAAAAACTACTTTGGTACATTATCATCATATTTAAAATCTCTATATAAAATCCTTCCAATGATAAATTAACATTTCATCACAACATTTTATACATCATGATGAACATCTATTGGGGATAGCTCAAATTTTTATTTTGAGAAGTTAATTATCATTTCACTTCATTCGATATATGTAGCTAACATGAAATAATGGAAATGTGAATTTTATCTTATATATAACATGATGCATTTTATATTATTAATATATTTTAAAAATATTAAAAAAAATCATACATATGTTCCCATATAATCATATCCCATATGATATACCACCATATAGGACTTATGTTTGCTGATTTTTAGGGTTTTATTAAACTAATTACATATATATGTAATTCTTACCACATCTCTTTTTGAACATCTGATAAAACCCTCCCACTAAAATCAATTAGTGTTTAAAATCTATGAACAAAGAGATTTCGAATAATAGTGGCAGTTAGGAATCATATTCTTAATATTCAAATATTATAATAACTAAACTTCTTTACTTTATAACATCAAATGTTACGATGTTAATAACTTCTATTATCTACTTTTAACTTTTCTAAGATCGTCGTCAATATCATCATTCTTGAAAATTTTCCATCAAACTTTCCCATGATATCATTTTGGTAACTAATATAATTCTTTAAATAATTTATTTACTAATAAATCATAAAATATTTTAGGAAATATATTACTATTAATTTTTTTATGGTAACTAAATGTAACTCTTTATATTTCTCAATTAAATTTGGATATTAAGTGGCATTCATTTAAAATTTTGACTGGAATAATATTTTATTTGTTAACTTGGAACATATATAAGTTCAAACATACTCTGTCTATCCTCTTAGAAACTATATTATTTCCATAATATCATGCTAACATATGAAAAATCCTTTATTTTTTGTAAATAACACTCATTTCCAATAGTTAGACTATTGGATAAATAAACTATTGTATATATATCATATATGGTATTATATGTGTTTAGATCATTATTATAAAAAGAAAATTTTATTCTATAAAATATTCCATAATTGATTTGTGGGAACTATTTACTTTATATTTTAAAAAATATGCCAAATAAACTCTTCTATCCAGGATAAAACTCCTTTTATCCATACCATCTTTTCAAACATGGTATTGAGTCTTATGAGTTATAAACCATTTATACTAAAACCATCATCTCTTGTTTTTTATATTATTTATAACAAATATTTGTTAATAAATAATTTCTTATACCATATAGGAGAAATAAGATAAAAATCATCCTTTATTTAGATCTATTTGACCTTTAATTATTCATTTATATACACTCCATGTTTTAGAAACCCTTTTCTTTATCATTTTCATGAAAACTACGGGATCTATCAATATTTTCCTTGATTTTGAATTTCTATATACTTATAACATTTTTTAATTATAAATTTGGAATCATGTACCCTTGAAGAAAAATAAATGATTCTATAATAATAATATATAACATGGATTCTCCATGGAGTTCCCCAAACCTCTTTAGGTATCGCAAAAAATTATATCATATGGGGAAAATATACATCCTGTAACACCATGAGATTTTAAAATAGGAACATCATGTTGGATATCATATATGAATTAAAATACTAAGATTATAATATAATGTAATATCTTGTTACTTTATGATATAATTATTTTAAAATAAATTCAATGTCTTTGATAGTTTGCAATGTGCACAACACCGGGTTTAAACAAAATTTGATACACTATTAAAATATTATTATTTAAACATGACCATAGAGGGTATAAAAAGGGTTAAATAAATAATAAAACTTAATTTTTAAAAATTTATAAATTAAATTAAATTTTTACCTCTTAGTTATAAAGAAAATAAGAACCATTTGAAAGAAAAAGAAATGTTTTTTTGAAAAAAACTATATTTTTCTAAAAGTAGTTATGTTTTCCCACATAATTTAAAACTAATTTTTTTTACTTTTAAAAATGTTTATTTTTAAAAATATAATTTTTTAAATATAAAATTCAAAATTATCTTTGACATAATCTTTTAGAATTTTCTAAAAATATTATTTTCTTAATTAATAGTGAAAAATACTAATTATTATTGAAAACATCCTATCTATTTAAATTATTAAAAAAGTAAAATTATATTATAAATTAGTTTTAAATAAATATTAGTTTTAATATATTCAAATTTAACTAATTTAGGTTATTTTAATAAATTTAATTCTAAATTTTTATATAAAAACTTTTTAATCTTTTGAAGGTTATTCTTTGGAAAAAACTGTTTTTTAACACATCTGTGGGTTTTATTTAAAATTAAATTCTACAAATTATATTATTTGAATTTGAACAAATGTATTCAATATTTTTAATCGTAATAATTCATATTATATAATAATTTAAACTTAATTTTTTACCATAATGAATTATGAAAATGGTAAAAAAAATATTTATCATGGTTAAGGTAAAAATGGAATTATTGGGTGTTAAACTAAAACGTTAAGGCTTAAAATGACCCAAAACACATATAATTACTATTTTATTGTCATATTTGGACCTTATATCTCCTAAGGTTATAAATTTTCCATTTTAGTTCATTTTTCATGAGACAAATGTGGTTGTAATTCATTCTTTATAAAATTTCCAAGTGTGTCCTCTCCCCTACTTATAAAAGGAAGCCCCCTCTCCTCTCTTGTACAGACTTAAAAAATACATTAATTAGAAAAATACCAGATAAATAAAATTAATTACTTCCATACCCTAATCCTAGAATAAATTTTTGTTCATAAATCCATTCTAGTAGGTATTTTGGTGAAAACCAAAAGAAGTTATCTAAAGAAGAGATAGTGTCCTTAAATAAGTGTTTTATTTTATTTCTTATTCAAAATATTTAAAATATATTTAAAAAATTATGGTATAATAAAAAAATCATATTCCATATACTGAGATTTTTTATTTTAATTTCATGACCTAAAACCATATCATCCACCCTCAAATGGGAAATAAAATCATTGATCGTGTGTACGGCAGACTACCGCCTCGTGAATCGATGCAATTCATTTTTCAACATCGCTTCTCATGAATATATATAATGAAGTATCTAATGTTTATATATTAAATTTATGATATAATTATACTTATGTAATTATATTATCATATATAACTTCTTAATTTTTATTCCATAGAGAATGAGATAATGTAGTCCATGTGTACGATGGACTCCCAGCTTGCTAAATGATGTGATCTGTTTTTCACTAACGCTTTACATGGAAGGTAAAAATGAAAAATTTAATAAATATATGTGATATATATGAAATTATAATAATTATGTAAATTTAAAATACAATCCACTTCCTTCTGTTAAAGAATTGATAACATCACTTGTGTATCAGTATGGTATATTGTCTCCACGAAGTGATGTGATTCGTTATATATGATCAAAATTAAATAATGATTATAGATATGTCCCTAATGAAAAAAGAAATTGGTTTTAAAATATTAATATAATTATTTATATTAGGGAACTATAACCTAAGTTAAATATTTTAACTTCCATGATGAAACATGTAGGAGAAAACAAGGAAATTAACTCCCAAAACAACAGTGATAATGAAATATTAATAATGGATGAGTAATTAGATATTATAAAAGGATCATTTATGATATTATAAATACTTATATTATTCAATTATAAGTTAATAACATGTTTAAAACCACTATATATGATTTATATACTGATAAACTAATGGTCAGTGCGAGGTAAGGGGTTTCTTAACTCAATTTCCATTCATTGGGTTATATAACTACTTGATTGATTATATTATGCCAAAAATATGTGTAAAATATATGTTGATTTATATAATTTGTATCTAAACATTTTTTATTGATATAAAGTTTTTAAAAATAATAACCACATTTATTAATTCTTACCTCAATGATACAAACTTTGTAAGGGTTTCATCTCAAACATCCATCTCTGAGAAACGTGTTCTTTTATACACCTAATTTATTTTTAATAGTGTATATAATGAAACTTTACATAAAATATCATGAATACTTTCTACACATTCATATTTTTATGTTACAATTCATCTACTTCATTCATTAGAAGTTATGATTCAAAAGTTACCAAAGCGGTAAGATATTATGTTTTAATCTCATTTTAATTTGGATTTCTTATGCTTGAATTTATATTGAAGAGAATTATTTGATATTTATCTAACAAAACCATTTAATTTTATTATTCACTGGTTTTTCATGATTTTTTTAGTAATAGTACCATTTTACTCTCTTTGGTACTTAAAATTATAGATATTTTTTTTAATAAAATTATTTTGAATTTCTCTCTTTACTTGAAAATTATTCTTATTCCAAATCCAAGTTTTGTAAAAATATTTTTGAAAATGTTTTAATATGGTTGTTTAAATTCATTATTATAGATAATTGTATTTTTATGAAATTTTTTAAAATTAAGCTTCCTTCCATTTTTCAAACAACGTTTTTTCTGACTTTTATTACAAAAATGTAAATGGAATAATTATTTTTTAACATATTCAGAATAAATGGAAATATCCCTACATCATGACCACTCAATGTTTTAAAGCTTAATTTTTTAAGTTTAAGAGTTTATTTTAAAAAAGTTCATTAATTTCTATGAAAATTTATGATTTTAAATAATTAATTTCAAAATTGAAATGATATTATTCTCAAGAAATGTTCAAAGTGATCTTTAAAAATAATTTTACATCTAGGATGACATTATATGATGTTACAAAACGTGAAAAGGTTAATTTACTCAAGATTGTTTAAGTATTTTCATTAATTACAACTACCATTTTTGTTATGGATTTATTATAAATTATTTATATATTTATTTCAAATATATACCTAGTTTATTCTCCTTTATTTGATGAGGTAATACATGCCTTATGATCGTTTCTCAAATTTATTCTTTATAAAATTTCCATTGATTATGGTATGAAGCAATATTATAAAACTCATTTTCTTTCCATGGGTAATTCTTATGTTATACCTTAGGATTTATTTCCTTTATGTAGAACACATATATCATGAACATAATATTATAGGTCAGCCCAAATAGTATTCCAACGCATTGGGTAATGTTATAGTCTCATGAGACGTCATGAATGGGATTAGGGAGTAAACATAATCTGTTATGGTACATTTTTTACCATGTGATATTGTCTAGGTAGTTATACTTGACTTATGTTTATGTCATGTTTTTTATTTCTATTACATTTCCTATGATGCAATGATATTATAATACCATGATATTATGATACCATGTTCTTTATGGTATGCTTCCATGAGATTACTCATGAGCTTTCTTTTTTTATGATATCTTTTTATACCTTTGACTCGCATGTTTTGTTTCCTTTTCATGTTTATTACCTTACTGGGATTTTTATATCACCCATTTCTTTATGTGTTCCCTAAGTTATTCCAGGCATATTTTGGAGCACATATGGATTTCAAGAGATCACTATAAAAAATAAAGTAAGGATTCCATGTTTAACTTTCCGTTTATGTAATATGAACCTAGTATTCCAAATACACCAGGACATTAGGACCCTTGTGTTTTATTAATGGATATTTATGTTTATGATTTTTCTAATAAAATATTTAATATGATTTGGTCACCATAGTTGGTATCAGAGGAAATGTTTAGTCAAACTTTCGAACTAGGATGAGAAAAATTTAGTGTAAACCCTAAGAAAAAGTATAAGGATAATTCTAAGTATAGGAAAATATCTCAGAGTCTTAGTGAATTATAGAGTAAGAGGTTTTAAAGAAAATGAATCCTTTTCAAGATAATATAAGTGTATGTGTTTCTATGATAGATTTATCTAGGGGTAATTATCTCGTAATGGACGCATTGATCTTAACTCAAGCATTACCTAGTACATGACAATGAGCCTTACTACACACCTGGTTTGACCCTCCTAGGGGATATTCTATAGAAATTCACAAACTCTTTATAAACCATCATGAAGGATTTGGATATATGATGATCATGAATGGCCTATATTAAACCCTAGGTGTCTTATATTGAATTTAATGTGTCATGATTTAGATATCTTATAAATAATTTTTCATGAATATGTGGTTTCCCACTATGATTATTATTTCCCATGCTATACTTTTTGGTTTTAGTAAATGGATGGAACAAAGATAAATCATATTAATAATGAATATGATGGAAGCTTTGGTAATTATGAGTAACCAAATAGTATAATGAGTGGAGAGAAATATTTTTTTTATTATTACTAATTAGCTATCATGGTATATGATTAACAACAGGGACTTCAGTGAGATTCCTAGAAAGTCCAATAAAATGAGGATGTAATTTTATGAAAGATTATGTGATAATGAAAATAGAGTAAAGAATATTAATTATTCTATATATCAATAAGGTGGGAATAAGAACCTATAAGAATATCAAAAATTTATGGTAAGATGTTTTCTATGTGGAAAAACGGTTATAAAGCAAATAATTTCTAAGGAATTTGATGTTTTTGGGAAAAAAACCCTCAAGTAATACTCTCGGTGTTTTGGGGTGATTGTGTTTATAGAAAAATACAAATGACTTATAATGAGTATGGTTGGTGTTGTTGAAGTAATTTTTTAAGGTGGTGTAGTTTCCTAGTGTTTTCCAAATTTTTTAGCCTCAAAATAGGGAGTTTGTTTTTGGAAAATTATTTTTTTCGAAAAGGGGTTTAGGTTTTGTATACTATGAAGAACGATTAAAAAAATAAAAAATGAGTTACATGGAATAGAAAAGGAAATTCAGCAAATAAATATTTTTTCATAGTAGTGTTATGTAGACCACAAAGTGTCATATGCGGATCGCATAGCCAAATTAGTTCATGGGGATACTTAAAGTTCACAAGAGGCCTGAAGGTCACGGGAGGCTTGAAGTTTACATAAAGAGGTTGTAATTTGAGGATCCTCAAAGGGATTTCATTCACAGAATATGTCAAAATTTGTAGAGGATCAAAGAGATATACATATAGCATAACATAGTTCATGGTGAAGGTTGTACCGCATCGTTGTTTTGGGTGAATTAGATTAGAAGGTTTTTTGGATCTATTTTCCTATATAAAACCCTTAATCAGATCATCAGAGAAAGTAAATTTCTTTATATAATATCATTTCTCCAGCAATAAATTTGGTATAGTCCAAAGTGGTTTTCAAGGTAGAATTATGTGAAGTGTAAAGTAGTTCACAGGAGATCATTTCTGTGAAGGATGCGGTTCGAAGGAAAAGTTAAAGAAATGTTTTATGGGGATTTTTATCCTACAAAGAAAATTGGTCCATGAAGGAGAGGAAGTCCACAGAAAAAGAATCCATCCTTGAAGTAGGGATGGTCCTTGGAAGAAGAGGTGGTACATAAAGAACTCACAGCACATGGTGCAACATAGTTCATGGAACATTCAAGGTAGTTCACAAAGGAACTAAAACAGATCACGAAATAAATTTCCACAAACTTGTAGTACACGGACAAGTTGATTTCATCTATGGGTGAAAACATGACTTCAATAGAGAATCCATCTACAATTGAGGATGTGTCCATTCATTAAAATTAATGGAACTACAAATTCCATAAATTGTGGTTGAATCCATTCTAGAATAGTAAGAAAAGGAAGAGGATGACGGTGATCATTTCCATCTGATGTGATCTAGAGAAAGAGACATGGGTAGTGACACTTGGTAAAGTATTTAATTGAATGTAAACTTTGTAATGGTATTGATCCTGGTAATAAAATTGATCTAGTCCAAACCTTGTAATTTGGCAGTGATCCTTAGTGGATTTAGTACATTGACACGTCATTGTTGTATGCTCCTTGTACATAGCCCCGTAATAGTGAACCAAGTAAAATTATTGTGTCTCATTCATGATTTCTATTTTGTTCATACATTTCTATGGGAAAGGGAGAGAAGAGTGTTTTGTTTAACAATGAAATAATATCCAAATGGGTATGAGTTTTACTCATTCATACCCTCATTGAACCCCCCCCCCTTAGGATATTTAACCAAATTGGGATAAAATTTGTCTTATATGTGGAGAACTAGGTAATTATCCCAGTCAATTCCCTCAACAAATGGTTAACCCCTAGACTAAGGAAGGACCTATTTTATAAAAAATAAATTAAATAGAAGGGTTGAAGTATTTATGTATTGCGATTCCATAATTAATTTGTAGAAGTATTTTTACCAATGGTATTTTGGTTATAAGAATCATGAAAAATATACATATTTTGTTAATTTTGGAAGCATGTATGACTTAATGTTAGATTAACTTAAGAGTTATATATACCATCATGGGTTTATGAGTTTAAGGTTGATCATGAGTTCAAAGTGTAGTGACCCTGATCCCAATAGCCCCGAGCCAGTGTTTCCTTTATTACATTGGCATAAAATAAATGGAATCACATCCTGAAAGGCTGAATAGTTTATTACTCTTGTTAAATTAGACACATACATGATTCCCATATTTCATTTTAAAACAAAAGGTACAACATAATTTTTTTTCAGAATATCATTATTCCTTATATCCTTACTTATAAATCATATTACACTTTAAGGATTCCTTGGAAAGGAAACAATGTAAGGGAAATCTCAAATGCTAGATAAGGGTTATGTAAAGTGGAATATATAATGAATAAACAATCATAATCAACATGGAAAGTTAAATAATTGAACACACTTTCCATTTAAGTAACTTGAATATCATGATATGATAAGGCATAACCAATATTGTAAGGTAACTAAATGAAAACATGTTACATTTAATCAATAAACTGAGAATGAAATGAATCTAGAGATAATATCATTGTGAAAATATCATGGATAATAATAATTTAACACTTAATGAAGTAAACGCTTAATTATTGGATGTTATGATCTCAGGAATCATGATACTTATATCATTATGACATTTTATAATACAATTTAAAACTATAGGTAAAAACCTATTTAAGGATAGATTACTTATTTTTCTCATAATACCTACTGATGCATCGAGGGGCTATATAATATTGGGACCCACCCATCACTACAGGTCCAAATAATTCCTCATATATTGAATAATGAATTTAATTCATGAAAAATGTTCTTTATCATAAAATATTTGTATTGATTAAATAATATATATTTATCAATATTTCCTTAGATAAAAAAGGAACTTTCAATGTAGAATACTGTATGTAAAAATGATATATGGTTTAAGAAATTAATATATCCATGATAATTAATATATATATATTTGGGGGCAATTTAATGTTCAAAGATCACAGGAAAAATATAACCCAAAAACATTAACCTCCTCTGATACCATTTTGTCACGAACCGGATCTGGTCGCCACCATTAACGGCACCAAACCCGGCCTGTGGCAAGGCCCGAAGGGCGTTCCCTATCCCCACGTGCTGATTTTTCCAGAGGCTGGAAAGGGATATGTGGTCTATTGTGATGCTTCAGGTATGGGTCTTGGGTGTGTGCTTATGCAATATGATCATGTGGTCGCATATGGCTCTCGCCAACTTCGACCACATGAAAAGAACTACCCAACCCATGACTTGGAGTTGGCAGCGGTGATGTATTCTTTGAAGACTTGGCGTCATTACCTCTTTGGGGAGAAGTTTGTGGTATACTCTGATCACAAAAGCTTGGCTTATATCTTCTCGCAGAAGGACCTCAACTTGAGGCAACGTCACTGGATCGAGTACTTGCAGGGGTTTGACTTTGAAATTGTCTATACCCCAGGCAAGGGTAATGCAGTGGCCGACGCTTTGAGCAGAAGAGTTCCAGTGCAGGCTTTGAGGAAGTCTAGTGATGAGTGGGCTTTGATGGGTCTCTTTTCTCAGATGCATGTGGAGACTAGGGAATACAGTGGAGGGGCATTCTTGGAAAGTGTCCAGTTGAATCCTTCTCTATTGGAGTTGATTCAGCAGGAACAGCCCAGTGATGATCTTTGTCAGCGGTCTAAGCAGTTCCTTCATGGTGGGGAGACATCCTCTGATTGGTCGTCGTCTCCCGAGGGCATCTTGTGCTTCAAGGTCCGTTCAGTAGTGCCATTATCTCTGCAGAATGTGGTGATGCAAGATAGCCACCAGTCTCAGTGGGTTGTCCATCCGGGTGCCACTAAGATGTATTATGATGTTCGTCGGCAGTTTTGGTGGCCTGGTATGAGACGGGACATAGCAGACTTTGTTTCGAGATGCTACACATGTCAGCAGGTGAAAGCAGAGCACCAAAGGCCATCCGATTTGCTCCAACCACTACCCATTCCTACCTGGAAGTGGGAAGAGGTTGCCATGGACTTCATTGTTGGCTTACCTCGTACACCTCGGGGTAAGAATGCTATTTGGCTGGTGATTGATCGTCTGACCAAATCAGCCCACTTCATTCCGATAAAAGATACAACTAAAGTAGATGAGTTGGGCCATTTGTATCTTCAGGAAGTGGTGAGACTCCATGGTGTACCATCAGCTATTGTCTCGGATAGAGACCCCCGCTTCACTTCTCGATTTTGGGAAGGCCTTCATAAGTCCTTGGGGTCTCAGATTAAGATGAGCACGGCATACCACCCACAGACAGATGGTCAGACAGAGTGGGCGAATCAGATATTGGAGGACATGCTTCGTGCATGTGTCCTAGACTTTGGAGGTTCTTGGGATAGCCATTTGTTATTGGTAGAGTTTTCTTATAATAATAGTTACCAATCCATGATTCCAATGGCCCCTTTTGAGGCGCTCTATGGTCGGCCTTGTCGGTCCCCCCTATGTTGGGCTGAGGTAGGAGAGACTTCACTGTTGGGGCCGAGCCTTGTGCAGGAGACTTCTGAGAAGGTCAAGTTGATCAGGCAGTGCTTATTGACAGCTCAGAGTCGTCATAAATCTTATGCTGAACAGAGGCGTCGAGACCTAGAGTTTTCTGTGGGTGACAGGGTATTCTTAAAAGTGGCCCCTCGTCTGGTCCATCATCGATTGGGGAAGCAAGGTAAGCTGATGCCACGGTATGTCGGACCCTTTGAGATCACCGAGCATATTGGTAAGGTGTCATACAGGTTGGCCTTACCTTCTTAGTTGACGTCTATCCATGATGTCTTCCACGTCTCTCAGTTGAAGAAATACAATCCGGATCCATCCCATGTGTTGAGTTGGGAAGAACTGGAGATAGAGCCTGAATTGTCTATCGTTGAGAGACCGATGAAAATAGTGGACTCCCAAGAGAAGATAATTCGAGGAAAGTCTATTCCTTTAGTCAAGAATCTATGGCAGCATGGGAATGATATGCATGAGACATGGGAGCGAAAGTCATGGGTCGAGGAAGAGTACCCATTCTTGTTTTCCAACCGAGATTCATGTTGACTTTCCGGGGCGGAAAGTCCTTCATGGTGGGGAGAATTGTCACATACAAGACATATTTTAAAGGTATTCTTTCATTTAATTTACATCCTTTCTTTTTTTGGGGGTTTCCCTAGGTTTTAGGGAGGAATAGATGAGTATTCATGAATTGGGCCAAACCGTGAGCCCAATTCCAGATTAAAAAATAAATTTTGTATCTTTTATAACTTTTTCATTTTTCAACATTTTTCATCCATTAAAATTCCTAAATGACCTCCCCTAACCTATTAACACCACCAAGGTAATTTTGAGCTTTTAGAAATCCATAACAAGGGGTTATTTGGGTTTTTATCTAAGGGGTTGGGCCTACCCGAAAGCCCAATTCCTGTTTTAAAAATAAAAGTTGATTTTGTTATAACTTATTCAATATTTGGGATTGTTCGGTGATTCCAAGTCTCACTCAAGACCAAGTAACCCAGCCGCGCTTCTGAACTCTCTCCCACCCATTTGGAGCTCTGTAGAATCGTGAATTTGTGCCGAACTTCATAGGGTTCCTCAAATCTCCCAGATTTGAAGAGGTAAAGTATTTCTTTCATAACTCTCTCAATTCTCAATATTTTCCTCCATTCCAGTTCGTAAATGAGATAATACATCTTGTTCGAATGTAACCTAAATTTGGGCTCTTTTAAATTTCATATACTGGATTTTTGGAGTGATTACTTCACGATACTTCAAGTAAATGAGCCCTTTTCTTTCCTCTTTCAAATTAATTTGGGTTTAACTCATTGTTCTTAGGGTTTCTTAGGTTATAATTGAATTTACTAATGTCCAGAAACTAGGATTTCGAACCTAGGGTTTAACTTTGGGCTTTCTTGGCCAATTTGTGTGGTTTTAGGTTTGATCTAGTTCTCTCTTGGTGTGGCGGGGGTGTGATTTGATTTTCGCACGGAGATTCAAGGGGTTTTGTTAATTTGGTAGGTGATTTCATTGTGTGTGCAATTTTTGTGAATTAGCTTGTTGTTTTCATGGTACCCTAATGTTTATTTCACTTGAATGTTTCTGTAAAAATTGGTTTTAGTTGCATTTATAATGCAAATGAATTTTAAGTTCCAATTTTTGGTGAAATTGAGGGTTTTCCATTCAAATATTTTATTGGTTCATTTTGGGATGCCCCATAACTGAATTTTTGGTTTCATTAAAGGGTTTTGAACTGAAATTTTGTTTTAATAACTTACAAGTGTTATCATAGTGTGAAAGGTGGATATCTTAAAGATCTTTGGGTGAAAAACAATGTGATGTTTTGAGAGGTTGTTTTATTGGAAATAAAATTATTTTATTGTGTGTTTTAAATGGTATAAAATGTGTGTAGATACTGTAAAAAAATTTTGTGACCAGTAGTGATATTTTATATGAAAATGGATGTGTGTTGTTTGCTGAAATTTTTTGAGCACAAAAAGGGGAAGCCCGGGTACTTAGGTGGGGCGGATTTGTACTAGTACGGCTAGTGGATCGGATGGGTTTTGTCCCTGTTCCACTTAGCATCTGGATAACAACAACTCTAACTAAACTATTTGAATGATGATTGGGGACCACTAGGTTATGGGTATGTTCCCTACTAGTGGCTCATGCACGAGAAAGGATTTTTCTATGGTTACTCTACACCGAGGTACGAGGTACATAGGGCCCGAGACAACCTAGTGCTTAGGGGTGTTCCTGATTTTGATGCTCATGGGATTTGTGGTATTTACCCTTGTTGTGGGTTGTTTTTGGCAGTACATTAAAGTAGCTCACATGTCTATTTAATGTGATAACATTATGAAATTCTCGGATTGAAAAATATTTTCATTTGAAAGTTGCATTTCTTTGAATTTTAACACTGTTTCACCTTGTATATTAAAATTGCTTGTTTTGTTCACATTGTATTGCATACTCTTTGGAATCAACTGGTGGTATCCTATTGGGCTTAGGCTCACACCCTACTTACACCCCTTGGGTGTAAGTAGATCTGCTTATGCTTGACTCAGGTAAAGGGAAGGCTAAGGGTGATGGCGGTTCGGGATGTTAGTCCCCATCGTTGGGGCGGAGTTGTGGGGACGGCTTGCAGGTGATGATCCCCTTGTCATGTGGAGTCCATGGGGATGTCTTTATGTTGTCATTATTTGTTTTTAGACCACTTGTAGTGTTTTTAAACATATGTATTTAGATCTGGTTTTGTTAAGAATTGTTTAGCATGAAAATTTCAGATTTTAATAATTGATTGTTTTTTTATGATTTATTCTTCCATACTCGGGTAAATCATTCCCAAACCAGATTTGTTTGATACCCGGGCACTTGTTCCAACCCGTGGGGATAGGTAACGCCCTTCGGGCCTTGCCACGGGCCGGGTTTGGTGCCGTTAATGGTGGCGACCAGATCCGGTTCGTGACAATATTACATGTAATGGGGGAGTATATAAACTATATAAAAGAAATTAGGTGCATAAAATTAGGATATGCCTCAATGAAATGAAATTGAGATGAAATATCTTAACTCTTGCTTCATTTTGGTTAATCTTTCTTTAACTTCTTCTTCTTTAGGTATCCTCCATAAGTTTGCACAAAAATCCTTCCTAGGTTGTATTTATGATAAAACTAAAGCTTATATTATTATGGGATGGAATTTAGGGAGTTATTTAGGTAGGTATTGGTCAAATCTAAAGGATTTGAATATGTAAAGAAGATGGGAGAGAGGGTGGCCTTTATAAGTGAGGTGAATGGAACACTTGTAATTTTTAAAAATAAAAAGGGGTGCCCAAGTTGTTCACTTGAAAAAAAGGTAAAAAAAATGGTGAATTATAGATCCTTAGAAATTATAGGTCCTAAATACGACCATACAATATAGTTTAAACAAGTTTTTAGGTCATTTTAACCCTTATCTTTTCAGTTTAACCCCTCGATAAATCTAATTTTACCTTAACTGTGGTAATTAATTTTTTACTATTTTCACTATATATTTTGGTCAAAATTTTATTAGAACTTATTCGAAAATATAAATAATTTTTATTAAAAATATGAAATATATTTTTCAAAATTCCATTAACAAAAGTGGAAATTTTTAATTTAAAATTAATCCCATAAACGTGATGATAAAATGGGTTTTTAAAGAGAAAATGTCCAAAAGTTTACAAAGATTTTATATCAAAATTCAATTTGAAAAAGATTAAAATTACCTAAATTGGATTAATAGATATATAATTTAAATAAGTTTACTTTAAAAACAATTCAAAATATGATTAATTTTTATAAATAGTTTAAATAAAAAGGTGGTCTTCAATTAAAATTTGGTATTTTCACTATTCATTGAAAAAGTAAATATTTCAGAAAAATCCTAAAAATTCAGCCTAAGATAATTTTTATATGATGATTTAAAAAGTAATTTTAGTCTTTCAAATAAATTTAATTTAAAGTGGTAAAAAATAATTTTAAATTGTGTGTGTAAAGCGTAACTAATCCGTCTTTTAGGAAAATATTGTTTTTCATAAAACATTTCTTTTTATTTTAAATGATTCCTATTTTATTTATAATCAATTGATAACCATAATTTTCATAAATTATTTATTATTATTCATACCATACAATTTAATGGTTATATTATAATGGTATATTATATTATGGTTTATTTATAAATGGGGTTGCGTGTTTTAAAATCTATAGAAGACATTAAATTTTAAGAAATATATATTGTGGGTTACATAATCTCATTGTTGTGTATTTCATATGCTATAAAATACAATATTATTATTTTATAATTTTGGGGTGTTATATTCTCCCCACCTTAAATAAATTACATCCTCTTAATTTGATCTTACACTCATAAATCATTGGTTTGATATTTGAAAATTCATTTGTTGATAACCCTACATCATAAAAGGGTTAATAAAACATTTTATTAATAAGAGGGAAAAAATAGGGTCAAATGTCATATGTAATATCACATAAATAGGTTTGTAATTAGGGGAAAAATTTTTGATAGTGAATTTGTGGACCTAGAAGAAAATTGTAAATAATTATACAGAATGATAGAGTTAATTGATCACAATCAAGTGACTGATAAATAGAAATTTAAGGTCCTCAAAACCATAAATCTATGATTATTTAAAATACCATCTGATTTATTGGATATGAATATAATAGGATAACATTTTTATTTCAAGATCAATTTCCTAAAGTTGAGTAATTCTTTTAATTTTTAAGAATATAGGGAAATATACTTACTTGATACATTTCTATTTTATAATAATAATTTCATCCTTTGGTTGTGCTTTGATCAATTTCCAATTCATCACATACTCTAAAAAATGATTATCTATAAATGAATATTTTATTCTTGAAGCACTAAAATTCACTTTTAACATATCATAATATCTATAAAAGAGTGAAAAGTCTTTTTATATATCTCTATCTATTTCCCAAAAGTAATATGGTTAGCAATAGTTATCTAATATAATACATCAATCGATAAACCTCATTAGTAACACCATTGGTTCATCGTCAATATTTATTTTTCAATCCATTTAAATCATAACATATTTTCCAGGATATCAAATAGGCTAGTGGTCAGTGTTAAACCATTATCTTCCTTGGATCATGGGATTATGCCCCATGGCCTTTCTGGATGTGATTGGTCATTAGCTGGTATACTGGTTGCCAGGTTTTTAAACTATATTAATTTAAATCCTATAAAGTTCCCTAAAAATATGATGTATATCCTTGAAATAAAATTAATCAATAAATAACCTTTTTACTAAGGTTTTCAATACAACTTATTTTTTTTCACAAAGTCTAAAAATCATATTTGAGTATTATTACAATTACATTAATTACCATATTAACCCTAAAAGTTATTATGCCTTTAAACTTATGTCTATAAAATTTAAAGTCATTATATATCAAATAAATTTTCTACTAAAACATATAATTTCCACAAATTTCTACCAAAATATCCTTAATCATGGTAGACACCATGATGTTTCCAACATTGGTTTTGGATGAACACCTAGACTGGTTTATAGGGTAATGTTCAAAACTCCCCCTAATAGTCAAGATTTTGGGGTGGATTTAGGTGTTCACCCTTTACCATATCAGTTGGTATTAGAGCCAGCCTATATGGGCGGGTGTCCCTTCGAGCATACCAGATCACTAACTGAGGTAGTTGGGTCTTAAGTGGGTGGATATAATTTGTCCCTCATCAACTTCATTGGAATACTTAGACTAATTTATAAGGAAAGGTTCAAACCTCCCCCTGACATTCTATATTTTGGGGTGGATTTAGGGGTTGAACCTTTACCACATGAGTTGATATCAAATGATGAGAATCAAGGAACACATATGCATTGAGGATTAGATAAAGATCATGGCAAGGATGATGGAAAGAGAATAAATGTACAAGACCCATTTCATGGTATTAGTGGCCCAATTATAAGAGGAAGATTGATTAAGATTAAAAATAGGATTTATATGGCCTCATTTTGAAATTACAAGAGGAGGCCAAACATGAATGCATGAGAGGTTGAAATGGGCCTTTACTCACTCTTATTAAATCCCAAAAGTGAACATAAATTTCCAACAAAAATAGTACTAAAAATTTATATCCACTTGCATGAATAAAATCTCTAAGGTCAAAAGTGGGGGGATTTTGTATCCAAAGTCATGGTGGGAAATATATAAAGTATTTATTTTGATCTCAAATAGTATTCTTGGTGGATATCTTTTCCACTAAAGCTATGGAAATGTGTAAAAATTTTAAAAACATGGGTTAAGATTTATAATTTTTTGGGATAGTTATTTTGAAATGTATCCCTCTCATTTTGTTATAAATAGACACCTCTTTACCCCTTTATGGTTAATTAAGAAATTGATTGGTTCTTATGTTATTGAATGAATGAAAGGTAAGAATTATCAAAGGATTGATCAGCCTTTGCGGTGATTTATAATTAGTTTTTTAAGGGGAAATTCTCCTTGTGGTCATAATTTATTATCTCTCTTCCCCTTTTATTTCTTTCACATTTATTTAATTTTAATTTATCCCACATTCACCACTTGTGTTTCAGCATTTTCACCAATGAATAATGCCTACCGATATGGTATCGTATCACTCTAATCACATTAAACATAAAAAAATGTTTTTAATAATTTTAACATATGATCAATACTAAAATCATAAAATCATTTTGGTATCCCTAACTTTTATGTTAATGAATCCATATATATTTTTGAAGTGTTGCACAATCCTTATATTTTTCATAAATCTTATAACCAAAACACCATTAGTAAAAATAATTCTACAATTTAATTGTTAAATCTCAATAGATAAATAATTTATCCATTTTATTTCCATATAGGTATTTACTTGGTCTATGTTTTAATCTTTAGAAGAGGTCGTCGACTCGGATAATTCCTAGGTTTCCCATATTTAAGTTAATGAATAATAAATGGATCCTAAGATAAAATTTATTTCCTTCCATCATACTCTTCATTTTTATTTAGTAATCAAATTATTTATTACCTCCTCTTCAAAACATAAAAAAAATTTCTATTAATTTGAGACACATTATTTTCAATATAAAACACATTATGTTTAACCTATGTCATTCATAGTCCTCCCCTATTCAAATACTTCTTAATGGTTTGTAAATAAAATTTTAATTTTCCTAAGTATACCCTCCAAGAGTGTCAAATTAGGTGGGCAGTAAGGCCTATTGTCACACACCAAGTTAAAGTCATTTTAAGCCCAAATGACCCTTTTTGGACTTATTACCCCTAGGTATATCTGTACCAGAACTACATCCCCTTTTATTATCCAAATAGAGATGTATTGTTAGGAAAAACCACATAATATCTTCCTTACCAAAACTTTATGATGTTATTCTATATTTATTCTTAAAGTCTATAAGAGGGTTATGATCCCTAATATTTGTTTTCCTAAATCTAGTACCCAATATTTTTTACTAAATTTTTTTTGATACCAACTATAGAGACCTCAACCCCAGTAGCCCAGAGTTGGTGTCTGCTTTTTTACATTGGAATAATATACAAATAATAACATCCTGAAGAACCGAATGGTTTAGTAGTATTAGTAATCTACATATATACATGATTATTATATTACATTTGAAAAAAAAATTACAAAAACAATTATAATATAATTATTATCTATATCTTTTCTTATCAATCATAGAATACTTCATTGATTCCTGGGAAAGGAAAAAATAAGGGTGAGTGAAAATACTCAGTAGTGATTAAGTATACTGAAATCTATCATGAATAAATAAGTATAATAAGCATGTAAAGTAAATAACTAAACACACATTACATTTAAATAACTTCACTATCATAATAATATAAGGAATAACCAATATGGAAAGGTAAATAACTGGAAAAATATTCCATTAAGTCAATAAACTGAGAATAAAATGCATCCAAGAATAATATCGCTATGAAAATATCATGGATAATAATAAATAAATTATTAATGAAGGAAATTCTTAATTATAGGATTTAATTATCTCAAGCATATTTATACCTATACAACCAATAACTTTTACAAGATGGCTTAAAACAATAGATAAAACCCTATTTCATCCTAGTTTACTAATTTTTCTCCTAAGACCTACTAATGCGTCGAGGGGCTATTAAATACCAAGATCCACCTATCACTTTAGGTTTGAATAATTCCTTATATATAAAATAATAAATTTAATTCATGAACAATGTGTCTCATAATCAAATATTTTTATTGATTCAAGAATACAGATTTATCAATATTTCCCTAGATAAACAAATAACATTCAATTCAGAACACTGTATGTAAAAATGATATACTTTTAAGTAATTAGAATATACATGATAAATAATATGGATATTTAGGTTAAATTTAATATATAATGATCACATAAAAATGAATATTTGAATATAAATTTAATAACTACAAAAATGAATCAAGAAAGTGAATTTCAATACATTTCTTGGTTAAAATGATCTTAAACCATCCATAGAAAGAATAAGGATGGTATCAATACAACATAAACCCATTGTATTATGAATAAATGGATATTTTCATTGATTAATAGAAATACCATAAATATATATTTAAAACATTCTTGAGGAAAATATTTATTTCATTTTGAAAATCACTTTTAAAACTAAAATGTCACAAAAAAATAGAAAATAATTTTCTTTGAAAATAAATTTTGAAAATTAATAATTAATCTTTGAAACATTTGATTGGTCATGATGACTATATATTTAATCCATTTTTTATATGTTAAAATAATTATTTCTTTCACTTTATTTGTAAAATACAAATGGGCATTGTTTTGAAAAAGAAAAGAATATATCTTTTAATAAAATTTCTAAAAAATAATAATGGGTAAAAATGTATTTAATAAAACAATTGTAAAAGTTTAAAAACATTTTTGAAATTTTTTTTATAAAGAATGGTTTTTTATGAAATTGGATTTCCAATCAAAGAGAGAAATGAATTTGGATTTTCTTAAAAATATTCTCAATTATTTTAAGTACCAAAGAGTGTGAAAATTGTACTATTACAAGAAAATGTTCATGAATAACCAAATTAGAATAAAATAAGATTTTTTATTATCCAATTATAAAATAATTTATATAAATTGATATTCAAGTATAAATAATGTCGATTAAAATGAGATTGTGAAATAAACCCTTATAAAGATCATAACATTGAAGTGAGCATTAATCAATGAATTGATTATATGTATCAAATGTAAATCCACATAAATCAAGTGAAAATATAATGATATATAGTAAAAAATCATTACACACACAATATTAGAATATTAAAAAAAACTAAGGGGTAATATAACCCAATGAATGAAAAATTGAGTTATGAAATTCTTTACCACTTGGTAACTTTTAATTCAAATCCCCTTAGATTAAATAATTCATACTAAAACTTAAAATACCAAGAAGAATGAAGTGTTCATGATATTATATGTAAAAGGGGTAGTATATACACCATATAAAAGAAATTAGGTTCATAAAATTATAATATGAATAAATGAAATGAAATTGAGAAGAAATAAATTACATCATGCTTCCTTTTGGTTGAATGTCCTTTAACCTCCTCTTCTTTGAGTAACATCCTTACGTTTTTACCAAAAACCTTCCTAGGTTGTCTTAATACCCAAAATAAGGCTTCAAGGATAATTGGATATAATTTTTGGAGTGATTTGGGAAGTTATTTCCCAAACTAAAATGGTTTTAAGGTGTGAATAAGAAAGGATATTGGTGGAATTCAATAAGTTAGGTGAGTGGCACACTTGTAATTTTTGGAAATAAAAAGGTGTATCCATTTTTTTCACATGCCAAAAGGGTTCAAAAAGGAGAATTATCAAGCCTTTCAAATTTTAGGATCTAAATATATCTATATAATATATTTTAGACATGTTTTTAAGTCATTTTAACCCTTATAATTTTACTTTAACCCCCCCTGATAAATAAATGTTCACATTAACCGCAGAAATTAATTTTTACTATTTTCACTATTCATGTTGGTCAAAAATTAATTTTGCATTATTATAAAACATAATTTATTATTATTATAAATATTTAATCTATTTTATCAAATTCTATCCACATATGTGGAAAATTTTAATTAAAAATTAATCTCACGGATGTGATGAGAAAGCGGGTTTGCAACGAGAAAATGTTCAAAAGTTTACAGAGTTTTTATATCAAAATTCAATATGAGAAATATTAAAATGACATAAATTAGATTAATAGATATATAATATTACTATGTTTACTTTAAAACCAATTTATAACATGATTTAACTTTATAAATAAATTAAACGAAAAGGTATTTTTCAATTAAAATTTGGTATTTTTTATTATTCATCGAAAAATAAAATATTTCACAAAAATAACAAAAATTAACCCTATAATAATTTTAATATACTGATTTTAAAAATTAATTTTGTTTTATCAAATAAATTTTTATAATTTGGTAAAAATTATTTTTAAAATATGTGGGAAAGCGCGACCAATATGTCTTTTAAAAAAATAAAGCTTTTTAGAAAACATTTATTTTTCTTTTAAATGATTCTTATTTTATTTCTAATCAATATATTCCATAATTTTCATATTTTAGTTATTATTATTCATACCCACTTATTTAATTATTATTTTATAATGGTATATTATATTACTTTTCATTTAGACTCAGGGTTGCGTGTTCTGTAAGATATTGGAGAGATTAAATTTAAAGAAATATATTGTGTGGGTTATTTAAGCTCGTTGTTCTGTATCACATACACTATCAAATACAATTTTTTTAGGATTTTTGGGAGTTATAAAAAGTCTTATACACCCCTTTTAAGGTTTCAAGTAAATTGATTTTGAGGTGACTAATGATATTTTGGGAGATTCTTTGTTGGGTTAAAGTATATATAATATGTTGGTTTAATGTAAAGGATTATTTAAAAAGAATTTTATTACATTAATGGAGATGTAAGATGAAAGTTTTTAAGGATAGTCACTTATGTAAGGGATTAAGTTTAACTTTGGTTGTTACTATTTAGGTTTATATATTAATCAATTATGCTAACCAATTTGGTTTTAGTAAATATTGGAGGAATTGTTTATTATTATTTTAGGGATTATGCAATCCATTATAAGTTAATATTAGTGCTTCAGGCACAAAAAAATCATCTTCCATACTCATTATTTTTATAAAAATATGATATTTTGGTGAAATTTTATTAAAGTATGAAATTATACATTTCAGGTATATTTTCTTATGTTTATAGTCTAGATGGTAATGGAATTACTCAACCCTATGAAAAGGATCTTGAAACAAAAATATTATCCTACTAACTTCATATATGAGGAATAAATAGTCATTTAACTCATCAAATATTTACAATTTCTATGTCCTTAAATTTATATTTATAATTCACTTCCTTTTCATGGATGATTTCTATCACTCTCCATAATTTTTTACAATTTACTTTCATGTCCATAACATCACTTTCCACCAATTTTCTTCAATTTGGAAACCTTGTACATGTTATTTAATATGAACTTCATAATTCCCTTTATCTATTATAAATAGGATGTTTTATTGACCATTTTTATGATTTGGGTTTTCAAAAAATCTATTTTAGAATTTGAAACCCTTGATTAATGAAATAAAGATTAAATTGTGAGTGCACAATTTATTTAAGAGGGTAGAATATAACTCTCCAATATTTGAAAAGAGGAACATCGGGTTGGATAGGTTATACGACACAAAACACTAATATTAGAAGAATATATAACATCTTGATACTTTAAAATATATTTATTTTTAAATAAATTCAATCTCTTTGATATCTTCTTATGAACACAACCCCATATTTAAACGAAATATGATACTCTATTAAAATATTATTATTTAAAAATGACCATAATAACCTAGTTCTTAAATTGGTGAATTTTAATAAGAATAAATAAATTATAAAACTTATGTTTTAAATTTTATTAAATAAATTAAATGTTTATATATTGATTATAAATAAAATAATAACCATTTAAAATAAAAATAAATGTTTTCTGAAAAACAATATTTTTCTAAAAGGCGATTTAGTCGCGCTTTGTGCACATAATTTAAAAATAATTTTTACCACTTTTATAAAATTTATTTTAAAAAAAATTCATTTTTTAAATCTAAATTTCAACATTATCTTTGGGTGATTTTTTGATATTTTTCTAAAAAGATTAATTTTTTGACGAATAGTAAAAAATACTGATTTTTATTGAAAACCTAATTTTCAATTAAATTATTAAAAAAGTTAAATAATATTTTAAATTGGTTTTAAAGTAATATTAGTTCAATTACATTACTATTTAACTAATTAAGGTCATTTTAATCTATTTTATATTTAATTATAATATGAAAACATTTTAAACTTTTGAAAGTTTTTCTTTGGAAAAACCATTTTTTCGACATATATATGGGTTTAATTTTAAATTAAATTATGTAACTTATTTGAGTTAAATTTTTTAAAATGAATTAAAAAATTCGAATTATAATAATATAAATTTCCTAATAATTTCAACTTATTTTTTTACCATAATTAATTTGGAAAATAGTTAAAAATATTTACCGTGGTTAAGGTAAAAATAGGTTTACTATAGGATTAAACTAAAAAGATTAGGATTAAAAATGATTCAAATCTTGTAAAATTACAATTTTTTGGTCATATGTATACCTTATATATTCTAATGTTTTAAAATGGTCGATTTTTTTTCCTTTAGAAGTGAGAAAAATATGGGTGGAATTCTTTTTTTTCCAAAATTTCAAGTGTGTCATCTCCCTCACTTATAAAATGCCACCCCTACTCATCTCATTTACACACATAAAAACCCCATAATTTAAAAAATAACTTTGAAAATAAATAAATAAATTCCCTACCCTCATACTAGAATCATTTTTTGGTAATAAATCCAACTGAGTAATTCTTTTGGTGCAAACCAAAAGAAGTTGGCCAAATAAGAGGTAACATCCTTAAGCAGACATTTTATTTTATTTCTTTTTGAAACTCTATAAAATATTATTAAAACATTATAATATAATAACCTTAGTATCTTAAATGTACTGATATATTTTTATGTTAATTTCATTACCTACAATCACCTCTTCCTCCCTTAAATTGGAAATGAAAATGTTGACCATGTGTACGGCGGACTACCGCCCCACGAACTGACGTAATTCTTTTTCCATAACCGCTTCTCACGGTTGGATATAATGATGTATATAATGATTATATATTATATTTATAATATAATTCTACTTATTTAATTATAATATAATATATACCTTGTATCTTTATATTCATTATAGAATGTGATAGCATCATTCATGTGTACGACAGACAACCGCCTCATGAAACGACGTGAATCGTTTTTCACTAACGCTTTACATGAAAGTTAAATAGGATAAATGTAATGAATATATATGATATATATGGCATGATAATAATTATTTTAAATTAATATACAATCCACTTACTTAACCTTTCACCCATTAAAGAAATGATAATTTCATTCATGCATATATATGACATACCATCTCCATTAGGCTATGTGGTTCATTATCCATGTTAAAAATTAAATTATAATAATAAAGCTGTATCTAATTAAAAAATATATATTTATAAAATTAATATAATTATATATATTATTTAACTATAACCTGTATTCAATATTCATAGCATTCATGAAGAAACGTGCAGGAGCAAACAAGGCAATTAACCCCCAAAACAATTGTGATAGTGAAAGATTATTAACGGACGGGTGCTAAGATTCTATAAAAGGATAATTTATGTTATTATAAATAATAATTTGATTCTTTTATAATTTAATAATGTGTTTAGAATCACTACTTAGAAGGTTAAAGAGTGATTAACTAAAGAGAAGCATGGGGTAAGGGGTTTTTGAACTCAATTTCTATTCATTGGGTTATACGTCTACTTTATTGACTATATTATGCCAAAATTACATGTAAAATGACTTTTTATTTATTTATATTGTATTTACACTTTTATTTTTGATGTTATAAATTTTTTACACATAATAAATCCATTTATTAATTCTCACTACAATGATACGAACTTTGTAAGGGTTTTGTTTCAAACATCCATCATAGTGACACATGTTCTTTTATGCATCTAGTTTTTTTGAATTGTGTATATATTTATCATTTACATAATATATCAAAAATCCATCCTATATAATGATATTTTATGTTTCAATTCATCTACTTCATTCATGGTAAGTTATGATTCAAAATTTACCAAAGCGGTAAGGGTTTTGGTTTCAATATCATTTTAGTTAGGATTATTTATGCTTGAATTTCCGTTGAAGGAAATTATTTAAAAATTGTATAAAAAATAACTTTAATTTTATTCTCCTATGTTTATTCATAAATTTTTAAAGTAATCGTACTGTTTTCCTCTCTTTGGTACCCAAAATTATTGAGAATGTTTTCTAAGAAATTATGACTTAATTTCTCTCTTTTGTCAAAGATCTTCCTTCTTCTAAATCCATATTTTATAAAAAAAATAAAAAATGTTTCACTATTATTTTTTAAAGTCATTATTAACATTATTTTTATATTTAAAAAAAATAAAAGGAATATTATTTTAATTTTCCGAGTAAGGTAATTTTTTATTTTTCTTATAGAAATGTGAAAGGAATCTTTTATTTTTAATGTATTAATCATTAACTAAACTCTTCCTATTTCATGAACACTCAATGTTTTTAGGATTCCTTTTTTAAGTTTCAAAGGTTATTTTTTAAAAAAAATAATGTTTGAGAATGTTTTATATTTTAAATAAGTGTTTTCAAAATAGAAAGGATATTTTCTTCAAGAAATTTTCAAAGTGATATTTTAAAATCATTCTCCATATAGGATGACATCCTTTGATGTTACTCAAAGTGAAAAAGGTTAATTTCCTAAATAATGTTTTTAAAATATTTTCTTCAATTATAATAACCTTTTATATTATTTATTCATTCTAAATTATGTATATATGTTTGTCACATATATACCTTGTTTATTCTCCCTTCCTTAATGAGGTAATACATACCTTATAATAATTTATCAAATGCCTTAATTATAAAATTTTCATTGATTGTGATGTGATGAAAGATTATGTAACCCATTTTACTTTGATGGGTAACTCTTATGTTATGCCTTGTGATTGATTTCCTTTATGTGGAACACATACATCATGGACAAGATATGATGGGTGCTCCCATATAGTGCACCAATTCATTAGGTATTGTTATAGTCTCATGATATGTCATTTATGGGATTAGGGAGTAAACCTCATATGTTATGATAATTTTTCTACCATGTCATATTTTATATTAAGTTATCCTTGACTCATTTTTATTTCATGTTTTGTGTTTCCTTGTCATTTCCTATGATTCCAATATCTTATGATACCATGTTCTTTATGATATGATTCCATGTGATTACTCATAAGTCTTATCTTTTGTGATATCATGTTATAACTTTGACTCACATGTTATGGTTCATTATCATGTTTATTCCCTTAATGGGTTTTTTAGATCACACCATTCTTTATTTATTTCCCAGGTTATCCCATGTATATTTAAGAGCTCATATGGATTTTAGGTTTTCACTATGGAAAATAAAATAAATATTTTATGTTTAAGTTTCCTTTTATATAATATGAACCTATTCTTCCAAAGACACTACGATTTTATGAAACTTATGTTCTATTAATTGATATTTATGTTTAATATTCATGTAATAAAATGTTTAAAAGTCTTAGATCACTATAATTCCATCCTAAATCTACCTTAAGGTTTCAATGACCTTAAATGGATATCCAAATATGCATTCTTGTATTTCCAACTAACTTCTCTTATCATAGTTTGACTGTTTACCCACTTGTACTATCAATATAGAACCAAATAATTCACATCATAGGTCATGCTCATATATCCTCAACACTTTGAGAAAATAAGGTAAAATTTTCTTAAACTCGTTCATTATTATTTAAAATTTCCTAGTAATCATAATAAAATGATTTATATATCTATATCATTCCTATAGGATATCTTTAGTCTCACAAAGTTATTTCCACATTCAATCAAATTGATTATATGAGTGGAGACTAATGTTCCTTTTGTAATCTTGTATTTAATTCCTTTTAAAACCATAAATTAATTTTTCTATGATTCTCATAAACAGCTAGTTCCACTTGTTGAACAACTTTAACATTTGGTTACTAAAGAATGTGTATCTTTAACAGATATAATATTCTCCTCTAAAAATAATGATTCTTAAATATTGTGACATACTAAGAATTTTATTACATTAATATCCTATTTTCTCTAGAATTGATCTCAAAGTAATTTCTGGTGATGATAATTTCATTTATCTAAAATATAAACATTTATCATATGAGTATCATGTTTTAAATTCATTTAGTAAGTAATTTTATTAAATTTTCTCCCACTAAAATTATGACCCATTTTAAATTATATATCACATATATTAGTGGGTAAAGATCCATATTTCATTATGAAATGGGTCTACTTTTGTGTTCTAATCTCTGGTGATCTATTTAGACTAGCTATTATACCAATCATGTCATATATGAATCATGAATGGTTGACCAAGAAACTCTTTACTTAATCCATGATATATATAAGCTCAACCCTATTATTCTACTATCCCTCCAAAGGATTTCTGAGATAATTTTAACCCAAAGAAAACATAAAAATTAGGCACCTAAATATTATGGTCACATCATTAATTTATTTCATTATATATGATAATATAGGGTTACATATATTTTGAAGAACTGATCTGGTCTGATTATTGAGTTTTTTATAAGTGTCTACTTGAAAAGGAATCAAACACTTCGTACTTTAAAGTGGGTTTAAGCTCACCATATTACCTCATGTTATTACCTTAACATGTATTCATGATTCTAATTATTTATTTTTGAATCCTTATTCCTTCCACTAAAACAATATGTTCAAACCATATTAATGTGTTACTCTTTACACAACTCATATCTTGTGTTACCAATAAAAATTATAAAGACATCTATTTTCACACGTATACAAATACATATCATGTATAAGATATATGAAACCCGTTAATGTATAGTATTATAATCACACTACTATAATATTGTTATATGGCCTAGGTCTATATCCATGGTCTCAATAAATTTCGTTGTAGATTGATATATGGAAATTAGAAAAAAATGGAATGTGTCCATTGGACCCCCAATTGTCATGAGTGAAGAAGCCCATGGTTTTAGGCTGACGCATGGAAGGCATCATGCACTTAAAAAGGGATCAGAAAGGCCCAACAATCATGGTCTATGAAACCCATGGTGATAGTCCATGTTGGGGGGCCCTACAACTATAGGTAATGTATATCTTGGTGATAGGTCCCTCAAGGGACCACCTACCACCATGAGTTATGACACCTATGGATCTAGGTTAGGATAGGGACCCCTTAGTGCCATAGGAAATGTGGCCCAGGGTGATAGAACTTGAAGAGGACCCCATACCACCATGGTCCATGACTCCCATGGCCCTAGGTTCTAATACGGACCCCCTATCACCATGGTCTACATTGAATATGGCTCTAGGACATTCTTTCATCATTTTGTGACTATGGGAGGTGGTTCCCATGGTGATAAGTCCTATCATAGAGATATGGAGATTCAATAGTGGTTGTTGTTTGGAATTAAGGTTAAGCATTGGTGGTGGTGGATAAAATGGAATTAGAAACATGGATAGATTATTTCCTATTTTTTCATTGTCATTGAGAAATGAGCATGGTTTGAATTAGGGGGTTTGATTTGGCCAAGTTGACAGGGCTACATTCAACAAACCATGAATTGTACTAGCTGAAAGACGTTGAGATGGGGTTGTGTTTCATCTCTATATATGTATCTCTCTCTCTCTCTCTGTGTGTGTGTGCATACATGCATGTACATAATAATGTATATATGTGTGTATTTATTTAAGTATTTATATATGTATGTATCTATTTATTTATTTATTTATTTCTGTCTTTGTGTGTGTTTTTTGATGGATAGATGTATGGTTGTGTGTATGTATATATGTATGTATGCATTGTGTGTTTGTGTGTGTGTGGATGTGTGCATGTATGTATGCATGGATTGATGTTTGTGTGTGTATCAGTGTGTGTGTGTGTGTGTGTACATTTATGGATATATGAATGTAACATCCTAACCCAAACCAATGGGTCTGAGCTGGAGTACCACATGACCTCATGTGTTCCCCCCCATACACAATAGGTTATCGACTATCAGTGAGGGTCTAAGTTTGTTAGTGGGAATATTATTCCCTATAAATCTTGTTATAGGAGAAATAATAAATAATTTGAGTAATATAAAGAACGTAAAATATTTCATACATATCGTGCAATAAATAAACTAAATAAGAAATGAAGGTATAAAGTAAATCCAGTAAAAAAAAGAAGCATCAGGAATCTGATCAAACTTTATATAGTGATATCTATACCATCCTGCTCCACCTTCTCAACCATATACCATAGGGACCTTTCCCATAACTAGATCCCTAGTAATGAAATCGACAAATTTACCGAAATTCCCAAGTAGGGTGTGAGTACAAGCCTTAATAGGACACCAGCAACAGTCCTTAACATTAGTACATAAAATATATAGGTGCATGCCCTGAAAGTAAACATGGTATAGATATAACAATAATATATCACGCAAGTATAGACATATGTCAGGTCCTCAAATACTAGTTCTACCTACTTCATCACCATGCCTGAAGAAACTCTACCTGCTTCAACACCTTTCCAGAAGAAACCTTGATTGTCTGTCTGACACATCACCCCCGATGAGATCACCCTAAGCTTGTGACACATTATTTTGTGTGGGATAACTCAATTACATGTTGACCCAAAGTATGGAACATCCCTATTGAGTGGATAGTTCTGAGTATGTGACACATCCCACCAACTGGGATAGCCCATGTACATTCCAACAAAAGTCTGGCACATCTCTCCAGAATGGATATCCCCAAGCATGTGACGCATCCCATTGACTGGAATAGTCTAAGTACATATCGACCCAGTTATGAAACATCCCTCTTGAATAATAGTCCAAATAGGGCCAACCTGCACTCCCAGCTATAAAAGGAAAAAGAACAACACATACAATACAAGGTGAAATGACAAATCAAACATCACGTTATGTAAAAAATATCATATTCATCACAATCCATATATAGTAAACACAATAACAGGTCAAAGGCTATATACACACACCTTATGTGCACAAGCATCATACATAGCTTCCATAGGGATATATATGCACACCAACTATAATTCCAATAACCCATATAAGAAATGAATGAAATTCAATAGATTCCTACCTCAATTTCATTGATGAATAACTCCATGGTTCTTCAAGGAAACTTCACCCAAATCATGTCCATGTGTTAATCAGCTCAAACCTCTCACTGAGGACTCCTAGAACTGATTCCAAACATTTTATTTCAAAAATAAATAAAAACAACATGTGAAATAATACTTTATCTCTCCTTGATATTTTATAAATTATTATTTTATGCCAATTCATATGATAGAAATATATTCCTCAAAGAATAATTATAAAACTATATTTTATAATATTCCATATCTCTATGATAATTCAATAAAACATGATTATCATTTTATAGTTATTTATAATTATACTTTAATAATTATACATAATTATACTTTGAAAATTATATATAATTATCCTTTTATAGTTTTGAGTCATTGTTTCACAATTTCTATTTGAAATGATGAGTAGAAGAAACACCAATTCCCACCTAGAATTTATCTCCCTTTAAATGTTGAGCCTAGAAATATAATAGAGAGAGTGAGGGTTATACCATACTAGAAAGACTTATATTGGTCTAATAAGTCTTCAAAAATTTTAAAAGAGGTAATTATAGATTTCTTGGACTTTATAGGATCTCCAAAAACAACAGCATAAGGGTTTGGTCGTTTAAAAAATATCAATACCTACTTTTAGTGTACAATGTTAGAGGAACTACCAAATTAAATACACCATTTAATTTTTCATTTAAGAGGATCTTGATTAAGTATGTTTCAAAGTCCTTTATGAATATTTTATTTAAGTTAAAACGAGTCAAATAATTTAATCTCATGATTTTAGGCCATTTAATAATGTGAAAAGGGGTTACATAGTGTTTTTGGAGAAGAGGGAAACAAAAGGATGGTTTTTAACACATTTTTTCAAAACAAGAGTTCTATAAGTGTAACATGTTTTTCAATTACATAACTCTTAAGTATCATGTGAGGGTAATGGGTTACCCTTGCATGCCCTTGGAAATTTAGGATCTACCTTTACACATCCCTTATAATATTGCATCCACCCTTACGTATCTTTATGTCACCCTTAAATGGCCTTTAAAAACCAGATATTACCCTTACTTAGCTAAGTTTTTACCCTTATGTAGCCTTTTAAACCCCTGATTTATCCTTACATAGAGGTTGTCTACCCTTACAGAACTCAAAAAATACCCTTACACAGTGCATGACTTACCCACCAAGCTTGAAGAGTAGATGCACTACCTGGGATTTAGGTCTGGGTCCACAATTATGGTGTTTTACTTTAAAGGTAGGTATTGGAACACCCCTATAAAAGTTAGGATTAGAAGACTAAATGTTACTAACCATGTTGACAAGGTGAACTATTCATTTTGGGAGCCTACCTGATTAGAAATACATAGTTAAGCATGCTTCACCTAGAGTAGTGTTAGGATGAATGACCTCCAAATAAATTTCCTAAGGTGTGTGTGAGAGTGAGTATAAAGAAAACTAAAAGAACAAGTGATTTCATGTGGGTATATTCATGATTCATATAAGTGGCCTTGATGGGTAATAACATGTGGTGATCTAGGAAGGAAACCAAGGTATTACTGGAGACCCACGGGGTCACTTGACCAAGTTCATGGATCAGGAAGGTCAATTAATGACAATTCATGTTTGGATGTATATGTATATGGATGTACTCATGTATGAATTTTATACATATGTAACATCCTTATATTTTACAAAATAAAACTATGTTAGATAGTGTATTCGACATGTAACACCAAGCTTAAACATCCCATGAAATATATAACCATAGTTTTTAAATTGGTGAGTATAAATAGTATTAACTAATTTATGAAATATATATATATATATATATCCTACTCAATATAAATTATTTTTTAATATTTAATAAATAGTCAATCAATTTTTAGTGGAGTAATTTTATTCTTCAAAAATATGTTTTCTTCAAAAATGATTTTTATTCCTTTTCATGAAAAAATTATTATAATTAATTTTTGAAAATTTTTTAAATTTTATATGATAAAATTAACTTCATTTTTCAAATTAAAGTATCAAAATTTACTTTGGGAGAAATTTTCAGATTTTTCGAAAAATATCATTTTTTCAAGGAATAGTGAAAATACCAATTTTTTGTAAAAAAATATTTTCAATAAATTAAGTAATTTAATGGTCCTATTGTGTTTTTAATATGATTTAAAGTAACATTAGTATCATTTAGTTATATTTAATTCACTTAATTACTTTTTATTCAAACATTTTTATCGGGGTAGGATACTCAAGATGGGGGTAAATTGAGTTCCTGTAAATATTTCTGTTAAAAACATTATTTAAAAGGTTCCCCCAATTTAAAATAAAACTATCTAATTAATCAAGGTAGTAAAATTATAATATCTTGACTATTCAAATAGTTTATCAGAACATTGATTAATTCTCAGTTGTAACAATATGTGATATTGATACAACTTTTAAAACTACTCTAGTAAGGAAAAATAATTATAACTACTATCCAAGACTAAATATCAAAGTAAAATTTAGTTTTCTGAAAAATTAATTAAAATATAGAAATAATTAATTGAAAACACATTCTATATAAAATAATAGATTCATTCACAAGCAAAGACTTAGTCCTCTCCACTTGGTGATAACATGCCCTCAAGAAATCAATATAAATAAAGATTTTTATCTACACCCTGGATCAGGGTTAACACAATAGTACACAGACTGTCCAAGTATCAAGACATCTACCATAGTTCTTCATGGTAACAAAAACAATTGGGTCACACAGGACCTCTTCTATAGTTATACATGGGGTTAACTAATGTAAAAAGATAGTTGTTTGAGGATATCTAGTATCCTTTAGTTTAGTACGAGAGACAGTGCATGTTTTTAGTACAAACACACACACACATATAAAAAATTTATCTAAAAAGTACACAACAGAGCAGAATATATTAAGAAATGATTAAAGATGGTCTGAGTGTTAATCAATTCAGCTCTAGACTCTATGATATATCAGATTTGAAGCTCGAGTCCTCTTCTGAAAACTGATATTGAAAACAGAGTGTCGTGGAGAACTATGTTCTATATTCTATGAGAGTGATATGTTCTTCTCCTTTGGTTTTTTTGGATGTTGTAGAGATGATGGAACTTTGATGATCAAAAGTTATCCGATCCATAATAATCAGGACTGAATAATTCATCATGTGTTCTTCATTTCTGTATAGTACTCAGAGGAGGTCTTCTAATATCTTCTTGTGTATGCATTTTTGTGTGAGTCTTCCCATGTGTATATCCTTCCTACACTCTTCTTTGTATATATATTCTTGTAGACTGACAATGTGCATGTTTAAGGTAGGCAGAATACCTCATATTTCTGACATCCTTATTTAAGGTATCTGTAAAAAGGCATTAAATTAATCAGTCACATTAAAACACTCAAAATATCACTATTAGAAATAATTTTAAATAAAATAAATTTTAAATAGTCTATCCATGAGTCCTCGATCAATATCTCCTTCTGTTAGTGACTAATTCCATTAGTGTGTTATTTTGTCATTCTTTCCATGCTTTGAGGACTCATTGAATCAGTGACTTGTTTTAACTATTGGTGAGTTCTTTCATTAGTATCACTATGCATAGGTAGGTCATTTGTACGGATAGTAGGTCATCTATGTCAGTAGGTCATTTAAATTAGTAGGTCATATTCTTCTATAGATCATTTTCATTGTTAGTTCATCTGTCAGTGAGTCAGTTGAACTATCGGTGTCTCATATCTTCTGTCGGTGGCAGTTTGTTATACTTAGAAAATATTTTTTTTCGACTTTCTTAGAATATAAATGTTAACAAAATGTAAAAATTATATATGAGATCATAGATAAAGATAATTACACATATTTAAACATAACTAATATTGATTGTAATTTTTAAACATGATTAATAAAAATTGACATAATTTGTGATTATTAAAACTATGAAAACAATATAGGGTGGACAATAATCTCATATGGGCCAACAATCTCCCCCTTTTTGATGAACACAAATCATGGAATTATTAAGTACAATAATTTAATGTGGAATTAAATCATTCTACTTATCATCTCCGGTTATTTATGACTATGTATAATGTATAGATAAGGTTCAGAGATAAAATAAATAAAGAGTAATGGTATCAAATAAAAATAACATATAAAAGATTGATATCAATGATAAAGTAAATAATGATAATGCCAAACTATTTTTCCCCCTTTTGGGATTATCAAAAAGAAAATAGGTATCAAAAAAATAAAAAGTATCATAAAAGAATAGATATAAGATAAATAGAGGAAATACGAAAACACAAAATTCCATTAATCAAAAAACTAAAATGTGTTTCATGTTGTTAAGAAAAAATAATAAAAAATAAAATAAACAACCCTATCAGAGAATTATCTACAATATGTATAAGGATTAAGAGGGTCCTTCCCTTTCTCAAAGGGATTAAAAGAGGGTCCAATATGTGGGGGCTAAAAAATGGAGGGTCTTAAGAAATTTTCAGAGGAGGTAGGATCACTCCTTCTAGAACATTAGGTATAAGGCTAGGTTGGTGCTGAGACAACACAAGAGGTTGAATCTGTTCTGGGATCACTAGGAAAATATGAGTCAAAGAATGAGTAACTAACATTCAAGGTGGAGGCACTGATCTAGGAGGTCCAAGAGGTGCATCAGCAGGAACTACAATTGCTTCACTTTGAACATGAAGGTATGGATTTAACAGGTTGATGAAATACTCAATAATTTCAACACCATACTTCATTACTTTATCAAAGTCATCCTTATTATCTATAAATATTTCCAAAAGTGGAGTGAATTCTTTCACCTTATGTACATTATATTTATAATCTCTGGTGACTAGAGGAAATGATAGGTTCTCTGTCAAATACTTAAATAGACTGGTCAACTGATGCTTAATAATGATCTTTTTTTAAATAGTAGTCCTCCTTTTCTATGATATGATCATTTTCAGTTTCAGCACTCTTAGAATACAGTATAACCATATCATGAACATGATTACTATTCTTCTCAAACTTGTTAAGGTTTCCCAAACCAGAAGTATTAAATAGAGCTTTAATTTCTTCCTTTACAATAGTTCTAATTACCTCAATGTTCAAATTCTGAGAGGTATGTCCAGATGTAGAATTAATATTAGTAGGATCTGAGGTATGAGTCTTAAAAGTTATAAAAATAGTCTCCACACAACCTTTGTAATCTGAGGTCAAAGTATTTATTGCAGAATAAAGCCCATTCAATTATTTTCCAAACATTGCAGTGCTTGTAACAATTGTCTCAGTAGTTGTAATTAGGTTGGGTTGAATCTCCTCTATCACTTTCTTTGAAACATTAGCTACATTAGCCTCACTTATACCTATTGTATGACTTGGAACAGAAACCACTTACCCAACCTACCTCATTTATTCTATTGAAGATATAATAGAGTGTAATTCATCACTCACCTCAGTGTTTTCTCTTCTAGCTATTTAAATCTCATGCACTATCTAAGATTGAAGAGATATACTTATAGCTGAATACACTTCTTCTTTAAACCTTTAAAAATATACTTTAGTGACAGAGTCCCTAGGAAGGGTCTCATCCACTAATTCCCTTGAAATAGGTACCAAAAATTCATCATCTAAGTCTTCATAATCTAAACCTATTTCTATATACCCAAGATTCCTTTCCCATTAAACCATTACATCATCATCTAGATGAGTGAGAGTATCAAGTCTTTCTCTTAAAATTTAATTATCTTCACCATATTGATCTCCCCTTTCTTGAGGCTCCCCCTTAATCTAAGCCCTCCTCACTAGATTCTCATCATTAGCATGAGTTTTTCTTCTTTTATAAACTAATTGAGGTATAAGAATTTCATGATCTTCCACTTCAACAAAAACTTCATCATTTTCTCTTACTTCAATAACAACTTTAGGATGTTCTTCCAACTGAGATTTATCCAAAACTTAAACCATTTCAACATATTCACCTTGATTATCCTCATGATGGTCATTATCACTTTCATTTCGTTCATCATCATCATGTCCAGATACATACTCTTCATTTCCATTTCTATCACCATATTCTTCACCTTCTTTCTCTTCACTACCACTGACACCTTCATTATCTTCACTTTATTTTTATTCTTCACATCCACTGGATCTACTTATAAATTTCACACTACCTGAGACTTATGTATCCTCATCTCCATTGTCTTAAAGTGTAGGCTCATAAGAGGTTAAGTCAAGTGGAAGACTATGAGGTACAAAATAAAAACCTTTGTGAGGTTTAGTGGTGTTAGGATCACTCATATCATCGATAGGTGACCACTGATCTCTAACTAGAGTGACAGGCTCGTCTTCTTCCTCTGAAGAGAAAACAGCTTCCTCATTTATTCCCTGACTAGGATCATCCATATTCTTAGGATTAGTTGGATAATCCATAGGATTGAAATTATCATAAATATTATCTTCATCTATAACCCATTCTCACATTCATGAATTCTAGTTTATTTTCATCCTCTTATAATCTCTTTACAGGGGTAGATCCCACTGCACTTAGAAACAACTTCTTCTCCTTAATTTACACAACCTTTCCATTTTATCATAGTTGAGATGATCCTTGGATAAAATAGGAAATTGGTTTTTCAAGAAGGTTTAACCATTTTATCATGTCCACAGTAAGGTATCTACACAGATTTTCCTTGATCCATTTTCATAGTAGATAGACCAATTAGATATCTTGATACTTCAGAGAGAAAAAATTCCCTTTACTCATACATATTTTATGCTGAATAAACTTAAACAAGATTCTACATTCTCTACTTAAATCTATGGCAATGGGTCTCATATGATCATCATTATTATTAATCTCCTTCAAAGCTATCTCAAAGTAGAATATATCATTCTCGGGTGGAGAGGTACCTTGATAATATTAAAATACACCAACCTGAGGAACTTTAAGACATTCATCCCATTGTCTTTAATAGAAAGAGATTTTATTCCCTCTCCCTATGAACTTGATCCAGGAAACATAACTTCCTTCCAGTAGGAACTCCATATTCAGGTAAAATTCAGGAACTTGCTTCGGGTAAAAGGGCCTTTCATTATCTTAGAACCACTCAAGTCATCCCTGATCTTTTAGAACCTTGAGTAGTAGAGACTTTATTTCCAACATCCATTCCTCAAAAACATCTTTTTGGAGTTACAACACAATTTCAAAAGAAATATTTATAGGAATAGAGTATTTTATCGATTCACCTTTCTGTTTCTTATATGCATGAGACTCATCACCCTCAATATCTCACTTCACAAATTCCATTCCCACAGTTCAGTCAGGAGGTTGAAAGGTGAAAGGTCGAGGGTAGAGAGATAAATGGCTAAGAGAGTGTAAGGGTAAAGGGGTAGAGTGTATTGATTCATATTTATATCACTTAGGTATTTTTAAATAAAAAATCGTTAAATTGTGAAGCAGGTTCAACAAAATCAATAAAATAGTTTCATTTTGGTAAAAGCATAAAATTTATAAAAAACAATGAGTCATTGGTGTCGGCATGAAAGGTTTTTCATAACACTAACAGTGTCGGCATGATAAGCCATTGGTGTCGGCATGATAGGATATCGACATAAAGTAGTATTGGTGTCATCCTGACAGTTGTGTTAGCATGAAAATTGTGTCAGCATGAAAATTGTTTTGGCATGACAATTGTGTCGGTATAACATAGTTTCAGTGTCGGCATGAAAACTGTGTTTGTATTACAAAGCGTCGATGTCGGAATGACATTGTTAGCTTCATACTTTCAGTGTCATTATGACAAGTTCACTTAAAATGGTCAAGGGAATAGAAACACAAGGTCCTATAGATTGATCATTCCAAACTCATTTATGATGTAGTTCATTCTTTAAGTGTTCAATGGCTTAGAGAAAATTTCATCAAGCTGATGTTCAGTTCCAGTGAACTCTAAATTTATATCCCTTTTTAATAATGGCCTCTCAAAAATTGATGTCTTACATCAATGTGTTTTGTTCTTGAATGTGAAATAGGATTCTTATAAATAATAACATCACTTGTGTTATCACAATTTATAGAGACATGTTTGAATTGATATACATAATCAATTAATGTTTGTTTCATCCAAAAAATTTGTGCATAAAAACTACTAGTGGCTATGTATTCAGCTTTGGCTGAAGATAATGCAACATAATTTGGTTATTTACTACACCATGAAAATAGAGACTTTCCCAAAAAGTGACATGTTCCAAAAGTTATTTTTCTATATAATTCTCAACCACCGAAATCAGCATATGAATAACTCACTAAATCAAAAGGTTTTCCTCAAGGATAGAATAGTCTTACATTGGAAGTATGTTTTAGGTATTTTAAAATCCTATTAATAGCAAGAATATGAGATTCTTTTGGGTTTTCTTGAAAATGTTTTCACATTCATACACTAAACATAATATCCATTCTACTAGTAGTTAATTAGAGTAAAATTACAATAATTCCTCTATAAGTGGTTTGATCCAAAGATTTAACATCTTCATCAAGGTCCAACTTACAAGTGGTACTCATTGGAGTGTCACTACTCTTAGTGCTTTCAAATCTAAATCATTTTAAAATATCATTATTATATTTAATCTGATTCAAAAAAATACCTTCGTTATTTTGAAAAATTTGAAATCCAAGAAAGAATTTGAGCTCACCCATTAAACTCATTTCAAATTCACTTTGCATCATATTTGAAAAATCAACACATAAATAATTTTTATAATATTTAAAAATAATATCATCTACGTAAATTTGTAATACTAAAAGATCTTTGGAAATTCCTTTTTTAAAGAGAGTAGGATCATCTTTATCTTTTGTAAAACCTTTAGAAATAAGAAAAGTGTTGAGCCTATCATACCAATCTCATGGAGATTTCTTTAAACCATATAAAGTTTTTGTTAATTTAAAAACATTATTTGGAAGATGATGGTTTGTAAAACTAGGGGTTGTTCAACAAAAACGTCCTCAACTATGTACCCATTTAAGAATTCACTCTTGACATCCATTTGATAAAGTTTTAAATCTTGATATGTTTCATAGGAAATCAGGATTCTAATGGCCTCAAGTATATCTACTAGTGAAAATGTTTCCTCATAGTCAATTCCTTCTTCTTGACTATAACCTTGTGCAACCAATATCGATTTGTTTCTGACTATGTTACCATAGTCATCTACTTTATTCATAAAACCCCATTTGGTGCCTATAGTCAAGGTTTCTTTGGGTCTATCTACAAGTTTCTAGACTTTGTTTCTTTCAAAATTATTTAACTCTTCTTGTATAGCCATCACCCAAAATTCATCATTGATAGCATAATTGATGTTATTATGTTCAAGCTATGATAGAAAAGCTTGATGTTCAACCTGATTTGTTATAGAATCTCTATTCTGTGTTCCTTTGTCTAAATCTCCAATAATAGCATCTAAAGGATGGTTCTTAAGAGTTCTAACAGGTCTAGAAAACAAAGGGTTAATCAATTCATATTCTTCAATAGGTTTATGTTCTTTATGACTAGAATGTGGAGAATTTACAGAACTGGAAGTTTTAACATATTTCTTCACATGATGGTTAGAAGATTTAGTATTGATGTCCAGGTTTGACACATCATCCTTAATATTTTCTAGAGAATTCTTTGGCTCATGTGGATCCATCTCATCAAAATTGACAAGTACATATTCTTCCACATATTTTATTTTCTTATTGAAGACTCTATAGGATTTAATATAAATTCAATAACCTAGGAAAATTCATTCATCACACTTAGAGGAAATGTTTTTCATATTATCCTACGTGTTAAGAATATAGACTTTGAAACTAAAAACATTGAAGTAGTTAACATTGGGTTTTGAATTACTCCATAATTCATAGGGAGTTCTTTTAAGGATCAGTCTAATCAAGATATTATTGATTATATATCATGTTTTATTGACATCTTCTACCCAAAATTATATAGGTAGGCCATACTCACTAAGTATGGTTATAGAAATTTCTTATAGGGTTCTATTTCTTCTTTCTACAACTCCATTTTGTTGGGTTGTCCTAGTTGCAGAGAAGTTATAAATGTATCCATTTTTTAGTAAAAGTTATAATCTCTTGGTTTTGAAACTCACGACCATGATCACTTCTTAAGGTATTAATTCTAAGACTACTAATATTTTCTACAGTCCTAGCATACTTGGTAAAATGAGAGTAAGATTCACTTTTGTGATCCAGGAAAAAGATCTAAGTATATCTAGAGTAGTCATCTACAAGAACATATACATAATGCTTCCCACTTAGACTTGAAACTCTAGAAGTTCCAAACAAATACATGTGAACCAACCCAAGATATTGAGAATTTGAAACTTCTTTCTTTACATTGAAAGTGATTTTTTACTGTTTACCCTTATGATAAGGATTACAAACTTTGTCATTTGGAAACTCATGTTTAGATAGATACTTGACTAAGACTTTTCTCATATGATTTATAAGTTAGTGTACACTATAGTGTCTTAATATCCTATTCCAAAACCAAGATTCTTTATAAAAATCACTCAAGCATGAAACATTTTGAGAAATTAAAGAATCTATGTTAACAGAATATACATTTTCATTTGTAAGAGTATAAAATACTAACTTATTTTTTTAGTTAAAAAAATTCATGTATCATTTTCAAATTTAAAATTAAAACCATCATAATATAACTGAGATATACTTATAAGATTTTATTTTAATCCATCAATAAAAAGAACTTTAGAAATTAAAACTAAGTTAGAGTTACTAATCTAGATGAGTCCAATTATTTTTTATTTGGCATTATCACCAAAAATGACATGTCCACCATCAATATTTATAATGTTCTTGATGCATGAGTAATCTCTTATCATGTGTCTTGAATATCCATTGTCCAAGTACCATAATATTTTACAATATCTCTTCAAGCAGATTTCCTATAAATAGATTAGACAATAAAATATTTTGGTGCTTTTATTTGTTTGCATCCATTAACATTAGTAATAAGAGCTTTGGGAACCCACATTTTCATTATGGGTTTTATATAAAAAGTATGTAAATTATTTGAAAAAATAGACTTTATTTGGTCTAGAAAAACTTGAAATAGTAGAATATTTTTCATATTTTGAACTTGTAGAAATTTTTTCAGAACTGGTCATAAAACTTTTTTTTCCAAATTTTGATACAAAATTAGTTTTTTTCATATTCTTCTTTCCTGGTTGGTATCCTATTCTAGCACTATACTTAGGAGCTACTTTTTTACCAATCATTTGAACTAAGATTTCATTACCATTAGTAAATTTCTCTATATCCTTTTTCAATTTATCATTTGACAATTTAAGTTCATTGTTCTCCTTAAGTAGTTGAGAATTTTTTTTCTTTTTCCACAGAAAGTTCATATTTAATAGTGGTAGTTAGAGAATGTGGTTTCTTTAAATATTTGTATTTATCTTTTAATTCATTTCAAGTGTCTTCTAGAATTTTTCAGTATTCAGACATTTCCTCATTTTTTATATTTTCATAATCACTTTCATATCCAAAATAATAGGAATTATGTTTATGAGAATATAGTGTTACCTTAGATGTGTTTTTCATAAAAACATATTTTCTTTATCAGAATTTTCATGAGAGGATTTGGAGTTACTTAAACTATCCTCAGAAGTACTCCATTTTTCCTTCATATCCTTTTTATAATGTATATCCTTATCATTATAATTTTTATTGTAATTTATCTTGGGATAGTCAGCCTTTACATGTCCCTTTCTCTTAAATTCATAACATATTATTTTACTGGAAGTATCACCTTTCTTACAATCATTTTTCCAATGGACCTTGTTATCATACTTACCATTTTAGTTGGGATTTATAAATAATTTATTCTTTCAATAAAATTTCTTAAGCCTTTTGGCTATTTGAGAGATCTACTCATTGATGTCTGCTGATGATTGTTCATCACTTGAGATTTCAGTTTCATCTTGAACTTTGTATTTTTTTCTTGGATGCAGTAGATTTGAAAGAAAAATATTTTATTTTGGGTTCATCGTCCTCTTCTTTGTTGACTTTTAGTTCTTCCTCATACATCATCAACTTTCCTATCATATCCTTTACTAGTAACTTTCTAATGTCACAATATTCTCTGGTTGATACAAAAGTTCCTCTCCATCTATCTGGTAAGCATCTGAGTATTCTCATTATTTTCTCCTTGGTTGTAATATCTCTTCCCATAGAGATCATAGTATTAAAATTTTCATTAAACATGAGATACATGTCATAAATTGGTTTATAATACTTCATTTTAAAGTTATCGTATTTAATAGTATATGTGTTAAGTCTCATTTCCTTAACACTATAGGTTCCTTCATGTGAAATAGATAAAGTCTCCCAAATTTTATGGGTAACTTTACATGAAAATTTTTGTTAAACTCTTCATATCCTAAAAAACAATATAGAGAATTAATTTATTTGAAATTAATGTTATATTCATCCTTAGTTGGGTCATTCCAAGTATTCTTATCAGTATCAGGAATCTTATATTCATATATAATTGAAGACCAAATCTCAAAACCCATGATTTTTAAGTACATTTTCCTTTTGATTTTACATTGTTCATAATTTATTCCATTAAATAATAGAGTTTTTTGTGTAATAGAACCTTTAAATCTATTATCGATGATAAATAAATAGGGTTTTAAAGAACTAGAAATTTAGAACTAACAGAAATTTAAAGATCTTTTAAAATAAAACTAAAATCACAGTTGAAAAAGATTTTAAAATATATTAAAAATTTTGAAAACAACAACTTAAAAAACAACCTCTGATACCAAATTTTGGTTGGAGTAGGATACTCAAGAGGGGGGTAAATTTAGTTTCTATAGAAATTTATATTAAAATTTTTGTTTAAAAGTTTCCCCCAATTTAAAATAAAACTGGCCAGTTAACCAAGGTTGTAAAATTATAATAGCTTGACTGTTCAAATAGTTTCTTAGAAGATTGATTTATTATAAGTGTAACAATATGAGACATTGATACAACAATTGAAACTAGTTTAATAAAGAAAAATATTTATATCTACTATCCAAGACTAACTATCAATGTAAAATTTAGTTTTTTGGAAAATGAATTAAAATATGAAAATACTAAATTGAAAACACAGTAGATATAAAACAAGTGGTTCAGTCTCAAGCAAAGACATAGTCCTTTCTACTTGGTGATCACCTTTCACCAAGTAATCTATATAAATAAATATTTTGATCTACACCATGGATCGGGGTTAACATAGATGTACACAGACTGTCTAGGTTATAATACCTATACCATAGTTCTTCGTGGGAACAAAAACAACCAGGTCACACAGGACCTCTTACACAGTTCTACAGGTTATTAACTAGTGTAAAAAGGTAGTTGTTTGAGGATATCTAGTATGCTCTAATTTAGTGTCGGTGACAATGTGTGTTTTTAGTATAGACACACACATTGCTCAAAATTTTAGCTGAAAAGTACACAACCGATCAGAATATATTTAGAAGGAATTAGAGATGCATTGAGTGTTATTAAATTTATCTCTGGACTCTCTAATGTATCAAAGTTGAAGCTTCGGTCCTCTTATGGAAATAGACATTGAAAATAGAGTTTTGTGGAGCACTATGTTCCATCTTCCGGGAGGGTGATATGTTCTTCTCCTTTGGTTTTTTTGGATGCTGTAGAGATGATGGAACTTTGATGTTCAACGGTGATTTGGTCCACAGTAAGCAGGAATGAATAATTCCTCATGTGTCATTCCTTTCTTTATAGTTCTTGTGTGAGGTCTGCTCATATCTTCATGTGATTGCGTGTCTGCGTGAGTCTTCCTGTGTGTATATGTTTCCTATGCTCTTCTTTGTATGTATATTCTTACAGCCCAACAATGTGAATGTTTGAGGTAGACATAGTACCTCGTATTTCTGACATCCTCCATTAAGATGTCTATAAAAAGGATTTAAATTAATTAGTCTCATAAAAAAACAAAAAATATGATTGTTATTAATAATTTTAAATAAAATAAATTTTAAACAGTCTATCGGTGAGTCCTCTGTCGGTATCTTATTATGTCAGTGAATCATTCCATCGGTGTTTAATTTTTTTATTATTTCCATGCTTCAGTGAATCATTGCATCAGTGACTCATTTTAACTATTTGTGAGTCCTTTCATCAGTAGCACCATGCATTAGTAGGTCATTTTTACTAACAATAGGTCATCTACATCAATAAGTCATTTACATTGGTAGGTCATCTGCTCTGGTAGGTTATTTGCATCGGTAGGTCATCTGTCGATGAGTCAGTGGAACTATCAGTATCTCATCTCTTATGTTGGAGTCAGTCTATTTTAATTTCAAAATATTTTTGTTTGTACTGTCTTACAACATAAATATTAATAGAATGTACAAAATTTATATGAGATCATAAATAAATGTAATTTCACATATTGAAACATAAATAATCATGATTGAAATGTTTATACATGATTAACATAAACTAACATGATTTGTGATTATTAAAACTATGAATACTAGAGATGGTGGAAAATAGTCTCCTATGGTATAACAAAACTTATATTGAATTTTAGTATAAGTTTGTTTTTGGGTTTAAAATGGGACTTTTCTGAAAACTATTTTAAAATGCATAAAGTTTATCCTTTTTAATTAATTAATTAATAAAACCCCTAATGAAGAATTTTTTAAATTAAAATTTTATATTATATATCAATAAATATTAATAAATATTCATTAAATAATTATTATTAGTTAGAAATTTTATATAATATCATCATTTTCATAAAAAATACACTTCTTGAAAACCCACTTTTTCGTCATGTCTGTGGGTTTTGTTTTATATTTGATTTTTACAATTATGTGAATTTAATTTGTCTAAAATAGAATAAATATTTTAAATCATAATAATTTATATTTTCTAATAATTTCAACATAATTTTTTACCATAATTAATAGTGAAAGTGGTAAAAATTTATTACCACGGTTATGGTAAAAATGGGTTTCCCGAGGGTTAAATTAAAAATATAAGGGTTAAAATGACATAAAAACTTGTATAAAACTTATTTAATGGCCATATTTAGACCTTATAATGTATAATAATTATAATACTCCATTTTTCCCTTTTGGAATGTGAAAGACTTGGGTACACCTTTTTCTTTTAAAAATGACAAGTGTGTCACTCACCTCACTTATAAAAGGCCACTTCTCTACTTTCTTTTTCATTCCTTAAATAAATTTTGGTTAAACCAATAACTACCCAAATCACATACCAACATCCATACCCTAATCCTGGAATCATTTTTTTTGTCATAAATTCATTCCAAGAATAATTTAGGTGCAATCTTATAGAGGTGCTCTGAGAAGAGATAAAATTCCAAACTACACATTTGTATTTAATTTATTCTTCCACCTCCATAAAATCTTCTTCAACTATGATCATATGATAACACCTATATCTAATATATACTGAAATGTTTTTATATTATAATAAAATCCTAAATACATCTATTCTTCTATCACATTGGAGAAAAATCATCATTCGTGTGTATGATGGACTACCGCCTCATGAACTGATATCATTCGTTTTCCATCATCACCTATCACAACTTGTTGTAATAATAGATTAAAAGTATATATATAATATTTGTAACATATTTATACTTATAGAGTTTTTATATCACATATAACTTTTAAATTTCAATTCCATGTGGGATACAATAACTTCATTCGTGTGTTCGGTGGAATACCACCTCACGAAGCGATGTGATTTGTTTTTCACTAAAACTTTACATGGAAGGTAATAAGTATAATTTTAATGAATATATATGATATAAATGACATAATAATTATATTAATGAAATATTTATCATTATTAAAATATAATGTGTCATTTTCTTTATTACCTGTTCACTTACTATAAAATGATAACATCGTTCATGTACGTGTGGACTACCGCCTTCACAAAGCAATGTGACTCTCTTTTCATCACCACGCCACATGGATGATATATATAAATATATTTAAAGAAATAATATGGTATATATGATATTATTATCATTATTAAAAGTTACAATATTATTTACCTCTCTATAATGATCATTGAAAAATGGTAACATTTTTAATGTGTATGTTTGGCCAACCATCACCATGGTTATAACATAATTCATTTCTCAAAAACATATTTCTAGATTGGTTTTAAAATTAAAATTTATGAATAAATATGATAATTATTTCATTATTATTATTATTCTTGATATGTTTAAATAATGATTTCCTTGACCACGATCAACCCACCAAATCCATTTTGAAACAATGAACAGAACGTCCTCAAAACACTCGATGTGGACTTATCTTATTAAGTATTAAAATATGTAAATATAAAAAAATAAAATAAAGGATTTAATTATAAGGTTTTTAACCTGAAAATTTTTCTTAAGAAATAAAATAATTGATGTAATTTTATTATACAGGAGTGAAAGTATATATAAGGAATTTTTGGACTCAAGGTAAGGGTTTTTCTCATCTTGCTTTTACTTATGTGAGACATATGCCACATTCACCACTTTTTGGTATTTTATGGTGTATATAATATAAATTTTAAATGTAATATCACGAATAATTCATAAATCATTATATTTTAAGTTTATATTTGAATTAATTAATCCAAGAGAATTGACTGGAAAGTTACTATGTGGTAAAGAGTTTCTTAACTCAAATTCCTTTTGGTTGGGTTATAAAACTTCTTCATTTTCTCCATTATGATATGATTATGTTTGAATTTATATATTTTTTTCTATATTTACACTTTTTTATAGATTTACACTTTCGACACATAATATATCTATTGATTAATTCTCAATTAAGTGATATTATTTTTTAAGGGTTAAACGCCCCAAATTTCTTTCTACAGGACATATGTTTATGATATGAATCTATCTTTTTTATGTTTTGTATATACTCAAAATTTTGCATGTTATGTCATGGATATCATTATTTTCATTATATTTAAATTTATATTTGAATTTAATCCTTCATGGGGATTATTATTGAAGAGTTATTTAAGTGGAAAAGTCTTTATATTACAATATCTTTCATTTTGAGATTATTTATGTTCAAGGTTCCTTTGAAAGAAATCATATGATCTTATTTTATTGAACCAAATAACATTATTATCCATTTTTTATGATCATTTTTGATATGTTTTATTTTCTTTTACTCCATTATTGATTTAATAAATATTAATAAATTCATTTTTAAGTGATATTGATCTTGTATCTTCTTTTAGATCACGTATCTTTCTCTTATATATCCATGTTTTCTAAAATGTTGTATAAAATGTTCTTTTACAAAAATAAATGATTTCCTAATATCATTTTATATGATATTTTTTCTTCTTTTAAAAGGTTTTAAAAGAAATTTTCATAACATTTTTCAAATGGGTCACTTTTTAATCCCTTTTTCAATTTTTTTTGAAAAGAGTGTTTATTTTTTAACATTTATAACATGTATTTTTTTAAGGCAACGCCTTGGTCAAAGATCAAGACACAATTTATTATAAAAAAAGAAAGGGAACTACATGAGTCTAAATGAGGAGATTTTATTACAATCTTTTTCATAGATATGGAGAAGAACAGTTGACAAATCATCACTCCACGTAATTTCCTAGTTGATTCCCTTGTTGGAAAGACCATCAGTCCCCATGTTTTCTTCTCAATAGGCGTGGGTGGAAATGTAACTAATCTCCAGAAGCAAGTTAAGGAAAATATTCCAGCATGCTGTAAGAGGCCATGTGAGGTGAACCACACCATTTTTGATACCTTGGAAAATGGTGGTGGAATCACTTTCAGTCCATATGTTGTTCCAGCCTTTTAGCTTAACAAAGGTGATAGCATGAATCACAGCCATCATCTCAGCCTCAAGGGAAGAGGAAATCCCACAACTACCAAAGAATTAGACATGAAAAAGTCCAAGAGAGTCCCTAAAAATGGACCCACCGCCTGCAAGACTTGGATTTCCTTTGGAAGAACAATCTACATTAATTTTGATCTAGCCAGGAATCGGGGCTTTCGAGAACACCATGAACGGGAGATTCGGCTGGTTGTAGATTACTTTGAGTCAAAGTCATTGAAGGATCACAAAGTCACCAACCGAGTTGTTTCAATGAGCTTTATGAAACATGGCGGCATCTATAATGGAAATAATAATTCTCTTCTGACCTGCATTAAGATTGAATGAGTACTTATTGTGAATAATGACATTTCTATCATACCAAATAACATGGAGGAGCTCAGCAACAACGGATAAGAATGAATTTATGATTTTCTGTGAAGAGTCGAGCTCCACACAACATTTTATCTGAGAGAAAATAGAGTCAGTTAGTAACCATCTGCAGTCAAAAATGATAGTAATATAATTCCAAAAGAGCATAGTACATATCACAAGACAAAATTAAATGATTTATGTCCTCTCTATGTTAATATTAGAAGGAACATATCGATCAAATCTGGACACCAAATGACTGGAGACAAACCTCAGTAGGAATACGGTTATGAGAAATACCCCAAATAAGATTAAGTCTTGAAGGCTTGATCCATGGTTTATCAAAAAACATTAACCAAGAGAAATTAGAGTCATAGGTAGTGAAATAATGGTTGTAAAAAATTTGATTCATGAATACCATTATGGGTAGGTTCCCAAATAAGAAATTATTCATCATTAGAGAATGGATACTCATCGAAAACATGCTTGATGTAATCAGGGATATCTAAGTTATTAAAATGCATCACCTCCCTTGTGGTATAGTTGATGCTATCTGGAGAGGTATTAGAAGGAAGCATAGTACTAAGGGGGTGCTAGTCCAGTTATCAAGACTAAATTTCATGGTGGAATCTGTGTTAACCATCCATCTGGAGTTATGCATAATATTGAAAAAGGAGGTTCTAATGGAATTCCATAGAGAAGAATTAGTATACCTCAAATCTCCTTTTTTAAGTTTTTCTAGGAAATGAATTCTGAGAAAGGAAATGGAGTCAGATTTGTTGTTGATCAAGTTCTAAGTGAGTCTGGATAGAAGAGCCTCATTGAAAAGCTTGAGGATTTTTATTCCAATCCCTCCTTTCACAAGAGTTCTGCAGCTGGTAGACCAGGGAATGGTAACAAGCTTCCTTTTAAGGATACTACCAGTCCAAATGAAATTTTTAATGTAGGTATTGATTTTCTTGAGGAGACTAATAGGCCACCTGTAGATCATCAGTGAGTAAACCATTTTGTAAAAAATAGAAGATTTCACAAGGAAAATTCGGCCAGCCATGGAGAGAGATTTCCCTTACCAGGAAGAAATTTGATTAATTCTTTGATCAGTAATATCATGAAAGTACATAGATTTTGGCATGCCCCAAAAAATAGGAACTCCCAAGTAGGTAAAATGAAAGGATACTTATTTTATACCAAGGCTCTCAATGATGTAATTTTTTCTAGAGGAAGGTAAGGTTTTCCCAAATAAGATAAAATATTTTTTCCAACTAATGGATTGGCCTGAGATTTTATTATAGTGGGATAAGGCAGCTTTGAGGTTAGTGATATTGCAATTTCTCCCATTAAGAAAAAGAATTACATCATTTTTATATAGCAGATGGGATGGAACATTGAGGTTTTGGGTTTCCTGAATTGGTTGGATTTTGTTATGATGAACGAGAGAGGTGAGGAGTCGGCTAAGGTAATCCACCACAATGGAGAAAAGGATAGAAGAGAAGGGATCCCCTTATCAGACTCCCTTAGAGATTTTAAAATAACCCTTGGGAGAGCCATTGATAATGATAGAGATAGAAGCTGAGTTTAAAAGGTTGTTAATCCTGCTGATGAAAACATTATTAAATCCAAAACTCTGAAGAACTTGAAAATGAAGCTTAAGTCAATTGTATCCAAATATTTCCTAATGTTAAGTTTGATAGAAATGTTGCCTCCACTGGAAGCTTTATTAAGAGAGTTGGTGTATTCCAAGGCAAGGAAAATACATTCCTGAATTGACCTACATTTGATGAATCCAAATTGGTTCCATGAAATGATTTTGTTACATAGAGAGGAGATCATATTGGATAGGATCTTGGTAATGATTTTGTAGAGAGATTTGATGAGATAAATAGGCCTGAATAAATGAATTTTGGAGGCATTTTCCACCTTGGGCATTAAAGTGAGGAATTGAGCATTGAGACCATAAGGAAGGTCACCATTAGAGAAAAAAACTTTAACAAGATTACATACATCTGTGTGAAAAATCTCCCAGTGGTGTTGGAAGAAACCATTGTTGAAACTGTCAGGTCCCAGATAACTGTTAGGTTTGAGGTTAAAGACTGTGGCTTTTATTTCATGATTTAAGAGAGTACTCAAGAGAAAGAGGTTTTCATTATCATTGAACAAAGTTGGAATGATTCTAAGATGGAGATCCATGTTTATACTTGTCCCATTGAAAATAGTGTCAAAATAATAGATCGCATGATTAGAAATAGCAACCTCAGTGTCATAGAGGGTTTTATTTTCCTTAATAAATGACAGAGGATGACAGACTTTCCTAACCCTTTGAAGAGCGTTATAGAATTTGGTGTTACGATCACCATCATTAAGACATTTAGTTTTGAAAATTTGTTTGCGAATGTTGTCTTTAAACACTAGAAGAGAGTTGAGTTTCATAGAGATGTTGACCTCATTTTAAGGCTCGGTGGAGAAGTCAGAATAGGTAGCATTATTTTGAATTTGGTTTAATTCATCTTCAAGGGTGGATATGTCCTTATCAATTTTCTTTGATTTATCCCTGCACCAACCCTTTAGACAAAGTTTGAGGTTCTTGAGCTTAGAAATACAGGAAACCCCATCAGAATGATGACACATAGATTTCCAACAATTTTTCATAAGATTGGATCATTCTAATTCATCAGACCAAACATTGTTAAATTTTAAAAAATATTGAACTTGACATTTTTCGAGTGGAATCTAACCATAATAGGATAATGGTTAGAGTTTAGCTTGTGTAAAGTGATACTAGAGATGGTGTCCTAGGAATCTAGGGTCGGGACATTCACTAGATCCCTATATAGTTTTCTAGAAACCACCATATTATAATTTCTTCTATACCAAGTGAATTTGGAACCAGTAAGATTGATTTCCACTAGGTTACAATCTTCTATTGAGGCACGAAACTCCCTGGAGGAGATGTGAGAATGAGAAGGGGCAAGTTTCTCACTGGGAGAAAGAATAACATTAAAGTCTCCAATCACCAACCATGGGTCATAGATGGAATTATCTAGAAGAAAGAGATCATTCTAAAGAGTCCTACAATCTTGGTAGCGATTCTTAGCATAAAAAAGGGTAATACATATGTAAGCTATCAAGATTAAAATCATAAGTGAACATCTAATCAGAGAAATTGTCAATATTAACATCTTTCAAAGAAGTGTGATAGAAGATCCAAATGGATTCTACAAGACTACCATTATTGAAAGCACCTAGAAAATTATATCCAAAGGTAGAAAAATGCATGAATTTCAATGAAAAATTAATTTCCGGTTTAGCAAGAGAAAAAAAAAATTGGTTTATGCATTAAAATAGTTCTTTTAAGAACAGAAATAGTGTCAAAGTTAGCTATACCCTGGTAGTTCCTAAAAATAACATCCATTAAGACCTGAGTTTGGAGCAGGAGCTCCTTTTTTTCTTCTTAGAACCACTCAAGCCTTTATTCTTCTTTATTCTTATAAGATTTGAAGAAGTGGTTGGATTAGTCTTCATAACCTGCTTGCTCATAAGAAAATAAATCAAAATGATAGTATCACCTGAGTTCAAAATTTCTTTTACCCTATTAAGAGATTTTGGGAGTTTATCAGAGGACATGGAAACACCATCTAACTCAAGAGATAGGGTTAAATTCATAGGTACAGTTGGCAGAATAGCATTATCCTATTTTCCTATTGTCTCAACGGGGTTTATAGGTGATTCCATATCTTTTTGCACATTTGATTTATCAATCAAAGGTGTTTTCAGAGAGGGAGTGCATAAATTAGGAACATATGGAATTCATACTGCTGTGTTATGATCAATAATGGGAACTAAAACAATATATGAAACCATATCATGAGATACAGCCTGGATAGTTCGAGTAATGGGATTATCTACTAGAACAGCCACAACGGGTTCATCTTTCTCAACCAGGGCTTCATGAGGTGCGACTAAACCCTCGACATCCAAATGATCCTACTGATTGTGATAATCCTTCCTCATGAGCTCTTGTGAAATTATATCTTTCCCAGACATCAAGAGGCCCTCTTTCTTAGGTAAAAATGAGCTAAGACATCTATCAGTGGTGTTTCTAGAGGATGATCGAAGACCTTAATCACCATCTATTATATATCTTTCATAATGGCAAGATCGATTTCGATGTTTTCTTCCTCCTATACATTTTGAGCCCAGGTAACACCCGAGCTCTCACCCAGAAGGGTTACCTCTTGAAAAAAACTTCAGAATTCTTCTTAGAAGGATCAGGAATGGGAGGAGTTGTGGTTTTATTTTTCTTATTACGCTTGACCTTCGTCAACCCATCATCATTAGTTGGATAAACTACCTGGCTTTGAACAACACTAAAGTTTAGAAGGGAATGCCCCCGCAATCTTGCAGTACTCACAGTAGGTCGGAATTCTCTCACATTCAACTCTGATCTCATTTTTAAAGTCATTTTCATTAAAAGAAATGACATCAGAGAGTTTGGAGGATATATCAAATTCGACCATAACCCTTGTATAGAGACCAATATCAGCATTCAACGTGTGTTGATCGATTTTAAGCGGTGTACCTATGCAAGAGGCGATGTCATTGAGAATTTTTGGATGCCAAAAATACCAAATGAGATCGTGAAGACACACCCAGTCTACACCATGGAGTTTCTTGAGGTATTCGGGTTGAAGTCATAGTCCCAGTCGGAGATACAATGAACTCTTGGCTTTAATTGAAAATTGCCTAACCTCCAAACCTGATCGAGTTCATCCTGCGAATTCAACAACATATGGAAATATCCTTTCCCGATGGGAAACAAATTTCTGTCAGAGAATCCCTAGATGTGAGAAATCCGAGCTTTCAACTCTAGATTAGACCAGGTTTTGTCACCTTTTAGGTATGAAATATGTCTCGTGATTGAAAATTTCCAAACTGAAACCGTTTTTGGAGGGCATCGGGGTCATATTCAACTACAAACTTACCATCTTCTAGTTTTTCTCAGAGAGGAGCTTGTATTGTAGAGACATTACATAGATCCTCTATTTTAAGCACTTATAAGAAGGATATCCCCCGCGGTCTTCCATTTTTATAACATGCATATATTTTCCCTCCATCATAGTCATAATTTTCTTAAATTGTCATTTATATGTTTCCAATATGTTTTTAAAATAGAATGATTTTTTCAATATTTTTTGAATTTTTATTTTTTAAAAGTTATTTTCAAAATAAAAAGGTTAATTCCCTCAAAAATGTTTTTATTGATATTGTAATGATGTTACCATTCATCAACATAAGAAATCCTTGTTTTTATTTGTACTCTAATGGGAATAGTTTATAATGATATCATCCTGATTATTTGTCAATATGGATTAATATTGGTTCAAATAGATTGTTATGTATCCAATTTCTTTTCCATAGGTTAATCATGTTTCAAAGAGATTGTTATAGAACCCATTTCTTTTTCCACAAGTTAATTATGTTTTAAAGATATTGTTAGGGAAACTGTTTATTTTTTATAGGTTAATCATCTTTCAAATATATTGGCATGAAACTCATTTGTTTTACATGGTTTAATCAAGATATAAAAGGAATAATGATTTTTTCTTTAATCTTTATGATTAAATGAATGTTATTTGTACATTATTTGTGGTTCTTAGATATTGTTATAAGATGGGTGCACCCAAATAGCACCGGGTGACACTGATATAGCTTAAATGATGGGTACACCCAAATAGCACTAAGTGAGCCCAGTATAGCTTATATGATGGGTGTGATTTGATTGTTCTCTAATGCATTGGGTAATGATTATTTTCTTCTCATAATTATATTGGAAGTTATCCATACGGTTATTCCAACTATAAGGGTTCTACAAGTGTTCTATGAAGATGACTTCCCAAGATACCAACACATTTTATCTATGTTTTCCATGGGTTTATAATGCTACATTTTATTAAGGTTTATGACACATGGATAATTATTATTAACTCTTATGCCTCGTTTATTTGTTAAGGACTCACAATATATTTTATAATTGAATATTTAGGTATTGATGAGTATGAGTTATTTTATTATTCACTCATGCACTCTAGTTATTTCATCATACCCTTTTTCACTTCTTATTATCATTAATGACATTCAATTATTAATGATTATGTTTACCCTTTCTGAGAATTTAATCTCACCCTTATTATGTTTCCTTTTCCTAAGGTTATCAAGAATTATGTTGAATTAATTATGTCTATAAGGGTTGTATATGGATGATGATTATGACATAATTTGAAATAAGAAAAGGTGGGTTAACTGGCAGAAATTCTCATTTAAATATATGGGTATTGTTTATGTAAGAGTTTTTACTAATTCTATAAAACTCTAAACCTAAAAGGTCATTGATAATTTAAGTGAATATAATTTTTCAGTTTGATGTTGTATGTTTTGGATGGAAAAAAATTGATTCACCTTCATCCGTATCAAATACAAATATGTAAATTTTAAGATTTTAGCACTGAATTTGGTAGTGCGAGTGAGGGGATGTTATAGTTGGTACCAAAGGAAAGGTTTATATGGATTTGAATATTATAATATCTTTATTCATACCATCATGGGTATATAATATAAAGGTTAATAATAAGTTAAAAGTATTAGACACCCCTTTTAGGTCTTAAATAATGAGATATTAAAGTGACTAATGAAAATTTTAGAGACGTTTTATTAGGTTGAAGTATATTTAAAGCTTAAATTTAATGTGAAGTATTTCTTTTAATTTTTCAAACATAATTTTTAAGGTATTTATAAACTTTAGGGTTTATACGATCTTGTATGTTAACGTAATTTGGGGAATGCAAGTTTTATCATATAGATGACCATGGGATTGAAAATTGATTTGGTGATTAAGTGATTGATGTTATTTCAAAAGGATATTACCATATTTTTTGTCTTGAAATATGAAAGGTATGGGATAAAATTTGAGGTTAAAATGATCTTTTATTTTGAGGTTATTTAGGAGTGATTCAGTTTGAACTTTGGGTATTACTATTGAATTTTATAGATTAATGTATTATTTCATCATATGATTGTTTATTAATTTTGGGAATTAACTTGAAATTTTATAACCATTTTTGGTTTTAGTTAATTTATAAATATAAAAGAAATATATATTTATCCGTTTGGAAATAATGTGATTTTTTAAAAGTTGATTTTATTTCTTTAAACATGAAAAATTCATCTTAAATACACATTTTTTGGAGAAAATGATGAGATTATGGTAGAAATTAGATAATGGATGATATTATTCTTGTAAAGTAAGTATATTTACTTATAATATTAGTATATTTCTAAAATAATTCTTAAAATCTTGGAAAAGTATCTTGAAACAAAAATTTTCCTATTACCATCATTTCATATGAAATTAGTAACCTTTTTCACACCTATTTGGTTTACGGTTTTGTGGTTTTTAAACTTCTCTTAATCATTATATTTCTTGTGATCAATGATCTATATCACTCCATATAATTATTTGGTCATTATTATTTTCTTACATGTCTAAACCTTCACTTCCCACCTATGTTCCCCTATTTGGAAACATAGTATGTGTTATTCGAGATGACCTTAAAACATCCCTTTCTCATTTATCAAGAAGATGTTTTATTAACCTTTTTTATGATGTGGGTTTACAACATAAGTGCATTCAAATATACAACCTTTTATTACCAATATAAATTTAAAATTTTGAGGATGAAATTTATTATAAAGGGTGGAGGATATAATACCCTCATATTTTAGAAAATAAAACCATGTTCTATAACGTATTTGATACACAACACTAAGCTTAAACGACCCATGAAATATATAACAGTTATAACCTAGCCACTAGATTTGTGGGTATGAATAATATTAACTACATTATGAAATATATATATATATATATATATATATCCTACTTAATATAATTTATTTATAAATTATTAGTAAATAATCAATCAATTTTTAGTAAAGTAATTTTATTCTTCATAAGTATGTTTTCTTCAAAATTGATTTTCATTGTTTTTTATGAAAATAATTTACAATTAATTTTTTAAAATTTAGAAAATTTATTTGATAAAATTAAATTCATTTTTTAAATCATAAAATCAAAAATTAATTTAGGTTATATTTTTGTATTTCCTGAAAAATATTGTGTTTTCATTTAATAGTGAAAAATATAGATTTTTGTAAAAAATACTTTTCTTTTCAATAAATTAAAAGTCCAATTATGATTTTAATATTATTTAAAGTAACATAAGTATTTTTTAGTTATATTTAATCCACTTAAATACTTTTTAATCAAATTTATATTGTATTTCAGTATACATTTGTCTTTGGGTTTAAAAATGGGATTTTTCTGAAAAGTGTTTTAAAATGCATAATATTTATCATATTTAATTAATTAAAAAACCACTAATGAGGAATGTTTTAAATGAAATATTTATATTATATATCAATGAATATTAATTTATATTCATAAAATTATTATTATTAGTCATAGATTTAATATAAAATTATTATATGCGTGAAAAATACACTTCTTAAAACCCCGCTTTTTCGTCGTACCTGCGAGTTTTGTTTTGAATTTAATTTTTACACTTCTATGAATTTAATTTGATAAAATTGATTAAATATTTTTAATAAGAATAATTTATAATATATAATAATTTTAACTTAATTTTTTACTATAATTAATGGTGAAATCATTAAAAATTAATTACCACGGTTGAGGTAAAAATGGGTTTATTGGGGGGTTAAACTAAAAAAGATAAGGGTTAAAATGAACTAAAAATTGTATAAAACATATTTTATAGAAATATTTAGAAATTTTAGTTTATAATTATCAATAATACTCCATATTTTACACTTTTGGAATGTGAAAAAGATGGGTACACCTATTTCTTTTTAAAAATTAAAAATGTGTCACTCACCTAACTTATAAAAGGCAACCCAGTGTCATCTCTTATTCACACCTTCAAACCATTTTGGTTAGGAAAATAACTACCCAAATGACTTACTAAATTACATCCCCTAATTATAGAATTATTATTGTCATAAATCCATTTTATTATTACTTTATTTATAATCCTAAAGATGTGTTTTGAAAAGCGGTAAAATTCCTAAATATGTTTTTTTGTTTTATTTCTTCTTAAACCTCATTAAAATATTCTTAAACTATGATCATATGATAAAACCGGTATATCCTATATACTGATATGTTATTATATTAATTTAATAACCTAAATAAATCTTATATTCCCTCAAATTGGATAAAAAATCATTATTCAAGTGTATGTCGGACTACTGCCTCACGAACTGATGTCATTTGTTTTCCATAATCTCCTATCACAGACTGTTTTAATGATGGATTTAAAGTATATATATGATATTATTAACATATTTATACTCTGGTAGTTGTTATATCACATATACCTTTTTAATTTCCATTCTCTTATGGATATTATAATGGTGTTCATGTGTACAATGGACTACCGTCTCATGAAGCGATGTCATTCGTTTTTTTATAGCGCTTTACATAGAAGGTAATAAAAATATTTGTAATTAATATATGATATAAAAATGAAATAATAATTATATTCATGGAATATTTATCATTATTAAAGTTAATATATCATTTTATTTATTACCATTTCACTCATTGGAAAATGATAACATCATTCCTGTACGTGTGGACTACCTCCTTTATGAAACAATGTGACTCTCTTTTCATCACCACACCACATGTATGATATATATGAGTATATTTAAAGATATAATATGTTATATATTAAATTATTATCATTTTTTAAATATAAAATATTACTTACTTCCTTTCCATAATGATCATTGAAAAATTGAAATGTTACTCATGCGTACGTACGACCTACCGTCTCCATGATCGTAAAGTATATCATTTTTCAAAACCATATTTCATGATTGGTTTTAAAATTATAATTTATGAATAAATATTATAATTATATCATTATTATTATTATTTATATATTGAAATTATGACCTTTTTACCATGGTCAACACATTGAATCCATTTTGAAAAAATGAACTGAACATCCTCAAAACACCCGATCTGGACTTATCTGATTTAAGTATTCAAATATGTTGATATAAAGAAAAAAATGACTTAATTATAAGTTATTAAAAGTATAAATTTTTCTTAATAAAAAAATAATTTATTTAACCTTATTATATAAGAGTTAAAGGATATATAATTAATGTATTGACTCTAGGTAAGGGTTTTTCTCATCTCATTTTTACTTCTATGAGACATATGCCATATTTACCACTAATTATTATTTTTTGGTATATATACTATTCATTTTACATGTAATATCATGAATTATTCATACATTATGTTATTTTATGTTTTAATTTAAATTAATTTATCCAAGGGGATTGACTTTAAAGTTACCAAGTGGTAAATAGTTTCTTAACTCGATTTCCTTTTATTGGGTTATAAAACTTCTTCATTAACTCCACTATGATATGATCATGTGTGAATTTATATATAAATTGTTTTATTCTATATTTAAACTTGTTTTTTAGAGATTTAAATTCTTTACACATAATTTCTCCATTTATTAACTCTCAATTCAGTGATATGATATTTATAAGGGTTAATCATCCAAAATTCCTTTCTTTAGGACATATGTTTATGATATGCACCTATCTTCTTTATGAGGTGTATATAATTGAATTTTGTTATGTTATATAATTTATATCCTTATGTTCATGATATTTGAAGTTTCATTTGAATGTATTATTTTATAGGGCTTACGATTGAAGAGTTACCAAAGTGGAAAAGGATTTATGTTATAATCGCCTTCCTTTTGAGATTATTTATGTTAAAGGTTCCTTTGGAGGAAATAAAATGATCTTATTTTCTTGAAAAAAATATATTTATTATAAAATTTTGTTATTGTGGTTAAATTATTTTATTTTCTTTTCCTTTCTTATTGATTGAATAAATATCAAGAAATTCATTTATAAGTGATATCGATATTATATTTTCTTTAAGATCGGGTATCTATCTCTTCCATGTCCATGTTTTCAAAAATGTTTTCAAAAATTTTATTTTATGAAAATAAATTATTTTATAAAGACATTTTATATGATCTTTTACTTTATTTTAAAAGTTTTTAAAAGAAAATATCCTAAATTCTTCAAATAGGTTACTTTTGAATCCCTTTTTTAAAATGTTTTGAAAATAATGTTTATTTGTAACATTTATAACATGGATGGATTTTACCACCATCATGTTCATTATATTCCGTGAAGTTTCCTTTATATTTTTAAAAGGTTGTTTTAAAAGGAAATTATTTTCACAATATTTTGTGAATTTTTAGTTTTTAAAATAGATTTCCAAAATAAAAAGGTTATTTTCTAAAAAAAAGTTCTTAATGATCTTTTAATGATATTTTCATTCATCCATATTAATAAAAAAAATTAGTTATGATCTAATGGGGATATTTTTTAATGGTACAAACCTAATTATTCCTCTATATAGATAAATATTTTTTAAAAGATATTGTAATAGAACCCATTTCTTTCCCATGGGTTAATCATGTTTCAAAGGTATTGTTGTCTAACCCATTTATTTTCTATGGGTTAATCATGTTTCAAAGATATTATTATGGAACCAATTTATTTTCCATGGGTTAATCATGTTTCAAAGATATTAACATGAAACACATTTCTTTTCCATGGGTTACTCAAGTAATATAAGTAATAATTACTGGCTATATGAGTTTTATGATGAAATTCTAGCTATATGTACTTTATTTATGGTTCTTATACATTAGTATATGATGGATGTAGCCTGATATCACTAGTTGAGCTTGATATAGATTGTACAAAGGGAGCACCTAGATAGAACTAGGTGAGCCCAATATATCTTATATGATGGGTGCACCTAGATAGAAATCCAATGAATTAGGTAATGATTATATTCTTCAGAGAATTATATTGGAAGTCAGACACAAAGTTATTCCAATTATAAAGGTTATATAAGTGTTTTATAATGATGATGTCAAAAGATACAAACACATTTTATATATAAATTCCATGGGATTATAATGTTTCCTTTGACCAAGATTGATGTCACATGGCTAATGATTATTTATTCTTATTACTTTTTCATTTTATAAAGCCTTATTCTATGTTTCATGATTGATGATTTAGTTATTTATGGGTATTATTTATTTTATGATTTTCTCATGCACTCTAATTATGTCATAATACCATTATGCACTTCTTATGCTCATTGGTTACATTCAATTATTATTTCTTATATTTTCCCTTACTGATCATTTGAGCTCACCCTTCTTATGTTTCCTTTTCCCTAGGTTGTCAAGAATGGTATTTAATGAATTATGTCAAAAATGGTTTCATATGGAAGATGATGATGAATTAATGAGAAATAATAAAAACTGGGTTAATTTGGAGAAATGCTCATTTAAAGACATGGGTATTTTTATGTAAGAGTTTTTCCTGATTATCTAAAACTCTAAACCTAAAATTTCCTTAATAATTTAAGTGAATCCAATTTTTCATTTTGGTGTTGTGTGTTTTGGATTATGAAAATTGGGTCACCTTTATCAGTACCAAATCCAAAAAATGTAAGGTTTATGATTTTAGGATCAGATCTGGGAGTGTAGGTGTAGTGTTGTTATAACATATATAGATGTATGCATGTATGGATATATACATGTATAAATGTACATATGTATGTATATACATATGAATCTACATATGTATATACATATGTATCTACATATGTATATATGTATGTATGTACATATGTATTTACATATGTATATATGTATGTATGTACATATGTACATATGTATGTATGTATGTATACATACATAAATTCATACATGTATGGATGTTTTCATGTATGGATGGATGCATGTTTGGCTGTACATGGATATATGTATGTATGCATATATACATGTATAGATTTTTGGATGTATGGATTTTTGGATTTATTAATATATGGATGTATGCATGTATGCATGTATGCATGCATACATCTATGGATGTCCGAATATATGGATGTATGGATGTTTTTATGTATATATGTACGTATTTATAGATGGATGTATATATATATGGATGGATGTATGGATGTATGTATGTATGAGTGGCTGAATTCTTTATAATATAATACGGAGGTGTCGAATTCAAAACCGAATGGTGAAATTTTTTTGAAATTTTACACAAGTGACGACCAAGGGCGTTGCTCATAACCCTAAGCCTATTGTCAGAGGAAACACCCATGTCGGTAGACCTAGTTCCATGCACACCACCTTTGGTTGTAGATCTACAACTATGGGATTTTACAAATGTGGTAATAAGTTGGCCATAGGTTTCCCATTGAAATAGACCCAGAGTCTATTGTCACACCAATAGCCCTCATAGGTTGAGTGAACATGGACATAGCCTACGGCCATGCTCATTAAACCTATGACCATGTTTTTCACCCATGTATGTGGCCCTTTTCTCCAGTATTTTTATATGAAACTAATAATCCCCACAACATTAAGCATGGAGGGATATATATCCAAATCCATATCTTCTAAAAAAGCATAATCCTCAAGGGTAGTTAGAAATTTGACCTAAAATTCATCTATACGTGGTTTTTTAATAAAGAGAGACTTTAATTTTTTCTTAATTCTAACACATAATATGTATAAAGTATAATTAACTAATTAATTCTAGATCATGACCTAATACAAGACAAAGTCAAGGTAAAATAAAACTAAATCAATTATGATACCTACCATGTTACTCCTTATATGAATGTATAACAATTTATAAAAGTAGTTTAACACTTTAAACTAAAGTATACATCCATTAATAATATAACAATTATATTCATGAATATAACTGGGAATGAACTAAATAAATAAACAATTCATAAATTTATACAGGAGATGTACATTTATGAGAAATTCCTAAATAAAGAAATTTTAAACACTTTATAAATTAACTATTCATTATAGACATTCCCAAATCAAATAAATATAAGCACGTTATATTTATTACCAATATAAACTCTTTTATATTTATATTTATATCACATTTTACTTAAATTTATTTTATTAAATGAAATATAAACATTTTATATTCAAATTATATTATAAAATAATATACATAATCTAAATATCACATATTTAATATTTTTTATTCCTTGGTCATAACAACTATTAAAACTATATTTGATATGGTTTAAATATTTTATCTAATAAGGCCCTTATTTTTATATTTGAGATTAAAAATTATGAATAATTTTTAATTTTTAATATAAACTTCCTTATATCTTTTCTTATTTTTTAATTTATAAACACTTTATAAATTTCACTTATAACTCCCAAATAAATATTTTATATCCAATTTAAATTCATGAAATATAAATCAAAAGGTATATAATATTAACATTTAATATTATGGAGATTTATTTATTAAACGTTTCAAAAAAAATATTAATTAATTATAAAAACTTTATAAATAATTGATTTATACACTTCATAAATTAAATATATATACCAAAATACCTTTTCTTATATTTTATAAAAAAATTAAATATCATATAATTTAATTAATAATTGAAAAATAAAAAAATACAATTTTAACTGTATATACTATTTAATGATATCTATTGTTTCATAATTTACATTCCAGCATTTTGTATATATCATTTTCAAAATTTTGAGGAAAGCGGTGTATGATGGATAATTATATAATTATCTATCATATTATATGATATGTACAATATCATATTGGTCATACAATACTCTATTTTGTTGCATTTAACTAGAACCATCGTTTTCTAATACTAGCCATATCGTACACTACGATTTATTGAAACTAATGAAATTATACCAAATCATTGGCTATGATATCCCATATCATATGATATGAATGTATTGTGGCATATTATATCATATATCTTATGTAATTTGATGAAATAAATTTTTCATTTCCACTTATTATATCCCATATCGTAAGATTATCCATTTTACAAAATCTATATCAATTTTTATAATATCAAATATTATATCTAAAATGATATCAATTCTTCTTCATTATAAACATGATTTTGGAGAATCAAGAAGCATGGTAAATATTTGATACAACTGAATGGTTTCTAAGGATTTAATAACATTTATTCAATGTAATAAAATTAATTAGAAACCTAAATATTAAGATCACTAGGCTATGAAAAACTAAAACCATATATAAAAAATGAATAACATGTACCTTTCACTAAAGATGATTGTTGTTGTTTACTTCTATCATATGCTTAATGAAGGTCACTGGGGAATGGAAAAAGTAATATTACCTCTTGGTTGTATCCACATAATTATTTGAATCACCCAATGCTTGAGAAGGACCCTCCTCACAACCATGGTATGTTAGCACCTCAAGTGGAAAAGTATAGGGGAGAATAGATAAATAGAGAGAAATGGAAGGAGGTTTGTGGAAGTATTCACACACCATCACAATGGATACTTCCTCCTTATATATACCTTTGGATACTCCTAATCCTTCTCAAAAAAATCTCATATGTTATGAAATGTATGAGTACATTTCATGTAAGTTACCATTGTTTCTAACCTATAGCCAATATAACTCAAAAATATATTTCTTAATATAAAATGTTTAATAAATGATATCTTTTTGGAATATATTTTAATGTTAACTATTAACATTTAATTTTATTGATCAATCGTAGGTAAAATTTGAATCATACAATACAATTCACAATACCCAACGATATATCCAATCATACAGTATTAATATCTTAGGCAGTGATGTGGTATCTCTTATACCACACCATACAATCTCTTAAACAAATGGAATAATATATTTCTTGGTTTATACTATTTAATACCATACAGTAGTTTGATATCTTATATTATTATATTATCCTAAACACAACAAATATGTTTAATATTTATGGAATGTCTCCATCACATAGCTCTTATGCTCCATTATTAAAGAATATGGTAGCTTTTCCTTTTCTTTCATTATGATAATAAATGTATAGATGCACACTAATATGTAATTATGGGGTGAGTAACACTTAAATTAGTAGGATTTCCCCAAATAACTCTCAAGAGTTACCATGTATGATCTATTCCAAACCATGTAACAACAACCATTTATAAAAATATATATAATTATTAAATTAACATTTCATAAATTATTTCAATAAAGTATACCAAATTTCAAGAATTGTTATTTAAAAATTCATATTTATATATATACTTAGCCCCTATATATTTATCAAATAAACCATATATCCATATTTTAAGTCATAATGAGTAATATAAAAGTAATCTAACATACAGTAATGCATAAACTAAACCAACTATGTTAAGGGTTTTGGAGAAGATAACACTTATCAAAATGAAATATATTACATATACAAAAACCAATTACACCATAATATATCTAAATTAATTTGGATTGAAATAAATAAAATTAAGAATGATGTACCTTTTACCTATTGATCAAAAGTATCCATGCTCTTTCACATGTTCTTGATAGTGAACACTGAGAAGCAACCAAAGGACTCCTTCCCTCAAGGGCATCCATGGGTTGGATTATCTCCCAACACTTGGTAAAGAACATATATTCTTCATGTTTTTATAGAAACCTTTTAAAATAGTAAAAGAGTGAGAGAGTAAGGGAGATTTTTGGATGAGGAGTTTTTATGATGAAATTATAATTAAATAATCATCTTAGGATCTTATCCACCTTTTATAGGAATCGAGGACCATCCTCAATACACTAAAACATTTCACAAACACTTTATAATAAAGTTAGATGTTAAAAATGTTTATAAATCCACGAACTTTGATGATGAAACATTTAAATCTTAAATGAGTTAAATTTATCATAAATTACTCCAATGAATATCATTTGTAACAACCCATCTTAGGGAAACTATACAAGTCATCCAATATGGTATGCCACATGGTAAAGTAAAAATAAATTTGAAGAAAAATGTCTCATAATAAAACTAAATAGGGTAAACCATTATGGTATAATGCGGAAGTAGGAGAACATATCCATGATACATAAAAAGTCAATCCAAATAGTCCAAACCAGAAAGATAAAACATTAAGATTATAAACAATTCCATGTGTGACCTTCTATCACCAATAAACCATATCGCTATGAATATAATAATAACAAGAGAACCCGACATTATGCATAATTCCCTTCCCTTTACCTGAGTCCTACAAAAAAACATATAAAACTATCCAAAGGAAAAATAGGTTGTGATAACAAGGCCTAGTAGGATACCACTAAAGAATATATAAAAGTTCTAATATTAATAATGCATTAGTTATAGATTTAAAACAAATTCAATAGACAAATAATTTTTATAAAGTTAAACAATTTTATAAAAAAAACATTCTTTTGGTTTTCAAAAAACATTACATATTCACCAAATCTAGGAATATGTCAAGAAATAAAGTAAACAAACATGGATAGGCAATAAGTACATATGTTAAAATAACAATGCAACAAACCATCATGTGATAAACCAATAATAAAAGAAAAATCATTCCATTTGGGCTCTAACTTATGGGTATACATGATAGACATTAAATAAAATACCCAATCAAGTCCTAAGGTGGATCCAAACAATATAAAATATAGTGTAGTTACACACAGTAAAGTGACATAAAACCTCTTGTGGAATTACATACACAAAGAGTGACATGTATATTTACGACACACCCAAGTTTACCCAATGTGCTAATTTTATCAAAATCCATTTCAAAACCAAAACCAACCTTTAAAGAATTCAATCAAATACTTGGTTTGAAAAAAATATATTTTTAAATAAAACCACTTTAAAAACATGTATCTTTTCTAAAAAATCCATCCCAATGTCAAATCAATAAATTTTAATGAACATCCTAAAGGAATTGGAAAAAAACATAATGAAATTCATGAATTAGAACTACTTGTATAAATACACCTACCTCAAGACTAGAGGAAACATATTCACCTTACACAATAGAGATTAAAAATAATAATACGGGCCTTTGAAAGATAAGTAATGAGGTAAAATTGAAAAGGATCGATTAAGATTTCATCTCGGTTATTATACCTTAGAAAACCCACAGCACACACACCACTTCCTAACCAAGATCAGTAAAAAAACAAGCAGAAAAGAGATTACACATACCCAAAGGAACACAACCCACCACATAAGTGATCAACCACTCCAAGAAAATCAATTTGGAGGAGAGAGATAAACCTAAAAATGAATGGGATAAACTAAGTATCAAGGGAGACCGATGCACCATTAAAACATAAGAAAGTTACAAGAGTGACGAATAAAACCCACTAGGTGCAAGGGATTTATTGTGTAAATATCAATCTTACACCATAAATTTATCATAACACATTTTCCTAAAAAAAGTCACCTTGGATTAAATTATCCCAATAAATGATTTTACATTTTAAGAATGGGTTTTATGATGTAAAACTATTTTATGGAATAAAAGGTTTTATAGCCCAAATCATTTCCATTTCTCATGACCAGCACTGAAGTTACACCATAATCCATAAATTTATGGCATAAATATCTTATATAGGAAGTAACAAATGAATATCCCTATAAGAAACTTCTATAAACATCATTATTCCCTCAAAATATTTTAACACATTTATACCTAGACTATATTAATTCAAACAAACACACATCCCTAAATTTTAGGTCATTTCCCCTCGAAAAAGATCTCCATCCCTATAGGAACTAAAGGGAACCCAAAAAAAGGACTAAATAATAAAGTCAATAATTACATGGTAGAAGGGAAAAAATGTTATAATATCCCCATTATAAACACTTTATATCCTCATAAATCTCTCAAGATCTTGTGCTTATAAAAATTTAAGGCCACTACTATCTCATAAACAATTCATGCTCCCATGTCTCATGGTTATCCCATATTCACTACCATAGTACATAGACCAAGGGAATAATTTTACCATATAGAACCTTATCTCAGTGATCCATAATCTAAACTGGTTTCTCAACTATAGTAGTATCAGGCTTAAGATCAACATCCTCCCACTCAATCACATGGGAAGTATCTGGTCGATACCTCCTTAGTTAGGAAACATGAAACACATCATGGATGGAAGTCAAATAAGATGGTAAGTATAGTGGTGATTACACACTTTAAGTGGATAATATTCATGGATTATATTTTAATATTAATATGTTTCAAAGTCCATAAAAACCAATTTTAGTTCATTTTATAAATTGAACTTCATTTCTCATCACATGTGAAATTCATGTTTAAAGTAAAGAATTTGGGCCCAATCAATCATCTGTTTATGGAAAAAAATTATATTAATTATTTAATTTTTATATTTTGGGATATGATTGATCAATTTTTGGAGCATTTTTTCTTTTAGTATCAATGGATGAATCATAGGGGAAGATGGATAATTTTTTCAATAAACACAAAAATTCCTTGATAAATCATAATAGGCCTTATGCCTATAAAATAAAGGTGGAGCCCATGATTCAAGCCAAATTAAGATCAAATTTTTACTTCATAAAGATAAAATTATGTTTATAATTTCATTAAACTATGTAAAGTGCTAATTCTGAATTTTTTAAGGAGATCCAGGGAGCCCAAGTTGACATTTAATAATGGGACAAATCTAAAGACACATAAAATCAGCCCACCATTTTGAACATAACATTCGAATGGATGATCCAGCTGTCCTGAAAATGTTTTATATATATTATATGAAAATGGAATAATATATTTCTCTACTATGAAAATAAATTATTTGGACATTTTCAAAGGGAAATTTGAACAATGAAAATGGGGATGAAGCTGGATGAATTTCTTGGTCAACATTAAAAGACTCCAATTTACCTTTTTTATCACCCTCCTTTTGACTACCCTAATTAATGGGGAAGGAATTGAATGTTTAGAGATTGAACCTAGTCTTCTAACATTCTGATTTAAGGATCTTTTGTGAAGTAATTTAGGATGCAAGTTATCCTTTCAAATATAATGTTTTGCACTAATTTTGTAATTTGTTTGTTTTTTCCCATGTTAGTTTTTTTAATCACATTAGTTTCTTAATAAAAGTTATTATTCTACTTATTTTTAATTTATTTTTATATTATTCATATCACGTTTATACCACTTACTTAGGGAGTGAATATCTTCACATCAACTTTTGTGAAATTCTTCACAGAATGGTGGAGAGATCGTTATTTCAATTTTTTCACTTCTTCAATGCCACTTATTTAATTAAACTTCCTACTTCCATTAATATAATATAATAATTGGAGGGGTAATATTTTAAGGGTTAATCCTAGGTAGTTTCATGGGGTGGATTTAATTATATTTTATGATCTCAAATTCTTAAATAAGTTTATTATTTTAATATTTGCATTCAATGAGTTATTTTCTTTATAATCTTCACCAACTTTAACAACTGCACATTTTGAGTGCTAGTACAATCCAATTCCTTGGATTGATTACGAAAATGATACTCTAAGTGCATTGGTTATTAGGATTGGAATTGTGTAAGGATTAAATTGATGAAGGATTTTGGGTAATTAACTCATTTTTTGGATACATATTGAATTAGTGATTAAAATTTTCTATGAAAAACAAATAAATCCAATCAATACATAGTGAAAACTTAGGATCAACTCAAATTAATTAAATGATTCCATTAAAATATTTTGGTGTTTATTTATCTAATTAAATCCTTTCACTTAGGCATGTGAGTATTCTATTTTTAAAATTTAAATCAACCTCATAGTTGGAAACTTCATAGCCAAACCCTCCAACATCCTTGAGTGTATAAAGGTTTCTTCTTAGGTATCTATGAATTAGATAACCCAAGATATACTAAAACTGACCTCTTACACCATATAAATTAGGTAAATTTGGGAATAATAAAATTTTGGCATCATTATCGGGGACCCAGGTAAGTATCTTTGACACTCACCTTCTGTTCTCCACCATTTCTCTTTTCTCACCACAATTTATCTTATCTTTTCTTCATTCTTACTCATCCTTACTTGAATAAACACTTAATGAAATGACCAGTTTAATGAGACTAATTATTGTGAACCTAGTGAAGGAACAATAAAACCCAACTTAGGTATGTGGTTTATGTTATTCTACATATCATTACACTGATCAATGTCTAGAAGTGTTGGGGACAGAAAGTTGTGTTGCAGCCTATCGGTAAAGGAAATTCCAACCAAACTATCCAATTTATCCCCAAACCCAACAAGGATATAGATTCTAGTAGAGCCAGTACATACATCGTATTCAAAATCAACAACAAAATCAACCTCCATTCCAACAGCAGAAATACCAAAACCCTCCTCCATTCCAAAGACCCTATAAATAGATATACCAGCAGAAAATTTCTGAAAAACCCTCCATAAGACCTCAGAAGAACCACCAATAAATAGATATTTCATAGCTAAAGAATATAGTGAAAAATTTGGAAAATAATTTTGAGATCCTTATAGACCTTCTAACCAAGAATCAAGGAAAACTATCAACATAGATGGTTCAAAATCCAAAGGATAATTTTAGTGTAATCACAACTTGAAGCAGGAAGAATCTCACACCACCTAAGAAATGTAAGAATGATGATTCCAAGAAACCACCTAAATCTCAACCCATCTATCCAAAAGAAGGATAGCATAACAACAATGTATAAAGAACAAGTTTTGGGAAGGAAAGGATAGAAACACCATTTCAAAAATAAAAAAGGGAGAAAAAGGATATCCCGACACCATTCCCATCTACCTTAGTTCAATCAAAGAGATTTTAGGAAGAATCACTTCAAAATTAAATTTTGAACACCTTCCAAAAATTGGAAATTAATATCCTCTAATTGAATCACTGAACCTAATTCCAAAGTATGCTAATTTTTTATGAATATTTTCACCAAGAAGTGAAGAATACAAGTGAATGAAAGTTTCAACTTCAGAGGATGTGTCTCAACCCTGATCACACCACTGATACCACAAAAATGTCAATATCCAGGGACATTATCTATTCCATACACCATTGGTTCTTTAAATTTTACCGATGAACTATGTGATCTAGGAGATTGAATAAATTTTATGCCTCACTATGTATTTAAATCATTTAATATTAGAAAATTGAATCCAACTAGAGTGGTGGTCCAACTCATAAATATATCCATAGTTCTCCCAAAAAAATTTCTAGAAGATGTTCCTATAAAGGTCAAATATCTACTATTCCCAGCAGACTTTACGTGCTAAAAATAGAAGAAGATGGGAGTTCGTCACACTCACCCATCATCATGGGGATATCGTTCTTAAATAATACAAATACCATCATCAACGTGCATGAGGGAACACTATCAATGGATATTAGCGATAGTCAAGTTCATTTCAATATACTCGAATCCATGAAGAATTTTTTAAGTGCTCATTCACTAAATGAAATCTACCACAAAATGGGAGAAGAACCAACTGGAAATTCATAAGAGACAACCTCTAAATTCTTTTATAGTTTGTTACAAGAGGATGGAGAATCAAAATCAGTAGAATATTATTAGATCGAGAAGTATAAACTCAAAGAGGCTTAATATTAAAATATTATCACAGATCTCTTGAAGGAACATGTTGTAAAGGAAGAAGAACTAGCCTAGAAGCATTCCATATGAATTTATATAAAACATGAGTTGAATATGGTTATAGAAAACCCCACTAACACTGAAGAGGTATGTAAATTATATTCTCAAACCAATGGGAATATTAGATCACAAGAAAAAGGTAAATCTATACACAATCAATTTCAAAAGAGACATATTTTATTTAAATTTGGAGATGTAAAAATCATAACCAAGTTCATGTGGGTAAATAAAATTTAGGTTCAATGTCCAACATCAAGTGAAGAGAGGAATTTTCAAAGGACTCCATGGCCCCTTAAAAAGAGTGAGGTTCATATTGCAACAAGGAAGCAAAAATATCAAGAAATATTGAAACCATCATGGAAGAAAAAAAATTCAAGGGTTTTTCTGGTGTTTTGGTATCCATGGACACAAATCATTCTCTTTCTGGTATAAAAAGTCTTTACTAGGAAAGAGGAAAGAGATAGTGTAGCATATCAAACTCCTCCAACCTATTTATTAATAAAATCCATTAGGTTATACCTATCCTTTACATTTTCTTGCTTGTTGTGATTATTTTTCTAATCTACTTACATGTTAAATCCATTTGAAATCATTGAGTACACTACATCATTTATGTGGTGAAGGGAACATTATAGTTTAGTGCTTAATTTTTTTTTGTTTTAATGTTTTCAAAAAAAATGTGTTTTTCAAAAAAAATGTTTTTAAAAAAAATTAGTGTTTTTCAGAAATTTTGAGCTAAAATAATTATCATTTATGTTTTTGAAACCCATTTAAATGAGTGAACCAATCTATTTCAAAGAATTTAGTGTAAATTAATACTGAAAATTACTTCGTTTTATGTTTAAATCTTGAGGGATTTCATGAAAAGTACTCTGCTTTTGGAATCACATTCCACAATTCACTGTATTTATTTTTTAAATAACTTTCATGTGAGGTTTCTAAACCATTATTGTCATGTTCTTTACATTCACCTCGGTTCTTGAGAGAACCATATCATACTTGATTTAACCATAATTTTATTTATACCTATCAAAACATGAGGGTTTGAGGTACTTGTGTTGTAAATTATTGATGAATTTATTTGGTTTTTAATCCCCCTTTTAAAGAAAATCCTTTTCATTATGGCCTACATAGTACATTTAATCCTTGTATCACTTAGAATCCATGAACAACCTGTTATTTTAGCCACATTACAAGCCAATTTTCCTTATCCAACCTGCTCTTTAAGTGAAATTTCATGATCTAGTTGGACTTAATTATGGGTAAAGCTATCTTTTGGGGTGATACCTTATTTGGTGATACTTTGGGTGGAAAATTAAATGTTAATGAGATGTGTTTGATTCAGAAAAAAATTATTTTGTTGAAAAATATACATTTTTTGGCACTTTCAAGATAAGATATGTTCTACCTTTCTAGAGATTCTGATGGAGGAAAAAGGTTGTGCCTTTTCTGGAGATTTCAAGAAAAATAATGTTTGAGAAGAATGAAATTTATGTTGGTGAATTGATTAATGGAATGAACTTTCTTTGATTTTTCATGATGGTGAATATTATTTTATATAAATGGGGGTATGGAGGAGAGTATACTTGAGTGAAAATTAGAATCTTACAATTATTCTTCAAAAAGAGCAAAGCCCTCCTCATTTCGGCCTCATAATTTTTAACATTTAAATCCTACCTAATAAAATCCACAGAAAAACCCTGAAAATTCCTCATAATAAACACATGTCCTTCACTCACATCGGGTGATAATTAGTAATTTATCAATCCTTTAGAGACTCTTTCATTGTTTGGATGATAAAATCCTTACTAAAAATTGACATTTGTGATATGAGAGAAAATTCATGCGAGGTCGGTGTCTTGTGAACATGGGATGAGAAATGACATGGAAATATATTAAATTATATAAATATATAACTTTAAATAATTTTTTTGATTAGGAATTATATCTTTTTTTTTCTCGGTATGGATTTCGTGGATCTCATGGGTATGTGTTTCAAATTTTCTTTGATTTTGATGTTTACTTGTTTAGGATTCCAAGTGATAAGTGTGGGGGAATTTATAGAGAAAATATTTTCAATAAATTTTACTGAATTTAAATGTTTTAAATCCCACCAAAGTGTTATTTTAATATAAATTTCCACATTTTATGATTTTAGTGGTATTTTGTACTTAATCATCAAAATGTCCGACTTTAGATTTTTAATAGTTTTAAATTATTTTTGTATTTTAGTCATAACGTTTTATATATATATATATATCCAAATCCTAAAATTATTTTTTTATTTTTCTAAAAATACTGGGATTCATTTCATCTTTCTGGACCAAAATCTTAATCAACCATATGGAAGCTCAAACAAATCTCATATATTGGGCCTTGAAAACTGTTTACAGATCGTTCTAGTTTTGATGTTGGGTTCATATCTCGTGAATTGTGAGTCCAATTACATAGAAATTACGTGGGTGGACATAAAAAACATTTTGTAACAACTTTTATGAATGATATCATGTGTGAATAGGTAGTTTTCATGGTCATTAATGCATTATAATCCGGATATGTTAAGTGTGGAGAGTCTTCCAGGGTAGAATAAATTCGAGGAGTAAAATGGAAATAACTCTCTTTACACCTGAAAAAATATTATAAAATTTGGAGGGAAGACATAAAATACATTTATTAAGAAATTTACCAAAGTATAAAACTCGTGAATAGGTCATTTATTTGGGCTACAATGCATCAACTTTATAAGGAAAAATTATTCCTGAAAAAGGAGGGGAGATCCTCCCTCTCAAAGCATATCATTCCATCCCTTTCCTTCAGAGACACCAAGGAGTAGAACTTTTTTTACTTTATCTATTTTATTTATTTCATTTTCCATATATTTTTAAATTCTTCTTCTTCCCCATTCATCTTGATTATCCTTTACATGGAGGGGTAAGTATTTTGAGTGATCGGGGAAGGGGGAGTTTCCCTTTTGTAATGTCGGAGTCTTGTTCTTTAATGCAATCCTATCTTTTTCTATTGAATGGTCTCTATTTTTAGTGGTATAAAATTATTTTAATGAGATTGTATTTTGGGTTTTTTTTCATTCATTTTTTATAGTTTTGGTAGAAAAACTTTAAAATCCCTTCACCTAGTGAAATTTGTATCGATCAAGCAGATTGTGTTAGGTAGTGAGTGTCTAAAAAATGTTGGCACATGTGTGGAATAAGTGAATTGTTTCTAGATTTATAAGGAGAAAAAATTTCTGGTCAGGACATTCCTTAATTGTTTGGGAATGGTTTATTAAATTTCATGCACACAACAGTGGTTTTCATTTCATCCTTCTACCAAGGGTGTATGACAACTCGATCGAGGATTCATTCATTTATCATTCAATAGGAAGAGAGGGGAACTGATTTTTATGACCATGGTGACAATGAAAAATGATATCCTACCCTAACCCCATCACTCTCTGTAACACATGTGTTAAAACCTTATTTTAAATTTTGTTCTTATTTTTATTAAAACTTAAAAAATTTCAAAAACAACTTATATTTATTTATCAAATAAAAGTGAAAAACTATTTTTTGTGTACTCATCTTAAAGAGACTGCCCATGTTATCCAATAGACTATACTTAGGTAATATTAAAAATATTGTTTTTCCACACATCAAAACGGTCATATGTCAATTACCCCCCACCTGATAAAATATAAAATCAATGGGATGATGACTATTTAGAGGATCAATTTCCCTCCCTCTCAAGGGTGGTAGAAGAGATCAATCATAGAGATGTCCATTATTTCAAATCTAAAATCCAACCAAATACCAAAAAAATAATTGAACAATTTTGTAAATAAATAGATAAAATTAATTAATAAGTTTTATCATTGAGAGTTGAACAACAAGGCATTGAAATGGTTTTAGTGCCCATTCTTATTCTGGTTTCCCCTTCCTCAACATTGATAGAAGAATCTTGTTACACAAAAAATCACATGAAAAAAATTCTAGATATAACAATTTCCAAGGGTAGGAAATATAATGTAAAAATTGAACCATTGATTATAAAACCATTAGAGGATTTAAAATCACAAGAAAATACATAAGTATCAACTTTATAATCAGAGAAATTAGAGATGGAAAATGAATTGAATTTAGGGAATGTTGAAATTAAACTTGAGGAACTATATGGATTTATGTAAGGGTATATAAATAATGATGAAATTGATTTTCTGAATTCAAATGAGGGAAACTTATATCCATGGATTTAATCTCTTTTCAATGGCCCCAATAGTGAATTTCTAGGATCACCACTAAATGGAACCTTATGGGAAATCACTAAATTTGATTCTATACCCATTCCTGACAATTTTTTGGAAATTTTCTTTGTTAAAACATATATTAAAATGGAACCAATTATGTTTATAAATTTTTAAAATGAAACCAATTCCATTTCTAAGTCCCAACTTATGTTAGAAATTGTTAGCCAACCTAATCTTAAATTTAAGGTCCATATAACCTCTTTCAAGTCTTCCATCATAGGGGACAATCAAAAACATTTTGTCATCATTTCATGATCTATTAAAGCTAATAAAGATAAAATTATCCTTAATTTATTATGAAATGTTAAGAAATAAATTGGATGGGCCATTTTTTATATTCATTGGATTATCCCATTCACTGAGACCAATACGATTTTTCAGGAATTAATTTCCAAAACAACCCACCAACACCAATGGAGTCTCAATTTCAATATCATATAAGTGGTAAAAAATGCAATCCTTAAAATTTTAAAATTTGGTATTGGATAATTTTGGGGTTCAAGTCATGCAAAATACTTTAAAATAAATTCATTCCAAGAGCCTACCCAAATTCAGAATTTGTTTATTTTATTTTGTGTGTTTTTTAAGGAATCTCATTGGGGTTTACAGTGTGATTTGATGTTTCTTGTGTGAGATCTTTAACAGTTGAAGTAGTTTAGTATTTTCAAATAAAACACACTCCTTCTAGAGTTCAAAACCAACCTTCAATCATCCCCAAGGATTCTATTTGTAATCTAAATCTAAATTGATCCATTTCTTATTGATGGGTTATCAACTTCAAACCAGGTTGTTTTGTTCCATGAATTCATTTTTAATCACATATCCCCATATTTCTTACGAATTCTAATCTCTCCTTATCTTCTCTTTAAAAACTAAGGGCTATTTCATTCAAATTTGGGGGGAGTGAAAATTTTTGGTTGTGAAAAAAATGGAATTTTCTGATAAAAATTCAAAATAAATGAAAAAAATTCAATTCATTTTCCTTTAATTCATTAATTAACATTATAAAACATTAAAACTTAATTTCAAATTATTTTCAATTCCTTTATTATGATTTTAATGTAATTTTATGTTCATGAGCATAGTTTTTGGAATGTTTGGTTTCCCAATGTGATTTTTTCACATTTAAATTTTCATCCTCTTAATAAAAATGGTACAATTCAAGTCCATTGGATATTGGGTGTAAATTTTAGTTCTTGGTTACCTTTCATCGTAGCATGGGGTACATGCTCACTTTTAATTTAATTTGATTGTCTAAAAAAATGAAAATAATGATCATGTAGAGAAATGTTTTTTTTCAAATGTGTATCATCTGGAACTTGGGGATCATGACTCCGTAGTTTTATTACCCATAGTTAGGATTTACAACTCTCTTTTAGTGCATGGAATTGAAAAAATTTGTGGCATTCAACACATGGGAATCATGAATCCGTAGTTGTCTTTCCTATATTTGGTTTTTTCATCTCTCTTGTGGTTCAAAAAAAATAATACAAAAAACATTAAAAAAAGGAGAGAAAAATGATACTAATCTTAAGGTTTAATATTATTCACACATATCACTTCCATTTACTTCCCCTTGAACAGGAAATTAGTCCCCATTTCTATTGTGATGAACAACATATCATCATTCTTAATTTAAATTGGATGAAATATGGGGATGAATTTTAATAAATGAATGGGATTGGGCTTGGGCTTGGGATATGCTTTTTAACATAAATTTTGTGAAATTATTTTGATGGATTTAATGATTGTTTTTTATGATGACGTTTTATGAGAATTGTGTGTTAAAATATTTCTGAAACAAAAGGAATTTAATTTCATTTCTTTTAGAGACTTTTTGATCGAGACTAAAAAAACTCAAGTTTGGGGTGTGATGAGACACTGAAAGTGACTAATATTAATGGATTTTATTTTAATATTAAATTGTTTCAAAGTCCATATACACATATTTTAGTGAATTTTATAAATTGAACTTCATTTCTCATCACATGTGCAATTCAGGTTTACAGTGAAAATTTGGGCCCAATCAATCATATATTTGTGGAAAACATTATATTCATTATTTGGATTTTATGTTTTGGAATATTATTTATCACATTGTTTGTAACATTTTTTATTTTTGGATAAATGTATTAATCACAAGGTAAGATGTATATTTTTTGCTGTGAACATAGAAATTCATTGACAAAGCATAATGGGCCTTAGGCCCATCAAATAAAAGTGGCACCCACAATTCAAGCCCAATAAAGATAAAATTGTAACTATAGAAAGATAAAATTATAGGGATAATTTCATTAAACTATGAAAAGAACTAATTCTAAAGTTTTTAAGGAGATATTAGGAGCCCAAATTGACATTTAATTATGGGCCATATCTTAAGACTCATAAAATCATCCCACCATTTAAAACATAACATCTGAATGGATAATCCAATTGTCCTAAAATTTTGATAGATATTATATAAAACATTGAAGAATATATTTATCTTCTATGACCATAAATTATTTTTCATATTAAATGTGAAATGTGAATGAAAAAAAGGGGGATGAATCTTGGTGAATTTCTTGGTCAACATTGAAAGACTCCAATTTCCCTTTCTTCCTCACCCTATTTTTAACTCCCCTAATTAATAGAAAAGGAATTTAATGTTGGTGTCTCAAACCTAGGATACTAATATTACTATTTAGGGATCATTTTTTTAATTAATTGAGGATTCATGTTATTCTATCGATTGTAATTGTTCGCTCTCATTTTATAATTTCTTGTTCATTTTTTACTATGTAAGTTTTTTTAATCACAATAGTTTCTTAATAAAAGTTATTATTATCATTTATTTTCATTTATTTTTCTCTTATTAATATCACTTCGATATTGTTTCCTTAGGGATTAAATCTATTCACATCATCTTTTATGAAATTCATCACACAATGATGGAGTGATCATTATTTCAATGTCTTCACTTCTTCAATCATGATACTTTAAGTAGAATTCCCACTTCCATTGATAGAATATCATCAATGGAGGGATAAAATTTTATGGTTTTATCCTAATTATTTTCATGGGGTGGATTTAATGTTATTTTATGATCTTAAATTCTTAAATTAGTTCATTATTTTAATATTTCCATTCAATGAGTTATTTTACTTACCGTCTTTGTAAACTTTAACAAATACACATTTTGAGTGCTATTAAGATCCAATTACTTAGATTGATCATGAAAATGATCCTCTAATTTCATTTGTTATTAGCCTTTTATTTTTTTAAGTATTAAATTGTTGAATTATTTTGGGTAATTAACTCGTTTTTTGGATACATCTTGAATTATTGATTTAAATGTTTCTAAGAAAACAAATGCATCCAATCAATACCTAGTGAAAACTTAGGATATACTTAAATTTATTAATTTTTTAAATTAAAATATTTTAGTGTTTCTTTATTTAATTCAATCAATTCACTTAGGCACATTAGTAATCTTTTTTCCAAATTAAAATCAACCTATTAGTTGGAAGCTTCACAGCCAAACCCTCCAACATCCTTAAGTGTCTAAAGGTTTATTCTTAGGTCTCTATGGATTCAATAACCCAAGATATACTAAAAGTGACTTATTACACCATATATATTGGTTAAATTTGGTCATAACCAAATGGATATGACACTTTTCTATGAAACTATACAATCTCAAAGGGGTCAACAAACCTCGATGTCGACTTACCCCATCTACCCAAACGATGGTGTCCCAAGAAAGGTAAAACTCTAAGAAAAACTTGATCACAAAAATAAAACTTTAGAGGCCAATGATAATGGTCTGAATAAGATTTATAACAACTATGTGCCATTTCCAATCTCTTTTATATCAACTACCCATTTTCCATTGTTTCCTGAAGAAGACGCGATCCAACTAAGGACTGAACTCCCAACTCCACCCAGCACAAGGGAGATTTATATGGCAACACATACAAAACCTCAAAGTGAATCGTCTTAATTGAGGCCTGAAAAATATTATTATAGGGAAAATAAACCAAAGGAAAATAATTTCCCAATAACCACTGTAATTAAGCACACATGTTCATAGTATGTCCTCAAGAACCTAGATAGCCCTCTCTATCTATCCATCTATTTTTGGATGATAAGTCATTGTTAATGTCAAATGAGAACCCATCTCCTCTTGAAAATATTTATAAAACATTTATTTGAAACTATGATCCCTATAATAAATTATTACAAAGGGAACCCCATGAAGACTCACAATCTCTTATACAACAAGGTCCTTGAGTTGTTCTAATTTCACCATCTCCTTAATAGAGAGGAATTGTTCTGATTTCATGAGTCGTGCAATGATCACCCAAATAACATCTTTCCCATTAATATTCCATGGTAAACTAATATCTAATTCCATATAAATCTCATCCCACTTCTATACTGGAATGGGTAAGGTCTACAGTAAACCAGCAGGTCTTAGGGAATTTACTTTAATTATTTTACATGTAAGACACCCAGATATAAAATATGCAATTTAAATCCTCATTATTTACCACCAATACTAATGTCTCATATCAAGATACATCCTGGTAGTCCTAGGGTGTATAGACTAACAATATAGTTTCAAATTTCCAACAACTCCTAACTTATAGAAAAAGGAATAACCAACCACCTTACGAAACACAAAGTGATGTTGGGAGACTGAAACCACTCACTTGATGTCTCCCCATCATTTAGAATTTCAATAAATCATAGGCACTCAGTGTTAGGTACTTTATATAGAATAAATTTCTCATAAAATGATGAATCATACTTTTTTGAATCCAAGAACACCTACCCACTAGATTCATCAACTCTCAAGATCTTATTAGCAAACAAACTCATTAGATAACACTCTTCCATTGATTACTTCACTACTTGTATCGATAATTACATGATTAGTTCATCAGTGACCACATTCCCTTTATCAGGAGTATAAACAATATCAGAATCAAAATTATGATGATATTCAACCAAGATTCTATATTATAAGTTCATCTCCTTCTAAGTGAAAATACTCTTCAGTATTTTTGTGATCAGAATATATTATAAATCTCTCCCCAGAAAAGAAGTGATGAAATGTTTCAATTGTGTGCATAATTTCCACCAACTCAATTTTGCGGGTAATTTGGTTCATATCATGTGGAAATAAGTGGATAGAGGAATAAGACACCATATTTTTCCCCTATACCAAGACACTCTACAAACCCATTCAATAGAAATCATAGAAAACATTATAACATGAACTTGGTTTTGAAAGAATAAAAAACTGGAGATCAAATCAACCTCACCTTTAGTTCCTCAAAATATCAATAATATTTTCCATTCCACTCAAACTTTACATCCTTATGAGTTAAAGATTTCATCTAGGATGAAATCTTGGAGAAGTCCCAAACAAATTGCTTCTAATAACCATCCAACCCTAATAAGATTCAGATATCAATCATATTTATAGGATTCTCCTAGTACATAACTACTTATACTATTTTTAAAATCCACTGATATTCCCTTATTAGATATAACATTACCTATAAACTTTACTTATTTAATCCAAAAGTTTTATTTGAAAAGATTACTATACAAGAAATATTTCTTCAATGTTCTGAGAATGATATTTGAATAATCCATGTGCTCCTCCTCTAACTTTGAGTAAACTAAAATAAAATCCATGAACACAACAACAAAAAAGTACAATAACTGATGAAATATCTAGTTCATTAATTCCATAAATACTATAGGATCATTATTGAGACTGAATGGTATAACTAGAAACTTTAAATTCTAATACTGACTCTTAAACATTGCATTAGGTATATCCTCATCGTAGAATATCAACTAGTGGTACCCCTGAATGAATTTCAATCTTTAAAAACCAATGATCCCCTCTAAGATGATCAAAGAGATCATTAATCCTAGGAAATGAATATTTTTTATTGATGGTCACCAGATTTAACTTTCAATAATCAATATAAATTATGAGGATCTCATATTCCTTCTTAGAAAATAGGATAAGAAATTCCCATGGTGACATGAAAGGATTAATAAATCTCTTTAACTCAAGGATCTAGAGTTTTAACTTAAGTTCTACCAACTCAGTAAGCACCATACAAAAAGATAGAATAGAAATGGTCATCGTTCTAGGTAGTAGTTCAATAGTAAACTCAACCTCTCTCTATAGCAGTAAACCAGAAAAAACATCTTTAAAGACCTTAGGGTATTCAAAAACCATCGCAGGAAGTGAACTTCTCAAACATAGATCAATGGAATCAAGAAACATCTATGAAATCTAACATGATATCACAACACCATAAAGAACAACAAGCCTCGCTCTCCCAAACCTAGAATCCCATTCACCCTGAAATACATGATTGATTCCATCCAGAGATAAAAACTAAACTATATAGTGATAATAATTGATATGTACCTTAACACTGATCAACTAATCTATTCCAACAAATGGGTTTAAGATATTAAGATCAAGCACCAAGAAGTTCCACTCTACCTCAAGGTTGGTTGTTCTCACTCGACATGCAAAACATTTTAAACCTTCTTTGGACCTCTTTCTAAAGGCATAGAAAGATCCAATAATAATGATATAATATTTGAACATAATCCCAAAACATCAACTAACATTTATTATATAAAATAATTATGATCACTTGTATCAAACAAATCTAGCACCATAGAAGATAAAATAAACACTATACACCAAAAAATAGCTATCCCTAATTCATATTCATCTAGAGAATAATCCACTGCATAAATTTGTTCAATATTAGATCCTCATTGAGATGTATTAGCCACATGAACATCCCATTATCTTAAATATAATACCCACCACCCTTGAAAGAATTTGTATTAACCTTTAAATCCTTGGTGAGAGTGGATCCAGCCTTACTACCTTGGGATTTCCTTTCACAAAAAATGTCTCAAATTGAAAAAAATTATACAATGATGAAAAGTATTGGGATACTCCATAAAATTTAGAATGGTATGACCAGGACTTCAACACTAATAGTAAACAAACCACTACTATTCGGATGAATCCCCTGATACTAGTCCTAAAGAAAATTGGATACATTTATTCTTCCTTTTATAGATAGAAGATACACTTGGATAATGATAGTACCAACTGAAGCTCCATCTAAACCTATGTTTATAGTTATTCCAAACTCTACCAAAGCTACCTTATTGACTACCTCCAAAAAGGTTAAAAGATGCATGAAAGTAAATATCAATCAAATATCATTCCTCAACCCCAACGCAAACCTCCATGACTTTATAAAATCATTGGTGACTAGATCTAGTTCCAAATTCACCAACTCAAAAAAATGGGTGAAATACTCTAGAACTGTACACTCCCCTTACTCTAAGTTTATAACCTCCAGGGTATTTTTACCTCATAATGTCTCAAGATAAAACTGTTGGTTGAATATTTTCTTAAAAGATGCCCAGGTGAGATCCTCGTGCAACTTTGCTTTCAAAATAGATTCCCACAATATTCTTCCTAGTACCTCTATAATATATATGGAAAAACCCACCTTATATTCCTCGTGAGTCTTTATAAAGTTGAAGATACTATCAATCTATTCAAGCCATTATTTATATTCTTGGGTTCCTTTCTCACCATGGAAGATAGGTGGATGTTTCTTAGTAAATTCTGAGCTATGATCCAATGCTTATCTCGGGTTCCTGACACCTGCTTGACCTAGAGTCTAAATAGTTCTGATTAGATATTATACCAACTAAGGGTCCACCAAAAAATCTTTCTATAGAACCCATCTCATAGCTTCATTTCTTATATTTTGAAGAGATCTTCTAGGAGTAATTGTCTAATAATATTAATAAAAAAATTAATCATGAGAAGATTCCAAAATCATAGGACCAACTTTAGGTATACATATTAATGATTAAAAAAAGAGCAAGAATTTAAAGTAGTTATAGATTTTATGAAAAAATTAAAGGAATGAGTCTATTTTAAAAACCTTTATCTGATTCATTGAAATAAACTCTAACCACTAAGTCTGATGCTTAGAAAACAAATCCCTGATCACCCATGGTAACTCGTATTTTTTCATGAAAGTGAGTTGGATAGGATCCATTTCCACACTTACTATCCAAATTATGATGGTCCTAACTCTAGTATACCAAGACACTAAACCAAACTCATGTATTGTCACAACACTTCAAGTAGGGTGATGTCTTTGATACCAATTTCTAATGAACTAACCCAGGGAAACTAGTTAATTCACAGAATATGGTTTTCCACATTGTAAAGTAAAAAAAGATTAATAAATGTGTCTCATAATAAACCTAATAAAAGAAAAACACTAGGGTATAATGCATAAACAAGAGAACATATCCATGTAACATACAAATTCAATCCACATAGTCCAAACCCGAAAGATAAAACATGATGAGTATAAAAAAGTCCATGTGTGATCATTAATCACCACTAAAACATCCCTCTATGAATATGATAATAATAATAGAAACTATAATGCTATATAATTCCCTTCTCTTTACCTAATTCCTAAAAAACAACATCTGCAACCGCGAAAAGGAAAAAAGCAAGGTGTGATCACAAATCCTAGTATGATACCACCAAAGAATCTATACAAGTTCTAATATGAAAAATTCATTATTTATATATTTAAAACAAGTCCATTTTAAAAAGGATTTTTATAAAGTAACCAAATTTTATAAAAAAATCATTTGGTTTTTGTAAAACAAACCATATTCACCAAATTGAGGAATATGCAAAGAAACAAGGTAAACAACCATGGATACACCATAAGAGCATATTTTAAAATAACTATGAAATAAACCATCACATGATAAACCAATCATAAATGATGAATCATTCTATTTGGGATCTATCATATGGGTATAAATTCTAGACAGGAAAGAAAATACCCAATATAGTCTAAAGGTGGATCCAACCAATATAACCTCTAGTATAATTATACACACTAAAGTGAAATATAACCTCTTGTGGTATTACACACACAAATAGTGAAAAGTCTATTTCCAATGCACCCAAGGTTACCAAATGTTATAAGTCTTTCAAAATCCATTTTAGAACCAAAAACACCCTTTAAAGTATTTAATAAAATACTTAGTGTGATGAAACCCATTTTTAAAGAAAAATACTTTAAAAACATGTATTTTTTTCAACAAATCTATTCTGTTGTCAAATTAATCAATTTAAATGGAAAAAACAAAGGAATTGATAAGAACATAAGGTATTTCATGAATTAGAAAACCTTGTATAGATACACCTACCTCAAGAATGCAAAAATCCTAATTTCCTTTGACGAAAAAGATTAGAAACAAGTATATCGGACACTAAAAGACAAGGTATGAGGGGAAAATACAAAGAATCGATCAAGATCACATCTCAGTTATTATAACATAGAAAAATCACAACACAAACACTACTTCAAAACCAATATTAGTAAGAAAAACAATGGGAAAGGAGATTTCACATACCCAAAGGAAGACAACTCATCATAGCATTGATCCACCATTCTAATAAAAGAGATACAGAGGAGGGAGAATCACCCAAAAACACATGGGAGAAACTAAGGCTTGAGGGAGATGGTTTCACCATAAAAACAAAAGGGAGTCACATGATTTGTGAAAAAACCCACTGGGAATGAGGGATTTATGGCATAAATATCAGTCTTATGAGGTAAATATCCCATAATTTATTTACATTGAAAATTACATCTCCTCAGATTAAATTATCTCTATTATACTTTTTATGTAGTAATAATGGGTTTTATGGAATTAAAACATTTTATGGAATAAAATTTTTTATGGATCGAAGCATTTCCACTGCTTATTCCTAGCACATAAATTACACTATAATCCAGACATTTATGTCATAAATATCTCCTGTAGAAAATACCAAATTAAAAACCCTATAGAAAACTCCCAGCAATATCCTAACACCCTCTAAATACTTTAACACATTTATACCCAGACTCCATTAATTCAAAAAAAATATACATTCATAAACTTTAGGTCATTTTCTATTATAAAAGATCTTCATCCTCATAGGTCTCAAAACACACCCAAATAAAAAAGGAGTAAAGACTAGAGTCAAGAATTATCTGAATTAAGGTGATGTAATGTTACAATTTAATTATATTCTTAGTCTATTATGATAGATTAGAATGGTAGAGAACAATCAACCCACACTTTTTTGTAAAATATGTAAATAATAACATGAAAAAATACAGTGTGGTGACATTCACTATGGAATAATATATCCTATAATAGACCACAATATGGTCTAAATCACAACATTGTAGTGGTATATTTAGTGAATATTTCCATAAAGCTGCCACTTACACTAATACCTCATACACTTAGTATACCTTTACTTTATGTCACCCCATATATAACAACTTGTGAAACCATATCCAAAAATCATTTTAGATATCTACCAAAACTCCTTTTCAAAAATCTATCAATCATTTACACTACATGTTATATTATATCTAACAACTGGAGAAAAATCCATCCAAAAAATATTTTGGATATCCTTCAAAACACATTTGTGGTGGATCTCAAAGTTTTATACAAACACTTTATTACAAAAAATAATTATCATTCACACAACCACAAAGTGTGGCCTCATGGTCTTTTATATCATTGAAAATAACTATGAATTCTTCAATCCATAATTGTAATAAAATAGATTCCACTATCAAAGAATTAATTCTACTCAATATATATAGGTTTCTGATGTTATCTCTATCAAATTCATGTATATTCAGGAATGTGTACACCAATTATATTATATACAAGTACATATAATCATGTATTAAATTTTTCTAAAACATCAAGTGACCATGACACATACAGTATGTCAATTTCATAGTGTTAACTCATATGTTCTCTATTATCCAAGTATAAACTAAATAAATGGATGAACACATCACATGTAATTCACTTAAGTGGATGAGTGCATCACATGCCCCTAATCTAAATAAATTATCACATCAAATAAAACTTATCTAGGTATGTCCATAAAATTCCTCAGTATATCTCAATTGAGGGCTTGAATGTCATGCTTTTTATGTGAGAGGACAAATCCTATCCTTGTTAAGCCTCAACCAATGATATTACCAACAACATATCCAACAACCTACTAATCAACTCAGCCTCAAGCCTAGCATAATAATGGTATCAAAGTATAAAGGATCACATGATAATCATTTTTCCTAACTCATCTATGGATTCAATATAAAATATGAATCCTCATCATACCAAATAAATGGTGTATGACACTTCATGTGGTATACTTGGTGGGTCATCCAACACACAAAACTTCATTTTTGTCTCATGATCATATTTTCTATCATAGTATGAAATATTATCCATGATAACCATATTATTTCCTTACAACCTATAATACTATATAAGGAAAAATGGTTAGGTATTACTCAATGACATAAGCTGAGAGTTCAATTATTATTTTTATTCATAAATATATTTTTCCAACATGAAATAATGATAAAGTGGAGACTACCTTTTGCATAAAATGATATATTTTATATTATTAAACTCTTTTATAAATATGAACAAAACCATAAAAAAGTTACCATACAATCATATCCCATATGATAGACTACTAGAGAGGCTATATGTTTTCTAAACTTTTAAGGACTTTCTTAACTCATTATGTCTCTATTCATTCATACCACATCTCTATGTGATCATCTGAAGAAGAAAAAACCTCCCACTAAACTTCATTAGTGATTAACATCTATAAAGGAATATTTTTTGAATAATGGTGAGATATATGAATCATATTCAAAATTTTAAAATTTTGAACATGGTATTCAAACTCCTTTACTTCAAAAAATTAAATTTTATAATGTTAATAACTTCTGTAATCTACTTAAAACTCTATTTAAATTCATCATCTTCATCTTAGAAATTTTACATTTAGATGTTTCTTTGAGAATTTTTTTTTAAATGTAACTCTTTGTAATATCTCTCTTTATAAACATACGCTAAACTCTTTTCTAATATAAAGTGACTTTCAATTTGAATCTAGCTAGTTTAATCTTTTATTTGTCACATTTTGAACTTATATAAGTCTAAACATACTCACATTGGCCTCTTAGAGACTATATTTTCTCTAAAATGTAATGATAAGAAACATAAGCTCCTTTGTTTCAAGGAATAACATTTATTTCTATTAGTGTGAATATTTAATAAATAAACTATTAATAACCAAATATTATATGTTATTCTATATGTTTAGAGTAATTTTATAAAAGTAATATTTTTTCCTTTAAAATGTTCAATTATTCGGTGGTGGGAACTCTTTCTCTCATATTTTAATAAAAATATTTGGGTAAAATATGTTTCCTTGGATAAAAATATTTTATCCATATCTACTTTTAAACCATGTTATAGAACTAAATCAATTATAACCATGTGTTTCAACACCATCATCTCATTTATTTAAAATAATAATTGATTATAATAACACCCCATATCATTTAAGATTAGAATAAGATGAAAATACACAATATTTAATATGATATAATAGGTAATTAAAGTAATCCATTATATACAACTCCTCGATATAGAAACCCTTTGCATCATCATTTGAATTCATACATTAATCACTAATCATAAATCCTTACCTATATTTTTAACTCCTATATCTTTACAATAATTGTAAAATATACATTTGGCACCATATTCCCTTTAAAATTAAACAATCTATTCTATTACACCAATATATAAAGTGAAATATCTATAAAGATTCACAAATTCATTCAGGTATTATTTATAATTACATCATGTGGAAAGAACTCCCCTCCCTTCTAGCATCTCCTTTAGGTTTAAATGAAACAAATATAAAATTATACCATCCAATCTTCTTCACCTGGATAAAACCTTTTCCCTTTTTATATTATTATTATAGTTTCAAATCCTATACTTCACATGTCTTGCTAATATATCCTCAAAACTTTGAGTAAATATGGTAAACTTTTATAAAAAACATTCATATTATTGTAACCCTTATAATAATAAACACATAATGAATTCCATATCCATATCAATCCTTAAAAGAAACCTCTAGTCTCTCCAAGTCATCAATATACCCAATTATATTGAGTTTTTGATTGGATACTAGGCTTAATTCATTCATAATTCATTTAAACAATACTTATAAAACCATTTAGATAATGTTATTTATGCTTCTTATAAGAACCTATATCCATTTTCTTAATAGATTAAACAATTCGATTCTCATGAAGTGGTTTCTTTGACACATATAATGTTTTCTTTCTTGCTTAAGAAAAATTATTAAATTTATATACCATTCTAATAAGTTTATTCCATTTAGATTCTAATTGTATAAGATTGATCTCAAAGTAATATTAAATTATGATGTTGTAATTTTATCTACAATTGAGTATTTTATCATATGAGTATCAGTTTTTACATTCATTTAATACAGAATTTCAATAAATTTTATCCCACTAAAACAATGACCCATTTTAATTTAAATCATATCCATTAGAGGTTCAAGATAATATTTCACTAATTAGTGGGTTCACTTTAATATTTCTCTCACTATTTATCTATATATGTAAGTTACCATTCCAACCATACCATATATGACTCTTGGATAGTTAATAAGACAACTCTTTTTCTGATCTATTATATGGATAATCCTAACTCTATTACTTAGGTATCCTAACCCTTAGGGTCTCCATAATGCCTCAACTAAAATTTCCCAAACAACACCCTAGTTGAAGTCTCTACCTAGCCTCTTGTGTGCTTCTCTATATGGTAGAGGTTTTTAACTATTAGTGAGAGTACATGATCAATGTTGGGGAGAATATATTATCTAGATCGTGACCGTAGATAAAAATAAAAAACCAAACATCATCCACAAAGTATGAAATTATGGAATTGTAGTCAAAGAAAACCATAAAAAATAAAAAAGTACATGTGTTGTAATAAATTAATAATGCAGGAATATGGTAATAAATTTCAAAAAATATCCCACTGGTATAATCACATATATAGAATAAAAAAATAAATAAAATACACAAGATGATCCACATCCTGCTTGAGCCTCACCTCAACCCCATCTCGAATCCCCATCAAGTTGCTCTGGCTCGATCCATTAAAACATGTGATCAGACCAGCATATCAAACATGAAGTTTCCACATGCACTAGGGTGCTTGTGTAGGGTGTGATAAAAACATTTGAGTAGGGTTTCACTAAGTTCACCTGATATATACCATCATATATGCATGAGTAAAATAAATAATTGAACATAAGGCATAAAATAATATGCATCATGTCTTCATGTTTTGACTAGGACTCCAAGGCACCCAACCATACATGTAATATCCTATTATAGGAGAAGTAGTCACTTCGTGTTACAATATATGACCTATACCCAAGTACTCAGTGTAGAGTTTCATACAACTTCTCAACCTTTACCCCCTCACTTGGGATAGATACCCATATCGAACCTCAACTTCATCCAACCAAGTATTAACCCATACCATCTCACTCAGAGTAGGGTCCCTCACCAAACCTAGACATATTCTCCCTCACATTGGGGAGTCCCTAATACAAAATCTTGACCTTTTTCCACTCACTCAAGGGAGTACCTCGTACCAAACCTCAACCTTTTCCCTATCACTTAGGGTAAAACTCATACCAAACTACAACCTTTTCCTTCTCACTTAGGTTAGGTCTCATATTGAATTGTGACATCTTCCCTATCATGTATGGTAGATCCTTGTACTAATAACAGTACACCAAACCCATTGATATACCTATATTACCCATGAATACATCCATTAAGATCCTAAAAACCAACCCAGTCTTTACCCATTGATACCAACTTTTTTATATCACCCCAAAGTGACCCCACAACTCAAAGGCCTAACATGGACTAGGACACAATGTTATAGTCTGATTCCTCTTCCAATTCCTACACCAATATCCTAGTCCTTATACCCAAGTACCATGCCAAGAAAAAAATACTCAAGTACACCCATGGAAATCCATCACTAAGTCATTACGATATTTTTGACAACCCATGCTTGGTTCTCATCTCACATCTCCCATAGGAGAGCCCTCAATACCATCATCTAAAGGGAAAACTCCTTGTAACACTATATAAATCAATAAAGAAATAATCATGCTCACCTCAATCCCCAAGGCCACTACCCACCCCCAAGGGTGTTTTCCCAACCATTCGTGAGATGAATGAGAATCTCACTCATATCCCATAGGCCTAATAACTCTCTGACTAGCATACTAACCTCAAGGACTCTCATCATAGACTGATAAAACCTCATCTCAATACTAAATAAAAATTCCAAGATCATCATACAATCAATTAGAATCCCTTACCCCATAACCATAGTCTTTAGGTGTCTCTAGATTATATGGTATGTAGTGGAGCACTTGCTCTAAATATAGGAGACTCAAGGTCACCAAAATCTCCACTATAATCAGTCACTTTATAATTTACTTGAACATGAACCCCCATGTAGGCATACACAATCATGCCAAAAAAAGTATATGATTAAGTATTGTAGGGACTTCCTGCCTCCGTATAGGAGTTACCATCCTTAATTCAAGCTTGTACATGCATATTCTAAGCTCACAAAAAGCCAAAATTTTGATCCCCTATCTCAAGCTATGATTCCCAGACAATTAATTATAATGATTTAAAATTAATTAACCTACGACACCCCAAAATGTAAATTTCTATATTGTTATTATGCGTCTAATTCATTCCTCATATTTGGTGTGCCTTGAGAATGAAATTTTGAATTTTATGAGGATTTTTATAGGGTTTAATGGTTAGAAACATGGTTTGGGAAACCACACAGTAGAAACTATGTGGCCTGGGAAATTTTGAGGTAGTGGTGATCACACAATCTATGAATAGTTTAGTAAACCATGTAACCTACTTGGGTTTGGTATTTTTTTTTATTTTAAAGTTATTTTTATATTGGGTTCTCCTAAAACCTACCCTCACTCAAACCCCTAATTTTTGTAACCTCCCAAAGGAATTTACCCATTTTCCAAGATCCTCTAAGGTAGATTTAGAGTGATTCCTTGGTGGTTTATACCCCAAATCAAAGGTTAAGGCCTTCTCCTTTATTCCCTTATAAGTTTCTTTCATTATCTTCTATCTTCCCAATCCTTAATATTCATGGATGGCCAATTTTGGTTGTCTAGGTTTGATATTTTGAGATTTTAGTTTATAAGGTTTTTAGAGACATTCTAAAAAAACTATTCTAGTGGTTTCACTCATAAGAAACATGATTTCACCACTTGAGGTAGTTGTTTTCATTCTATTTATTTCTATTAAGGATTTTTGAGGTTACATGATGTTTTAAAAGATTTTTTGAGCAAAAATAATTATGTGTGTCATACATATTTTTTTATCAAAGTTTCTCCGTGTTTTTTTTTGGTTTTTCCTTTGGAAAAAATAGGTAAATGGTTTGGTCCAATATAAATTTGTTTTTAAATGGCTATTTTATGCATTCAAGGTGTTTGATAAAATTACATTGATTTTTTTCTTCAAAAAAATAATATTTTCATGGTTATTTGGGAAAAATTTTATTTATAAAGTGAGGTTTTATTTTTTTTTAAAATGGGTTTTCTTATTTTAAGATGTGTTCTCATGTTTTTAAAAAAAATAAGATTCTGTGATTATAAAGGGTTTTCTTTACTTTTCCAAAATGGGTTACCTTATTTTAAAAAATCTACCCTATTTTAAGTAAGGAATTTTCACATTTTAAATTATTTCCTAGTTTGTGTGTGTGTGTCCTATAAAGTTAGCTATTTTCAGTGAATCCTTTAATTATTTGGGAATTTTCATACCTTAGTATTATTTATATGATTTTAATAATTTACCTTGTCTTTAAAGGTGATTTTAAAATTTGGTTTTCAAATTTTTTACTTTATTTTTTCTTTGGTGTTATGTGTGATTTAACTTGTAATTGTGTTTGGGTTCTAATTGGTTTTAAAAAAAGGATTTCTAAAGTAGATTAGTAATATTTATAAAAATAAGGCCTAGTTGGCACCTTGTGTGATTTTGTTCAATTAATCATTTTTTACACCCTATTTGAGCCCTAATATTATCCTTATTTATTATTATGTGCATTTATTTTAGTTATATGCGTTGTAAATCATGTTTATATGGGTTGGATAGGAGCTTGTTACTAAAGGGGGGTGTTAGTGGTGGAAATTATTTGATTCTTGTGTTATATTACCTTTAGGATTTATGTTTATCATGTGATTTAAAATGGTTTTATAGTGGTAAAAATCCATTATCTATGACATGAGGATAATTAGGATACTAATTGGGGAGTTAAGGGACGTTATCTATGCTAGTTTAGAGTTACACTCTAGCTAGTAGCCCCTAATGTTATGACTTGGAAAAGAGATTTCCAATAATGAGACTATATGTGAGTGATTCGTGGGATGGTTTATATGATTGTTAACCTACCGATAGTTGGTTCCACTTTTTCATTTCTAGTTTTCACAACATTAGTCCCTAGGTTGTTTCCCCATGCTATGTATCCTATGTTATTCCAATTTATTGTGTGTTAGCATGCGAGTTACATATCAATTTATTGAGTCTATTTCAATGTATTAATAATTTATTCTCAATAATAATTATTGTAAGTGTTTCGTTACATTATTATTTTTATTTATTTATGAATTCTTTTGGATTTTAATTTTATTATATTTTCAATTTCTTATACTCATGTTGAGTTTGTGTGTGTGTGTTGAGTTTTAAAAATGGAAAAGAGGTGTTTGTTTTTAAAATAAGCTTTTTGAAATTTTTATTTTGAAATATACTTAAAACCATGAGAGGGTTTGTTTTTCAAAAGTGATGTTTAGAATGAAAGGATAATGTTTCACTTGTTTGTTTTTAAAATTCATGTTGTTTTGTTTTAAATTTGGTAATGGTTAGTTTTTTAAATAACATTACCTAGGGAAAGGCTCTTTGAATAATGTTATATACATTGTGTGTTTTGATAAGTAATATATGTTATGGTATGTTTATTTATGTTTTTTATAAAGGAAATGAAAACATTTTTTGTTATTAATTTTAAAATAGTGGAATTGGTTTCTTTATAGAAAAGGAATATAGTGGACTCATGGTGGTATCCTAATGGCCAATGGCTCACACCTTGTATAATCACATCAGTGGTTTTTCATTGCTCTTGTTTTATAAAGGTTCTTAGGTTATTTCTTGTAGGTTTCTTTATTCTACTCTCCTTTGGGAATTAGGTGATCTTTGGGTGATATTGGTGACTTATGTGTCACATGAAGATATCTGGGATTATTGTCTATGATCTTAGGACCAATTTGGATGTGTTTTGTATCAGCCCCACTGACCTTCTGCTTTTATTTTATTTTTGTTTAATTGTCTTGGATTATAAAAGATTTTAATAAAAATAATGAATTTAATGGATAGATTTTTTTGAAGAAAAAAGGATTTTAGTATCATTTATTTTTATCATGAAATTTTTTGTTAGATCATGTTTATATCTACTTATTTATTTTGGTATGGTCATCCTATGAAAGGAGATCTCATGTCGGGTTACCAATTGGAATTGTTATTGAACCTGATTTGTTTTCGGTATGAAATCATTCCCACATGCTCACATATGATACCTTGGTTCTTTTCTCCATCTCAAGTTGATCATGAATTCAAATCGGGCTATGTAGAATAATGACTCTAGTAATGTTTAAGGTCATCCTAGTCGGTTTATTACAAAATGGTATTAGATCCCTATTCTTATTTGAGGGTTTATGGTAGAAAGGATTTATGGTTGTTATAAATCGAGAGGTGGGAGCATAGGAGTTATTGTTCATATCTTCATTATGCTATTCCTCGAGTTTCCATGGGTGGTCAAGAGTTTTCTTTTGAGTTTTGGATTTATGGTGGTGGATTCTTGATATTTTTTTATATTTTTTTATGCAACTCTAAGTTTTAGGAAGACCCTAAGAGAAATATTAGGAAAATTCAAGTTTCTAAGTTAAAATAGAGGTAACCCATGGGGTTCATGGTTATGGTTCATGATATATCAAATCATGCCTATATCTTGTGAACCATTTTGGATATCTTCTAATGGAACTCACATAGTTTGCACATGGATTTAAAAATTGGTTATAGTGGAGAAAGTTGGTTTTTTTATTTTCCTCCCATTGATGATTTTCCCCTATTTTGTTTGATTTTGATTATTTATGAATGATAAAGGGCATATTTTAGGGTTTCAAATACTATTTTATAAAATTTTAAAGCATCATTTTTTTCATAGATATTTAATCTTGTTTGAAAACTATTTTTTGGGCACTTGAATTTATTTGTTAAAAAAAAATTTAACTCTAGAACAAGTGAGTTAAGTAGATGACATATTTTTTAGTTTTAATGGTTTTCATGGAAATAATTTCATGGTTTTTAAGTATATTGGAATTCATGAAATGGTTTTTGAACTGTGTTAATTTCCAAAGGATGGGTTTCTTTTTGAAATAGTGAATGATTTTGGTGTTTTTAGTTCAAAGGAGAAAATTAGTTTTCAATAGGTGTGTTCCTTTTATTTTTAGGGATAAAATGTTTTATGGTTTTGGAAATGTAACCTTGAAATTGATTTTTATAAAACATCGTGGTATTTTTAAATAGAAATAAGTCCATTTAAGGGGTTTTTAAAATGGGTTTATAGATGGTTACTTATGATGTGATTTTTTTTTATTTGTGTTTACATATACATTATTTTCAAATTGGTATGGTTTGATTAAATTTGGTTATTTTGGTTATGTTTTAGAATGTGACCCCCAAAAATTAATCATCATGTCATGAAGTGAATCTCCCGGGTAGTCACACTGGTGATTTGGATGTGGTCTTCCCCATCTTAGAGTCTACCCAAAATCCTAAGGGAGTGGAAAGACATAGTTATTCTTAGATATTGTATCATGCGTAAGAGTTTATAAATCAACATATTCCAATGTTCAGTGTTAACCAAGTATTATAGGGGGTTACAGAGTGTTTAACTGAGGTCAAAGATATCCTTAAGTTATTAAAAACTAATAAAACCTATATGGTGGGGTGAACCACTCCTTTATTTGAAGGATTGGGTTTTTATTGGTGAAAACACACTATCCATGCCCAAACATTAAAATATTTTTCTTGAGTATATTTAATGGTTTCCTTCATTATGATATTTTATTCCAAGGAAATGATAATTTCAAAGGTGATGGAATTTATGAGTGTCCATAAGGGTGATCAGTCAGTGAAATACTATGTTGAATGTTTCACTGGACTAGTCCCCTTATCTCCCAATTTGGTTGTAGATGATTCTAAGAATTCTTGGTTCTTTAATAGAGGTATTAAACCATTGTTTTAGTCTAGCTTGACAACCTTTTTAGATGTGATTTATATGTCCATTTTTATGAGAATTTTTCATCTAGGAAACCTGTGAAAGTTGTGTTTTGACCCCATCGAGTGTTAGTAAATGTAATCCAGTTAGAAGAAATTGGGAGCTGATTGTGTGCTTCCAGTGTGGGATGCTCTGGCATGTTAGTCCCTCTCATTTGATATATCTAAAAAAATTCATCAATGTGGTCTTTTGGGTCACATTAATATATGTTTTAAGATAAACTGATGTTATAAGAAGAATTCTTAGGCCCATATTTGATTCAACTTTTGGTTTGGTTCAATACTTCCATGAGAGATTCAGAAACTATTTTATGGTTTTGGGAGTGCTCTATTTTTTGGCCTCCATTTTGTTGGACTCTATTCTTTTATCTTTTTTACACCTCATTTAATTTTGTTTTTTAAAGGATGATAGATCCTTTGGATCATGTTATATTATTTTGAGATGTCCATGCCTCATTTTTTCTTACTTATTGTCATTATGCATGGAGTATACCATGGTTTGATGTTTGATGAATGGATTATATGGGAATATATTAGGTATGGTATGTGGTGATGGGGATAATATTTTAGTATTCAGGTAGATGTGAGAGCTACTGAATTGATTTTTTCTTTTTGGATCATCAAGAGTGGGTGTTTCATGAGTTTTTTTTCCAGAGTTACCCTCTATATAGTCTATAACCCAAGGTCAAGACCATGTCATTACTTATTGAGGAATGTTGGTATTTGGGTTTTTCACCAATTTTGTGGATTGTGTTGTATTGATGATGTTTGGTTTTTTCTTATGGTTTTATACACTTATGGTGTTTTGATATGGTTTCTTGTGGTAAACAGGATCTTATTGTTTTCTATAGTAAGAGTGGTAGAGTTTCTATTTCCTAGTTATCATTATTTTAGTTTGGATCTCTATTTTTTTACCATTTTAGAATAATTATAAATGGTGGGGTGACCTAAGGCCAATTTCTGTGTGTTTATCTTTTTTGTGGGATTTTTTCTAGATACTTTTAGTTGGAACTTATCGTTGTGTGCACCAATAATGATCTTAGATGTTCCATAGTTATTTGTGTTTTTTCTCCTTTAGTTTAGTTTATGAATCGATAAAGTGTATATGGGTTTTATCAAATGTATTTTTTGGAGTCCTAGAGTTTAAATTAGACTATAGGAGTTGTTTTCCCAACATATCATTCTATAATGTATATAATTTTATGGTTCATGGTGCTTTGATAAAGGGTGAGTCTCAAATGTTTTTGAGTGTTTTCCTTAGTATTGGGCTACTCATGTCCCATGTTCTTGGTTTCAAGCATGGTAGTTAGCCGTTGGTTAAATACTTTTATTTGGTAATTCAGACTAAATATTTTCTCTTGAATTAGGTTGTTGAATAATTTATGGGAGAAAATTTATAGGGGAATAAAGTGGAATGGTGGGTATAATTCTAACACACTGAAATTATATATTCTTAATTTTGATTATGTGTATATTTCCTCTCTTGGGTTTAGGGTATCCCAGGGGTGAAATTTTGATGTTTTTGAGTCTTTTCGAGGACGTCATGACTAGGTTAATTGTTTATAAACTGTATGGTAGAAACTATGAAGCCTAGGCAGTTTCAGGGCAGTAGTGATTGTAAGGTCTATATAAAGTTTGGAAAACCATGTAAGACAATCATGAAACCAGGTTTGGTTTGTGTGTTTTTTCTTTTTGGATTATTTTCACTTTTGGCTTCTCCCAAACTCACCCCTCAGTTCAACCCCTCAATTTCAGTTCCGTCCAAAGGGCTTTACCACTTTTTTAAGCTCCTCTAATGTATAGTTTGAGTGATTCCTTGGTGTTTTCTTCCCTATATTGAAGGGTAAGGGATTATATTTCTTTATCTTGTAAGTTTCTTCCCTTTTCTTTTATCTCCCATAACCAAAATTGATATGAGTGGTTGATTTTGGTTTTATAGGTTTTATCTTTTGGGTATTTTGGTTTCTAATGGTTATGATCCATCCTAGGAGACATATTTTGATGGTTTCCATCATAGGTGACATAATTTAACCACTTGAATTGATTATTTTAATTCTATTGACTTTTATTAAAGATTTTCTTAGTTTCTTGATGTTTTAAAAGTGTTTTTAAACTTAAATAATGATGTGTATGATGCTTGGTTTTGTGTTATCAAAGGTCTCTATGTTTTTTTGGTTCTTCCTTTGGAAAAAATGGGTAAATGGTTTAGTTCAATGGAACTTTGTTTTTAAATGGAATTTTATACATTCAAGGTGGGATGAAATTCCATTGATGTTTTTCTACAAGAAAAATGATAGTTTCATGGTGATTTAGTCCTAATTATATTTATAAATTCAAGTGTTATTTATTCAAAAAGGGATTTCTTTATTTTAATATGTTTTCCCATGTTTAAAAAAAGAATATTCCTTGTTTATAAAGGATTTTTTTAATTTTATAAAAAAATTTCCCTAATTTTAAATAATATACCTCATTTTAAGTAATGGATGTACAAATTTTAAAGGATTTCTAAGTTTTGAAAAGATGTGTGTTTGTCCTATTGAGTTGGTTTCTTTAGATGAAGCCTTTTTTATTGGTCGTGTTGATTTCATAGTATTGTTTATATACCTTCTATAATTTACCTTTTCTTTAAAGGTGATTTTAAAATATTTTTAAATTTGTTACTTTGATTATGATTTGGTTATATGTGTGACTTACCTTGGAATTTTTTTTGGGTTCAAAATGGTTTTAATAATTTATTTCCAAATCATGTAATTTATATGTATAAAGATAAGGCTCAATTGGAACCTTATGTGATATTATTCAATGATAATTTTTTTACACCTTAGTTGATCCTAATTTCCATCCTTTTAGGCTTGTGTTCATGTGTTATATTTATATGAGTTTTGATTTATGGTTATACAGGTTGGATATTGGATCATTACTGATGGGGGTTGTTTCAGGTGGAAAGTATTTGATTTTCATGTTATATTGTCTTTGGGATTTATGTTTTTCATATGATGGACATTTGTTTTATAGTGTTCCACCTATATTATATATTACATGAGGAGCACTAGGATAATAATTAGGTATTTAAGGTACATTGTCTATGCTAGTTTAGACTTACACACTATCCAATAGCCCCTAGTTGAATATTATGACCTGGTGAGGAGATTATCATCTATAGGAATATTAGAGAGTGATTCCGGGGATAAGATATATGACTGTTAACCAACTGGTAGTTGGTTACACTTTTTTATGTCTAGTAATATCACTATTAGTCCCTAGGTTATTTCATTATGTTATTTACCCTATGTTATACCTATTTATTATGTATTTTCATGTGAGTTACTTATCGATTGGTTAAGCCTATTTTGGTGAATTGGTTATTTGTACTTGGGAATTATTGTTATAAGGATTTCCTTATGTTATTATTTTCATTTTTATTAATATTTATATCTTTATTTATTATATTTTTCCATAATTATACTCATGTTGAGTTTGTGTGTGTGTGTGGTGAGTTTTAAAAAGAAAAAAGATATATTTATTTTAAATACAGGCCTTTTGAAATGTTTCTTTTAAAATGTACTTAAAATCATGAGAGGGTCTTTTTCAAAAGGGATATTTAAAAGAAAATAGATAATTTTTAACTTGTTTATTTTTTATATTCATGTTTCATTATTTTAAAAAGGTTAATGGTTAGTTTTTAAAATTACATTACCTATGAAAATCCTATTTGAGTCATGTTTTATACATGGTGTGTTTTGATAAGTAATATATGGAATGTTATGTTAAATTCTATTTTGTATATAGTAAATGAAAACCAAATTTTTTATTACATTAAAACAAGTGGAATTGGTTTATTTATATAAAAATAATGTAATGGACTCATGGTGGTATCCTACTAGCCTATGGATCACACCCTGTATACTATATCGATGGGTATGAACTCCTCATGTTTTTTGTATTTTCATAGGTTATGGCTTGAAGGTTTCCTTATTTCCGCTCTCTGTTGGGAAGAAGGTGGTCTTTAGGTGATGTTAGTGACTTGAGTGCCACATGTAGATGTCAAAGTTAGTCACTCATTCTCTTGAAACTAGTTTTGTTCATGTTTTTTTCATCCTCTCAAACCTCCTACTTTTATTTTAGTTTTTCGATCTTTTCATGGACTGTAAAATATTTGTATAAAAAAAATCATCTATGGAGAAAAATATTTTTGAAAAAAAACGATTTTTGTTATCATTTATTTTTATCATACCATGTTTAGTTAGATCATGTTTTATACCTGGTAATTTATTTTGGTGTGTTCATCCAATATAAGGAGACCTCATGTTAGGTTTCTAATTGGAACCATTGTTTATATTGATTTTTTTTGTGGGGGGAAATCATTCTCATGTGATAACTTGTGACACCCTAGTGATTTTCACCAACCCAAGGTGATCAATAATATACATGACCTTAAAGAATAATTACTTGGGTGACATTTCAGGTTATTCCAAGTCGATACATTAGATAACCACTAAAACCAATACAAAAAAATCATCAAAAACTCATAGATTTATCTTGTGACACTAAAAAAATGAATAATCACACATGGAAGGACTAATTCACACTCATAGTAATGATAAAGGATAATACCCATCAATCGACATCCAGTTAATTTTTAATTTCAAGATAAATGATTCAAATCCCTAAGAAACACGCGATGCATCGATCCTCTACAAAAAAGATAGTGGAGACATACTTTCATTATCATGTGAAATCCTCTAGCCACCACATGAAAAATCTCTAATGTTTGGGATGATTCCACCATTTTATGGTGTAATAGTGTCTCAAATCCCTAATACAACACACCACAAAAATAACCTCCTTGATTTGTCCTTCCCTATTAAAACCCTATAGGGGAAAAACATGAAAATATATTCATGGCCCTCATTTTAAATAATCCCTCTAGAGACATTCAGGTACTTAGACCGGCTTTATTAGGTACCCGGCCCTCTATTTTCAACCCATTATACCTCTACTGGGTGGTAAATGGTGGTCCATGGGATTTTGTACCCCTAGAGAGGACATTGAGTGCCTAGTTCTCCATATCTAGGTACTCAATGGTCCCCTATTATAATTTTATTAGCATGGCCATGACAACCCTACTCGAATTCTCTCCCAACCACATGTTCTACCTCTCAAACATTAGAAAACAATTGAAAACATCCCTTAGAGTTGTCTTAACACACAAAATTCTAATCTATGTTCAAATTATCAAATCTCTCCTTGTTTGAGATCAAAATTCAAATTTATAATCAATTTACCGACCCATATTGTTGTGGGTCATTATAATTTCCTAGTTAAGTGAAACCAAAAGCATGCACTAAATATTAGTGTCCAATCCTATTAGAGTCACCTATAACTTTCTTTCCTTGCATAACATGACTGAAAGAGTCATGTTTTTCATTTTTATTTTAATACAAAACACAATTTTTATTCAATTTAACTAATTAATTCTACTAGTATTTAACCATTTTTATATTTTTTGGTAGGATATAGAGTTTGATCAAAAATTGTATAAAAGGAGATGATTTCATGAATCAAATGATTCCCAATGACAAAGAAAAAGTGAAGGCCCAAGCTCGGATCTAAAAAATAAATAATCGGGCAGAAATAGAGATGAATCTACTAGAAACACATAATTCAAATCGTAAATCCACTATTTATAATGTGAAATACTTTAGATAAGTAAGGTGTAGGAAACAAAGATGAAAAAAATCAAATTGGATCTAACCCACATGTGTCACGGTGTGACACATCGATGTCATGTCATGATACCCCCCACAACTTTATTATGACCGTAATTTCATTTTTCAACCTTCCATGGGCTATGACCCAGGAATTTTAGTATATAAAATGACCTTTTACGTCTTAAATCACTAGATAAAGACTAGAAATGGTGAATTGTGATGAATTTAAGGCATGTAAAATGTTTTAAAGGCCCTATAACCCCCAAGATTGAATAGGAATGACATTTTGATGCATTTATAGTGACCATTTATGAAAACCCAGTCATAATTGAGGGATATAAATAAGTGGCTAGGGGATTATAAAAGAATCTGTTGTCATGGATCTGCTTTTGTGTTTTAGAATAAGGCTGTTATTGTTAGTTTTTTATATTTTTTTATTTAAATTAATTTTCTTTCCATGTAACACATTCATCTTTTTAATATAAGTTTCCCACTTACATATTCCAATATAAGTATTTCCCTTTCTATCTTCCATATATTTGGAATGATCTCTTGAAATTTAAGATGGAAACATACTAACCCTAGGTTTATCCTTGGGGTAGGTGTCATGGAATTCTAAATTATTTCATGTTTAATACTTTAATGTTATAATTCTTTTTGTGGTGATTGAGAGGAAAGTGTATAGTTTCAGTGATTTTTTCCATGAAAAGACTTTAAAAGTCACTTATATTCTCTACCAAATCACTATTACCTTCCTTATATTAGGTAACATGTTCATTCAATGGTTTTGAGGGTGCTTGAGGGGTGAAAAATCCTCCAATAAATCTAGTTCTTTTGGGAAATTAACTATCAATTGAGGTGTTTATCCTACTTATCTACTGGAGGAGGTGAGATTTGGTGTGCCAAAGATATTTTCTAGGCATGTCAAACTTCACACTCATAAGTAGAGGGTATAGATCCATATATAATGGGAATTATTTTCTAATTGAATTTAATCAATAATAATAAATAATGAAGGAACCCACGTAACCAAACCCTAGGACTATGATCTTTCTTTCTGACTTCATTTTATGTTTCATTTGCATGTTAGGATAAATTTATATGTTCATTACATTTAAATTCTATTTTCCAAAACCATAATTGTTTTTATAAATTAAATAGAAACAAAAAATAGTAGATTAGTTGAATTCAGAATTTATGATTGAACTGACTACAAAGCTCCTCAAGTGAGATGAACCTAGTCATCCACTATACTGCACTAAGAGAATAAATTTTCTTTTGTACCACCCAACGACATGCATGAAAAAACTGGAACTATTTCTAGGGAGAATAATAGTATTTCAATCATTATTTTTATTTTCACATTTTTTAAATAATTTCTTTTTCTTTTAAAAAACATAATTTACAAAAATTAAAATTAAAATAAATATATATTCCATGATGTATCTGATTTGATATTATTCTACATGGGAAGATAAATCAAAGGTGAAATATCAAGAATAATAAGATGTTAATATTGATTTGAATGATTGGTTGAAAAGGATTTTAGAAAGGATAGATTTAGTAAGGATCCAAATATTGCAAATTTTATGTGAGTATCTCAAGAAACCTAAACCTAAACCAAAGTATAAGGAAGAATTATCATTGAATCTACCCTATTTTTTAGAAGATGTTAAATAGTTTGAGGTGATACTTAAAGACTATCCACAACCTAACAACATTGATCACCTGATCCAAACCTACCATGAATAATTAGAGAGTGAATATTATAACATTCATACTAATGTAAACATGAAAGATAAAAAAGTCCTAGATCAATATTGGAATGATTGGGAAGATGATAAATACAATGTGATCTACCTTCATATAGGGTAAAATAATTATCACCTATGTATAAATATATATCCATACAGGATGAAGACACCACAGAAGTGGTGAAATTCAAAGATAGATTGGAGGAGCCTGACTACCTACCTCCACCTATTACAACTCAACTCCAAGATTAAATTTTAACCAAATGAGAAATAGAATCAAAACTAACTTAGGGAGATGATATTTCCATAAACCTAATTTTATTGAATTTTATTGAATTTTAATTGATTGTTACCTCTAATTATTTATATTTTACAGATTTTAACAATTCATATTTTACCATAAAGGAGGATGAAAAAAAATCACCTTTTTAGGAACACATGGAGCTCCCCAAAGACAATGAACATTTATTCAAGGAGTCCCATGAATAGATATAAGTGTCTCTTCATAAATAACTAGAGACGCAATCTTCCAACTTAAAAGGGTAATAATTTTCTATTAATTCTTCAAGTTTAAATTTTGTTCAAATAAAACCCCATGATAACATTCCATTTGAATATTATTTTAATGTAGTGTACCTGGAGAAACCAATGGACAATGAGAAAGAGGTTTCACAATTAGAAACCAATAAATCAGAGGATCCATACTTTATATTTTTTCCACCATGTAAGTTGTGCCTCATTATAAAGGGTTAAGATCTAATATACTCTACCTATGGAGTCCTATGTAATAAATATAAATAATTAAAAACTAGAAAAAAACAATATTTGGTTGTTCAAGTCTAAGAAACTCCACCCACCAACGGACTATGGATGATAGCTGGTACTACCCATCTAGAGGAAATAAAAACCCAAGGTCCACTTGAGGGATCAAACCAAGACTTGTCCTTATTTTATTTTTATTCTATAACTAGGAATTTAAATTTCAATTCATAGTTTAGGAATTACTAACTAGGATGAAACCCTATTCCTCTATATTTTTTAACTAAATTTACATGGTCCTTACACTTTGATAATATATTTTTATAGTGATGTCATGTTGATGACACAAGTGGAAAACGGAAATTGAGGAGGTTTTCTACACACAGTTCACACTATAAAAAATCATGTCCTAAAAGCACTATATAACAGAACACAACATAACCAATAAATATAAAGTGAAGCATAATTTCAAGGGGAGTATACATTTATATTATTTATTTTATTTTAATCCCATAATTTTAAATCTATTTTTGATCCTTAAAATAAACTTCATGCCCCACTTTGAACCCTTTAACACTAGCATAAATATAATAGACATAAGTTTCTTAGGATAATCATTATTTCATGTTTAAATTTTTTACTATTGACATGATTAGATGATTGAAATGGTGAAATGAATGATTAAAGTTAAGTATGAGGGGATAAATTTGAAAAATCATGATTTTTTTGGAATGAGTTGATTTGTGTAAATGAAATTATTCTTATATTTGGATTGTTTGAAAATATAAAATTAATATGGATTAATTTTTGGTGCATTTCCATGTGTAATTGTCCCAAACTATACATTATTATGCCTAAGAAAACTTCTGAAATAATATTTATCTTTTCTTTTGATAGTATATCTCTTGAGAGACTATGGAATGTTCTCTTCTATAACTTTCCTATCATCTTATCAAAATTATGACTAAATAGATTAATTTTTAATATAATTGAGACAATTTTATTTTTTATTCCATTTATCCTTGGACCCACCTTATCATTAATAATCGATTTTCCTAAAGACTTAGTGAATTTCCTTGATAGGAAATGAGCCATGTTACAAGCCTATTATATCCATTCCTTCCCTATAAGTAGAATATTTCTTGATATTTAATAGACTAAGTGTAGGGGAGAGGTTTCCCATAGTAAATGGGTATGTGATTCATTTTTTTGTGGGTTCTTATGAGATTTAGGGAGAGAAAATGTTTACATTTTACTTTATTATTCACCTCTCTTTCTTAAAAATGAAAAAATAAAAAAATGGGTTGTTTCTTTAACGGATCAAAAATCACCATTTTCAGATAGATGATCTTATGATATAATGTGGTTAGGTTGTGGGTGTTATATTTTTCAAAAGAACGATTTTTGAAAAAGAAAAATAATAAAAAATAAAAAATAAAAATATCCAAAATCAAGTGTGGGTGATTCAATCATTATGATTACTTTTATCATGTGCTTAATTTTAGCATTGAGGATATTCATGGATGATATATTCATCATTTTCAGAGTATTTTCAATGAGATTATATTTTTATATCATCTAGTATGATCAAGAGTCAAATATATTTTTTGATATTAATTTTTATTCATTATCTACGTACCCAAAGCCCAAGTGACATTTGAACTGCAATTCAAGCCCTCATGATTAATTTTTATTTTTATGTTTATATGGTGGAGATGTTAGATGTATTTAAAGCCTGTGGTAAGTAACATCTACTTGTGGTATGAGAAAATTATTTTTTTTGTTACATTATGATATGAGTAAAAATAATTTAATGTGAGGTAGATTTAAATTAGAATATTTATTAATAATTAATTGAGAAATAAAAATTGAAGAAATAAAGGGTGTGGTGGTATAAAAATAGGAAAAGTAAAATGAAAGATTGATTTTGTTTCTTTAAAAATTAAAAATTTAGGGGAATTTTTTTTTTTGAAATTTTAAATTTTATTTTCCATTAAAAAAATTGGTTATATTTCTTTTGAAATTTAAATATTGGTAAAATGAAGTTACTTTCAAGGTTATTGACACTATATGTGTGAGGACAAGCAAGTTATAAGTGTGAGGTAATTTACATAGTCATGTCTTTAATGTTTATTTTAATATAGAACAAAATGTTTTTTCAGTTTAATTGATTAATTATTTTGGTATTTAACTATTTTTTTAATTTTTAGAAAGATACTAAGTTTGATTGAAAATGGGATAAATGTGATTATTTTAGGATTTGAATAATGACCAGTGACATAGGATAAGTGAAGGCTTGACAATGAAGCTCAAAAGTGAATAATTGTGATAAAACTGAGTTTAATATACCATAAACACACAATTCACATCATAAATCCACTATTTATGATATGAAATATTTTGGATAAGTAAGTTAGTGGAATAAAAGATGAAAAAACAAAAATTGGAGATAACCCACATGTATCACAGTGTGAGACATATGTTTCAAACCATGATTCCCCCCTCAACTTTCATAAAACCATAATTTCAATCCATAAACCTTTCCATAGTTATTCCTCAAACATTTGATATCATAAAATGACCTTTTAGGAGATAAATTTCTTGAAAGGGCCTAAAACAGTTATTTATGGTGAGTTTAAATCCCAAAACATGCTTTGAAGGACCTTTCACCCCTAGGATTGATTGAGAATGACTTTTTGAATCACTTATGGTGTCCATTTATGAAAAATTGAGCATAATTAAGGTCTATAAATAAAATCCCAAGGGAATTGGAAGAGATCCAGATCCAGAGAAGTTGTTGTTGTGATGTGGAATGGGGATGTTGTTGTTAGGTTTTTGTTTTATTTTTTTATTTTAATACCTTTTCTTTCCATATAATCACATTCATATATTTAATTGAAGTGTTCCACTTCTATCTACTAATCCCAATCTTTCTCTTTCTCTCTTCTATATCTTCATCTTGATCTCTTTCACTTTGTGATGGCAAGTGACTGGCCCTATTCTTGGCCTTAGGGGAAGTTTCATGACATTCTAAATAATTTCACTTTAAATTCTTTAATTCATTAATTCTTTTTATAGTGATAATGATGGAATTTTATGAGTGTGGTGATTTTCCACCGTGACATAACTTTTGAACTCGCTTCTATTCTATACCAAGTCATTGTTCCCTCCCTTATCCCAAGTAACCACTTCATCCAATGGAGTTAAGGATGCTCAAGGAATGAAATTTCCTCCTATAGAACTAGGTATTTTGGGAATTTTACTCTCGATCAAGGTGTTTATCTAACTTGGATATTGGAGAAGGTGACATTTGGCATACCAAATAGATTTCCTAGGCATGCCGAATTTCACACTCATAAGTAAAGGGTATAAATCCATGAATGATGGGATGGGTTTTTAAATTGAATTTAATTAATAATAATGAATAATTAAGGAACTAAATAACAAAAACCTAGGACCAATATCTTTCTTTTTTAATTCATTATGTGTTTCATCTTCATGTTAGGATAAATTTAGTTTTGTATTGAATTTAAATTCTCCTTTCTAAAACCATCATTTTCTTCATAAAATAAATAAGTACACAAAAATAGTAGATTAAGTTGATTAAGAATTAATGATTGAATCGACCAAAAATATCTTCAAATGAGATGACCCTAGTCAACCATAGTGTTTCACTATGAAAATAAATTTTCTTTTTTACCACCGTAGAGTAGGAAAATTAATGATACATTTAAACCCTTATTTGTAAAAACCTACATGGTTGGATGAATGAGGTTTTGATAATTATTTCTTTAGAGGAAATATAAGGCTTAGTGTTTTAAGGGGTTTATTATTTCACTATCTAATCTCATGTATTCCCTTTACACATTTACATGTTTATAATGATTTATTTTTTGAATCCATATTTCTTATATCAAAAAAATATGTTCAAAACTTTTTGATGTGTAATTATATACACAAATCATATCTTGTGTTATTAACCCAAATTAAAATAAAAATATATTTCCACTTGTCCAAATGATTCAAATTAATAATGTAAATAAAAACATTTTCATATAAAGTCTTTAAATCATATAAAATCAATAATCCCCATAATAGTAATCATGGAGTGATAAGTATTCAACCCCCGCCTTTCTAGACAGAACCTAATCACTTAAGAAAGTGAGTAGTTTGACCAAAAGTCCCTCTACCCATGGTTCTTTACTCAAGGCATGCTTAAATTCCATAATAATTCTAACACCTGGTATATATAAGCTATAATTACCTTTAAATTAAATATTATAACATAATAAAATCCAAATTCATGGTTATGGAAAACTAAATCAATTATAATGCCTAGAATGTAATTCCTTAAGTGCATGTCTGATAATTTAAATAAGTATTTTAACACTTTAAACTAAATCATGAATCAATTAATAATATAAAAAATATATCTATAAATAAAGTAGGGATTAAACTAAATAAATGAACATTTTATAAATTTAGACATGAGATACAAATTTATGAACAATCCATAAATAATGATAATAATAAACACTTTATAATTTAGCCATGTTATTTTAGGAATACTATAACATAAATAAATATGAAAACACTTCTTGATTTTCACATCTTATTTGTGGTTAAAAACCATGAATTTAGGTGATAAAATAATTGTTTTAAGTTATAGATATGGATTTTAAAATCATCGAAGTAGTCACCATGAGGATAGGTCTATAGTCATTGTTGAAAAAAATGTGATTGTAGCCAATATATAGTCACAGGTTTCCCAAATCATGAATATGTTTTTTTCATTCAATATATAGTCATAGTTTTATAAACCCTGGAAGCATAGAAGATACAATGATAGTTTATAGGAAAACCATGATTTTGTCCTAATAGTTTAAAAATAGAGAACCAAATAGTCCCCAAAATCTGTTCAAACAAAAAAAATTGGTATCAATTAAACCAACTAAAAACATCTATTATAAAATAATAAACCATTTTAGAATCAATCCTAATACTTATAAATAATTTTTTTTCTCATTGAAAATTAAAATAGCCTAAATTTTTCATGTATGTCCACATAAAAATATATTATACAACAATAAATATCATTATAAAAATATATGATACACCTAAAAATTTTTGAATATATATATGTAAAAATACAAGTAACACTCAAAATAATATATTTTTGACACTTTTTATATGAAAATTTAAGTATTAAACATCACACTACATTAACAACTCAACAATCATCAAATTCCATATAAGTATTTGAAATTAATTTTAAGAAAAATTAATAATCCAAAGACATTATATGATACACCTTCTCATATCCATTTCATTTTCAACTAAACAAAAAAACTCAATGATATACCTAATTAAATTGAATTAAATAAAAACTGTTTGAAATGGATTGGGAATGTAACTAATTTACTATCCTTTTTCATTATAACAATACCAAATGATATTTTTTTCAAGCTAACTTTTTATCAAGTTCGTCACCTATAAACATTAAAAATCAAATTAATCAATGTATAAATTCAATTGTAAATACATTCTACATTTAAACAATATTAATTTTACTTATAAAATAACTATTTATCATAAAAAATATAAGCATCCAAAATTTTAAGTTTGCATCAACTTTTCAACTCATTCTACTACATTATTATATATAATTATACATATATATATGTGTAAAAATATAAGTTTAACCTAACATATTCACATTAATTAAAAAAACTCAAAAACATAAAAACCCAATACAATTCATATTTCCATAAAACTTCGCATATATATACACATAAAAATAGATGATGAAATGTTAAATAGACAACATATAAATACATGAAAAAAATAAAAATACATATTACACCTAAAATTTTGCTTATATGTACATATAAAAATACATCTAACCCTCAACATAATATATTAACAATCTGAATTAATTATAAAAAAACTCTCCATATCTATTTCATTTTTAATCAATAAAAAAACTCAATGATATATTTAACTCAGTCAAATTATATAAGAATGCATGAAATTTATTTAGAATGTTACTAATTTTCCAACCTGTTGGATTTTAACATGGTCAATTGATGTTTTTATGAGTTAATTTTATATCACATTATTTACTTAGAAACATTAATAAAATTAGAAATTACTCAATGTGTGAATTAAATTGTAAACCTATTCTCAAATTAGACTATAGATGTCTTAATTACCTGTAAACTTTCTCTTTCACATTAAAAAACAAAGTATCCAAAAAATTTATATTCACAACTACTTTGAAATTCATTTTAATTCATCCTTGGAAATAATTATATAAATACAAACATGTAAAAATAAAAGTTACACCAAATATATACACACTAAATAAACAACTCAATAGTATAAAAAATCATTCAATTAATTCTTAGATAAAATTTCATGTGTGTGTGTTATAGTAATAATTAATCAACATAAAAATACATGATACACTTAAAAATAATTTCTAAAAAAATAAATAAATGGTATAAAAATACAGACCTATTAAATTCTAACATCATTAAATTATTATTTTTCTAATTTAATTTTCTAATAGATTATACACCTATAAACATTAAAAAAATTAATCAATGTATTGATTTAATTATAAATCAATTCTAAAATTAGACTATCACTATTTTAATTTCAACATAAACAATTCTATTTCTTGTTTCATACCATGGTATGATATAAAATCCATGTTTAATATAGATAAGGGAGAAAAATCTATGAAACACGGTGTTTTTAAAGTTGTTCCAAACCAATTTGAATTAAAATAGAATACAACATGTTGTGGTGAATTTTAATATGAGATGGTTAGTGAATAATTCTATATTTTGAGTATATTTGATTGAGTAAATCATTTTATGACTCATGGTATACTCATACTTGATCCCTAAAGTCCCATTAACAAGATCAAGAGTTATTTAATGATCCAAAGGGTCAAAAAGAAGTGTGAGAAGTTACAAAGAAATTGAAGTAGGTTATGAATTTAAATTTGAATTAGAAATTAAAATTTGAATGATGTTAAGGCATTTTTTGATGTGAAACTATGAAAATAGGGGTATTTCATGAATTAATATAGTAGATAAATAAATTTGATTATGCAATATTAGTGTGCACTAAAAAATAGAGAATAAGAAGAAGTGTGATCATCTTATTTATGATTAATCATCACACTTGTATTTTGTGTTGAGGAAAAATTAAATTCAAACCATTTATATGTCATAAAAAGTATAGGAGAATTATACATTTTTTGTATATAATAATTCAAAGTAAAAGGATAATCTTTACCTTAGTGAAGACATGATAACATTATAAAAAATATTGATCAAGGTGGAATCCTTTATTTTTATATTGGGTGATGGTTATGTTGATTTTTTTTTGGAGTTAATTCCCTAGAACCAATTGAATTTGAACTTTTGATTACCAAAATATTAATAAATATATTATCACATGATTATTATTCATTTATGTAATATTAATGTGATAATGTCCTTAGAGTATTTTTCATATCAAAAGGTTATAGAAGTTCCTGTCTATACTTAGAAATGTTATTATAGTATTCTTAAACATATATCATCTAGTCTAGATAACATATGTCTGATGGGACATAGATGATGTTCTGACTATTAGGTTTTGGAGACTCATAAGATATTGAGTATTCTTATCATGAAGTTCCCACTTGGTAATATCCAATAAGTGAGATTATGAGGGTAGTATTTACACTAATAATTCCACATGTTCATGTGTCATTTGATATTTCAATCTATAGATGTGTATATTGGTCCTTAGACATGAGATTATTATTACTTTATATCATAAATCATGTACTTTTATGTATGGTAAAAAATCATGATGACATATACTCGTGGTGAGGTAGCATCATTGGGTACGTCATAAGTGATATGACATTAATTGAATAATTCAAGAAAGTATTTGACCCTTTTGAGTTAATGGATGAAGATATCTCTAGACCTTTGATTGAAATGGAATTGTCTGGTTAAATCCATGGACATAATAGTTCCTTAATAATTTCATTTTGGGAAGTCAAAGATATATAAAACATTCACATAGTGTGATGACACAAGAATGAATCCGTCTTGATGAGATATAGAGAGATATGAGTTATATTACGTAGTAGAATTCATAGGAAGTTTTTTGTCATTGTGACATTAAATTATTTCTCTATGGGTGTCTTGATGTGTTTCTAGATGTTGATATTTGACTTTAGGTAAGTTCACCTAATGCCACTTATAAAGAGACCTATAGATTCACATACTAAGTGTATCCAAGATATAATTAAATACTATTAAATTTAAATATTTAGAATAAATATTATTCTCAGGTTGTCAAATAATAATTAGTCAAGCTAATTTGACCATATAAATTCAATAATTGGATATTAAAGTTTAGAATATGTGAGTTGAATTTAATCTCTTAAATATTATTCACAAGGTAATAAATGTATATTTATTTATTTATTGGTTTAGTAATTAGATTAATATAAATATTTATTTAGTTATGTGGATATTAAAATAAACATTTATTCATAATTTTATTGAATATAATATTGATTTATCTATTTATTGAATTATATATTTATTTATTCATTTAAATAAATATTTTATTATTAAATATTTAATAAGTATTGAGTATTATTGATGGGATGAGTTAATGTCCTAATATAAATGATATATTATATTTAATACTATTTAAATTAATATTAATTTTTTTATTTGATAAATGATATTTAAATATTCACCTGTTAAGAAATATAATATTATTATTATTATAGACATGGGTAATAACTTAGATTACATATTTGATAAAGGTTACATTACATAATTACCAAATATTAACCCTAAGTATATATGCTAATTTATATCATTTTAGAGGATACATTTTTTATTGTGCACAACCTAGAAATCTTAGAATTCTCCAAATCCTAGAGAGAAGAAATCCTCTTCCATCCCTCTCAATAACAAGAGAGAATAAGAGAATCATCTTATTGAGATAAACAATGAATGACATAGAGAATTAAGTTCCTCTATGCTAGCATCCAAAATAACTAGATCATTGTTCAAGGATTTGTGGATCCCATGTGGCTACAACTAGAGGAATCCTCGCTTAGATTCTCCACTCTAATGATAACATGATAAAAACACTAAATGAATTTATCAAAAATAATTATCACATTTTATGAAATTATAGTTTAAAATTTACTATAATTCAAATATAAAATATCCACTCTAGTGGATTCTAGGGTTGATTTCATTAAATTTTTCTACTATTGTTCATTAAAACAGATTAAAATCCATTATTGGGAACTGAATCACCGCTTTCATTGCACCACCAAACCTCCAAATGGTATCATAGCTATAAAATTATAATTTATAATTATTTATCATCTGTTTGATCAATTATTGTATTTTTTGTTATTTTTAATTTTTTTTGTTCTTTAATCCAAAAATCAAGATAACATGATCATTATAATTCATATAACCAAGGATAGGATAAGAAAAAAATAAGAAATTCTCAAATATAATATCTTATGATGAAAAGGATGTTGAATAAATGAAATGGATATGAAATATATAATGGTAAATTATATATCATGTTCCCTAAGTAAACCACATAAGGATGGGTCATGACAATCACAAAACACCATGTGGGGGTCAGTAGATGATGGCATTACACATCATGTATTGAATTCCAATAAACACAAGGATTGATAAGGTGTAAATGAAGTGTAAATTGTGTACATGTCATGTGATCCCACATGGTATTAACTCCATGTAAATATAGGAAAGTTGTGTGGTCAAAGTACGCAGCATCATTACACACCACATATTGACTACCAGCCAAATGGAATGGTTAAAAGGATTACATGATGATTAGTTGGCTATATACACTGTGTAAAATGTAATAACCCACAAAATATAAACATTGAGACTCTAGTAATGTTGTATTGGTTTTCATAAATAGATTACACAACATATATATGGTTGTACATTCCATTTTATGTGTGCCAACTCACATAAGGTTGATCCCAATACAAACATTTCATATGAATCAACACACAAATAATTTATAAAATACCTAATTATAAAGAGTGTAGCTAGTAATACACACCATGTAATAGGTATTACTCTATACTAGGTACACACTGAGTTATTTTCAGTGAGTCATGTGAAATTAAATGCTTAATAATTAATTATTTTCATAATTTTGAAATTACAAGATAGGTAAGACCATTATACATGTTGTGAACATCACAAGTGTTGTCAGTGGTATATACTGCATATATTTATGGTATGTCATGTAGGAACACACATCATTAAGACTATGCATATTGACTCACAAAACTACACATCATGTATATCATGACATGCCATGTGGGGATACATGTCATGTAAGTGGACAGTACACAACAAGGACCGTACATAGCATAAACCACACACTGTATTGAGTAACAGAACACATTCTGTAAGAGTTAAATTACAAAAATAGATTTAATCATATGTAGAAGGTTAAATATCATGTCACCTCCAGTATATTTCAACTATATATTTAATATCATAACTAAATTTGAATTGACTAGGACAGTACAGCTTATGTGGCCTCATTAGTACACGCCATGAACTAATTAATTATGAATTAAAATTAAAATTATTTAATTTACTTATAATTTTAAGGGATGGGTATCTCAAGGACCATTTAGAAATATTATTAAGATAATTAATTAATTAATTAATTATATGATTAATTTTTTAATTTAAGTAAATTTATCTTAATAATAATGAATTAAATTTAATGTTAATAAGTATAAATGTGTGTTCGTCACATGTTGCAATTAACTATGAGTTCGACTAGACATTATATATATAGGGATTTTATTTTTTAATTTATTACATGGTTTTTAATTTGATAATTTATTATTAATTTAAATTTTATGATCTTTTAATCATCTCTTCGTCCTTTATTATGTATGGGCATGCATTTCCAAAGTTTATTTTATGAAACCCTAAACCCTTATCACCCCTCACCTATGTGTGAGTAAGCATTTTTAAAGGATGGATATCCTAGAAAGATGAGGTGGTTTGAAATATTATCTGAGGTAAAACTAACCAAGGAGATACAAAGTTTAATAGTGGAATTATACAACATGATCTAAGTATGGGAACATTGAGTTATTTTCCCCAGGGTCAAAGTTGGTTTATCTCCACTCGATAAACTGACCGGTGGATAAAATATCATGATCATATCACTTATTTATTTTATTTATTAGTGTTTTTTTATTTACTTATTTATTTCATTCATGTTTTTTATGATTAAACATGTTCATATAAAGTAAATAAATAAATAATCATTCAAGATAAAAAAAATAGTTATTATATGAAAAATATTTTATCTGACATGGTTAATTAATTATATAAAATACAAATAATATTGAAAATAATTTAAAGAATAAAATAATTAATATTTATGTATAAGTTAAAAAATAGATTAAAAAAATATTAATTCTATAAAAAACTTCTATCTTTTGAGTTAATAAATAATTATAGTTAAATTGTTAGTTGGACCATAGTTAGGGACACTTTTAAATTATTTGGGAGTATTAAAAAATATAATGTGTTAGCTTAACCAATTCATATTAAGAGTAATGACCATAGTTTACTTAATACAATTTAGAGTCATGAATTGAGGAAATCTCAGTTTAGGATTTTAGGATTGAGAAGTCCACTCAGTAGATCAATAAACTATAAGTTAATGTAGTTGGAATGTAAATCCTAAAAAATACCTGCAAGTAATTTTCATGGACATAGTCTAGATTATGAGAAAGAGAATATGGATCCTTAACACTAGAATATCAAAGTAATAGTATATTCTATATCCAATGGAATGGTTTGTTTATATTTGATAAAAAAGTGGTAGACTAATAGAATTAATTTATTACATCATAAAGAGTAATAAAGATAAAGTGATAAATATTTTTTATTATTTACTATAAAAAATGGAAATTCATTCGACCATGAAACTATCTATACTATCCATTATAGAGAAAGATAATATTTTGTACTATTCTAACATCCAAAAGTTTTACATGCACTTTCACATCATACTAAACCAAGAGTGGAAGTTTTATATACCAGAGTCCCTAGTTACTGTTACTTTAAGGAGGTACAACATGTCTTATAGAAACACATAGATGATGAATTTTAAGTTAAATGTATCATGGTATCATCCATGTATAGTGAGGTATATATGTTTCATGAAGACATTGATGCATACACCATGTCATATCATCTCTATGATCTCTACCAAGAGAAATAAATACAATAGATATATGAAATCCACTAGGAACTTTTTATGTGAAAGCTAGGAGAAAGATTCCCAGTTAGACCACATATATTTAATATGATTGGATACATTGAATTTTTATAGATTATGGGATTCAATTTGTCCAGGTAATTTGGAATATAACTCGTAATCATCTCACTTCCTCTAATATTATCAAGTTTTATTGAGAATTACAACATTAAAATATATAGATAAGACAATCCAAGATCTATTGGATTTGATTTTCCAAGAGTATAAAGACTTGAATCTTGAGAATATCTTGTATTTATAATAAACAGGGGGAAAAGGTAATTCAAAAAGGTATAAGAAAAATTACAAGTCTATGGAACCTTTACACCACCCTTTCAAAAGTATAAAGATCTAAAGAGATACTTAGGATAAAAATGCAATGTATTTTTATTATATCAATAAAGGCCACTAGAAGAATAATTGTGACTTAGTGAAGAATCAAGGGTAAATTAAGGAACACTAATTATCAATTTTTTTCTTTCTGATTCTATAAATTGGTTGTTAAATATAGATTTTGGTCCTCACATTTGTATCCAAATACAAGAACCAAGTAGATTCTAGATGATTACCATATGTGAAGTGGATCTTTGAGTAACTAATAGAGTGAGAATAGTTGTGTTGGCTATAAGATACCACCATATCACATTGCTAAATAGATTGATTATAGTTTTAATGAAATATAATTATGATCCTATTGTAACAAAAAATATAATATTTTGGTCCAATTTAGACAGGGATAGATTTTTTTAAAATTCAAAAATAAAAATTTTCTACTTTTATAAAGATAGAAAATGGAATAGGATGGAACACATGAATAATAGTATTTATATACTGGAATATCAAAATTAATTCTTAGTAATATATAATAAATCAAGTTCACATAAATCATATCACACCCAATTGTGGAATCACCAACTTGGTCATGTAAATGAGAAGCATTTTAAAAACTATATCATGAAGGATATTTAAATTATTATAAACTAAAATCCTAGGATATATTACATGATTATTTTAAAGTAAAAATGATCAAATATTTATTCATCATAAAATTTTAAAGGGATATATAACTTCTATAATAGTACATATAAATGTGTGTGGACCTTTTCTAATACAATCTAGTAGTGGATACTCTTACTTCGTAACTTTTATAGATTACTATAGTAGATATGGATAAATATTATTAATGAGGTATAAGTATGATTCCTTTGATAAATTTAAGGCATATAGGAATGAAGTAGAGAATATAATTGTTAATAAGATAAAGAAACTCTAATCGGATCAAGATAGAGAATATATTGTCTACGAGTTCATCGATTATCTAATAGAACTTGGGATTCTATACCAACTCACTTATCCCTATACACCATAGTGGAATGGTGTTAGTGAAAGGAGTAATAATACCTTGTTAGTAATGGTGATATCGATGATTATTCATGAATATATTTCATTATCATTTTAAATATATGTATTACATATTATAGTATACATACAAAACCAAGTTCCAACTAAATCGATAAGTAAAATTCCATATTAGTTATGGTATAGGAAGAAATTAATTATATCACATATTCTTGAATGGGGATGTGAGGAATTTTTTAAGGATAATCCTAAAAATACTATCATTATGAGGCATTAAGTTCATCTTTATAGAATATCCTAAAACACTAATAGATATTATCTATGAAATCACTCAAATAAAAAATTTATAGTCTATAGACATCTCACCTATCTTGAATGAAAACACATGTCTTAAATAAATAATAGGAGAAAGGTAGTATTTGATGAAGTTAAAGCTCAATATTTACAAAATTTTTCAAAAGAAAAAGTTTCACAAACACGGTGTAAAAAGTTATTCTATATAAACAAGTACTATATAGAAGCACCATAGAGTTCAAAGAAGTATAGTGATATGTTTTATAGTTACCAAGGAAGGTGGAACATTATTAGTTGAAAATAATGAACCTATTTCCAATAAAGAACTATAAAAAAATAAAAAAGTGGAAAGTGGAAATAATATATGAATTATGAAATGGATTCCATATACAATAAATTATTTGGGGTTTTATTAGATCCCCCATTTTATATAAGGTTTTTAGGTGTAAATTGGTATTCAAAAAAAACTATACCTACATGGTAAAGTCAGTACCTATAAGTCAAAATTGGTTACTAAATGGTTTAAGAAATATCAAGGCATAAACTATGATGAAGCCTTTTCACTGGTTTCTATGAGGAAATTCATTAGAATTATGCTTTCCATAATATCTTACTATGATTATGAGATTTAGAAAATGGATTTCAAGACTGATTTCCTTGATGGAAACCCTATGGAATATGTCAATATGACATAACCAGAAGTGTTTATGACATCAAAAGATAACAATAGGGTGTTCAAGTTATAGATATCCATTTATGGGTAATTCATTTTGATAAAGCTATAAATGAATTTGGTTTCATAAATAATGAATATGAGCCATATTTTTATAAGAGGTTTAGTGGGAGAGAAATAATTTTATTAGAGGTATATGTTTATGATATATTACTCATAGGGAATATACTACTAGAATTATATCTAGTTAATACATGGTTAAACAAATTCTTCTATATGAAAAACTTAGGTGAAGCAACCAATATTCTAGGGATCAAGATCCATCTTGGTAGATCTAAGAGGATGTTTGAACTAATTCAAGGTATATACATTGACAATATATTAAATAGATTCAATGTGGATTCATCAAACATAGGATTGTTTCTAATGTAATGTTTTATACATCTCTTTAAGAAAATGTTCCCTCAAACACAAAATGGTGGGAGGTGGAGAGAGGGAGTGGAGGGAGGAGAATAAGTGGAATTATTTATGCATCTATGATTGGATATATCATGTATGTCATGTTATATACAAGACATGATGGTTCCTATACATTGAGAATGGTATAAAGATATCAAGTATACCTCTAAGATACACATTGAGAAGTTATAAAGACTATCCTAAAGTATATGTGGTGTATAAAGGATATATTCATGGTTTATGGAGGAGATTACAAACTAGTTGTGAGTAGATGCATATATTCTAGTTTCCAAACATATCATGATGATATAAAAATGTTGTCAAGAATGTTTATTTCTTTAATGAATTATTTTTGATCTATAAGAGTTATAAGCATCCAGTGGTCATCTATTATATACCATAGTCTAAGAATATAGTGGTTTCTTGCTACTAGAAATTAACCATTTAATGTTGGTTATTTTTCATTTTTAACATATTTGATATTAATATATTTGATGTTAAAAGTATATTTATAATGTTGTTTATTAAAAAACATCAAAATATACATTATACATTAGTTATTATAAAAACCGGCAATGAAATCTTGAATCAATATATATATAAAGAGACATTAAAAGTTGGTTTTCATAAAAACATACATTTAAAGTATCTTTAAAAATTCATTTTTATAATATATAATGTCTAATTTAGCTTTAAATGTAGGTTATTATAATAACTAATGTTGAAATCCAAACTAAATATAGATTTTGATTAACTTTTAATACTGTTTTTAATGAAAAACCAATGTTGAAAGTCACTTTCATTGTCAGTATTACTAATAAATAACGTTGAAACCAAATTAGTGTTTTAAATATATTAAAATATAATAACCCATTACTTATAAAAAAATCAGTATTTTTCATGACCTGAACCTAACTGGGGCTCGAGCTGCAACTACCCCAAGCCTGTCTCTATAGGCTAGGGGTGGAGATAAGCATCGAAAGGCATATCCTAAATTGGAGGCTTTTTCCTAATGTACCAATATGAACACACCTGACCATATCAATATAGAATTTTGGAGTAATATTAATAAAAATATTCAACAACTAGAAAATAAAACAAGAATGAAAAACCCCTAGGGTGTGTAAGAGTACGGTAGTGAAAACTGAAAAGTAAAGGGAAAAAATACACACCCAACCAAAAAGATGTACCAACCTGAAAAAACTAGAAATTAAAACACCAATAGATCCTATATACTAATCTTTGAGCTATGACTAATGTACATGGTCTAAAGCATCAAGTATATCTAAGCTCTTCTAAAGTCACTACTAACTTGTCTATCATCTGTATAAGATACAACACATACAGGAACATCCCATGCATGGGTGAATATATACATACCCAGTAGGACACCCCAAATTTTTAAATGGATAGAATTAAGAGATACAAAATGAATAGATAGTATATAGTAAATAGGATACAGCTCAACCCAAAGTAAGATAAAGTAACCTCATCCAAACACAAGGGGATAAATATGGTGTGTAGGTGGACTACACGTTGAGTATTTACCACTTATAGTAGGAGAGTAACCTCATCCCACCATGAGGTGTTCAACACAGTGAGTAAGTGGAGTACCTCGTTCATATCTATAACCCATGACAAGAGAGTCACCAAAATCCAAAGGCATGGATACAAATATATATATGATCAAACTAAAGAATCCCAAATGAGAAAAAAAAAGGAATCTCCATCCCACAGCCTAGCCCAGAAAAAGAGTCATAATCCATTCTAAAAGTCCATAAATGATTCCTAGAATCTCACACATTTATCCAGAAGTAACCCTGTGGAGGAACACACCTCGCCTCTATGTCACACAGCTAAGGGGGAAAAGTCTTCAAGTAGAGAACCCATGCATTAGTGTGTCAGGGGGTTCTACTCAAAAATTATCTATAGGGGACCTATTCCTAGATATTCTAGGGGGTTCCACTTTATAGTTCGAGGACCCATGCCCTAGTGTGATTGGTGGTTCCACTATAGTGTCTCAAGAACCCATACCCTATCTAATAGGGGGGTTCCACTCAATAGGTCGAGAACTCACATCATGGTGTGATAGGGGTTCCACTCTAGTGTCTCAAAGACCCACTCCCTATCCTATATGGGGTTATACTTAGTAGGTAGAGTACTTTCTCCCATGTTAATGGGGGGTTCCACTCTAATATCCTCTGGTGATCCTGCTTAATTACGATCATTGTCGAGCATCGCCTAAATAATATTCAAGACTAAAAAATCTCACATAATATCCCAAAATCCACAACCAAGGGAACTATCACATTCTACGTGGAAAAAAACTCAAAATAGCCTACTAACAGACCAAAATTTGAGTCCAAACAAAGGGTATATAAGAGTTAGAAGTTTCCTCAAAAGGAACCAAGGGGTACATAGCATATAGGGGGACCACATGGAATGTGGTCACACTCTTTCTCCTGGATATTCCCCTACATAGAACATGGTTCTGAGTCCATGTATAAGTACATGTAGTGCATGTGGACTACTCAGAATGTCCAAGATACCTAGGATTGAGTCTTGTCCTCTTACTTGTATCTTTGTACTTTACATCGTGTTCATGTACTATGGTACACAGCGTGCTTAGTTGTTACCATGACCATGTACTCTTGGATTACATGTCAAGTTCATGATCATAAGTTCATGTGTCATTTTTGGGTCCCACATGGAGTTTGATACATATAAATTTCTTAAACCATAGCTAGCACAGCCAAGTATCAACACATTTTGTTTTCTTTAAACTACATGGTGATTAGTCGGTATTTTTATAGAATTTAATATTTAAACTCATGCATCCAAATTTGACTTCTCAACTTGGAATTGAGCCTCACCATCACCCAAAATCAGTGTATCTAGTATTTTTTCATCATTTTCATCCATCAGATGGCCTGAAATTGGTACTCATCATCTCGTGGGGGTTCACCATATGCACAACATGCCTCTGGTCCTCCCTTCATTGATGGTTTGGGTATAGTTCATAAAAAAATCACCCAAAACCCAAAATCTAAGATAAATCATCCCTTATTTTTTAATTCATCTCTCACACATGAATTTGACATGAAATCAGGTGTTCAATCGAGATTGGTCCCTCCTGGAAATGTCGAATTGATACGTTGTAGGCCGATTAGCGAATAATGTGAAGAATTTATGAGAGAAAGGCACAATCAAAAAAAATTATCAATTTTTATTCGATATTTATTGGCCAAAAAACACAATTGGTATATTTGAGTTATAAATAAAATGAAAAACCAATTAAACTGGTATATATGTGCATGCCAATGTTAAACAATTGGTGCATATTAGAAAAGGAATGATTATGCTCAATAAATTTAATAAAAAAGGGAGAAATCCATGAATTTACAAGTCTTACCTAGATATTGGATATTTATTCATTGACTAACATTATATCCAAATATTGAGATGATTCATTGCATTTGTAGAGCTTTGATCTTCTCTGATCCAGATATTCATCATCATTGGATGTGATTCACTAATAAAAGGAGAGGAGGAGATTCTCTTAATGGCCCTAGGATTATAAGGATATCCTTGGGAAGATAACCATAATGATATATTTATAGGAACTAGAATTATTTTATTTGATTAAATTAAATAAATTTAAACATTTAATTAATTCATAGAACATATTTCCAATGTTCATTTTATCTGAACATCTAGCGCCAAGATATTTTAGGTCATGACTAGGGTAAACATGATATTATGGACTCAATTATGGTATCATGTTTATGATTTGTGATTCTATTTAAGATTTATCCCATTATCTTTAAGAAACAGCACTTGTGTAATAGAAAATATATTTAATATTTTTATAAAATTAATTATGGGAACACTGGGCCTCAGAATCACATTTCATCTCAATTACTAGCTCTGAAAATATATACAAAAATATTTCAAATTATTATAAAGAAAAAAAATTGTTCTAAATATCATTTACTCCTTCAAAATTTGCATCCCCAAAAATAAAAACTAAACAAAAACTTAGGATATTGAAACCACATATTACTCTCCTAGTCCCAATAACTCTCTTGCATGTTCTCATGCTACCACAACACATGAACCAAGGGGATGATCCATTCATGCAGGGTCCTCTCTTATCGATCCTCGATCACCACCGAGTGCTCCGTAAAAGTGGTTTTATCATTAATGTTCATATTACCCTAGTAAATGACATGTTTTGGGTCATGAAATTATCTTCTATTATACAACATGTGGAATAAATCATGCACCCTCTCTTACTATGTGGGTAGGGCTAGTCAATAAGCAACCTTGCCAACCCTCTCAAAGATCTCAAATGGCCTGATGAACCTTGGGGATAGCTTTCCTCCCTATATGAACCTTTGAAATCCTCATCATGGGGAAAATATTAGGAAAACATGGTCTCTATGATCAAACTCTAAGGGTATACAGTGATGATATTTGTATGATTATTTCCTTCTCTGGGTTATCCTCATTTTCTCACAAATGACCGGGACCTTCTCTGCCATCTCCTACATTAACTTCAGACCCACAGTATATGCTTCTCCCATCTCTGTATAGCATAAGGGTGTCATGTAGGGTCTCTTGTATAGACCCTAAAAAGGTTTCATGTCAATAGTATAGTGGTATTTGTTGTTGTACGCAAACTCTACCAAGGGTAAGTGATCCTCCCAGCTCCGAATGAAGATTAATAGGAAATCCCTCAGCATTTCCTCCAACACCTATATAGTGCACTTGGTCTACCCATATATCTTGGGTGAAATCCTTTATTCATCCTCATATGGGTATTGAATGCCTCATTTTTTCCTCTCCACAAATGTGACGTAAACCACACATCAGGATCGGATACAATCATCTAGGTCACCCCATGGGGACAAACAATCTCCCATACATACAACTACCCCAAAATCTTCATCGAAATCTACATATTGATATCAAGTAATTGGGTAGTCTTCATGAGTTAATCAACTATCACTTTGATGAAATCATATCCCTTCATTTTATTTGGAAGCCCTGTCACAAATTCCATGGATATTTCATCTCACTTCCACTCTGAGATCTCAAGGGGTTGCAACAAACCTTCCAGAACCTGGTGCTCATCCTTCACCAATTGATAGGTGAGGCACCAAGAGACAAAATCATCCACACTCTATCTCATGTAGGACCACCAAAACATCCAATAAAGGTATCTTTATATATTACCCACACCGGGATGTATAGATATGGGAGAAGTGTGGAACTCTAGTATCACCTCCTCCCGCATCATGACTGGGACCACTGTACATCCCTAGAAAAGGATGATATGATTACCTTATTTAGAATAAACATTTGATGAATAACCTATGGATATTTAGTTAGGAAAAACCTCAAATTTTATGCCTCCTAGTTTGGACTCTCTTATACTCTTTAGAAGAGAAGGATCCAACACCATCAGCTGAAGAAAAGTTTCACCCTCTTGCTCTATCAAGGTTAGCCATGAAGATGTAAACTACTTTGAAGCCTCCTACACCAAGTGAGGCTGTTACATACTACTAAGTTATTTTTTTACCACATTTCACTTACCCTAAGTATAGACTATCTTGAATTCATGGTCCTATAGAAACTCTAACTAGTGTCACTATCTCAGGTTCAAGTCTCTCTATGTGAAGATGTACCTGAGACTCTGATGGTCTAAGTAAAACACAAAGAACTATCCCAGAAGATAGTACCTACACATCCTTAGGGTGAATAATACTGCTTCCAACTCTATTTCATGAGTTTTATAGTTATGATCATGGGGTATCAATTTCCTCGACCCATATGCGATAACTGCTTGGCGTTTCATCAGCACATAATTGAGACCATCTCCTAAGGCATCCCAATACACTATGTACTCCACGCCCTCCTCTGATAGTCTCAACACACGATCACTCATCATCCTCAACATCAACTCCTTGAAGGCCCTATGGCACTACTCATTCCAAGAAAATGGTTTCTCTTTCCAGGTCAGGGTGTTCAAAGGGACTGCAATCCTAGATAATTCCTCCATAAACCTTCGGTGGTACACCACCAAGCCAAGATAACTTTGCACCTTAGGCGTGCTATTGGGGGGATCCCAAGTAATCATTGAATCTATCATCACTGGGTCCATGTATAAACCATGATCCAAAATGACATTCCCTAGAAATTAAACCTCATGAATCCAAAACTGAAACTTCAAGATTTTTCGATAAATTTGGTTCTCTCAAAGAAAATATAGAACCATCCTCAAGTGATTTGCATGATACTCCTCTAATATAGAGTATATGGGTATGTCATCGATGAAAAAAATCACAAACTGGTCTAAGTATAGCTCGAAGATATGATTCATCAAATCCATAAACATGGAAGGGGAATTCATCACACCAAAGGGAATCACTAGGAACTCATAGTGTCTGTAGTTACATCATAATTATAGATTTGGAATATCAACCTTGGGAACCCTCAATTGGTGGTGGTCGTACCTGAGATAGATCTTTGAGAACCATATATCACCTTGTAACTAGTCAAATGGATCATAAATACTTGAAAAGGGTACTTTTTCTTAATCATAGCCTGGTTTAGGTGATGATAATCCATCCAAATCCAGAGGCTTCCATCTGAATTTTTCACAAACAACACTAGTGTTGTCCAGGGGGACACACTGGGTCTGATAAATCCCTTCTCTTAATGGTCCTACAATTAAAACCATAGCTCCCAAATATTGGTAGGGGCCATCCAATATTCTATAGAATATATTGTAGTAGTATCATGATGCAATTCGATAAAAAAATCCATCTCCCACCTCAAAGGTAGTCTTGTAACATCCTCAGGGAAGACGTCCATATAATCCTCCATAATAGAAGGAATCTAGATATCTAAAGAGCCTACATGACCAAATGATATACTCACAAACTGATGGGTGATGGGTTGAAGCCTCCTACTCACAACACTCACTTGACCTGCCATGAGATCACTATAACCTAAAAAGGTGATTCTATTCCCATCAGTGCAAAGGCATGTGACTCATCTGTGGTAATAGTCAATTTGGGCTTGTACTATGGAAAGAAAATCCATACCCTAGATGAATTAATAGGGCTCCATCATGATGACCAAAATATACCATGTGAACCTCTCTCTACCAAGTGATAGCTCAAAATGTTGGTGGATAAACAATACATAAGAAGTGTTCCCTGTATAACCTCAAGATGAAGATGATGGCACAAATTCTCAATTAGGAGTTCCATATATCACACTAAGATTATAGATATGAAGGAATGAATGGAACCTATGTCTACTAATACTGAAAAAAAATATAGAAAATACATAGATCATACCTATAATCATCTTATGTATCATTAGGTTGTAAGCCTCTAAAGCCTAAAGTTGTCTGCGACTCTAACCACCAGATCCCTGAGCCTGACATGGTCTTCTTGGTGGTGGTGGTGGAAGTATATCATAGCGTTGTACACCACCAATATCTTTTACTACTTTTTTACTTGCTCTAACTCCCTAGGGACCACCCTACCCTCTCCTAGGAGATCCCTGATCACAGTGATGCCTCTTCTATGGAGGTTCATTGGTTTTCTACCTGCACTCCTCAACACGTCTGATCAGAAAGTCTCACTCCATGTGACCTTGTCCATCACAAGCATAGCACCACCCCTATCTAGGATTCACTAGTCCTTTTTTCTTCCCCTGACCACATGCTTGAGTCTGATCATGGGAAGTTCCCCTATATCTAGATCTTGATGTCTGGTGCCTGCTAGTTTTTATAGATAACTCAACCCTATAATGCCTAGTTCAAGCTCCAGCCACATGGTGTCCCTATAATAGGAATTTATCTATCACTAGTGCCTACTCCAACACCTCAGCATAGGTGGGGATTCACAAGGGCACCATGCTGGCATGAATCTATCTACAGAGTCACTACTCAAACTTTTATGCTCGAAGTAACCATCCTGAAGCATATCAAGGGAGTACCATGTAAGGTTTGTGAACCTCTTCATGTACTCATCCGCTATCATCCCTCCCTGATGCAGTTCTATAATCTCCTGAATCCAAACTGATCGTAATAAGGAGGGGTAGTACTCCCCAATAATCAACTGATGGAAGTTGGTCCATGAGAGTGTAGACTCATTGTGTATCTGGGTAACAAGACTCCACCAGCACCCAACTGCTCCATGGAAAAGGCTAGTTTCTAGTGAAACCACTTGATACATTAGTTTATGTATGTGTTTAAAGATAAAAACCACTAAATATATCCAATCCTCCACTTCCTGGAGATCTAGCTCACTGCAGAAAATTAGTGGCCTCTAAAAATGGAACTCACAGAGTGCACTAAGCTTGCGCACATCCTTAGCCTTCTCTACTGGGATAATATACCGTTCAACAGGAAGGGGTATTTCTACCTATCCACCTAGAGGAATAATATCATATTATGGACCCTAAAATGAGGCCTCACCGTGCATCATATCGTCGTCACAATCTAAAACCGGTATCCTGGTGGGATGTCATCATAGAGGCATCCTAAAAATTTAATCAATATATACCACAATCAGATGAGCATATATATATAACAATGGGGAGATGAAACAATAATGATAGTAAAAGGCTCAATATTATAGGATTCATATACCATTGATCCATGCAACCAATGTCTTGGTATGATAAGTCGACAAGCAGGTATTGAAGGTCCTGGTGAATGGATATGTTGGTCACCCGTATCATCCCTGGATTCCCTAGCATGAGAGCCACACTCAAGAAACTTTGAAACTATTTCCCTAAATCCCAACTAAATCCTCATAAGGGTACTACACCAAACATCATCCAAAGGAATGAATTTCTATGATTCTAATCTATCACAACCCGACCATAACCGGGGCTCAAGCCATAACTACCCAAAGCCCACATCCATAGACCAAGGGGTGGGAACAAGCTCTAAAATGAATATCATGAATGGGATTTCTTTTCTAATGTACTAGTATACACACACCTAACCATATCAATGTATAATTGAAGAGGAATAATAATAAAAATATTTAATATCTAGAAATTAAACCAAGCATTAAAAACCTCTAGGGTCTATATGAGTATGATAGCAAAAACTAAAAAGTAAAGGAGAAAAATACATGCCCAACCATCAATATTTCCCAACTTGACAACAAAAGAAAGTAAAAAATTAAGATATCCCATCTACTAATCTCTAAGATATGACCACCATACATAGTCCAAAGCACTAAGTATCACTAATCTCCTTTGAAGTCACCGCTGACTTGTTCTTTTTTTGCATAATACATGACATGTGTGGGAAAATACCATGCAGGGGTGAGTATATAAATACCCAGTAGGAATACATAAAAGATAAAAGGGGGAGTAGTAATAGATACAAAAGGAATATACAGTATATAGTGAATAGGATGCATCTCAACCTAAGGAAATATAAAGTAACCTCATCCAAACACAAGGGGATCAACGTGGTATGTAGGTGGACTACACATCGAGTCTTTTCCGCCCATATTAGAAGAGTGACCTCATACAACTATGAGGGGATCAACACAGAGAGTAGTTGAACTACCCCATGTATCTCAGAAAACCATGGAAAGATAGTAACTATAACCAAAGGCATGGATACAAAAAAGAGAGAAATGGGATCTCTATCTCACAGACTAGCCTAGTAAAAGAGTCTCTATTAGTTCCAAAAGTCCATCAATGATGCCTATCATCTCATGTGTCTGTCCAAAAGTAACTATGTGAAGGACCATGTCTCACCATCGTGCTACACAACTAATGGGTCACAATCTCCAAACAGAGGACTCACGCCCTAGTGCATCAAGGGGGTGAAAATAAATAAGTATCCATAGAGGACTCACTTCGTGATGTGCCAGGGGGTCCACTCTGTAGTTCAAGGACCCATGCCCTGGTGTGATAGGGGGGTTACACTCTAGTTTCTTGATGACATGAACCCTATCCAATTAGAGTATTCAACTCATTAGGTCGAGGATCCACATCCTAGTGTGATAGGGGGTTCCACTCTAGTGTCTTAAGGAGTTATACCCTATATGATAGGGGGTTCCACTCTAGTGTCTCGAGGATCAATGTCATATCTGACATGGGGGTTCCACTCGGTAGGTAAAGGACTCATGCTAGAGCTAATGGGGGTCCCACTCTAATATCCTATGGTGATATTTCCTAATCACTGTCATCATCAAGAACCACCTAAATAATAATCATGCTCATAAAATCTCAAATAATATCCCAAAACCTACAACTGAGGTCACCATTATGTTTTTTGCTAGAAAACACTCAGCATAGACTACTTGTGGGCAAAAATATGAGTCAAAACAAAGGAGATACAGGAGTTAGAAGTTTCTTTAAGTAACCAAGGGGTACACGGCATGTATGGGATCCATAGGGTATATGGTCCCGCTCTTTCACCTTGCCATGTCCTTGGCCATCACATAGTTCCCAGTACATGTATAATCACATGCCATGTAAGTGGACTATACAGAGTGTCCAAGCTACATAGGATCGGGTCGTTTCCTCCTAGTTGTGTTTGTGTAATTTACCCCATGTCTGTGTACTTTGGTACAAGGCATGCCTGGTTGTGCCCATGCCCATGTAATCCTATAGTACACATTGATTTCTCTAGAATAAGGTCACATGGTGTGTGGGGTCCCACTTGGCATTTGAAACTTATTAACAATTGAAACCCTAGTTGTCGTGGCTAGGGCCCAACAAGTCATGCATTCTTCGAACTACACATTATGTAGTGAGGATTTTACTAGAATTTTATATCTACACCCATGCATCCAAATATGACTTTGATGGTTTGATTTGATCATCTATATCACCTGAAATAGGTGGATCTATCCATTTTTCATCATTTCTATCCATCTGATGGTCATAAAGTAGTACCCATCATCCTGTGAGGGTTCACCATATGCACTGCATGCCTCGGGTTCTTTAATCATGGAATATTTGGCTATCGATCATCGAAATTATCACCCACAACATGAAATCTAACCAAAATAATCCATGATTTTTCAATCTATATCTCTCATATGAATCTGTCACCAATTTGGGGGTTTGGCCAGGCTCAGTCCCTCCTAGAAATGTTGAACTGATACCCTGTAGGATGATTAGTGAAGAAAATGAAGAATTTGTTGGAGAAAGGCACAATCAGAAAAGGTTTATCAATCATTGGCCAATAATTCTTGGATAACGAACACAATTGGGAGATTTGGGTCAAAAATCAAATGAAACCCCAATTAAACCGGTACATATGTGCATGACAAGGTTCAACAATTAGCACAGATCAAAGAAGGAATGGTTTTGGTCAGTCAATTTAATAAAAAATAGAGAAATATATGAATTTAAAAGTCCTTCCTGGATATTGGATCATTCATCGTCGAAAAATGTGATTTCCAATGATTGAGAGTAGTTGTTGCATTCAATGCACTTTGATCTTCTCGGATCTAGAGATTCATCATTGTCAGATGCGATTCACTGATGGAAGGAGAGGAGGAGATGCTCTCAACGGTCCTAGGATTATGAGACTAACCTTGAATAAGTTAATATAATGATATATTTATAAGAATTGGAATTATTTTATTCAATTAAATTAAATAAATTTAAACATTTAATTAACTCATAGAATATACTACCAATGGTCATTTTATCTAAACACAATGTACCATGCTATTTTAGGTCGCGCTTAGGGTAAACATCATGTTCCAGACTCAAATGTGGTCTCTAATTTCTGATCCAAGATTCCATTTAAGATTTATCCCATTATAATTAATAAAACACATGCATGTAATATAAAATATATTTAATGTTTCTATAAAATTAATTTTGGGCACATCGGGCCTCGGAATCACACATCCTATCAACTCCTAGCTCTGAAAATATATATAGAAATATTTCAAAGTCCTATAAGAAAAAAACTAAGTCTCTACATTAGTTAAAAAAAGGTCACCACTGTAATCCATATTTTTTCATTTTAAAATAACACTTTTAAAGGGTAAGTGTGAACATTAACAAAGTTTCAACCAGATAAAACCATCAAGATTAAAACCACAAAAACCTTCCTACTTAAAAATCCAAAAAAAACACCATCAAACAAAAATTACAAGTTTAAAAAAACAAACTCGGTCCACATGAAGTTCATTACTAACCTCTACTACACAATTCCACCAATGAAATAACTAGTTTAAATTTTTAAATTCAAAAAACAGTCAAACAGTCATCACGCCTCTGCCATTATCGCCTCAAGACACACACACTGACACAAATGATGTCGGCCATTAAAATAGTATCACCACTATAAAACATTTTCACCATGGAGATCATTGTAGTTTTCATCGTCGATCACCACTATAATCCATCTTTAGTGCTGGTACACCATCAGAAACCGCCATCGCCATTAGGGAAGCCATCATTATCACTACCGAGAACATAAACCCATCGTCAACATCGTTGTAAATGTCACTGAACTACCAAATACATCAGAATCTAAATCATAGAAGAGACACCATGGGTAGAACACCTTGAAGCGCCAGTCACCACAGCACCAAACCAACAAAACATCGTCAATATCTGAGACATCCGTTGGAACCCATTAAAACCTATAAAATGTGGTTCAATTCATCTATTTAATATAATGAAAAATAATTAAAAACCATATAAAAATAATACATGTTAAAAATTTAATAAAACATCATATTGGTTTAAAATATAGGACTTGTAATATAACTAACCATGTGAAAAAATTATCACCATTCTGGTAGTGATAACCTCATAAATGAGTCATAAAATATAGATTAATAAAACCTAAAAAAGTATTCTCTAAATAATTCTAAAATTTGGTTCAAGTAATCTATTGAATATAATGAAACATCATTAAAAACCTATGAAAATAATAAATGTTAAAAAATTAACAAAACATAATATTGGTTTAAAATATACGAGTTGTAATAGAACAAACCATGTGAAAAAATCTCACAATTATGGTAATGATAATCTCATAAATTAGTCATAAAACATAATAATCATATTCAACACTTCCTCGTTGATAATGACACTATGATTATGAAACAACACTTTGAAAATAAGAAACATTATATATATAATAAAAAACAGTAATATGTTGAGATTTTAAATCATGTTATGTTCAATATCATATAAAACACATAATATCGAGCTTAAACAAACCATAAAATATTATTATTTAAATGTCATAGTTATAACCTAGCCATTAAATTGGTAGATATGAAAATAATTTTATGAATTTAGATAAATATATATATATATATATAAAGGTCTTAATTAATACAAATTTATTGAATAATTCTTAGTAAATAAGAATTTAATTTTTATTAAATTCATTTTATTCTTCAAAAATATATTTTCTTCAAAAATAATTTTTAATGATTTTTGTGAGGGGATATTATAATTTCGGAAAAATTTAGAAATTATATTTTAAAAAAAGGATATTGATTTTGAATTCATAATTAAAAAATCATCTTAATATGAATTTTTGAGAATTTTATGAAAAGTTTGATTTTTCATTGAGTACAATAAAGTACTCATCTTTATTGAAAATTGTATTTTCTTTTCAAGTATTTATAAATTAAATTTATATTTTGGTTTAGTTTTAAAATTTATTTAGTTCCTTTTAATTAAATAAAATAAAATTATAGTTTAATACACCAAAATTATAAAATAATAACATTTTATTCGATAGCATATGTGACACACAATACCGAGCTTAAATAACCCGTGAAATATATTTCTCTTCGATAGCAAGAGAAATACATAACCCCAAATCTAAATGAACCGTAATATAGTATATAATTATAAACTAGTCTTTAAATTGGTGGGTATGAATATTAATAACAAAATTATGAAAACTATGGATATATATTTATTATAAATAAAATAAGAATCATTTAAAATAAAGAGAAATGTTTTTTGAAAACTGTATTTTTTATAAAAGACAGTTAAGCCATGTTTTGCACAAATAATTTAAAATTAGTTTTTTAAAAAATTTCAAACTTTATTTTATAAAACTAACTTCATTTTATAAATAATAATATTAAAATTATCTTAGGGTGAATTTTTGGTATTTTTCTGAAATATTTCATTTTTCGATGAATAGTTGAAAATACTAAATTTTAATTGAGAACTTAATTTTTTAAAATTATTTATAAAGTTAAATTATAATTTAAGTTTGTTTAAAATTAAAATTATATAAATTATAGTTTAATTAATCCAATTTAGGTCATTAGAATCATTTTTATATTGAATTTTGATATAAAAACTTTGTAAACTTTTCAACATATTCTCTTTAAAACCCTGATTTCTCATCGCATCGGTGGGATTAATTTTAAATTAAAAATTTCCAATTATGTGAATTTAATTTTTAAAAAATGGATTCCAAATTTGTAAACTTAATACTCTATAATTTCAAATAATTTTAACTTAATTTTTTGAAAAAAATGAATTGTGAAAATAGTAAAAATTAATTATCATGGCTAAGGTAATAATGGATTTACCAAGGGTTAAACTAAGAATATAAGAGTAAAAATGCCTAAATAATTTTCCAAACCCAATTTTCTGACCATATTGTGACCTTATATCTTATATATTTGATAATTTCCCATTTTGGAGTATTTTTTCATGATAAAAACGTGGGTATGATTGAATATTTTCAAAAATTATAGGTGTGCCACTAACCTCACCTATAAAAGGCCTCCCACTCTCCTATCTTATTGAAACCTTGAAACATTTTTTTCAACCAATAACTACACAAATAACTTCCCAAATTCCCTATTATAATCCAAGAATTCATATTTAGGGCATAAATCCAAGGACTTTGGTGCAAACCTAAGGAGGATAACCAAAGAAGATGTAATATTCTTCAATAACTTTTTTTATTTTATTTCATCTTCCACATTATTAAATTCTTATTAAACCATGTTTATATAATAAACTCAATATATTTAATATATTTATATGTTTTTATGTTAAGTTCATGACTTTCAACCACCTCCAATTACATCAAATGGGTTATGAAATCATCATTCGTGTGTACAGCAGACTACCACCTTGTGAACCGATGTTATTATTTTTCAATAATGATTTGCATTGAAAGTGATAAGGATAAAGTTAATTATTATATGTTATATAATGACATAATTATGATATTATTGAAATATTTATCATTATTAAAAGATAATATATATCATTTTCATTCTTACATTTTCACTCAATGAAATATGATAACGTCGTTCATGTTTGTGTGGACTACTTTATTCATGAAATTATGTGACTCTCTTTTAATCACCACAAAAAATGTATGATATATATATATATATATAATTATATTTAAATAAATAATATTTTATTTGTGATATTATGATAGTTTTTTAATGATAAAAAATTATTTACCTTCTTTCCATAATGATCATTGAAAAAAAAATGTATATGTTACTCAAGCGTACATACGACCTAGTCTCCCCATGATAGTAACGTATGTCATTTCTCAAAACCATATTTCATTATTTGTATTAAAATAATAATTTATATATAAATATGATGAATATTTCATGATTATTATTATGTATATGTTGAAATAATGGTCACTTAGTCCAACACCTTTCAAAGTCATTTTTGACACATAAGTCAAATATCATTGAAACACATAATGTAAACTTAATTTATTCATATAAAATGGTAATAAGTGAAATAAAAGGAATAATAAACTTTAAAAAAATTCTTAAGAAATTAGATAATTAAAATTATTTTATTATTCTGTATGATAAAGAATGTATGTGATGAGTCTAACTCAAAGGGAGTTTGTCTTAACTTCATTTCATTGTGGCATATTGTAATTATATAAACCTGATTTATTTTATATGGTGTATATACTACCCATTTGATATGTTATATCATTATTAATTAAAAATTCATGGTACTTTAAGTTTCAATTTTAATTATTTCATCCAAGGTGACTTGACTTGAAATTTACCAAGAGGTAAAGAATTTCATAACTCAATTTCATTTCATTGGGTTATATTACTTCTATAATATTGTTGATATTCTATGATTATGTGTATAATTAATTTTTATAACCTTACATTTTTGTTACATTTTTTTATTTAGATTTATGTTTGATACACATAATCGATTCATTGATTAATTCTTACATCAACATTATGATCATTGTAATGGTTTATTTCCTAATCTCATTTTAATCGAGATTATTTATACTTACATTTCCATTAAAGGAAATTATTTTTTCATTCTCTAATAAACCCATTTAATTTTCTCATCCTATGTTTATTCATTGTATTTTCAAGTAATTGTATCATTTTTCTACTCTTTGTTAAAATTGTCGATAATTTTTTTTTAAGAAAATCTAACTTTATTTCTCTCTTCAATGGGAAATTATTTTTCATAAAAAAACCATGTTTTATAAAAAAATAAAACATGTTTTTAAACATTTAAAAAATTATTTAGTAAAGACATTTTTACCCATATTTTAATTTTTACAAAACATTTTGAAAGGAATATTCTTGTCATTCTCTAAAAAATCACTTTTCTAACATTTTTATAATGCCAAAAGTAATTCTCTTATTAACTTATACATCATGTATGGAATTACCAAATGTCATGATTGACATTTCTTTGAGGTTTCCTTTTCAAGTTTACAAGTTTATTTTTAAAGAAATGTTTTTCCTAATATTTTTTATATTCCTATATATTAAAATTGATTTTCAAAGAAAATGATTGTTTAAATGTTTTATGTTTTTAAAAAGTGATTTTAAAAATGAAAAGGATATTTTCCCAAAGAATGTTTTTAAAAATATTTTAATAGTATTTCTATTAATAAATGAAAAGAAATCTTTATTTTAAATATAATCCACTAGGGGTATTTCATATTGAAACCATCCTTATTCTTCTTTTGGATGGTTTATTATTATTTTAACCAAGGATAGTATTAAAATTAACTTCCTTAATTCATTTTTGTATCCAATAACTTTCCCTTGAAATGTTCACTTTCCTATGATAATTTGAAATTAAATTTCCCCTAAATATATATATTATTTATCATGGATATTTTTATTGTTTAAACTGTATATCATTTATACATATGGTGTTCTACATTGAAATTTATTTGTTTATTTAGGGAAATAATGATAATTCTATATTCTTTAATCAATATAGATTTTTGATGATATGGCACATTGTTTAGGAATTAAATTGATTATTAGATATATGAGTAAGTCTTTGTACATGGAATACATGGGTGGGTTTTTGTTTTATATATCCCCTTGATGCATCGGTAGTCTCATTGGATGAATCAGTTAGCTAGCCTTAGTTAAATGGGTTTCTACCCATCAGTTTTAAACTATCTTGAGGATAGATCTTGATGGTGGAGGTATCATGTGAACAATAAAAATGGAACATAATAATTAATTATTTCCTTAATTAAGAATTTATTTATTATTATCCATGATATTTTTTCAATGATATTTTTTATAGATGCATTTCATGCTCATTTATTGAGTAAATGTCATGTGTTTTCATTTATTTACCTTTCTATATTGATTATAACTTATCCAATTATGATGGTCACGATATTGAATAAATTTCATGTGTTTATATTTATTTACATTTCTATATTAATTATTATCCATGAGTTTTTTAATTTTATATTATATATGGATTCAATTCCTTTTCAGTTTATTGATTACATGGAATGTGTGTTCAGTTATTTACCTTTCCATATTGATTACGCTTATTAATTCACAATTTATTCCACTTTAATTAACCCTTACTAAGAATATTAACTCACCCTTATTTTTTTCCCTTCCCATAAATCCATGATGTGTACTATGAAATATATATAAGAATATGATAGAATGGGTAATGATATTCTAGAAAAACAATTGTTGTAGTTTGTGTAATATGGTAATCATGTATGTATCTAGTTTACCAAGACTATTAAAATAATTGGTCCTTCAATATGTGATTCCTTATATCTTATGACAATTTATTAAATTAGAAACTAGCTCTAGGATACTGGGGTTAGGGTCACTACAGTTTGTATCAGAGGGAGGTTTAGTAGAAACCTTAGAAACTAGATTTATGAAAACACTACTAGAAAGTAGACCTATACCAATTGACTCATACCAATAGTTTCGAAAAAACAATTGGTCTCAGTATTATAGAGGGGCTCTATACCAATTATTATGGCCAAACCATTGGTATAGGTGATAGATATACTAACGGTTTTGGTAAAACCATAGGTATAACTTCCATAATAAGACCATATACCAATAGTTTAGGACAAACCATTGGTATAGGTCATAGATATACGTACAGTTTGGAAGAAACCATTGGTATAACTTCTATATTAATAACCTATACAAATTATTTTTAAAAATCCATTGGTATAGGTCATAGTTATACCAATGGTTTTTTCAAAACCATTGGTATAGCTTCCATAATAATCCCATATACCAACATTTTTGGAAAAATTGTTGGTATAGGTCCCAAAAATACAAATATTTATACCAATCGTTTCAAACACCAATGGTATATAAATTTAGATTTTTTACTTATTCTTTTATCAAATAACATTGAATACATCATAATTTAAATTAGTTATTAAAATACATATATATATTTATCATATTTTTTCACAAATATTATTGGATCATATTGGATAGGTCATTGAAATATAATTTGGAGGTGATGGGATCAAATCCATCTATGATTTTTTTTAAATTACCTATACCAAAAAATTTGGAAACCATCGTTATAGCCCTATACCAACATTTTCTCAAAACTTTTGGTATGGGCCTATACCGATGGAAGATAAGACAATGGTCCACTAAACTGTTGGTATAGTCTATACCAACGGTTCCAAACTATTGGTATGGGATATTTTTTCATTATTAAAACATATATTAGGGATCATGACACTATGATAAACTTTGAGGATAAGTATAGGAACATCCTAAAGTTTTGGTAAGGAAGAGATTATGTGGTTTTCTAAGAAATATATCCTTGTTTGGATACTACAAATGGATTTGGATCTGACACATAGGTACCTAGGGGTAATAACTTCAAAAAGAATGAATTGGGTTTGAATCAATCATCACCTAGTGCACAACAACAGGTCTTACTGTTCACCTAATTTGACACTCTTGGGGTATATTCTTAGGATAATTCACATTTTTGTTACTAACCATTAGGAAGGTTTTGAATAGATGATGATAATGAATGACCAAGGTCAAACCTAAGGTGTCTTATATTGAAAATAATGTGTTAAAATGTTGACATCCTATAAATTATTATATGGTTTTCCCACTATGATTATTGTTGCTCACACTATAATTTTGGGTTTTAGTCAATGGATGTAACCTAAAGGAACCATGTTAACATTGAAAATAAAGGAAAATGTGGTGACTATGACAAACCAAATGGGGTGATGAATAGAGTGAAAGAATTGCGATTATGCCTAATAATTTATCCCAAAATATGATTAACAACTTATCCATTAAACAACACTTAGACACACTAAATAAGAGAAGGATGTAGTTTTCTAAGAGCTTGGTGTTGGAGACCATGGAGGAAATAAGGATCAATTTCCTTTATGTCATAAATGTAGAGAGAGAGACCTGGGAAAGTGTCTCAATAGAATATGAAAAAAATTATATGTGGAAAGGAAAGGTATAAATTAAATAGTTTTTAGTAAAAGTAAAGAGTATGATAGAAAGAAAATAAATCTCATCATAAGGATCAATTTATAGTTCATTGTTTTAAATGTGGGGAGCTTGGGAATTATCTGAATCAATTACCTCTTCTAAAGGTTAAACTTTATACTAATAAAGGACCTATGTTAAAATAAATTATTTAATTATTTATGTATAGGATTCAAAAATTTAATTTTAGATTTATTTTTACCAATGGTATTTGGTATTAGAATCATGAAACATCTAAGGATTGTGTTAAATTTTATAAGCACATATTTCTTCATTAACTTATGTTTTATGGATACCATAATGGGTTAATGAGTTTAATGTTGATCATTATTTGAATGTATTAAACAACATTTTTAGGTTTTATGTGGGGAGTCTGCAAATATTAAGGGAATTTTAGATAAATTTATGGAAAATATATGTTTTAGTGGAAATTTTATTTGAGGAATAATGTCTTTACATTTTATAGTAACAATTTTAAATATAATGATTTCCTTTAGGGTTAATGTGACCATTAATTACATTGTAATAATAGTCAAATATGATTATTAGACTTTGTAAAAAAGGTTTGTATTGAAAACTTAGTAACAACGTTATTTAATGATTAATTTTATTTCATGGATTTCTATCATATTTTTTTGGTGATTTTATAGGAATTATATTAATATGGTTTTATAAAAAGGGATACCCACATGCCATGTAACAACCCATCACGTTCATAAAGTCTGTAGGGTTTAAACCCACAACTAAATAATGATAAAGTTTTAGTACCTACCATTGGCCTACGCAATTTACTGGTTAATATGTCATTGTTTTTAGTTAAGAAATTTGATGAATAAATATTAATGATGAACTAGTCATGTCACTTTTTAGGTTTAGAGATTAATGTATTACATTAGATAACTTGTTCTAAACAAATTGGTTTTTGAAAATAGTTAAAGGAATATGGAAATAATTTTCACTCTTTTATAGATCATATTATCTATTAAAAGTAAATTTTAGGGCTTGAGGCATAAAAAATTTATATATTCATTTATTAGAGCAAAGGGAGAAATTAGAAATTGATCGAAGCACAACCAAAGGTTGAAAGTGTGATTATGAAATAAAAACATATCAAGTACGTATATTTACTTATATTATTAGATAATAAAATAACCCCTAAACTCTAAGAAAAGGACATCAAAACAAAATTTTATCATAATATATTTATACCCGATGAATTAAATGGTCCTTTAAATCATCACAGATTTGTGGTTTTGAGGCCCTTAACTTTCCATTGACCATTCATTTTCTTATGATCAATGACCTAAATCACTCTCTATAATTATTAATGTTTTTATTCCGTGTACATAAATTCAATTGACACAAATTTTCTTTAAATTAGAAACCTAGTTTTGTGTGATTCCATATGACCTTTTTACTTCTCTTTCTCTATTATTAAGAGGATATTTTATTAGCTCTTTTTATGATGTGGGTTTTTAGCAAAATGATTTTCAAATATCAAACCCTTGATTACCAAGATCATGTTTAAATTGTGAGGACACAATTTATTTAATGTGAGGAAAATTTAAAACCCTGAAATTATAAAATAATAACATTTTATTTGATGGAATATGTAACATGTAACACTAATCATAAACAGCCCATGAAATATATTTTTCTTTGATAGCTTGCAGAATACAAAACCTCGAGTCTAAATGAACTATGATATAGTATATTGTTATAAGATATCCATTAAATTTTAAGGTATGAATATTAATAAATAAATAATGAAAATTATGTATATATATTGATTATAAATAAAATAATAATCGTTTAAAATAAAAAAGAAATGTTTTCGGAAAAACTGTATTTTTTCTAAAAGATGGTTTAGTCACGCTTTGCACATATAATTTCAAATTAATTTTTACCAATTTTAGAAAATTTATTTTATAAAATTAAATTAATTTTTCTAAATCATATTATCAAAATTATCTTAGGGATAATTTTTATTATTTTACTGAATTACTTCATTTTTATGAATAGTGAAAAATATTGAATTTTAATTAAAAATAGTATTTTCATTTAAATTAATTTTAAAGTTAAATTATAATTTAAATTAGTTTAAAAGTAAAATTAGTTAAGTTGTATATCAATTAATACAATTTAGATCATTAAAATAATTTTCATATTGATTTTTGATATAAAAACATCATAAACTTTTGAACATTTTCTCTTTAAAAACTTGTTTTCTCATCGTGTCTACAAGATTAATTTTATATTAAATTTTTCCACTTCTATGAATTGAATTTTGAAAAATGGATTTCATATTTTGAATCATCATAATTTATAATAAATAATAAGGTTAACTTAATTTCTTATCATAATGAATAGTGAAAACACTAAAAGTTAATTACCAAGGTTAAGGTAAAAATAGATTTACCAAGGATTAAACTAAGAAGATAAGGGTAAAAATGATCTATAAAATTATAATACACCCATTATATAAACATATTTCGACCTTATATTTTATGGGTTAAATAATTTCCTATTTTGGAGGCCTTTTTCATGATAAAAACATGAGTATGATTGAATATTTTTAAAAATTAAAAGTGTGTTTCTCACATCACCTATAAAAGGTCACCCCTATCCTCTCTTCTCTGTACCTTCACACCATTTTATTTCATAAAATTATTACACAAATCAGTTACCAAATTCTCTATTCTCATCATATACTCCTTATTTTGAGAATAAATCCAACCTATAAAGGCCTTTGGTGTAAACCTCTGGAGGATACCTGGAGAAGAGGTAACATTCTTCAATGAGCATTTTTATTATATCTCTTCCCCCACATTATTAAATTATTTTTAAAAAATTATGATATAATAAAATCAATATCTTAAATATAATAATATATTTTTATGTTATGGTAATTACCTATAATCACCTCCACTTATATCAAATGGGTTATAAAATCATTGTTCATGTGTACAGCGGACTACCGCCTCACGAACCGATGTCATTCATTTTTCACTAATGATTTTAATGGAAAGTTATAATGATAAATTTAATGATTATATGTGATATAAATGAAATAATTATATTATTAATGGCATATTTATAATTTTTAAAAGATAATATATGTCATTTTCATGCTTACCTTCTCACTCAATGAAATATGATAACGTTGTTCATGTTCGTGTGAACTACCACCTTCACGAAATGATGTAACTATTTTTCATCACCACAAAACATGTATGATATATATAATTATATTTAAATAAATAATATGGTATTTATGATATTATTATCATTATATAAAGATTAATTATCTTCTTTTCATAATGATCATTAAAAAATGGATACGTCACTCATGCGTACGTATGATCTACCGTCTCGATAATCATAACATACTTTATATATTGAAATTATATTTAATTATAGGTATTAAAATTAAAATTTATATATAAATATGATAATTATTTTTTTATTATTATTCTATAGATGTTGAGATAATGACTGTTTAAACCAATATTCCCCTTCTGAAATCATTTTGGACACATAAGTGAAATATCATCGAAACACCAGATGAAAACTTGATTGATTAATATAACATGTTAATAAGTGAAATAAAAGGAATAATAAAAATTAAAAAGTTTATTAATGAGTTAAATAATTAATATATTTTTATTATTTAGGATGATAAAGAGCTTACGTGATGATTCTCACTCAAGTAAGGGATTTCATCACAATTACATTTTATTGAGCCATATTGTAATTTTATGCATCTAATTTAATTTATGTGGTGTGTATACTACCCCTTTTACATATTATATAATTATTTATTAATAATTAATGGTATTTTAAGTTTCAATTTTAATTATTTCATCCAAGTGGGCTTTACTTGGAAGTTTCCAAGTGGTAAATAATTTCATAACTTCGTTTCCTTTTCTTGGGTTATATTACTTCTTCATTGTCATTGATATTCTATCATTATGTGTATAATGAATTTTTATTATATTAAGTTGTTTTTTCACTTGTTTTATGTGTATTTATAGTTGATATACATAATCTATTCATTGATTAATTTTTACATCAATGTTATTTTCATTTTAAGGGTTTATTTCACAATCTCATTTTAATCGAAATCATTTATACTTGAATTTACATTGAAGAAATTTATTTGATAGTTTACTAATAAACAATTTAATTTTCTCCTAATTTTGTTATTAATTATATTTTCAAGTAATAGTACCATTTTTTCACTCTTTTTTACTTAAAATTGTTGTGAAAATGTTTTTAAGAAAATCCAACTTTATTTCTCTCTTCAGTAAAAAATCTATTTTCATTAAAAATAATGTTTTATAAAAATGTTTTAAAAAATGTTATTAAAATTTTAAAAACTATTTATTAAATATATTTTTACCCATTTTTTACTTTTTATAAAATGGTTCGAAAGGAATATTCTTGCCTTTTTTCGAACAAGGCACATTTCTAAACTTTTTACAATGCAAATAGAATGTTCCTTTAACTTATACATCATGTATGGAATTACCCACCATAATTATAGACATTTATTTTAATATTCCTTTTAAATTTTACATGGTTTTTTTTATGGAAATTTTTTTCTTCTAATATTCTAGAAATTTTATCTTTTAAATTTTATTTTCAAAGAAAAGTATTTTCAAAATGATTTATGTTTTAAAAGGTAGTTTTCAAAATTAAAATGATATTTTACTCAAGAATGTTTTCAAGGATATTTTTATGGTATTTATATTCATAAATGAAAAAAAAACCTTTATTTTACATATATTTATGATTATTTTGACCAAGGATAATATTGACATTCACTTCATTGATTTATTTTTGTAGTCAATAACATTTCCTTGAAATGTTAACTTTACTATGATCATTAGATATTAAATCTACCCTAAATATTCATATTATTTATCATGGATATGTTTATTTTTTAAACAATATATTATTTCTACATATTTTTTTCTATGTTGAAAGTCATTTATTTATCTAGGTAAATATTAATAAATCTATATTCTTTACTCAATATGGATATTTTATGATAAGGAAAAATTTTTATTAATTAAATCAATTATTCAATGTGAGGAATGATTTAGACATGAAAGACACAAGTGGTCCCCAGTTATAGATATCCCCTTATTACATAGGTAGTCTCGTGGGATGAATCAGTTGGATAGCCTTAGTTAAATGAGTTTCTACCCGTCAGTTTTTAATTATATAGAGGATATATCTTGATGGTAGAGGTATCATATGCCTGGGAAACATGACATCCAATGATTAAGTATTTCCTTAATTATGAATTCAGTTATTATTATCCATAATATTTTCACAATGATATTATATTTGGATGCATTTCATTTTATGTTATTGATTAAATGGAATGTTTTTTAGTTATTTACCTATATATATTGATTATGACTTGTCCAATTATGATAGTCATGTTATTGATTAAATGGAATGTGTTTTCAGTTATTTACCTTTCCATTTTAATTATTATCCATTGTATTTTCTCATTTATATTATCTATGGATGAAATTCATTCTCAGTTTATTGATTACATGTGTTGGACCCTTCATGATAATGTATTTTTCATAATAAAAAATAATGTAAATATACATATTCATATCGTTCATGCCAATTTTAATATTTCTATGAAAATCAAATATGTCATATACCAACATATACTTTATTAAGTCAATTTCTTATAAGTCATGAATCAATATGTTTACAAGTGTATTTTTACATATACTTTGTTTAACAATTCATCTTGAAATGGTATATGAAAGATAGACTCTTCACAATCCTTCTTGGATTCATTGAAACCAAAGTTTGAAAAACTGAAGGATGACTCACCGAAGTCGACAGACCGAAACTGAAGTCGACATACCGAAACCAAAGTAAGACACACTAATGTTATCAGCCCGAAGTATGACACACCAAAGTTCGACAGACCGAAGGATGACTCACCGAAGTTGACACACCGAAACTGAAGTTGACACACCGAAACCGAAGTCGACACACCGAAACCAAAGTTCGATAGACCGAAGTATGACAGAACGAAGTCGACACACCGAAGATGATAGACCGATGTTATCAAACCGAAGACAAAAGACCAAAGATTACTCACTCATTGATATAAATAATTGTTTCCATTTTATTTATTCAAATTCATTTCTAACGGTTATATGTAGACAAATTAATGTTTCTGAAATTATTAAATGTTGTCTGTAGGAAAATCTGTAGACAAGTACGAGGTACATGAACATGTGAAGATCCTTATGCATAGAGAATCGTGGAGTATAAAAGGACATCATCTTTTACGATAAAGATATGAATGAAAATGATGACGAATAGATAGTATTAGTAAACATTGAAACACTGACTGTGTGAATACAAAAAGAGAAGAACACACAACGAACTTAAAAAACACTCATAGCCATCAATAATATAATATCAAATAGGAGGTTCAAGTTCCACTTGGAATACTCTCACATTCAAGATGAACACCTAGAAATGAAGGAATAAAACCACGACACTTTTTTTCCAGACAACTTTCAGAGAAGGACTCAAAGCTCCAACTGCTTCAATCCAAAGGAGTCCAAAGCTGCTTTAACATCACAAAAGAGAATTCTAAACTCATTTCTATATTCTTTCTCTATTGTGGTAATATTTTTTATTTACATTATGATCATTGTGTGCTTCTGTCTGTTTTAACACACACTGACTCCTAAGCTGAACTGAAGGATATTGAAATCCTCACACTAAACTCTTTACACCTTTGTGTATCCCACATAGAACTATGGTAGAGGTCAAGTGTGACCTGGATAGCCGAGTGTGCTGTTGTAAACCCCGATCCAGGGTGTGGATCAAAAGTTTTTTTATTTTAAATAGCTTGGTGGCAGGTGATCACCAAGTGGAGAGGATTAAGTCTCTACTTGAGACTGAACCTCTTGTTTACATTGTTGTGCTAATCTTCAATTACTCTTTTTTGTTTTTCCTCTGCTATTTACTTTGAAACTGAAATCTATTTTAAATTATCAATGATATTTAAACTATCAAGTGTTTGTATTTATTGTAAATTAGTAGGTTAGTTTAAAAAGATAATATAATATTCAGATTGGATTAACTGAGAACTAATCAATCTCTTGAGAACCTAATTGAACATTTACTGTATTAAAAATTCACTACAATTTAGATTGTTATTTAAATTGAGGGATTTTAATTCAAATATTTTAAATAGAAATTTTAATTGGAACTAAATTCACCCCTCCCCCCCTCTTGAGTATCCACTCCGAACAACATTTGGTAATAGAGGATTAGTTAAAAGTTTTTTCAAAACACTCTGTTTCTTAACTGTGATTCTAGTTTTATCTTAAAGATCTTAAAATTTCTGTTATTTATAAATTTTTATCTCTTTAAATAAAATTGTTAAAATATAATTATGGATAATATATTAGAAGGTGTAGATACCAACAGGTCACCCTTATTTAATGGTGTAAATTATGCCCAATGGAAAATCAAAATGAAAATTCATCTTGAAAGTATGGGTTTTGAAATTTGGACTACCATATAGACTCAGTATCAGATTCCAGAAACTGTTAGAACTACTTGGGATGAACCTAATAAAGATGCTTATAATAATAATTTTAAATCAATGAATTCCCTGTATTTTTCTTTAGGAGATTAAGAATTTAATCGAATATCTTCTTGTAAGACTGCTTATGAAATATGGGATACTCTGGTTGTTTCCCATGAGGTAACAACCAACGTTAAATAAATGAGACTAAACACATACACTATTAAATATGATAATTTGAAAATGAAGCATGATGAACCTATCTCTGAAATGTATCTCGGGTTCAATGAGATAGTGAACACTATGAGTCTGCTTGGAAAACCAATGGACAGCAAGGACCAGATCATGAGACTACTTCGATGCCTACCTGACAGATGGAGGGGAACTTCCGTTTCCATATGATAATCCTGTGATATAATCAAGCTACCAGTGATATAACTAATTGGAAAACTTATGATATATGAGTAAGAACCTAGGTGAATCAAGAAGTAGATGAAGAACTAAGGAAGAAATCAGTAGCATTCAAGACTACTACCTCAAAGAGAAAAAATAAAGAAAAATCTTAAGTTCCTGCAGACAGCTCCACCAGTGAAGAGTCATATTCAGATAGTGATGAGGAGATGGCTCATCTTTCTAAAAGATTCAAAAAGTTTTACAGAAAAAAGAAATTCTTTAGGAATTCAAACTACAAGGGAAAGTATGATGGTAGAGGACAATGGAAGAAATACAGAAAATGGAATGAAAACTCAAATGAAATAATCTGCCATGAATGCAAACTAAAAGGTCGTGTGAAGGTAGACTGTCCTAAGATGAAATTTAAGAGGAAATATGAAGACAAGGGAAAAGTCTATAAAAAGGCTATGAAAGCTACCTGGAGTACTTCAGAAGACAGCTCCAGTGGATCTGATGCTTCTTATAGTGAACAAAACAATCATTCCAACTTATGTTTCATGACAGAAACATCTGAGGTAATACTTAACTCTCTTATAAATAATGCCTATTATTCTGGGAATAAGAGTGAGTTACAAAATTATGAAGATATGAATAAGGATGAACTATTTGAATATTGTGAAATGCTTGAGGATACCTTTAATGAGCTCAAGGACAAGTATAAATCATTAAAGATACAACATGCTTTAAATGCAAATTATAAGTCAAATATGGATATTGAGAAAGAAAAATGTGCTCAGTTGTTAAAAGAAAATACCAAACTCAAATTATAAAATTAAAAATTAAAGAAAGATCTTGAAAAATTTACTGCTGGTAGAGATACCCTGACTCAGTTTCTAGGATAACAGATTGCCCCAAAATATACAACTGGTCAAGGATATTAGCCTGGATAGAGAAGGATCATTAAAACTAAATTTATTCCAAAATCTGGAAAATTCACTGCTAGTTGAATTACAGGACCATTTCTTGAAAACAAATTCTCTAAAGGACCAAACAAAGTATTTATGTCTCAAAATATATCTGTTGATTATAGGAAATCTTTGAGACAATTATGGGTTCCCAAAATGTTACTTGCTAACCTCTCAGGACCCAATAAATTATGGGTACCAAAGTTACCCCATGTCTAATCTGTTTTACAGGGATGTTGCCTAAAGAGTTCTTGTAAGACTCTGTGGTACTTGGACAGTGGATGTTCAAGACATTTGATAGGATAATACTCATGATTTAGGATCCTAATAAAGGTTTATGGTGGTCACGTAACTTTTGGTGATAATGAAAAGGGAAAAAATCACCGGCTTAGGCTAGATCAGTAACCCTAATATAGTATTAATTTCCAAAGTACTTTTTTTGTTGGATTAAAGTACAATCTAATTAGAATTTCTTAGTTGTGTGATGATGGTTTCAATGTCAAATTTTAAAATGATGCATGTAATGTTTTTTATTCCAAAAATGATTTAATATTTACTGCTCTCATAAATGAGAATGTGTATGTTGTTGACTTAAATTATTTATCTAAGAAAAATGTTTCCTGCTTAAATGCTTTTCATAAGGAATCTTGGTTGTGGAATAGAAGATTAGGACACTGCAATGTGAACTCTCTTAGGAAACTGACTAGGAAAGGTTTAGTTAGAGACTTACCTAAACTGGAATTCACACATAACAAAGTGTAGAATCCTTGTTAAAAGGTAAAGAAACACAAAGTTTCTTTCAAACCAAATAAAGAAGTTTCTACTTCTCAACTGCTTGAGTTGGTTCACATGGATTTATTTGGACCATCTAGAGTTTCTAGCTTAAATGGGAAGAAATATGTCTATGTCCATGTAGATGACTTTTCTATATACACTTGGGTATACTTTCTAGCTCACAAAAGTGAAGCTTATTCCTATTTTGTTAAATATTCCATGTCTGTAGAAAACCTTAGTGGAATTAGGATCAAGACCTTGAGAAGTGATCATGGTCGTGAGTTTGAAAATCAGGATTTTGAATCCTATTACTCACACAATGCCTATAGTCACAACTTCTATGCCCCTAGAACACCTCAACAGAATGGTGTAGTAGAAAGAAGAAATAGGACTCTTCAAGAGATTTATATGAAAATGCTCAATGAATATGAGTTACCTATTTACTTTTGGGCTGAAGCTGTCAATAAATCTTGTTACATTATCAATAGAGTCTTGATTAGACTATTTCTTAAAAGGACCCCTTATGAGATTTGGAACAATAGGAAGCCTAAGGTTAATTACTTTAGAGTTTTTGGTTGCAAATTTTTTATCCTTAATACTAAAGATAATCTTGAAAATTTTTCTTCCAAAAGTGATGAATGAATTTTCCTTGGTTACTCAATCTTGAGTAAAGCCTATAGAGTATTCAATAAGAAGACCAAATGTGTGGAAGAGTCAGTTCATGTCAAGTTTGATGAAGATGATCCACATGAACCCAAAACCTCTTTTGAATATCTTGAGGAAGATATGTTGATTCTAAACCTTAATGATAATGATAGTGAATCCCCTGTAAAAGTGACCAGTTTTGTGAATCTTCTAGAATCTGCACATGTTGAGTCTGAACAAATAGGCAATCATGAGGAGTCTTGTTCAAATCTTTCTAGAGGTATTATAACTCTCAAGAATCATCCTTTATATTTTGTAGTAGGTGATTTAAACCGAGGGACACAAACTATAGATTCTATAAGAAACTAGGTTGAACATCAAGCTTTTCTTTCACAGCGTGACCCCAAAAATATTAATGATTCTATTAATGATGAATTTTGGGTGATGTCTATGCAAGAAGAATTAAATCAATTTGAAAGAAACAAAGTATGGGAACTAGTTGAAAGACCCAAGGACACTTTGACCATAGGCACTAAATGGGTTTTAAGAAACAATTTTGATGAGTCTAGAAATATAATTAAAGCTAGATTAGTTTCACAAGGTTATAGTCAAGAGTAAGGAATAGACTATGAGGAGAACTTTGTACCTGTATCTAGGTTAGAGGCCATTAGGATACTACTTGCTTATGCAGCTCATCTGAATTCCAAACTTTATCAAATGGATGTCAAAAGTGATTTTCTAAATTGGTATATAATTGAGGATGTATTTGTGGAACAACCCTCTGGCTTTACAAATCCCCACTTTTCAAATCATGTTTTTAAATTTTCTAAATCTTTATATGGTCTAAAGCAAGCTCCAAGAGCTTGGTATGATAGACTTAGATCCTTTATTATTTCAAAAGGTTTCACTAAAGGAATAGTAGATCCTACTTTGTTTATTAAAAGGATTTCCAAAGATGTTTTGATAGTACAAATTTATGTAGATGATATAATTTTTCGATCTTCTAAAAATTCATTATGTACTGATTTTTCAAAAATAATACAAAATGAATTTGAAATGAGTTTAATGGGAGAACTTAAATTTTTCCATGGATTTCAAATTTTTCAAAATAAAGATGATATTATTTTAAATCAAAGTAAATATACTAAATACATTTTAAAACATTTTGGTTTGGATGGTAGTAAAGGTAGTGATACACCTATGAGTACCACTTGTAAGTTGGATGCTGATGAAGCTGGAGAATCAGTGGATCAAACCAACTACAGAGGCATGATAGGGAGTCTGCTCTACCTTAGTGCTAGAAGACGTGATATTATGTTCAGTGTATTCATGTGTGCTCTCTTTCAAGATAATCCCAAATAATCTCATTTAAATGTTGTTAAAAGGATTTTCAAATATCTCAAATATACTCCCAACTTAGGACTATTTTATCCAAGAGGAAAACCATTTGATTTAATAATCTATTCTGATACTGACTTTGGTGGTTGTAAGCTAGATAGAAAAAGCACCTCTAGGACATGTCACATGTTAGGCAAGTCACTAGTATCATGGTGTAGTAAAAAACAGAATTCTATTGCATTATCTACTTTCGAAGTAGAATACATTGCTATTGGTAGTTTTTGTGCACAAATTTTTTGGATAAAACACACTTACTAGACTATGGATATCAATTCATACATGTATCCATTAACTGTGATAACACAAGTGCTATTAACATTACTAAAATCAAATATATCATTCTAGAACAAAGCATATTGATGTAAGACATAACCTTTTGAGAGATCATTATCAAAAAGGTGATATAACTCTTGAGTTTATTGGAATTGAACATTATCTTGCTGATATATTCACTAAACCCTTAAATTCTAAGAGAATGAATTACATCAGACATGAACTAGGAATCATAAATCTATAAAACTGATCCTTGTAAAACCGATCATTGTAAAACCGATTTTTGTAAAACCAATTTTTGTAAAACCTATTTTTGTAAAACTGATTTTTTTTAAAATGATTTCTTTGAAACCATTTTTTTTAAAACCAATTTTTATGAAACTGATCTTTGTAAAACCGGTTTTTATGAAACCCATATTTGTAAAACCAATTTTTATGAAACCGATTTTTGTGAAACTGATTCTTATGAAACCGATTTTTTTGAAACTGATCTTCTTAAAACCAATTCTTTGAAACCGATATATTTAAGGGATGTGTTGTAAATTCAATCTGAATTAAGTGAAATGACGATGTTTTATTTATTTTGACTTACCGAGTATAAATTTTATGTTTTCTGATTTACAATCCCTAAATGATATATTAAGTCCAATCTATCCTGACCTTTCACCTTCTCCATAGTTTTAAAGCCTCCTACATATAGTCACTCTCTCTCTATCTCGACTCTCGACCTCTTGACACAGTTAAAATCTGCAGCTTCACTATGGAAAGGAATAAGTGCGCAATGGAAGAGCCTTGAAAATCTCCTCCTGCTAAGCGTCAGAAGGGTGAAACCAGTGGTACTGGGAAACCAATCTTATAAAGTTGGGTTTTCATAGCTGAAAAGGAAGTTTCTGCTAAGTTTCTTCTATCAAGAAAATATTTTCTGCTAAAGGTACTAGAATCTCAAGGGTGGATCAGTTGGTTTATCAACAATGAAAGACCCTATTATCCCTATCTTGTACAAGAATTCTATCATCATTTAAGTACATCACTGGATGAAGTCGAGGCAGCAAAGATGAAGCCTATAGTTAAGGTAAAGGAAGTGGTTTTCTCTTCAAAGGAATGGGATGAATTCCTAGAGGTACCTCATGAAGGTGTCTATGCTGACTATCCTGGTAATATTACACCTTCATAAAATTTGTTTTCATATGAATATGCTCTAAAGGAGCTTACTATAAATGAAGAATCTGGGAGAACCATTGCAAACGAATTTGAAGGAGAAGTGAGATTAATTTTTAAGTTCATACAACATCAAATCTTCCCTAGGAAGGGAGATTTATCTGCGTTGAAATATCAGGATGTGTTCTTGATATTTTTGTTGAAAAATGAAATAAAGGTGAATCTGTGTAGATATCTTATGGTATATATTTCTGAGTTGATTAAGCCATCTAAGAAAGCAACGTGCTTATACTATCCAAGAATTATTTATGCTATGTTGAAGAAATTAGATTGTGTGGAAGATGGAGATGAAATGAGAACTGCCTGTAGTGGTTTTTACCTTCAAAAAGACATTTGTAAAAGGATTAAAATATTCTAGAACCCATGTAAGAGATGTTGGAAAGGAGATAAAGAAAGACTGTATGAGGAATTCAATCTGGTTGACCATCCTTCTAGACCAAAGGATCAAGTTGATCCAGGTCTCAAACCTGGAGAAGTTCTTGTCTATTCTGATGAGGAAGCTGAGTCTGAAGTTCCTAGGGATGAAGGATATTTTTTTGATGATAGGAGTGATCCTGATATTGCTGAAAGTCCCAAGAATATGACTTTTAGACCTACTAGTCCACCTATAGAACTGCCTCTGAGAGAAACTATTCTAGATGATGAAGAAGAGGAGGAAACCGAAGTTACTAGAGTTGAAGGCTATGTTAGCAAATCAGATGAGGAATCTGATGATGAATATGGTGGTGGTGGTGGTGGTGGTGGTGGTGGTGGTGGTGGTGGTGGTGGTGGTGGTGATAATGGTGATAATGGAGGAAGTGTTGAGCATGCGAGTGATTCTCTAAAAGTGGGACAGAAAATGGTTGACAGATCTAGTGAGGAATCTATTCATGGAGCTGGTGATGGAATAGAGCCTGCTGATCAACAGGCTGATGATCATAGAGATGTTGTACATGAGGACATAACACTCCATCCCATTGCTAAAAATCAATAAATCATTCAGTAATTGAATTATATTTTTGTTGCTGGCTAGAAAGTAGAAGATGTAGTTCCACTACCTCAAATTGAGGAAGTACCTAGTGAAGCTGAAGAAGCTGAAGATCAGGCAGAACCTAAAGTTCAATTGGTTCTTGTCCCCAGACAAGGTATTATGGCTAGAGACCAGGATGAAGAAATTGGTGATATATATATTATTTCTGAGCCTTATGGAATAAGGGTAAGAATTGATACCATTGAGTCGAGAGATTGGACCTATGCTAGAGAGAGGAATAGTAATCCAGGATATATTCTTTTTGGTTTGGAATATGACTCAGATGAGGAGATGGTACCTTCTCTTCTTGTTCCTCAAGTCCATGCTGACCCATAGCCTACTACACCCGTTCCAATAGTTTCATCTTCATTAGTAGATCCAGTTGCTCAGTCAGTGCCTAGTGACTATGTCACTAAGGCTGGTTTGGAAATGTTTAAGAATGAGATATGTGAGTTTGTTTTGGCCTCAATGGGATCCAGAAATGAAGCCTCCGCCTCAATAAGTATCTCGGATGCTGATGTAGCAAAAATTACAAGAATTGTGATTCAGGAGATTCAACCGAATCTTACTACTACAGCAGAAACTATTATTAGACACAACACTTTACTGAGAGAAAAAATAAGAAAGATGAGCAGTGATCTGAATTCCTTAACTGATGACTTCAAGACCTCTTTTACTGGTGTTCTGGAAGTTCTTAAGAACTTGGTAACTCATCTACTCAGTGTTGATTTGAAAAAGTTGAAAGAAGTGTTGGGAAAAATGTTAACTGGCACATCTAGTTCCAGGAGTGGGAGAAGTAATGTTTCTTATTTAGAGTCTCTCAAGACTGTGATGAGAGAGGAGATTCAGAAACTCTAGATTGTTTCAGATAAGGAAACCCTTGAAAAGGTACATCAGAATACAGATCTTGTGTACAATATGTTCAGACAATGCACCAATGAAGCCTCTACATCTCAGAAGGAAATTTGAGAAAATGTGGATAAGTATTTCACTAAGATATATACCAAGCATGATCTCATCAACAGTTTCAAATTTCTGGAAGAAAATCTTTGAATTCCCCCAGTCATGGAAGCTTTCAAAAATAAAGTTCTCTAGTTGAAAGAATTTACACATTTACTGAGTATGTTTATGGATAATAAGGATGACTTTGAGAAGGTAATGCAATATAGAGGAGAATTCATTAATGAATTCATCAACCATCTCAAACTATATCTATATGTTCAGGATGAGGCTATTGTGGTCCCTCCAGCTACTTCTATTGGTACTGCCTCTCGGCCTCCTACTCCAATGACAGTCTCTCAAGATCTAACACAGATTCGACTGATCATTACTGAGCAGTCTCCAAGTCATGTGTTGTCATAGAGAAGGCCTACCCTTGCCGCCACTGTTCCTACTGGTGTTTCCCTGCCTGGTGTTGTCATCCGGTCACCTCCATCCTCTGCCGCACCCAAACCTTCTCCTTTGGATCCCTTAGACAAAGGAAAATCTCCTATGCATCCCAACCCCTAGTGATGGATTGTCTCTTTCTGTTAGGGATTTGTTCTTTTTGATTGTTCTGTACTTTTATGATTTTGAATGAAACTTCTTGTGGTATCTCTCTTTTATCCTATTTTTCCTTTCTTCTTTTCACTTTTTGTTAATCCCAAAAGGGGGAGAAAGTCAGGATGGTATATGAGAAAGGGGGAGAAAGTAAGGATGATGTGAAACCAAGGGTGGCATATACTCTTCTTAATCCATCTAGTGAGGGGGGATTTGTTTTAAATACATTCTAGAAATGTCAAACTTTATTTATATTGGACAAGTATATTCAGCCATGTTTATTCTATATATTTTCATATATTCCATAATTTGTGATTATCAAAAGGGGGGAGATTGTTGGACCCTTCATGATAATGTATTTTTCATAATCACAAATAATGTCAATATACAGATTCATATCGTTCATGCCAATTTTAATATTTCTATGAAAATCAAATATATCATATACCAACATATAATTTACTAAGTCAATTTCTTATAATTCATGAATCAATATGTTTAAAAGTGAATTTTTACATATACTTTATCTAACAATTCATCTTGCAATGGTATATGCAAGACAGACTCTTCACAATCCTTCTTGGATTCATTGAAAACAAAGTTTGACAGACCGAAGGATGGCTCACCGAAGTCGACAGACCGAAACCGAAGTCGACAGACCGAAACCGAAGTACGACACACCGATGTTATTAGACCTAAGTTTGACACACCTAAGTTTGATAGACCGAAGGATGACTCACCGAATTCGACACACCGAAACTGAATTCGACACACCAAAACCAAAGTCGATACACCGAAACCAAAGTCGACCCACCAAAACTGAAGTCGACACACTGAAACTGAAGATGACACACCGAAACCAAAGTACAACAGACCGAAGTATGACAGACCAAAGTCGACACACCGAAGATGACACTCCGAAGATGATAGACCGATGTTATCAAACCGAAGACAAAATACCTAAGATTACTCACCAATTTATATAAATAATTATTTCCATTTTATTTATTCAAATTCATTTCTAATAGTCATATGTAGACAAATTAATGTTTCTGACATTATTTAATGTTGTCTGTAGGAAAATCCGTAAACAAGTATGAGGTACATGCATGTGCGAAGATCCTTATGCATATAGAATCATGGATTATAAAAGGGACTCATCTTTTACAATAAATATATGAACGACAATGAAGATAAAGAGATAGTAGCAGTACACGCTGAGACACAGACTGTGCGAATACGAAAAGAGAAGAACACACAAAGAACTCGAAGAACACTCATACCCATCAATAACAGAAGTTCAAAGAGGAGGTTCAAGTGCCACTTGGAATACTCTCACATTCAAGATGAACACTTGGAAGTGAAGGAAAAAACCACGACACTCTGTTTTCCAGAAAACTTCTAGTGAAGGACTCAAAGCTTCATCTGCTTCAATCTAAAGGAGTCCAAAGCTGCTTTGACATCACACAAGCGCATTCTAAACTCATTTCTATATTATTTCTCTGTTTTGATCATCTTTTTTGTTTACATTATGAGTAGGGTGTGCTTCTGTCTGTTTTAACACACACTAACTCCTAAGCTAAACTGGAGGATACTGAAATCCTCACACTAAACTCTTTACACCTTTGTGTATCCCATGTAGAACTGTGGTAGAGGTCAAGTGTGACCTGGACAGCCGGGTGTGCTGTTGTAAACCCTATTACAGGGTGTGGATAAAAATTTTATTTATATAAATATCTTGGTGGCAGGTGATCACCAAGTGGAGAGGATTAGGTCTCTGCTTGAGATTGAACCTCTTATTTACATTGTCGTGTTGATCTTCAATTACTCTGTTTTGTTTTTCCGATGCTATTTACTTTGAAACTAAAATATGTTTTAAAGTATCTCTGATAGTTAAACTAGCAAGTGTTTGTATTTATTATAAACTATTAGGTTATTTTCAAAAGCTAATCTAATCTTCAGATTGGATTAACTGAGAACTAATCAATCTCTTGAGAACCTAACTGAACCTTTACTATATTACAAATGCACTACAGTTTTGTTTGTTATTTAAATAGGGGGATTTTAATTCAAGTCTTTTAAACAGAAATTTTAATTGGAAATCAATTCACCCCCCCCCCCCCTCTTGAGTATCCACTCCGACCAACAACATGGCATGTGTGTTCAGTTATTTACCTTGTCATATTGATTATGCATATTGATTTATGATTGCTTCTATTGTAATTAACCCTTATTGATAATTTAATCTCACCCTTATTTTTTTCATTTACAAGGAATCCATGAAGCATACTACAAAATATATGCAAGAATATTCTAGAGGGAATAATGATATTCTCAAAAAGAAATTGTGTTATAATTTGAGTAATGGGAATCATGTATGCGTCTAGTTTACCAAGACTACTAAACTATTTAGTCCTTTAGGATGTGATTCCTTATATCTTTTGCTAATATATTAAATTTGGCACTAGATTTTTTCTGTTGGGGTTAGGGTCACTATATAGGGTATTTTTAGTTAATTTTATACATGAATTTGGTATAAAAAATATATGCTTAAAAAATCATTTTTCAAAAAAAAAAGTTTTTTGTCGAGTTTTGCGGGTATAATTTTAAATTAAATTATACCACTTTAAAAAATTAAACCTTAAAAAATGGATTCCATATTTGTAATCATGAGTTCAAAATTTAGTAAATATTTTCCTTTTTTACCATTGTAAATAGTAACCGTAGTGAATTTTTGTTACCATGATAAAGGTAAAATGAGTTAATTAGGGTTAAAATGATGTAATAAGGCTTAAAACTCATTAAAACACTTTCTATAATTTTAATGGATGAGTATATTTTATCCATAATCATCCATACTTCCAAATATTACCTTTTTCATTTATATTTTATATTGATCCTTATAATATCTAAGTAAAGAATAAAGTCAAAAATATCACTCTTTAACTTTTAATATATATATAATTTTTTGATAGTGATAAAGAAAATTATGTTCATTTATAAATTATTATTTAAAATATTAATGATTTTTTTTAATCATGATAATTTATTTTTAATTTTTAGTGATGAAATAATTAACTGAAATTCTTACGCAATGTCAACACGACGCTTATGAATGCAATAAAAAAATCAAGTAAATATTTTGAAAAATACTAAAAGAAATATTTTTTGGTTGAGTTATAATTTCAAACAAATTTTATAGAAAAATATAAAATTTTAAATATTTTTTAAATTTTTATATTCAAATTCATTTTCTTTCATGTTGTTCTCAATGTTAAATTAAATGAATGGTTATAAAAATGACATTAATGATATTTTATAATAAAAAAATTATTAAATGTTTTATAAATTTTTAAAAAATTATATTTAGAAAATTTAATTATATATAGTTTAAAATATCAACAATATTCCATTTATGGGTTATTTTTCCTTTTATAGTAATTTTCTTTACCCTTAATTTTTTAAAAACATTGATATCATCATAATTTTCTAAAAGGTTAATGGGGTTAAAACACAAAGATAAAGGTAAAAAAATAATCTAAAATTGTATAAATTTTATTATAAAAGATGATTTAGACCCATCATCATCATATATTCTAATTATAACAATTTTGATTTATATTTTCATGAAATTTAATTTATATTAATTTAATACTTTAAGAAATTCTAAGAATTCCTCTCCCCTCATTTAAAAAAGGGTGCCTCCTCTCCTCTTCTCTACACACTTAAAGAACCATTTTTTCATAAAATACCTATCTAAATCCATTCTTAACATCACAAATAACATCCTATAGATACTTATTTTCTCATAAAATCAACCTAGTAATACTTTAGGTATAAACTTATGGAAGTTTTCTAAAGAATAGGTATAGTTCCTAACTGAGCATTTTTGTTTTATTTCATATTCTATCTCAATAAAATATTAATAATTAATAATAAAATAATAATAAAAATATCTTAAATATATTTAGGTTTTATTATGTTAATGTAATAACATATATCGATATCTTCTTCCATCCAATGGGAAACAAAACCATCTTTCGTGTGTACGGCCAACTATTGCCTTACGAACCAATGTAATTAATTTTTCATCAATACCTCTCATAGATGGTTATAATGATGGGTTTAATAAATATATATGATATTAATGAAATATTTATCATTATTTAAATATAATATATCATCGAATTATTTACCTTTTCATCCATTAAAAAATGATAACAATATTCATGTGTTTGTGTAGATTATCACCTCCACGAAGCGATGTGATTCATTTTTCATAACTACATCACATGGATTTTAGATATAAGTGTATTTAAAGAAATAATATAATATTTCTGAAATAATAATTATTATTTAAAGATAAAATAATAATTACCTTATTTCCATTATGTTTTTTGAAAAATAGAAACGTTACTCATGTGTATGTATGGTCTACCATCTCTAAGATTGTAACATATTAAATTTTTTATAACCTTATTTCATGGTTGGTTTGTAAAGTATAATTTATTTAAAAAAAATGAAAATTATTTCATGATTTTTATTATGGAGGTAATGTAAATATGACCCCTTTGACCATGGTCAATACACCAAAGTCATTTTTCAAATTATAAACTGAAAGTCCTCAAAACACCCAACATAGACTTAAATGATTAGGTAATTAAATATTTCATTAAAATAAAATAAATAAATGGTTTAAGGATGGGGTATTAAACCTGTAAAAAGTAATTATAAAATCAAAAAATTTATATAAGTTTATTATACAGGTGTTAAAGGACATTCATTGCAAGTTTTGACTCAAGGTAAAGGATTTTGTCTCCATTTCTCTCCATTGAGGCATGTTATTATGTTATACATCTATCTTATTTTATGAGGTGCATATACTTCCACTTTACATGTTATATCATGGATATATTTATATTCATGGTATTTAAAGTTTCTTTTGATTTGATTTTTTTCAAGGGATTATGATTCATAAGTTACCAAAATCGTAAGGATTTTTATTATATAATCTCATATTATTTAGAGATTGTATATATTCAGTGTTATTTTGGGGGAAATCATATGTTATTATTTTATTGAACCACATATATTTTATTCTCACTATTTATTAATGTTTTTTACATGTTTAGTTTTTATTTTCTCTCTTATTGATTAAATAAACATCAAGAAATTTTTTTAATTGTTATTGATCATGTATCTTATTTTATATTGGTAATATTTCTCTTCCATATCCATGTTTTCAAGAATGTTGTTTTCTAAACATAAATGGTTTCCAAAATTTATTTTACAAGATATTTTATCTTATTTTAAATGGTTTTAAAAATAAATTTCTTAATATTTTCTCTATGAGTCACTTTTGACTCTCTTTACAAAATGTTTGAAAATAATATTTATTATTAACATTTATGACATTAATAAATTTTCCCACCATTCTGACCATTGTTTTATATGAATATTTTTTTTATAATTTTCCAATTTTATTTTCCAATAAAATTATTTTCAAAATATTTTGTGGATTTTTTAATTTTAAAAGTGATTTTCAAAGAAGAATGGGTATTTTATTCAATTATTTTTTAATGATCTTTTAATAATATTTCTTTTCATCAATAATAAAAACATTTTATGTTACTTATGATCCACTAGGGATGTGTATTAATGATACCATCCTAATTATTTCTCTAGATGAATTAGGATTATTTCAAAGATATTTTTTTGGAACCCAATTCTTTTCCACAGGTTAATCAATTTATGAAAGGAATATCAGTTATTTATATGAGTTTTATGATGAAATTAAAGCTCTATATAATTTATTCATGTTATGGTACTTGGATATTTTTTATGATGATGGTTGGTTTTTTTATAAACTAAGGATGGGTGGGTCCGTTATATCCCTCCAATGAATTGGGTAATGATTATGTGTTTCTGAGAATTATGTGGTATGTTGATTGTATTAGTTGTTAAATTTTTAATAGTGATTTTAATATTGATACTATAATTATGTTCCAAGTTACCAACACATTTTATCTGTGATTTCTATGAGTTTATAATGAATCATATATCAAGTATTGTTTTCACATGGATCATGATTATTGGCTTATATAACTCTTGTCTTATGATAAAGCTTTATGACATGTTTCATGATTGATGATCCAGGTATTGATGGGTATGAATTCTCTTATGTTATGTTCATTCACTTTGATTATGTCATCATACCCTTATGTTCATCTTATTCTCATTGATGAAATTCAATTATTAATGCTGATATTTACCAATATTGGTTATTTGAGCTCACCCTTATTATGTTTCCTTTTCCCTGGGTTATGAACAAAGATTTTAAATATGTTATTACTAAGTAGGTTTCTAGATGTAAATAAATTAGTGATAGATGATGTTTTTTTTATGAACCAGTTATATATCTAAGTTTCCATATATATGTTTTTCCTAATTATCTCAAACTTTAAACCTAAAATGTCCTTGTAAATGTAAGTGATCCAACATATTAGTTTGATGTTGTATGTTTTTAAGGGTTAAAATTGTGTAACATTTATCGATATTAAATCCAGAAATGTAAATATTTTGTTATCAGTGGATTCAGGAGTGTGGGTTTAAGGTCCTTTCAAATGGTACTAGAGGAAAGGTTTATAAAAATTTGAAGATTAGAATTATTTTAATGGGATTTTAAATTAAGAGTTATGGATACCATCATGGGTTTATAAGATTAAGTTTGATCATAAGTTCAAAGTTTCAGACACTAATTTTGAGGTTTTATATGATATGATTTTAAGGTGAATAATGATATTTTGGGATATGTTTTACTAGTTTGGGGTATATTTAACCCTTAAGTTTAACATGAAATATTATTTCATAAGAATTATATTTCATTTTTTGGGATGTAATCTGAAAGGTTTGATACAAATTTTGATGTTAAAACATTATTTAATGTTGAGTTTATTGAGTTAAATTTTCATATAGGATTTTAAAGACCCATAAATTTCATATAATTTTTATTAAACTATTTGGGATTATTACAAGTCTACAAAAATTGACAGCACTTGATTCTGAGGCCCGGTGTGCCCGAAACGGATTTTTGAACTTTTTTTAAGGTACATTCAGTAAATGTGTGGGCAGCGTTTTCTATCTATTGAACCAGTTCTCAGATTAAAAATTTGAGGACACTGTTGAATCCATAGTACTGGGATTCTATTAAGGGAGGATTAACTTCAACTGCAGTCGGTCGGGAGAAAAACATAGTTTTCAGACTTTTTAAAGAATAATAAAATGACATAAAATTGTTATTTTATTAATATACCAACAGTTGAGTAGTGGTGGAGGGACTTATGAGTTGTCAATCCATTTAATGTATTGACTCTTTGTTTTTTTAACCACACTGTTGAGAGATTAATAGGTTTATTCATTAATGAACCTCATTAATATCTCATTGCGTTAATCACCTTTCCCCATCTATTTAAATGAGGCTCATGTTTGGATTTTTGACATGGTAGTGAGGAACTTCGGGAGAAGTATCGAGGCATCTTCCACTAATGAGAAACAGAGGCTTGGATGGAAATTTTAGAGGAATCAATTCAGAATAAGTGAACATCGGTGGCCTCACTTCTGCAAGACACGACGTATTCACCAATTCTGAGGTAGGGGTTGTTTATATTTAAATTTATGATAATTGTTTTATTTTCGCGTTCTTGAAGCATAAAGAATCACAGAAGTGTTTAATGGGATTTAACATTATTTTTACGTGATGTATTAATTACTCTCACTTGTTATAATGTTAATGCGGACGGTGCGGGCTAAAGGAACAAGGCATGGACCCTCCTCTGCTTCGAATTTTGATGCGTTCTTGGGGGCGGATTTCCAACTTGATGGAAATTTGAATATGGGAGCCACAGAGTGATGGAAGTAACCTGGGAGGCCAGTAGGTGTGTTCGGAAGAGAAAACGGACCACCATAGCTCACCCGGTAACCCGTGGAAGATCCGTCGGCGTGACACCGGCGCAGCGGCACCAGTAGGGGACAGCGGTGGCTGGCATCGGCCGGCTGCGGTGGCAGTGGGTGGCGTGTGATGGCACGCTATGGAGAAGAGCCACAGTATCGAGTCGTGGTGGTAGCAGGGTGGTCGGCTCTCGGTCAGCCGCGTTGGCAGAAGGCGGCGCACCGTCGCGCACCGTAGGGAGGTGGTTGCATCTTCAAAGTTGTGGAAAAAGGGGAAGGGGACCCATGCCCTACATGTCCTGCAAACAAGGAGGCAGTGCCATGTAGTGCCACCGTTGTAGAAAGCTGAACAAATTTTTAGTCATTTGGGAAGGGGGAGCGACCCCTCCGCGCAGGTCGTTCGGCTGGCGGATTGTGTCAGCCGTCAGGCCAGGCCGCCCGGTGGACCATACCCAATTGAGGCGGTTCGGGCCGGTCTACAGCCCAGCAGGTTGATCCTGCTCTGGCTGACCTGGGTAGGACCTGGTTCAGACCCGAACTGGGTCAGTTCATCCCAAGACGGGGCGGGCCGGGTCGGACCGAATCCGGACCCTTTTCGGCTCAGATACGCTTAAAATGTCGTATCTCACAAAACATACATTTGTTTGACGAACTATCTATGGTGATGGAATCCTTGGAACGATAATATCCTTTTGAGATACTTCAACTGAGTTTTGGAGAATGTTGGAGTACGTCTGGGTTGGATCAAACCAAAAACCAACCTGTCCCTCAGCACTAAAATGCTTATAACTCATAGATCAAGCATCTGATTGATGCGTCTTATTTCTCATTGAAACCCTTAATACATGGTGGACCTTTGGGTTACTACTTTGTGGAATTTCATGGCAGTTGATGTGTGACCAATATCTTGAGGAACAGATACTACAGAACTCAAGCGCACCGGGTGTGGAGAATCTTGTAGCTGGCTATCAACTAAAGAGAGACCCTGTGGGGATCAGCATCATAGAAACCTTGTGTGGATCTGTATCATAGAGATCATGTGTGGATCGGAAACATAGTGATTCTATGTGGATCATCATCATAGTGACCTTGTGTGGATCGGCATCATAGAAACCCTGTGTGGATCAGCATCATAGTGACCCTATGTGGATTAGCATCATAGAGACCATGTGTGGATCAGCATTCTAGAGACCCTGTGTGGATCAACAGTGCAAGACCCGATGAAGACCAGCCTTAGAGCAGCCCATCATGGATCAGCGACATATGAAACTGTGTGGATCGACAGTGGAACTACTTCTTCATGGTTCAGTTATGGAAACTTCCTAATGGAATAAAATGATGTAGCTACAGACTAATCATCTTTGTTCCTGAACTTTGAATTATATACCTAGTTTGAGCTGAGTCTTTTGATTTGTGATTTGTGATTGAGATCATGATTTGTGGTTTTCCTTTGTGGAATTTTAAGAGACCTTCAGGGGGTCTCGAGGTCCCAACTGGGTATTGTTATACTCACCCCTGTAAAGGCTTCGCCCGCACCTTATTGTGTCTTGTGCAGATGATGAGCAGCTCGGCTGAGACTATAGGATCCAGGACCATGTGGTACATAGAGGTGATTGGTTGATATGGAGAGTTATGGAGATGATTTGTACCTACCCTTCATGTAGGATCCTTGGTGGACGATCATAGGAGCTATTTTCTATTTTTTTTTTCTGTTGTAGTTGTGTATTTTCAGTTGGGCTTGTATTCCGACCCATTTACTTTCATTACACAATTTTAGTACTGCAGTTTTACTTTGTGGTTGCATCTTGTTGTGTTCTTAGACTATGTGTTTATACAGGATTAAAGGCAATGCCTTCCCATTTTTGGGATACATCATTTCGATGCTAGTCTCCAACCCATAGCCTTTGGAATGTGGGCTTGCTGTAGTCATAGAAAGGGCCCCAGGGGACGGGTCGTGACAGGGTTATTTATTTATATAATGATCTAGGTTTAACCTTTGGAGTTATTGTGGAATTTTAGAGATTATTGTATTATTTATTTATACAAAGGTTTATTAATTTTGAGAATTGTCTTATCTTATGATGACCATTTTGGTTTTGGTTAATTTTTAAGGATATGAGTAATATATTTTCATCTTTTTGGATTATGTGATCTGTTAGAAGTTCATTTTAGTTTTTCAGACATGAAAAAATCATCTTTAATACTCATCGTTTGAAAAAAAAGATGTTATTGTGGTGGAAATTAATTTAAGTATGAAATTATACTTTCCATGTAAGTATACTTTCTTATGTTCTTAATAATTATGGTAAATTAATTATTCAACTCAAGGAAAAGGATCTTGAAACAAAAAATTTATCTTATTACATTTTCTTCTAATGAATCAATAATCTTTTTCACATCTCTTTGGTTTACGGTTTTGTGGTAATTAAATTTCTCATGATCATTCACTTTTATATGACCAATGATCTCTCTCACTCCCCATAATTATTTGAAAATTAATTTTCCTCTATTCTCATATTTTCACTCCCTAATAATGTTCTCCTACTTGGAAATATATTTATGAGTTATTCTATATTAGCTTTTTATTTCTAAGAGAAGGTTTTATTAACCCTTTTTACAATGTGGGATTTAAAAAAAGTATTTTCAAATGTAAAATTTTGATTATTTATCTTCAGTTAAAATTATGAGGAAAAAAATTATTAAAGGGTGGATAATGTAATATCTGGATATTTTAAAATCATGATATGTTCGATAGTGTATACAACATGAAACACTGAGCTTAAACAAACCATGAAATATTATTATTTAAATATTATTTTTATAACTTAAATATTAAATTGGTGAGTATGAATAGGATTAAACACATTATGATATATATATAAAGGTTTTACTAAATAAAAATTTATTGATTAATTTTTAATAAATCAGAACTCAATTTTTAGTAAAATTACTTTATTCATCCAAAATACATTTTCTTCCAAAATAATTTATATTGATTTTTTTGATAGAATATTACAATTGATCTTTTAAACTTTTAGAAATTTTATTTTATAAAAATTATTTCATTTTTTAATTCATTGTGAAGAAATTAACTTAGGATGAATTTTTGAATATTTTCTGAGAATTTTGATTTTTTATTGAATAATGAAAACTAATTATTTTGTTGAAAACTATATTTTATTTTCAAGTATTTACATTTTTAAATTCTAGTTTGGTTTAGTTTTAAAATTAATTTAGTTAAATTTTATTAAATAAAATTCAGTTATGGTTTTTTGATTGAATTTTATACAATAATTTGGTATAAAAACATTTTTATACTTAAAAGGCATTTTTCTAAAAAATCATTTTTCATCGCATTTTGTAAGTTTTATTTTAAATTAAATTATAAAAATTATAGAAATTTAATATTGAAAAATGGATTCCATATTTTTAATTAGTAGTTAAAAATTTATGAATATGTCCCTTTTATTTTTTGTCATTAGGAATAATAACCATAGTAAATTTGTGTTACCATAGTAAAGGTAAAATGAGTTAATTAGGGTTAAAACTAATGTGATTGGGATTAAAATAAATTAAATAAAATTACATAATTTCATTTAATGAGTATATTTAATCAATCATCATCCAAAATTTTAAAATATGACTTTTTTTCAATTATCTTGGATTTTGACATTTATAATATTTAAGTAAATGATAAAGTCCAAAATGTCACTCTCTTAATTTTAATATCTATAATGTTTTGTGATAGGGATAGAAAAAAATTATTCTTGGTTATAGATGTTTATTTGAAATATTAATTAATTTTTTTATTATGATAATTTATTTTAAATTTTTAGTGATGAAATAATTATCCTAAATGTATATGCAACGCCAATATAGTGTTTGTGCACGCAGTAGAAAAATCAAGTAAATAATTTTAAAAACACTAAAAAAAAAATATTTTGGGTGAGTAATAATTTACTAAAAAAATTATATATAAATATAACATATTAAGGATTTTTTTAAAGGTTTATATTCAAATCCATTTGTTATGATTTTGTATTCAGAGTCAAATTAAATGAATAGTTCCAAAAATTACAATAATGATATTTTATGATAAAAAATATTAAATGATTTAAAATTACTAAAAACCCTATATTAAACCAAGTGAATGTATATGGTTTAAAATATCAAAAATGGTCTTTTATATGTCATTTTTCTCTTTATAGTAACTTTATTGACCCCTAAAGAGTAAAAAACGTTGATATCGTCGTAATTATCAAAAGGGTTAACAGGGGTTAAAAAACAGAGATAAGGTTAAAAAATAATTTAAACTTCTACAAATTTTATTGGGTGATAAATTTTTGACCCATACTCATAATGTTTTCTAATTATATCAATTTGGATTCATGTGTTCATGAATATTAATTTATATTAATTTAATACTTTATGAAATTCCAAGAGTGTTTATCCCATCATTTATAAAAGGGAACCCCCTATCCTCTTCTATACACACTTTAGGACCCATTTGGTTTTTCCAATATCTACCAAAATACCTTAATAACATCTTATATTCCTTGGTTTGATCATAAAAACAAACTAGGAAGGCTTTGGGTATAAACCTATAGAAGTTTTCCGGAGAATATGTATAATTCCTAACTGAGCATTTTCATTTTATTCCCTCTTATATCTCAATAAAATATCATCAAAACATGATTAAATAATAAAACCAATATCTTCTATATACTTTTATGTTATTATGTTAATTTCAAAACCTATATCCACCTATTCTTCTATCAAATGGTAAATGAAACCATCATTCATGTGTACGGCGAATTACTACCTCACAAACCAGTGTAATTCATTTTCCATCACCACCTCTCACAGATAGTTATAATGATAGATTTAATGAATATATATTATATTCATGAAATATTTATCATTATTTAAAGATAATATATCATCTAATTTCTTACCTTTCCATCCATGGAAAAATGATATCATCATCCATGCATAAGTGTGGATCACCACCTCTATAAAGTGATGTGATTTTTTTATAACCACATCACATGGATGATATATATAATTGTATTTAAATAAATTATATTAAATATTTAATATAATAATTATTTTGGGAATATAAAATAATCCATACCTTCTCTCCATCATTTTTGTTGAAAAATAGAAATGTTACTCATGCGTACGTATGGCCTACCATCTCTGTGATTGTAACGTAGTTCATTTTTCCTAATAATATTTCATGTATGGTTTTAAAAAATATAATTTATATATTAAAATGAAAATTATTTCATGATTATTATTCAAGATATTATGTAACTATGACCCCTTTAACCACGGTCAACACACTAAATTTGTTTTCAAATTATGATCTGAACATCCTCAAAACACCCGACGTGGACTTAACTGAGTAAGTAATAAAATATGTTATTAAAATAAATAAAATAAATGGTTTAAGGATAAGGTATAAAACCATTAAAATTTTATTTTTAAATCAAATCACTTATTTATGTTTATTATACAAGTGCTAAAGTATATTTATAGTAAGTCTGGACTCCAGGTAAGGTATTTCATCTCAATTTGTTTTCATTGAGGCCTGTTTTTATGTTATGCACCTATAATATTTTATGAGGTGTATATACCACCACTTTAAATGTTATATCATGGATATACTTATATTAATGGTATTTAAAGTTTATTTTTATGTAATTTCTTTCATGTGTTTAAGATTCAGAAGTTACCAAAACGATAAGGATTTTTATGATACAAACTCATCTTATTTTGGGATTATTTATGTCCAAGGTTCTTTTGGGGGAAATAATATGCTCTTATTTTCTTTAACCACATATATTTTCTTATTATCTAGTTATGAATTTGTTTTATTTGTTTATTTTCCATTTCCTACAATATTTATTAATAAAACCTCAATAAATTTTCATATAAGTGATACTGATCTTGAATCTTTCCTTATATCTGGAATCTTTTTTTATATCCATGTTTTTATGAATTCTTTCAAGAATTTTCTTTTCTAAATATAAATTATTTACAAAATTTATTTTATATGATCCTTAACCTTCTTTTAAATGGTTTAAAAACGAAATTTCATAATGTTTTCTGCATGGGTCACTTTTTAATCTTTTTACAAAATGTTTGAAAAGAATATTTATTTTTAACATTTATGGAATGAATGTATTTTCCCACCATCATGAAAATTATTTAATTTTAATCTTAATTTATAATTTTATAGTGTTACTTTAAAATAATATTATTTTTAAAACATTTTTTTGAAATTTTAGTTTTTAAAATTGATTTTCAAAGTGGAGAGGGTATTTTCCTCAAAAATGTTTTTAATGATATTTTAATAGTATTTATATTCATCAACAATAACAAAAAATAATTATGTTACTTAAACTTCATTAGGTATATGTAATAATTATATCATCCAAATTTTTTCTAAAAATGTATTATGATTATTTCAAATAGATTATCATGGAACTCATTTATTTTCCATAGGTTAATCAAGTTATGAAAGGAATAATTGTTGTTTCTCTGGGTTTTATGATGAAATTAAAGATCTATATAATTTATTAATGTTATGGTTATTGTAAATTTTTTATGATTATGGTTGGTTTCATTATAAACCAAGGATGTGTGGTTTCATTATAAACCGTGGAAAGGTGGTTATGTTATAAACCATGAATGGGTGTGTCCATTATATCCCTCCAATGAATTAGGTAATGATTATTTTATTCAGAGAATTATATTGTAAGTTGACTATATTGGTTATTAAAATTATAATATTGATTTTAAGAGTGATATAATAATGATTTTCCAAGATACCAACACATTTTCCCAATGATTTAAATGAGTTTCTAATGAATCCTTGATCAAGGATTGTCTTTACATGGATTATGAATGTTGATTTATATGAATATTTTCTTGTGTTAAATATTTATTTCTGGTTTCATGATTGATGATCCAGGTATTTATGGGTATATATTATCTTATTTAATTTTCATGCACTTTCATTATGTCATAATTCCCTTATGCTCATCTTATGATCATTGATGATATTCAATTGTTAATTCTTATTTTTACCTTTACTGGGCATTTGAGATCACCCTTATTATATTTCCTTTTCCCATAGTTGTGATGAAATTTTTTAAATATTTGATGAATAACAAGGTTACTAAATGTGAATAAATTAATGAGAGATGATGTATATTTTTATGAACTAGTTATGTATCCAAGTTTCCATGTAAGAGTTTTTCCTAATTCTCTAAAACTATAAACCTAAAAGGTCCTTGTAAATTTAAGTGGTCTAATATATTAGTTTGATGGTATATGTTTTGAAGGGTTAACATTTGGTCACATTTATCATTATCAAATCTAAAAATATAAATATTGTGTTTTAGCACCTAATCCGAGAGTATGTGTTTGGGGTTATTTCAAAAATAAGTATTATATATAAGTTATCTACCTTCAGATGCACGTAATTAATTTCATTTGGAATCATATCGACAAGTGTTCCCTATTAAACATATTCAATGGACTATTTTATTTTCATATATTAATTACCAAAACATGTGTAACATGAAAAATTTAAGATTAAAAAACTAATATAATATAATAAAACATCAAATTCCAAAAAATATTGAATACTTTCTTAAACATTTCCTAATAAGAAACATAACCAATATTTTTTTCATTCATATGGGAAGAATACGCATAACATCCAATGTCCTGTAAAATATAAAATTTTCATCGTGGATGGAATTATAATAAATAGTAGATCATAATTACATAAGTCTTGTTACCTATCAAGGAATAGTATAAACCAACATGATACTAGAAATATAATCTATACTAACGAGCCAATAGAAATAGTTTATTAAAACTTTTTATATATGTTCTATATACCAATTAAACAATTGTTCATATAGTTATAACCTATACTAATGTTTTGTTAAAACCATTAGTATAATTTCTCATCCTATACCAATTATATAACCCCCTCTCCTCTTTCCTATCCCAATTTGAGATTCCCTTATGACTAGTTTATCCTCCCCCTCAATTCCCCTTTTATTCATTATTTTTCAATGGTTTTAGGTGAAATAGTTGAGGTATATTATTTCCATTCACCTTTTCTCTCATTTTATACTCTTATTTATCTATTTGAATTCCCTATATTTAAATGGTGGCCTAGGGTTTAATATTTCAAAAATTATATTAGGTTTTTTATTTTTAGATTTTATAATCATCAATTGAGGACCTTTTTAATTTTTATTACTAGAATAACATTGGGAGTCATTGGATTCATCATTTCCAATAAGTAATTTTGTCAATTTTTAAATGAATTTTATTTAAAATATATTAATATTTATACATTACATTCACAAAGGAGTTATTATATATTTTTATTTAACATTGGAGATGTTGGAGTAGGATCCTACTTAGTATGATTTTATACTCACCCAATTAATATGTAATATTTGTATTACTTACAGGATCATTTTTAGGGTGGTTTTAAGTGGTGTTTTTTTAGGTACAATTATATATATCTTGGTGTAAAATGAGTCATGTGTTATTGTTTCTCATTTAAAATTAGTACATTGTTGTGTTTTTTGTTGACAAACACATTGAATGTGTTAATTTACTAATACTAGTAATGGTTTTATTCATTTTATATTAGATATGGAAAATATTAATAAAAAAATTAATTCATCCCATATTATGGTTTTATACCATTTATTCTAATCTCCACCTCCTGGATGATTAGAGGCGAGATTTAAGTTTTAATGTAGTACTAATTTCTAACTAGGGTGGATTCATTATGAGGACTAAAAGAGTTTGATGTAGAAACTAGATTTAATTATATAGTTTGGTAATAAAATTTTATTATTTAATCTTAGTATGTGAAATAATCTAGGGAATTTGTATTAGGATACAGAGGAACCTTGTGATTCTATATGTTGTATTTGATCAGTTGTGGATCATTAATATGGGAAATATGTATTCTAATTATGGTTTTCGTGCAAGAATGAAAACATGCATAATTTAATATCATTCCATGATGATTTAATGTGATATAAAACTAATTATTCATGTTAATTATATTTTTATTTATGAATTATAATGTTATATTATTATTTTATGAAATATTAAGTGAACTTATAAAATTTAAAAAATATATATGATGTTATGGCGATTATATTATAAAACATGTGCAAGAAAGAATAAAAATTTTATCAGTAATGTAATTTAGAATTTTGATGAATATTGATTTAATTAAGTATCATTTTATTCTAAAATTAGATGCAAGAAGTGTTTTCAACTAAATTATTTTGATTGATTAAAACTAAAATTCATGGAATATAATTACTAAAATTTTTAATTATTATACATAATGTTGTGAAATAAGGGGTCTATTTTATTGGAAGTATAATCTATGTTGCTGGGAAGAATGCAATGAAAAAAATAATTGAAATATATTTTATAAATTTAATATATTATAATTTTACAAGGTTGATAATATTGATATGTATTTAGTTTTAAAATTATTATTTTCCCTAATATCTATTCAAAATATTCATTGTTATCATGAATTTTCAAATTATAGTCTACTATATTGATTTTAATAACAATTTTTTTATCAGAATGGATATAAGTTAGATGTGTGATGTTGATTAGATATCAATCAAGTTTTAAAATAAGTAAGATTTTTTTAGATTTTTTATTTAATAATGTTTCTGATGGGTGAACTATACATTGAATTTGTTATAATTATATTGTAAGACATTGGTTATGTCATGAATACATAATCTAAATTATAGAAAAAGTTGGTTTTATAACTAACTATTATGTTTGGTATCATGGTGGAGATAAAAAAACCTATATTTTTATTGATATAAATGAGAGTGGAAAATATAATTTTCTATTTGATCAGTTTTTCATTATTTGTAATTTTCAGTGTTGAGACACAAGGAGTTTTAGTAAACTAGGTTTTACTACTTTTAATAAATTGAAAACCTCTCATTTTATTTTATTATGAAAATTATGAAATTTTACATAGTTTAAATGTTTAATATTATTATGGGAATTAAATTTTAACTTTAGTTTAATAATCTTAATTTCAATATCTATCCTTTATTTAGTTCATTATTAATTGGATATTTTAATTATATTACATGTATTAAATGAATAATTGTATTACATGTTTTAAAGGGGTCATATTAATTGTTTTATTTTTAAGTATGGTTTATTATTTTAATAATATTTTTTTGAATTTAATTATTCTTTAAATGTTCATAATTTATCCTCTTTATTTATATTAATATTTATTATTTTTTGTTTAAATCTTGTGAAACATTAATTTTCTTAAGTCTATTTTTACCCTGACGTATCTTGTTCCTACCCTTACATAAGTTCTTATAACATTTCATTACCCTTACATAGTTGTATTGTTACCTTTATGTAAGTAGTTTGAATTTGTTCTTACCCTTACATAACTTACCCTTTATCCTTATATGAGTATTAGAAGTTACCCTTTACCCTTAAATAACACCTTATTACCTTTACATTAGTAGTTTATTATTTTTTTTACCCTTGTTTAACTATCATTGTACCCTTATGCAAGTTGTGTTTACCCTTACATGAGATATACTTTAAATTTATGTAACTATGCAGTACCCTTATGTAGGTAGTGGATTATTCTATTTACCTTTACATACTATTATAGTTACACTTACATGGGTAGTTGAATTTTTTTGTTACCCTTACGCAACTAGAACTTACCCTTATATATCATATGTAAACTATTGTTTGCCTTTACTCAAGTGTATCATTACCCTTATGCAATTCCACTTACCTTTTTGTAAGTGCAAATATTACCTTATGTATCATGTACAAAATGCAACTTACCCTTATGTTGTAATATAGTTTAATATTATGCAAGTCAGTTACCTTTATGTGAGTAGTATAAAATGTAGATTACCCTTATGAAATTCATTACCCTTATGAGATATATATTTTACACTTACGCATCTAGTGAAAATGTGGGTTGGACTTTATGTAACCTTAGGGATTGATAGGTTACCTTTATACAACTTTTTTCAGTTCAAAATTACCCTTAAATGAGTTAAGTACCTTTATGTATCATGCATATTTTTTTTACACAATGTACACACTACCTTTACATGTTCCTTTTTTAAGTCATTTATAATCTAACACTAGGTATAGAATTCTACTATTTTTTTTCTTTCCTAGAGTAGAAGAAATCCCTCAATGAAGTGGTTCCAAGTATGAAGCATAGTGAATAAATGATAATCTTTAACATTATTTTCAAAATATAGGTAATGGTATTGTTTATATTCTATTTCTAATCATTGATTTTTTATTTTGAAGAAATAGGAAACAAACCACGCAAAGATGGTTTATATAAATTATTTGAATAATATTATTCATGTGAATTTATGTCTATAAATAGTGATTTGGGAAAAGTAGTGAAGGTGTGGAAAATATATACTCTATGTTAATTCATTTATTCCAATTTTCTATGGTTTTCTAGTTGTCTTAAGATTCTTTGTTATGTATCAATTTCTAAAGGTCCTAAGCTCACTGCTCCACTCTAGCTTCTTCATTGATGCCATTTAATTTTTAGTTAGTTTTATTATTTTTATAGAAGTATATGTATTTTATAGTTTTCACACATGGTTTAACCTTTTTAAAAATGTAGTGCCTAGTTATTTTTACCTAGTCAAAAGGCAATCACATAGGTTTGTTCTTTCATGTAAGATAGATTGGGTTCTTCCTATTCCTGAAAAAGGTAGGATGGGTTAGGGATAATCCTATAAAATCTTGAGTTCTTCATATTCCCATAAAAATTTATTTAAGGTCTGGTATTCCTTGTAATAGGATAGTATTAGTTTTCACCTATAAAATAATTTCTAATATTTATTTTATTGGGTACTAGTCCTCTCGATGGGTTGGAGGGTATTGAAGAGTAGACTAGGTTCATGTATGGTGAACTGAACTACTGTAAAAATCTTGGTATTCTTATTCTTTATTTTTATATCATTTTCTAGCTATTTGAACATCACACTCACTTTCATCTATTGTTGATAATACTCTGATAATTATATAATTAAGTTTAAAAATTTTAAAAGTACTATTCACTCCCTAGTCCATCTTTCCATGGATAAATTCATCCAAAAATAATCACAAGAAATAAAGTGTTCCAATGTTATAATACAATGGTATGAGTACACATGATGCAACTAATTAAAATGATGATGCTGATAGAGTGAAAAAATTTAAGGATTATGTAAGGACTCATGTATATTGGTCATGTGTTAAATGACAAAGAAAAAAAATAATATGACTGTAGAATGGGAGATTCATATATGAAATTTATAAAACTAGCATAAATTATATTATTATATTTTTGAAGTAATTAATTCTTGATTATGATTATAGTCCCATAAATAATTTTATGGCATGAAAGTTAATTTATCATCTTTTTTTAACTAAAAAAACTTCTTTCTTTCCTAAAATATTACAAGCTATTTTAGGTGGAAAATATAGGTCTAAATGACTATAAATAATGTGGTAAATCTCTATGGAAGAAAAATATATATGGGACACCATCTCGTGTTCCACAAAAAGTAACATGGAACTTTATTTTGATCCCTTTGATCCAAAATATTTTCATTCCTAATGAAATGTCAAAAAATATACAATGGCATTATGGTGAGATAATAAGGATAATAATGAGTTGGTCCATCCTGAGGATGAATTCTCATGGTATAAATTTGATATGTGATATTATGATTTTACACCTAAATTACATAAAATTATATTGGGTCTATCATGTGGAAGTTTTAATCTGTTTAGTTATATGCACACTTTATATAGTATGTATCCATTTTTTATTCACATTTATAACCTTCCTCTATGAATGTGTATGAAAAAACCATTTACTTTATTTATTATTCTTGTATTTAGTAATTATGATCCTAGAAATTATATAAACATTTACTTTAAACCTTTAATAAAAGATTTGAAGCATATTTGGAATGTGGGTGTGTGCACATACGATTATTCTTTGAAAGACATGACTCATATGTGCATTTCGCTTATGTGGATGATAAATTATTTTTCTTTTATATAATGATATATGGATAGAGCATAAAGGTTAAACTATATTATCCTTTTTTTATAAAGAATACAAAATCCAAAAGCCAAAAATATCATTATAGTTTCAGTTTCCTAATACATCAATGATTCTTTCCAATGAATCATCCATTTAGAAAATATTATCAAAGGTTTGAAAATTCCATTGAGACCAAGAAGCCACATCACATATGTATGGAACTGATATTCTTAGTGAATTGAAAAATTTTAGTTTTTCATTCAGGAAATTTTAAATTAAATCTATAACGAGGAATAATGTTTCCATTAAATACAAATACAATTATAGGAATAAATTTATATTCTTTGGTTTACCTTAATGGTCAACAAATTTTTTATGTCATTGTTTAGACATAATGCATGTTGAGAAAAATATATTAAAAAAAATTCTTTCAATTCTTCAAAATAACAATGGGAAGACCAAATATGATTTATGATCTCAGTGTGACTTAATTTATTGAGGTATCAACCCAGATTTACATCCTGGGTTTATCAGTATAAAAAACTAGAAAGTTTCACGTATTTATTATGTGATAAAAATTTCAAAGGAAAAATATTTTATAAAGGTACTAGAGACTATTAAGGTTCTTGATGGTTATTCGAGAATCATGTTGAAATATGTTGATAGAAGAGTGGAAAAATTAAAAGCATTAAAAAACATGATTATCACTTCCTTCTTCATAAATTGATTACAATAGAAATATATGATTTATTTTCCAATAATACAACGGTGATAAATATTTTATTGTGAAAATTTTATAAATATCTTTGTGCTAAAATGGTTTCCAAGTGTTTCTTGGAAAAAACGTAGGAAAAGGCACCATTAATTATGAGTAAGTTAGAGAAAAGTTTCTTACTATCTTTTTTCACTTACATTTTTCATCTAACTATCCATATTCCCACTTAAATACTTCTTTGAGGCCCTATTTATTTTTGTTATATTTATCTAACAAAAATAAATATGAACATAATGAAGTCTTATGTTAGGAATATAAATTATATTGAAGGCTCCATTATGAAAATTTATTTCTATTAAGAATGTATAGATTTCTAGTCAATGTATTTGGATGATGTGAACATAATATATAATTGGACAATGAGAAATTAAGATGATAAGTATGATAAAATAGATCCAAATTTTCAATCACTTCCATAAATAGGGGGATTATAGGATCATATACATTGGGTGCATTGAGACTTGAAGAGTGGTATATGGAACATCACATGGTCTTATTTAACTATGATTGTTTTGATGGCTACATAAAGTAATTTGAACATGTATATATTATTCATTCCTATATAATTATATATATATTAAAATGTTACTATTTTTATATATAGGGAACATAAAAAAAATATAATTCAAATACTTTATTTGTTACTTTTAAGAAGTGGAGAAACTTTTTATAGAAAAGAGTATCCTGCTTGGTTGAAATTGAAGATATGAATACTAATTTTATAAAATAAAAAATAAATATCCAATATTACTGGTTTACATTTTCTCTCAATAAATAATAATTTTGGATTTTAGTTCCAATAATGTGGTGTGTGAATGAAAATAACTAGTTATAAATGGGTATAAATTTGTTATAACTAATCAATTAGTGAACATGAGAACACAGCATGATGTTGTTCGGTTAGTTTTAATGACATACTATCATACTAGAGCATCGGATAGTAAACTATAATATGAAAATGTGTCTTATTATATAGTTGTTGATAAAATACTAATATTAGATTTTATTCCCATTGTTGAGTCGCTATAATGAAATTAAAATGATTTCATTCAATGACATGATAGGGGGAATTTATTGATGACCATAGATTTATAATTATTTATATGAGTCTCTTCTTAGCTAATGATGAGACATATATTTTGGAATTAGTAGAAAAAAAAGTATTTTATATAATAGATACTCTAAACCCTAAATTCAATATGATTACTTAAGTGATCCTAAGACATATTTTCAGTGGTGGTGATGATAAAATTGACACCATCTATACCTCCATTGGTCTCGAACAATATGTTTCATATGTTTTATAAAATAATTCAATTATTAAAGTTGATTTTGAACCTAAAGTAGTGGTGGGTAATACATAAAAGAAATAATATTTGGTCTTAGTTCATTTATTTTATCTTGACTTTGGTTATACTAGGTTGGTACAATTAAAATTGATTTAATTTGGTTTCATTTAATTTAACTTAGTGAGGTTCACATTTTTTTCATGTTGGTTTTAGTTTGTAAGGGTTGTTTTGATTTAGTTTTTACTTATTTTGGTTCAATTTTATTATATTTTTATATATTCTATTAGTTTTTTTTATTAGTTTTGGTTCAATTTAATTATTTTCATTTTATTTCATTTTTTTTGTTTTGATTTGATTGCTTTGAGTTCATGTTGGTTTGGGTTGGATTGGTTTGAATTATTTTAGTTCAGTTTTACTAGATTTGGTATGGTTTAGTTCCATTTTGTTCAAATTTTCCCAACCTAAACTAACTCAAACCAAACCAAACTGAATTAAAGTAACCCAATTTTACCCAAAACGAACTAACCCATATAAATAATATCTTACTTGATCTAAAATGAATTGAATCAAATTGATCCTATTTGAAATGAAATTGCTATAATTTAATTAACCTAATGAAAATCAAATAATACTAACCTGAAAAAAATCTAATAAAATAGAACTAAACTAAAATAATATCATATTTGAAAAATAGAAATCTAAGGTACTAATCTGAATTGATTGGAAACAACAAAAATAGACTCATCCCAACATGATCGAATCATATGTGAACCGAATTAATGAGACATGGCCTAACTCAAATCTAACATAACCGAAGTGAATATGATCAACTATACCTACTCATTAAAAATTAAAATTCACCATATAAAACTCAAATAAATTAAATATAACTAATATTAATATAATATAACCTATGTGAACTAAAAAAATTCCAAAAAAATTGAACAAAACCAAATCTAATACAATTGAATATAATAGAATAAACTTGAAAAAAAGTAAAATATATCCAAACTGAATCATATTAAACCAAAATAACATAACCCAAATGTAAAAAAATAAATCAAAGTGATATGAACTAATAATAATAAACCATACCAATCCCAACTCAACTAAAACCGCATTAAACAAAATTGAAATGGAATGGATAAACTAGAACTAACCTAAAGAAAACTGATTTGATTCAACTCGATCTAAGAAAAATAGAAACTAAATGAACTGAACATAACTAAAATAGTCAAAACATACCTAAATAAATTTGACCATACCTAAATTGAACTAAACTCAAAAATATATAAAATATCAAAAAAAATAAAAAAAACTATATTTAACTAAATCAAACCACCCTAAACTTTACTAAACTCACCCAAACTGAATAAAATGAATATAAACTAATGAAAATGATATAAAAATAACTAAATTAGATAAAAATGATTACAAATTAAATAAAAATTTCCAAATAGAACCAATTGGAATTTAATGGAATATAATTGAATGCAAAACTGTAGTTTTGACCCAACTGTGGAAGTGTACTTGGGTAATTTTTTTATGTAAAAGGTTAAACCAGGTTTTGGTGTAGTGAAATGTTTTTTAAATATTTTTTTTAGATTCCCAAATCAATAAAAATCACCCAAATATGGTATCTATAACTATATATATCATCAAAAATGTAAGGTAAACCAAAATGGAAACTTATAGTATTGACCCAATGGTTGTAGTGAGATAATGTCAATTTTTTAATATATAATGATTAAACCAAGTTTGGGTGCAGTTTAATAATTTTTAGATATTTTTAAATATTTTTAAATCAATAAGAATCAACCAATTCGGGCATTTATAACTACATATATCATTAAAAATATATAAGATAAAACAATCTCATATCTGAAGAAGATAATACAACAGCGTGAAACATTTTTAGTATTTCACATTATATTTTGATACAACACTGCATCCAAAAAAGTAAGATTATATTGAAGTGATATAACATTTAAAATGAATTTTGAGACTATAATTTTAGAATTTATTATAGTTACAAAATAATTAAAATCAAACTGAACTTTTAATTATATAAATCCTATATATTTATGTTTTGATATATGGTTTGGTAAGAACATGGTATTCCAAATGAGCTATAAATATATTAAGTACTACTTAAAAAAATTTATGTCTTAATTAGGTTATTAAAAATCTTATGAAATGTTTAATTCTCTAATTCGTATCCCTTTATTATGTTATTCCATTGTGTATTCCTCATTTTCATTGCTAATTAATATGCCTTAGTTACGGTATGTCACATTTTTTTTTTGTTTAGCTTTCCAATTAGTATGTATTAATTATTTCATATCATACATTATAGCTTATTTTTCTTCCACATTAGTAGTGTATTTAAAAAAAATATATATTTTATTTATATATAGGATATAAAAAATATTAAAGGAATGTATAGGAATATATTGGTTGAGAATGGTTGATGAATGAGAGACATGGAATTTCATCCTTTGGTGCCTATAGTGAGTATAGTAATTATAATATATATATATATATATATATTAAAATACATTAAATTTAATTTTATTAATCATTTTTCTTATAGGAAAATTCATCTAGGAGACAAATTTTCTCCAATTAGACTACCGACAGTGGTGAGAAACATGGTCAGTCGAGTGGGGGTAAGGTACAAAAATCACCTACTATACTTGATCACACCCAAACCCACCACCACATATCCCATATACTACACTTTATCATCCCACTATTCCACTTGAGGCACCAGGGATGTTCCCACTTATTATTTTTCCATCATTTCATATAGGATCTGATTTTTAGATGCCTTTTCTATATACCATAATGGATTCTCATCCCTTTTATCATTTTCCACCCACTAATATGTCACCTCTATTTCTTACTACTCCTATCTCTCTATGATTTTATGCTTGTACTCCTAAGAATTATTCTTTATACCTTTTTTATCATCTAGATCATGCATTGGATCCTACCCATCCTTCATAGGCTACCAATTGACCATAACCTATAGATCCATCAAATCACACTAATCATACTAGAGGGGTAATATGTTTATAAGTAAATTAAATTTCATCACATTAATTTTATTCCAATTATCATATATATTAATTCTATTTTTTTCTTTTTTAGTTGTAATTTCTAATAGGTACTGTGTGAGTACTCATATATGTGATTCTTGGAACCTCCATACACAAATTATGGAAGAGTACAATAAATACAACCAATTTATTAGTAAACATGGTAGATAGTGTGGAAGTTTTAAAGTGATTCTAAAAAAAATATAATGACATCATTCCCATGAAAAAAATTTGATAGAGAAATTTTGGAGATTAAATCAAGGATATTTCATGGGATGAGATATGGGTAAGAACATTATTAAATTAAAATTGACATTATTAATTTGTGTATACAAATTAACATTTTCCTTTAATTTTAACTTTAACTTTCCTAATTTTCAAGTTGTAAGGGGTACATAGTTTATGGAATTAAGGGAACTATTGCCAGTATATAAGCATTAGTTATATATAGGTTGGACTAGTAGACTTGTCATATAGTTAGAGGGTATACCATCCCTCAATGATTGTCCGGTTATATAGCACTAGGAGATGATTTCCAATTATATGATATATGAGTTTAAGGTATTATTAAAATTTTATGATTTTTGATTGAAAATGATTTTGGTTTGTATTAATACTTTGTCTCATATTATTGAATTTTATTTTTCAAGATTATTCATAAATAAATAAATAAACAAGGATTTTATGAAGTATGTTCACACTTTAGGATGAATGGATATCAAGGGAAATGAGATAAATCAATTACTTTTCATGTACAATAGAGTTTAATTATATTTTATTGGAGTTTAGTTAAAAATAATAAAGAATATTAGGTTGAAATTAAATTTTAATTTTATTAATTTTTGTTCAGTAATACATTATTATTGAATATTTTTTTCTTAAATCCATTTTTATTTTTACCGAATGTTGTTGAACATCAAAGGTCATGTACCTTGAAAAAAACTAATTTTTTAAAGTGGAAAGAAGAAATATGGGATTGATTTCAATGAAGTGATACAAGAAAATATTTTAAATATTATTCTATTTATTTAAAATTTTAATATATATTCCATACCTAAATATCTAATTTATATTATCAACTTCATGCTTTAGAGGCCCTTGATGAGAAAAAAGATGACAACTTCAGGTTAAATGATCATTTATGATAGGTATTGGGTGATGAGTATCTAGGGACTTGAGAAGAGTATCATTCACACTAGTTATTGAACCGAACTAGGAAATTCAAACACCACAGGTACCATCAAGTTATAAGAGGATCATTTAGAAGTAGCAGAGGAAAAACAATAGACATAAAAGAGCATAAAAGTGGTTAAAAGTTCCTAGATAAGTTCATGAAATATATGAAATATTTAAATTAATCACTTACACTGGATAGTATTTCTGTTTTTTATATATGCATGTTGATGATGCACTCCTTATATGATACCTTAGGTGATGGATATGACGGTCAGAATGGTGGTCGAAGAAAAGACTTTCCTGGTGGTGATGATGATAAATTTTCTAAATATAATGATGTTAGTTATGCAGTTGGAGATGAGGGAGATGGTAGTAGTGGTCATGAAAATGATTTTTTTTTGGAGAAATATTAATCTAATCCATTTCTGATTTCATGTTTATGACACTTCAAACCATGCGGATGGTGTTTTATGATTGAAACTAATTGTATTTATATGTTATCATTTGTTTTTTAATTTATTAACTAATTAAATGTAAAATATATAATATATTTTCGGCTTATAATGTTTATTATGAATGGTTGTATATATGTTTTGTTTTAAAGTTGTTCATAATAGGTGTTCATATTGGATGGGATATATTTCCTGCTATAGGGGTTATACTAATGGTTTCTGAAATGTTGGTCTAATTATATACTAGTGATTCTATAGAACTATTGGTATGAGCTAGTTTTATACCAATGATTCTAGAGAACCATTGGTATAGCCTTATCTTCACAAGTATTTTACCAATTCTTTAGGAAACCATTGGTATAATCTACAATGATGGTTTCTTGACCTGTACCAATAGTTTAAAACCATTGGTGTATTTATATTTCTAGTAGTGACACTTAATCTCTGTGTTTGGAAACATTTCAAATATATATTTAACACTAAAAGACTTCTTCTAGTATTGAAAAAGTTGCTGAAATGAATTATAGATCTATAAAACCATAAACTAAATTACTCCCATATTATATACAAAGAGTGTGGATATACCTAATTAGATAAGTAATAAATTAATTCACTTTGATTTATATTTATTTAATGAAATTAAAATTTACTTACATGGAAAAAAACTGCAACATGTGTACTAAGAGATCATAAAAAATAAAAATATAAGAGATTTCATTTTTAAATACACTTAACGAAGAGTCTTTTAAATATGTCGACACTTATCAAAAACTCATAATAATTCACCAAAATAAAATAATTCACAACTAATTTATTTGGGCCTTTATAAACCTAAGAAGTATCTAAAGGTGTTGGTTCCTAAAACTTTTGTTTCTTTTTAAATGATTCCTTAGATTTTATATACTTCAATATAAGGTAAATGTAAGAAAAATTTACAAGTAATTTTAAATTAATAGTAAATAAAAAATAAAAAATAACACATACCTCGTATGAAAACTTACAAATAAGGCTAGTTGGTCAGATTAAAAAATGTCCCATACTTTTTCAAACTATAGAAACCTTCTCGATAGGTAATGACACTAGAGTAGTTTGATCAATAATATCGAGTACGACTACTCTTACTTGTTCTGAATATATTATATGATGATTTATATAATCCCATAGATTTTATATGATTTTTTATGCAACAATATTTAAATGGGGATCCCCATCATACAAATCATAGTACAGAATCGATTCTAAATGAGGAAGCAGAGGCTCTATATAGGAAAGTTGTGTTTATCTCACCATTTTTGCAAACAATTATTGTATAGATGATTTAATTCACTCATATATCTATTGATTCATCTCTCAAAAATCATCCTTTAAGAAAGTTGTTTCCCCTTGTATTTTTACTCCCTAGATGTTGTATTAGGACGTCCAAAAAAATCTAATACTCACACTCACCTCATATCCTCTTACATGGCTCGAGTATTCCTATTTTCCTAAAGAAGTTATAAGAATATCCATCTTACCCTTAGGGATAAAGTCCCCTACATCTCTTTATTTTTAAGGTAATCTATAAATGATATCTATAAATGTAAAATTATTATGATAAACTTAAAAAATATTAATATTCAAGAAAACTGATTATTATTTTCTTATAATCTTATCAACTACTCATTTTAATGAATCAATAAGAAAATTACATTTTTCATAATTCTCACCCTTTTCCATTTTTTATAGTGGTTGGGGGAAGATGGAGGACCCAATAAAATCTCTTCAAAGCTGTTATTAGATTTATCACTTAATTTATCAAAAAAATTTGTAATCATTTTCTCCTCTAACAAAGTTTGAGTGTATAAATTCTTTGAGTGGATCTCTTGGTGAGATTCCCTAGATTCCTATTACATAATAATAAATAAATACATCATCAAGTAATTAAAAAAAATTATAAATGGGTTTTATAAATAATAATTATTATAAAAAAATTCATCCTTCTATTATCTAGTGACAAACTTTTCTCATGTATCTATATCTAAAAAAATATTTGAGCTAAGGATTTTTATTCTATTTCTTGTCGAAAATATAAATTCGAGTCATATTTGACTTAAAATAAATCTATCTAATTACTTTAAAATAAATTCACCTCTTCTTAATTTTTTTCATATCAAGAAAGATAAATATCATATATAATTGAATATGTCAATTGTTAGTCATCTGAAATATATAATATTTGAACCATTGGGGGAAGTAAATAAATTGAGATATTTTACCATTATGCACTACCATAACCAATCTATCATCATCTGGTCAATAATCATCCAATTATGATACAATATAATTATCTTATATTGACTTTCCATGGCCATGAAAGTCATAAAATACTTCGCATTTGGGCCTACTGGGTTATTATTATCATTAAATTCAATTGGAAACCTCTTCTCCCCATGAAAAAGTGAAAGTTTTGGTAAAATTTTAATCTCACTTCTAATAACTTTTGGTACCCTCTTCACTAGATGAGAAAAATACATGAAAATAATTTTTATAAACATAAGTTTAATCTCATTAAATAATTTAGTTATTATAGATATATTTATATGAATAATAATACACATAACTTGGTAAATGTTCCTCTACCTTTGTGTCCATCATTTAAATATATTAATGTTAATTTAATGAAATTATATGAACCTATATTATATTAGAATTAAATTATTGTTAGAATAAAAAATGTGGTTATTCATAATAGAAATAAAACTAAATCTATTATGTTAACTAATATAGCTAAATAAAAGTGTGCACCTAAAATGAAGAATAAAAATAAATAGTCATATAAAAACAATGATGTCAGACTACTTCAACCAAAAAACATGTAAATAAAACTGATCAATATCAAAATTAATACAAAAATGATATAAATGATCAATAACTAAAAATGTGTAATTTTTTATACCTATATTTTTTTAGAATTAAATGATCGTTAGAAGTAAAAAATTTATTTACAATAGAAAAAAAATTATATATTATGTTAACTAATACAGGTGAAGAAAATTTCATACCTAAAAGCAATGAATACTATGAAATCGTCATAGTAAAATAATGATGAGAGAATTCTTCAACAAAAAAATGTGTAACCTAAACTAAAGAATATAAAATTTAATATAAAAATGGTATAAATGATCAAAATTTAAAAAAATGTAATTCTATGTACCTGTATTTTATTTGAATCAAATGATTTTTAAAATTAAAAATTTGATTATCCATAATAAAAAGAAAATTATATATATTTTTAACTAATATATATGAATAAAATTATACACCTAAAAATGATGAATATAAATAAATAGTCACAAAAAAACAATGATGTCAGACTTCTTTAATAAAAAATTTGTACCTGAAAATGATGATTATAAAAATTAATACAAAAATAGCATAAATGATCAATATCTATAGATTTAAGCATCTAAGTTAAAAAAACAATGTTTTTACATGTGTAAGTTTTAAGAATAAAATAATATATATATATATATATAACTAAATAATTAATATATTGAGTGTTTTCCCATATCCCTTATACGTGATCATTTCATATAGAAAGGACTATATCTACATTTTAGTCATTTTAATTCTTTGGTAATCATGTAATAGATGAATAAATATCACATAATCACACAACATCATCAAAATCATCATTACCAAAATAAAAAAAAATTACCTTGAAAAAGGATGGACCATTGATCATTAGATGGGTCAATAACATAAAATATCTTATTTACATATGTCTTCATGATAAATGGTTCCTATTTATAACTAAATATTTTAAAATTCAAAAATATAAATTCATAATCATGATGTTTCACACCACTGTTACTACCAACCTAGTTACACTTAAACATTATTACTCAAAATTTAGTATAATAAATTTCTCATATATCATCAAAAACTCCAAAATATATTATTGATGCAAAAAAATGAATTTTTATCTTTTGTATTCAAAAAGTTCATTACCTTAGCAATGGTCGTTACTCCACCATTTTGAATAGTACTCTTATTATCCTGACATTTTTTGTAAAATGTGTGACTATTAATGTAAAAAATAGACCATTTGATCACATTATAACTTGGTCCCATGGATAACCATTTCAAGGAATATTATATTGATGAATCAGTGTTTTCTTTCTCATTAAACCATAAAATAAATGTATTTCTAATATCATTCATCAACCACTTTTCATTTATTTTCAGATATAAAACCTTGAATCCAGCAATATGTGATGATATATATGGTTGAACCACCCCTATTGTTTTAAAATATATAAATTTGCCTACATTAGTACATCACATCTAATTAACTTTATTTTTAAGCCATGAATCCCCTTACCTTCACTATTGACTACCAGATGTTGAGATATAGGGAGACCAACATGCTTCATTTCATAAAAGTATTCAGTATAGAACTCTATCGCCTACTCTAATATATATTTTTAAATAATAGAGGATTTTGTTCGATGTGTATTTTTAATATATCTATTCATAATTTTCATATATTATTCAAAAGGATACATTCAATGCATATATGTAGTCTCATATATCCTTATCTCTTGCACCAAATGAATCACTGTATGAACCAATATATCAAAAAATGGTGAAAAATACATATCTAGTTGATAAATTATGAGTAGAACTTTATTCTAAAATGAAATTAATAAATTTGTATCCATGACTTTACTATAAATGGAATTGAAAAGGAAGTACAGGTTGATGATAGTATTTCTGATAGGCATCAACAATATGTCATGCAGTGTAACTGGTATTAGTTATTTCATCAATACATGACAGTAATGAGATTACATTCTAATGAACTTAAAATACTTCAATGACACTAAAATTTTTACATTTAAATAACATCTGCTATATAATTTAATACTATGAAAACATAGGAAAAAAATAATATTTACACTCTTTCTTAACATATGAAAAACCAAAGGTAAATATGTTCTTTTTCCTTTTATAGTGGGACCTAACTCCAAATTTATTCTCATAGATATTAAGACTAATATTACATGCAATCCATATTTTATATTTCCTATTATATTTATCAATGTTGTGATCAAACTATCACATATGTTTTTCTTAACATGTGTAACATCATTGTTGTGTTTTACTTTCAAAAATATTCAATAAGGTATATCGAATAATATCGACCATTTCTTTAATGTATTTTTTTAATAACCTAAAAAAATTATTACCAAATGATACATCAATTTTTTTCATCTTATTGTAATATTCTTCAATTAAAAAAGGTTTGTGGGGAATCATACTATTGTAAACTGTTAAATGGATTTTTTTTAATCTTCAATAAGGGTGATCCATTTTCAAACATATTTAATGACTCATATACATTGTCCTTATCCCATTATTAAATTGATGATATGAATTCCCTTCTTCAAAAATTGAAAAATATTTATGTCACTCGACATTATATCCAAATATGTTTCCATATAAAGGAAATTCATTTATAGTGAACATTACCATAACATGAAAAATAAAATACTCTTTCATGTATGAATTAAAAACATTAACTCCTACCACCTAGAGAAATTTTAAATCATTAATAAATGTTGATAAATAAATATAAATATCATTTATAGTATGTTTTAGTCTAGAAATAATCCAGCTAATAATAAAATATTTTTTCTTCATGCATATTTGTGGGTACTGGTTATAAGATATTGACATAATAGGCCATAAAATATGATTGATATTGAGGCTTATATATAGATTCATTCCATTTGTGCATAGTATTATTCTGATATTTCTAACTTAATTTATAAAATAAAGAAATTTTTTATCAAATCTCTTCCATTGTGGTGAATCAGTAGAGTGACATAGCTTTCCATTAGAGATTCACTCATATGTATGTCATCTCATCCTCTTTATCATTTGATTTTGTAAATGACTGCTTCAAACAATTAATTATTGGATGATATCTGATTGCCTTAGTGGGAGTTTTGGTTTCGGTCCTTGAGAATCAATCATAGTTGGATATTGCATACATTTTATATCATGATGTCCCGCATCTATAAATTTTTGAAAAACCTTCATACTCCTTCCTATACATCACATAGTCATCAGGGAAAATGTGTATTTTCTTATACCCCAATCCCATTAGACATAATATTTTTTTAATCATAATTAGGAACTGGGAGCTCATTACCTTATGGAAGTAACTCTTTCAAAAGTTTAAGAAATTCAGTAAAACTGTTGTCACTCAAACCATTTCTTGTTTTTAAGTTAAACAATCTCAGGACTACTGATAACACTATAAATTTAGTGAAACCGGAAAATAATGATTTTCAGCATCTCCATAAAATTATTTAATACTTTTTTTTCAATGTTCTCAACATCTACATCATGAATTAATTCATCAACATGATCCTCTATCTCATACTGAACATATTTATCAACATTGGATCTTGAAATTTTTATTTCACCATGTTAGATCCAATGGGTACAATTATTATTAAAACTATATAAAATCATATGGTATTTGATATCTTTGAACCCTGGTATTCTCATATTAAAACACTTCACACATAGACCTAAAATCACATCTTTGTTTTCAATATTTCATTTAGACAATTCAAAGAAATCATTAACCACATTCTCATAATTGTCGTTATTTCTTCATGAATTTATCCAATTACGATCCATTAATTACCTAAAATAATAATATAACATATGAATATTTTAAAACATATAAAAATTTAAATAGATATATAAACATATAAATTTAAAACATATAAACATATAAATTTAAAACATTAAAATTTAAAATGTTTAAATATATAAAAATATAAATATAGAAACATATATAAATTTAAAACTTATAGATTAAGATTATATATAATCATTTAAAAATAAAACATATAAAAAATAAAGTTATTAATATAATACATATAAATAAATATACTAATAAATTTAAATATATAAATATATAAATTTAAATTTACAACATATAAATTTAAAATATATATACACATAAAATGAAAACAAATAAACAAATAAACAAATAAATCTATTAATATATTAATTTTAAAGATGTAAATTTAAAATATATAAAAAATAAAGACAAAAAAATTATAAATATAAATTTAAAACATATAAATTTTAAAAATATAAATATATAAATTATATTTATATATTTATATACACAATATGTTTGTCGTGTAAACATATACATATAGACAAATATAGTTATATACACACACACACACACATTAAAAAATTTATAAACATATATAAATATATATTCATATAATCATTTATACATATTTAAATAAATATATAAACTTATAAACATATATATAAACATGGGTTTCATATAATCATATCTATCAAAAAATAAACATACACACACATATAGGATCAATAGATTTTCTGCTGAAAAATAAAATAATTTCATATAAATTCAACTATTGCAATGAATATATCAATATGTTAAGCATATAAAAATAATATAATTAACAATAAATTTTAACAATAAATTAATATAAAATCAAAAAAACAATTAACTATTCTAAAAATAAATACAACAATTATACATAAATAAAATTTATCTTAAAAATAAATGAATCATTAAAAATTTAAAATAAAAATTTAAAACTTATAAAAAAATGAGTATTATGATATTAGATCCATGATTGAATAAGGAGGAAGATATTCAAAGGTGGAAGAATGTGGAAAAGTGAAACGGAACATTACTAGGGGAGGGGGAAATAGCTAAGGGTGATGGAAAGTAGTAGATGGAATCTAAATGCAGGAAAATTATAAGAAATATGGCGGTGGAATGCAGCCAAAAGAATAATAGGTAGTTCTATTAAAAGGCATCGAGCCTAGGGTTTCAAATATTGGGTATCAAAAAAATTAAGAGAAAATAAATTCATGTCCATTTTAATTTTTTAAATGGATTTTAACATCTGTTATTATATAACTGGCATTAAATGCACTTTTAATATCATCTTTATTTTACCATATGTTGAAATTCAAGGTTTTAACTTTGATTATATAATAAATTGAATTAAAACCCTTTAATGGTGGGTTTAAATTTCTATTATTCATATAACCAACATTAAAACCTAGTCCTAAAGGGTTTTAACATCGTTTATATAAATAATAAATGTTACAAAAGGTTTTAACATTGTTTATATAATAATTGATGTTAAAACCTCAATTCATAAACTACATTTTCAACTAATATATGATGCAGCTAAAGAAGTAGATTGGATTCACAATTTCATCGAGGAGCATGATTTTGTACCTATTAGTAAAGATGTTATCACTTTGTATTGTGAAAACACTGTAGTAGTGTTTATAGACAAAGAGTTTAGGTCATGTCAATGGATGAAGCATGTGATTTAGAAGTATCACCTATTGAGGTATTTTTATCAAAGGGGTGAATTCAGTTGGGGTTATAACACACCATTGATCCATTAGATTCACTTCCTCCAAATGTTATGCACAATGGAAAGAAAAGCTCTGATGCTCCACCTATCAAATGCTAGCCCAAAAATTTAATGTATTGGGAAATATAAATTCAAATAATACACTCACCACACTAATTCACACAAAAAAACTCACACTTAATTTTATTCAACAATAATTATTCAAGATAAGTTAAATAAATAAGGTAAGAAATAAATACTTTGGTTTATGTGGTTTATACAATTGAGTCCAATATCTATGTGAGAACACTCCCACCATCTTTAATTTAACTGTTGGATGATGAAAAGATTACAAAATCAATCAAAAATAATCTCCAATAATATTTTACTTTGTTTCTTGTCACTACATCCACCCATACAAATGGTTTTAATCCAATTTTATAGTAGGACCCTATAAAGACCTTGACCCCAGTAGCCTAGAGTTGGTGCCTTAATTTATTAAATTGGAATAATAATCAAGGAAGTCGCATCCTGAATGACCAAATAATTTAGTATATTTGGAAAATCAGATACATACATAAGTTTTACATTACAAATTAAAAGGAAAAAACAACATATAAACTCCATTGGGAACACCCATAAACTCCTAGATTTCCCCTACAATTCATTCATAATACACATCTTCACATCCTAGGGAAAAATAAAACATAATAAATGGGTGAGATTAGATGCGCAATAAGGGTAAAAAACACAGATGAAGCTATCATAAATAAACATAAATAATAAGTCAAGGTGAATGACTAAAAACACACGCCATTAAAACAAAATCTTGAGCATAATATGGTAAGAATAAAAGCTGAATAAATAATTTCATATAAATAATCACGTGAGAATGAAACTTAACCATGGATATTCTGCTAGTATAATAATAACATGGGATATCAATTAATAATATCATAATGAGGGAATTCATAATTTAAGATATCATAAACATATTGTCTAGGACTCTTCCAAGACATCTAAAAATAAATGGTTAAGGCCTCATACAAATCTATTTTGGTTTTGTCTCATGAGACCTACCGATGCATAGAAGGGCTATAGCGAGACCCACCCATCACTTAATAAGTCCAATAAAATCCTCATATTAATAGGTTTAATAATAAACAACATATACATATTAAATTTAAATAAATTTCCCCAATCAATAAACATAATCACTAACCATTCTGAGTAGTATTGTGAATGGTATCAAGATAGCACATCCACAGTCAAATTAATCATAAAACATCTAATAAAATAAGATAAATGATAATAATAAGAGATAAATCCTAATAAATCATAATATTAAATATATGTGTTGAAATATATGAAAATAATCTAATAAAATCATTGAGTAATTCTTGGGGGAAATACCCTTTTTACTTTGCAAAGAAGAGTAATTTTAGAAAAATAATTTGTATTTTTCATAATTGTTTCTATAAAACAAGAAATGAGAAAATATATTTTCTCATGAAAAAATTAGTGATTTTATAAAAATAATGGTGTCTTAAAATATATTATGGATGGTACTTGAAAATGGTTAAGAAATCGAGAAGTTTCCTTTAATCGGGCTTGCTTATCGGGAATAATTTTGTAGAAACCCCTATAAAACATGTACTTCTCCATAAAATAAATATGAAATGGTCTATTACATGATTTTAGGACATATAAACATAATTTAGAGGAATTATATAAAAATAATGAAAAATTACATTAGGGTAAAAAGAGATAAAATGTAACCTGAATGAAAAATTGCAGTTTGGAATGAAACCCTTACCACTTTGTAATCAATCAAATAGTATTCCTCGTGAAATTAATAATAACAAAATGATACATTTAATAGAATAAATATAAATATATCGATGATATTATTCATAAAAGGGTAGTATACATACACTACACATAAGAAATAATGGTGAATAAGTCATATCTCATAGAAATAAAGGTGAGATAAGAAAATTCATACCTTATGTATAAAAGCATTCTGTACTTGTACTTAACATCATGGATAATGAAATTAAATTCATTACTAATTTAATTAATAACCTATTAAACATTTAATTTATTTACTATAATTTTATTAAGTTCATTTATGGTCTTTTATATGAGTTATAAGATTCAATTTCGTCATTTGAAAGTGTTTATTTCTTTGGTTTTCATGATTGGTTCACTTGTATACATGTACGAATGATCATGTAAAATGGGGATAGTTATCCAGAATTGAAATTATATGTTAATAATGAAATTATATTATATTTAATGTTTATATAATTCATTTGTTTATTTGGGGTGAGGATGAATTATTATATAAGACATTAGTGATAATCATTTAGATTATTTTGGCGGTTTTTGATAATCGCAAACTAGTTTGGTCTCATTAATTAATATTATGTGTATATATTGGTTTTATAACATTAAATAAGATATAATATACATATTATAATCTTTTTTAACTATAAAAATGGTTTTATGACCATCCTTGAATGATAAATTAAAAAAAGAAAACACATCATCCATGAAGGTGGTAAATCAGCACCTCAAGAACGATGTTTTCATTTTTAGAATAAAAGAAATAGGAGAATATATTTAATGGTGTATTCACCATTAAAATAATTAAATTAAAATATATATAAGATAATGAAGTTATCATGAATGTTTGGACATAGAAGGTGAGGATAGAATAAGAAAAAAACAAGTGAAAAAAAATAAAGCGAAAGATGATTTTATCTCTTGAATTCTTCTCCTTGAGAACCCCCTTTGGGAAATTGGTTTTGGTATTTTATTGATACCAAAGGATCCTAGATGTGGGAGATAGAATTAAGAATAATATTTTTTATAATTTTTACAATATTCAAGTCTTTAGATTTGAGAGGAGAATAGGTGGTGATAGTGGTATTTATAATGGATGAGAGGGGTGTTTTTTTATTATTTTATTCATTAGTTTATTATTTTGAATCAAGAGAAGAAATAGTGATGATTACATGAATAAATAAAGTAAATATATAATTATAGTTTGATATTATGGTTCTTACATCATAGATTACTCAAGAAATAATATATTTATCTTATAATGTATATATATCATAAATTGTCGTATTTCATTATTCACCAAAAACTCAACTATTTTAGAATAATTCAAAAATTTCACCTTAAAATTTTTTTGATGTGTTGAATTAAAAAATGAAATTAATTTTATTAAAATAATTTTATAATAATTATAAATTTAATTTTTATATAAAATCACCATTTAGTCAAAAAAATACTGATTTTAATATTCTAACTATTTTTGTAACACTTTAAAAAAATTAATTAAGGACTCATAAAATTATCTTATAATCATAAGAAAAAAATATTAATTTATGAATAAATTTTATGAAAATAAATTTTCTTTTAAATCATTATATTAATTATAAAATTTTAGATAAACATTTATGATTCACAAAAATACCAACACTTAATTTATCATTTTTAAAACATTTATTTGATTATTTCATGATATAAATAAATAATATTTTAATTTATAAGATATATAAATTTTATTTACACATTCATAGGTGATTATAATATTCAAATCATAAATATACTATTAATATAATGAAAATGGCAGTTTTATAGAAATCGGGATTTTTTACTATTCACTGTAAAATAAATATTTTCAAAAAAATACCAAAGTTTCACTATAAGATAATTTTGAAAATTATATTTTAAAAATGAAGTTTATTTTTTAAAAAATAATTTTTAAAAGTGTCAAATTTTAATTTTAAAACAAATAAGCCGTTAAAAGTGGGTAAAACTACCTTTAGAAAAATATAGCCTTTTAATGCATAAAATTGGATTCATTCTTATTTTATGCTTATAAAATAGTTTGTATGAATGTAAAAAAATTTGATTAAATATATATTATATAAATTTCATTAATACTACTCATTCCTTCCAATTTAACAGGTAGGTTATAATGGTCATTTTAAAATAATGATATTTAATTGTATATCATTGTTCATTTAAGCTTAGTGTTGTGTGAAACATATTTTGTTAAAGAAATTAAATTCAAAAGGATACATACCATAAAATTTTAGGTTGTTACATTCTCCCCTCTTTCAATAAATTTAAAGCTTGCAAATTAAATTTGTACTTCAAAAATCAAAGGTTGATACTTCAAAATTATTTTATGGGAAACCCGCATTGAAAATAGGGTTAATAAAATATCCTATGAATAAGAGGGAAAGGGAAATGAAGAAGTTACCAAAAAACTAGGTATTCAAATAGAATAACATTAGTGAGAAGTGAAAAAAAATGGGAATTTAATAATAATATATGTAACACCCCAGGTAAATAAAGAATATGACATTTTTATATTTATCCATATTTGTGAGTAAAATGTTAATATTAATTTAAAGGGAATGTTATGCTCGATGGCGTACCCAATACGCAACAATGAGTTTCTTGGAAATCTTACGTTGCACTCTAATAATAAAATAATATTATTTTAAATGTTAGTTAACATATAACCGTTGTAATGGAGGGAATGAACAGAACTAAGTACAAAATGATTATATATGTTTTTCAAATATTTTTACTTTTATCCAATAAAAGATAAAGGCTTAAAATATGAAAAGAATTCAATTTTAGGCATAGATACTCTAATATTCACTAAAAGGTCGACTTATCGCCTTTTGATGGAGAACCCTTTTTAAATATAGTTTTGGTCACTCTTATACATTCTTTGGAACAAATAAAATTCTTCTTTAGAATCGGGACATCAAAATTTACTTTGTGTAATTTTTTGGTATTTTTCCGATAAAGTTCATTTTTTTAATGAATAGTGATAAATGTTGTATTTTAATCCAAAACCTCTTTTTAATATAATTTATTTATATGATTATATTATCATTTTAATTGGTTTTAAAGTGAAATTAGAATACATTTTTACCTTTTAATCCAATGGTGGTCATTGGAATTAATTTCACTTTGAAATTGGACTTAAACTAGTGTCAATCTTTTGATATATATTGTTTCATAAAACCACGCTATTTGTTTTGACAATGGAAATTAATTATTAAATTAATTAATGCAACTTATATGTTTTGAATTTTGTAAAATAGACATCATTTTTGAATTCGGAATATCAAATATAGCTTAGGGTGAATTTTTGGTATTTTTCTGAAAAACTTCAATTTTTTATGAATAGTGAAACCACTAAGTGGTAGTTAAAAACTGATTTTTCGTTTAAATTAAATGTTACCACTTTTTTGAATTGAATTTCAAAAATATGACATACATGGTTGTCATTAGTATGTAAAATGTGGTTCAATGGGATTAAAATAATTTTTTGGTGAATAGTACCTTTTAAGTTTTATTAATCGCGATTAGAGGTAATTAGTGTAATTTAAGGTAAAAATAATTTTTTAATAATATGAAATGAACTTGAAACATGTCCTAACCTTATTTTATGTGTCATGGCCGACCAATACAATCCATGGGTCAACTTGGGGACCCCATGGATTCACATGGGTAAGAAAATGACATTAATAACTTTTTATTTAAAGTTAAAATAAAAATGTCACAAACATGTATTGTTTTACTAAAACAATTTTTACATGGGGTTATAAAAGTCATATTTTTTACTATAAATATTAATTATAAATATAAAAATATTTCCTACATCATGGTATTTTTTTATAATTTTTAGACATTAAATAAATTAAATTATATATGACATCATGATGATGCAGCGATTACCTCATTATTTAACGATTTAAATAAAATGAAAAGATAATGTAAAATCTAAGACCTAAACTTGTAAAAAACCTATTTTATGGGTTTATTTCTAACCCTTATCACCTTATCTTCTAAATATATAATTTTGGGACCTTTTATATCCGAAAATCTTTTTATAATAAAGTAACTTTTCAAGTCTTTCCAAGAGTGCCCCTCCTTCCTCTTATAAAAGGCCCACAACTCTACCCCCTTACCCACACCTATCAAGCCTTTGGATCGGAACAAATATGATAATTTTATCTCTCCACATCACTCTCTTCATCCTAGAAGCCTTACCTTAGGTAGAAAGCTCCTCAAGAAACCCTTTTGTTTCAAACCAAGGGGAGATACCTGATTTAAAGGTAATGTCCTCTCTTATGTTCTTTTGTTTTATTTTTCTTCTACAACCCCCTAAACTCTTTTTATTCCTTTCTTTTGTAACAAAACCAGTATCTTAAATATACTAGTATATTTTTATGAGATTTATTCGAGCTACAATTACACACATCTCCGTATAATTGTTAAAGAACATACTATTTCTGTGGATGGTGAATTACTGCCTCACGGAACGATGATTGTTCAATATTCTCTTAACACATTTAATGGTGGCCATTATGATGTCACTGTATTTTATATATGATATATATGGTATTTATGTTTTCTATATGCTTCTGTATTTTATATTTAAAACATACATTTATGCTTTACATGTTGTGCAAATGTGATAATTTCATATGAGGAAGTGTGGACTACCACCCCCTCAAGTGATGTGACTCGTTCATGAAATACATGGAATGTATAAAGAATGAAACTAATGAACATATGTGACCTATAGAACATATATATTATACTTTAATTATAATATATATATCTCTCATTTATTTTTAATTCCATTAATATGACAAAGAAATGAAAGTAGTGTTCATGCGTACGTACGGCCTACCGTCTCCATGAACGGTGCATTTCATTTCTTTTTTTCTCAAAATGTTATGGAATAGTATAAAATGAATATGTAATGGATATATATGATATTTAAATCATTAATACTATTCTGGAGATGATTTACTTATAACTACATGGACAATCATTTTCAAACAAGTTCATTTTTTACTCATGTACCAAACATCGACAAAAACGTCTGAAATGAACTCACATTATTAGCCAATTATTATAACATTATAATATGTTATATGAACTGAATAATAATATTTAAATTAGTTCCTTAAGCAATTATAAATTGACCAAAGTTTATTATTCAGTAATATAAAGAAAAGAACAAGACAAGTCAGACTTGAGGTAAGGGATCTTACCTCTATCTTTCTTTTTAAGTACTCTCTTTTATGTCATTTCTTTTAAGCTCATATTTCTTATGTTTGGGGATGTTATTTTATATTCATCATTATGTAATTTTTATGTTCATATTATGAGATACCCTATTTGATCTCATAAATCCATTTTTGTAAGTTTTAAGTGGCATCGTTAGGCTGCCGAGTTTTCACAAGGAATTTTTCATCTCACTTTTATTCCCGTGAGATTTATACTATAATTTCCACCATTTCCTTTGAGTGTTGTATGTACTTACCATTATTCTAATATTTATGTAATATACTTTATTTTATGATTATTTACATCAATTTTTTATATTCCTTCTTTCATGGGGTGTACATTTCAAAAGTTACCCAAATCGGTAAGGGAACCTTTCACCCTCCTCTTTTTAAAAGACTTATTTTGTTATGTCTTTTAATTTACATATTATTATGTTGGGATATGTTCTTATATATCCTTATTGTATTAAATTTTATGTCCAAGTGATGATATACCCTTTTTATCTCTCATCATCTTATTTTCTGAATTTTAAAGTGACGTGTTAGTCTGTTGAATTTCTGTAAGGGAATTTCTTAACCCAATTTCAATTATTTGGTTTAAACCTATACTTCTTGATTATGTCATACTGTGAATATGTTTGGATGACCTCTGATTGTTTTACACTTAATATCCACTTATATTGGGTGTATTTATATTTTTCATACATAATTATTTAATAGATTTATCCTTAATCTAAGGATACCGCCTTTGAACGGGACTTCATCTCAGTCTACTTTCATTGAGGTATATTTTGTTCTAATACAAGACTTTCTTTTATATGCTTTATAAAACACATTTTACTTTTATTTTCATTCAAAGGGAATATTTTTCTACGAATAATTTTACTAAACTACCAAAATGAATGTTTATTTTAACGTACGCGGTGACAACGACCTTTTCTGCCGCCGCGAGTAATATTTGGTCTTTGGCTTCCTCAATAAGCCATAATGTTTTTAAAATGAAATAAATACCATATACTCTTTTATGTATTCTGGTATTGAAAACGGTTTTTATAATGGATTTGTTATGTCAATATATTTAAGTGATATATTGTGATCAAAATGTGGAAAATTTTTCTTTCCATTATATTTGTTTTATGTCTTATGATTTTATAATGGTACTTGGACATTTTACGGGTGGTGCCTTGAATACTAGGATGGGTGGTTACGTTATAACCTCCAGTGCATTGGGTATGGAAGTCAGCCGTATGGCTATTCCATTTAGTGATTTGTGTGGAAGTCGACCATATGATTATTCCATTTAAGTATGTTTATGTCCCAAGTTACCTTTATATGTTATGTGTTCTTTATATGGGTTTTATGGTAATATTTTGGTTAAAAAAGGGTAAGTAATGATCTTTTATTCAGTGAAGAGTATTTACTACTTCATAAAGGTGAAAAGTATTACTTTGATAAAGTATTTGTGGTTTACTTCTTGTTTTGAAAAACTAACAGTTTTCCTTCTTTGTGTATCCCTTACTAAGCTTTTTATGCTCATCCCAAGTTTTTTTTTTGAAATGTTTTTCACAGGACATAATGTGTAATAGGGTCAAGGATGGGATCAAGGAAAGACATGCTATCTAAAACATGGAACTAGACATGTTCCTTTTTAAGAGTTTTTATTTTATAGAAACATAGTAGAAGTGTCTACTTTATAATCTTTTGAGATGTAATATTTATGTCCTAATTCTCTAAAACTCTAAACCTGAAAAGATACTCTATGTGAATTATTCATTTAATTCATGATTATTTAATGTTTTAAGTCTGGGTCCTTATAGTTGGTATCATAGGTCGGTTTAGATAACTTTAGAGGTTAGAGTGTTGTTTAAGTATAAGTGACAAGTTTTGTATAACCACAATGGGTAGTATATTAGATGGAGTCATTATTTTTTTTTTGAAAGTTAGAATGAGTTTGAGATAACTTGGATAACTATATCTTAGTGATTATATTCCTCATTTTTATATGATGATTTTACTGATATGCTAACACTGGCCTTTTTGGTATTAGTAAATGGCTGGAACTAGCAGGCACCAAAGTAACAGTGGATGTGAAGGAAACTGTGACAGTTTTTTGAGTAAGAAATTGAATGATATAGGAGATGCAATGAGAACTCTTGTGTTTATCCTCAACCAACTATCTGGAGTCATGATTGACCATCTAAACCTTGGTAATTTTTATAAGGCATCATATATGCGAGAAACAAATCCCTACAGAAGTTCAGGTAATAATCATAAAGGTAAGTGTGTTCAAAAACCTATGTGTCAAATATGTGGAAAGAAACACCTAGGAAAATGTTGAAAAGGGACAGAAATATGCTATAGATGTGGAAATGTAGGTCATAAAGCAATAACCTACAATGGAAAAAGGAATCATCCAGTCGACTCGAGGAAAGGGAAAGAAGTTCTTTCTGAGGGATCAATTGAATGTTTTAAATGTGGTGTGCATGGTCATTATGCAAACACATGCCCTACAAAGAAGTTTCAGGAATGGGATCACCAAGATCGTACAAATATTCATTTACCAATACCTAATGCCATTCTAATTGAGGATGAAGAAACTGACAATGACCAATCAAAGGTATGGATTATTTTATAACTTATGTTTTCCTATTTTGGAATCTTAGGATATGATTCATGATTTTTTTTGTAGGAAATAAGTATTTCAGAATAAGTTGTAAAGAAATGGTTAATGGATCATAAATAATGTTGAATGAGTATGAATTCAACATATAAGGGATTCAAGAGTTATGGTAGATTTTAGGATCGTTAAATTCTTAGAAGTATTATGTCTCTTTTGATGATGGGGTTACATTAGAAGACTTCTTATAGTATGTCTAACCCTGATGTTTGATATATGAAAATTTTATTCAAGGAATATTTATCTGTTCTTTTGTAGACATAGTTATAAAGAACCATTTGGGTTTATATGATCCCTACTTTTGAGGTAATTATGGGTTACTATATGTTATGATGGAAAATGAAATGCATGAGATAAAATTGAGGTTAAATTTTGTTATGGTTATTTTTCATGATTTTATCTCTTTTTGGGGAATGTTTTGAGAATTATATAGTTTTGGAAAAAGGACAACACACAGACCGTGTGACAACCTGTCATGTCGGACAAAGCTGTGGGAATCGAACCCACAACCAAGGTGTGACTGGTATTAATCGCCTGCCACTGGACTACGTGAAGCCCCTGGTTAGTATGAAAAATCCTTTTTAGTTGTATAATTTTATGAATCAAGAATAAGTTGATTTTGGGATATCTAGGAAAATATTGACCTATCATGGATGATATATGATTAGGTTAATTACTTTTCAATATGTGACTTTAAGATCAACTGATGTTATTTGGAGATAAATGTTATTTTTTTTACCTTAGAAGACTATGTGATTAAATCCTTAAAAGAATTGGGTTTCAATATTAGTTTGGTTTACTTTGAATAATTTTATGGACAATTGTTTATCGAATGGTCTTTGTAGAACTTTGGGTTTTTTGGGACAAAATTTGGAGATTAAGAATAGATTTTCTTTTTATAAAGGATTTTCCTTTTTTGGGTATTATCTGATCTCGTACTAAAAACTTTGGTTTTGGTTTTTGTCTAAATACATGGGAAATATATAGTTCTATTTTTTGGATTAGGTGATTCTCTAGATGATGATTATAGTGTTCTTAATGTGAACAATTCATCCTAAATACTCGTCTTTTGGAGGAAAAAAAAGGAGTTTGTGTAAGAAATCTAGTAAGAGATGAAAGTCTAAATGACAAGAAAGTATGTTTCCTTGTGATTTAGTTAAGCTCATAAATAAATTCATCAATTAAAAGTAACTTAAAACAAAAATATTGTATGTTAAATTTTTCGATTGGGGAATCAAATACCGTTTAACCCATCACAAGTTTGTGATTTTCTGGTGGTTAACTTTCTACTAAACATGTTTTCTATCACTCTCCCTCAGAACATGACCCTTTTTTTCTTCCATATCCATGTTTTCCTACATGGAATCCTAGTATGGATTAACTCGGGTGACCTCTATACTTCTCTTTCTTTCTTTTAAAGAGATAGTTTTACCGACTCTTGTTCTGATGTGGTACTTTCAATGAAGTTTTCGAGCCCAATTTTAAAATTGCGAGGACGCAATTCCCAAAAGGGGGGAAGGATGTAACACCCCAAGTAAATAAATAATATTACATTTTTATATTTATCCATATTTGTGAGTAAAATTTGAATATTAATTTAAAGGGAACGCTATGATCGATGGCGTACCCAATACGCAACAATGAGTTTCTTGGAAATCTTACGTTGCACTCTGATAATAAAATAATATTATTTTAAATGGTAGTTAACTTCTAGACGTTGTAATGGTGGGAATGAACAGACATAACTAAAAAATGATTATATATCTTTTTCAAATATTTTGACTTTTATCCAATAAAAGATAAAGGCTTAAAATAAGAAAAGAATTCAATTTTAGGCATAGATACTCTAATATTCACTAAAAGGTCGACTTATCACCTTTTGATGAAGAACCCTCTTTAAATATAGTTTTGGTCAGTCTTATACATTCTTTGGACCAAATAAAATTCTTCTTTATAATCGGGACATCAAAATTTACTTTGTGTAATTTTTTGGTATTTTTCCGATAAAGTTCATTTTTTTAATGAATAGTGATAAATGTTGTATTTTAATCCAAAACCTCTTTTTAATAAAATTTATTTATATGATTATATTATCATTTTAATTGGTTTTAAAGTGAAATTATAATATATTGTTACCTTTTAATCCAATGGTGGTCATTGTAATTAATTTCACTTTGAAATTGGACTTAAACTAGTGTCAATCTTTTGATATATATTGTTTCATAAAAACACGCTATTTATTTTGACAAAGGGAATTAATTATTAAATTAATAAATGAAACTTATACGTTTTGAATTTTGTAAAATAGATATCGTTTTTTAATTTGTAATATCAAATATATCTTAGGGTGAATTTTTGGTATTTTTCTGAAAAACTTCAATCTTTTATGAATAGTGAAACCACTAAGTGATAGTTAAAAACTGATTTTTCGTTTAAATTAAACTTTACCACTTTTTTGAATTGAATTTTAAAAATCCAAAATACATGGTTGTCATTAGGATGTAAATTTTGGTTCAATGGGATTAAAATAATTTTTTGGTGAATAGTAACTTTTAGGTTTTATTAATCGCGATTAGAGGTAATTAGTGTAATTTAAGGTAAAAATAATGTTTTAATAATTTGAAATGAAATTGAAACATGTCCAACCCTTATTGGATGTGTCGTGTCTGACCAATAAAATCCATGGGTCAACTTTGGGACCCCATGGATCCACTTGGGTAAGAAAATGACATTAATAACTTTTTATTTAAAGTTAAAATAAAAATGTCACAAACATGTATTATTTTACTAAAATAATTTTTACATGGGGTTATAAAAGTAATATTTTTTACTATAAATATTCATTATAAATATAAAAATATTTCCTACATCATTATATTTTTTTATAATTTTTAGACATTAAATAAATTAAATTATTTATGACACTATGATGATGCAGTGATTACCTCATTATTTAACGATTTAAATAAAATGAAAAGATAATGTAAAATATAAGACCTAAACTTGTCAAAAACCTATTGGATGGGTGGATTTATAAACCTTATCACCTTATCCTATAAATATATAATTTTGGGGCCTTTGATATCATAAAATCATTTTATAATAAAGTAACTTTTCAAGTATTTCCAAAAGTGCCCCTCCTCCCTCTTATAAAAGGCCCCCAACTCTACCCCCTTGCCCACACTTCTCAAGCCTTTGTCCGGGAAAAAATATGATCATTTTATCTCTCCACATCCCTCTATTTATTATAGAAGCCTTACCTTAGGCAGAAATATCCTCAAGAAACCCTTTTGGTTCAAACCAAGGGGAGATACCCGATTTAAAGTTAATGTCCTCTATTATGTTCTTTTGTTTTATTTTTCTTCTCCAACCCCCTAAACTCTTTTTATTCGTTTCTTTGGTAAAAATACCAGTATATTCAATATACTAGGATGTTTTTATGAGATGGACTCGAGCTACACTTACACACATCTCTGTCTAATGGTTAAAGAACATACGGTTTATGTGGATGGCGAATTACTGCCTCACGAAACGATGATTGTTCAATCTTCTCTTAACACATTTCATGGTGGACATTATGATGTCACTGTATTTTATATATGGTATTTATGGTATTTATGTTTTCGATATGCTTCTGTATTTTATATTTAAAACATACCTTTATGATTTTCTTGTTGTGAAAATGCGATAATTTCATACGAGGAAGTGTGGACTACCGCCCCCTCAAGTGATGTGACTCGTTCATGCAATACATGGAATGTATAAAGAATGAAATTAATGAACATATGTGACCTATAGAACATATATATTATACTGTAATTATAATATATATATCTCTCATTTATTTTTATTTCCATTAATATGACAAAGAAATGAAAGTAGCGTTCATGCGTATGTACGGCCTACCATCTCCATGAACGGTGCATTTCATTTATTTTTATCTCCAAATGTTATGGAATAGTATAAAATGAATATGTAATATATATATATGATATTTAAATCATTAATACTATTCTAGAGATGATTTAATTATAACTACATAGACAATCATTTTCAAACAAGTTCATTTTTGACTCATGTACCAAACATCGAAAAAAACGTCTGATATGAACTCACATTATTAACCAATTATTATAACATTATAATATGTGATATGAACTGAATAATAATATTTAAATGAGTTCCTTAAGAAATTATAAATTGACCAAAGTTTATTATTCAAGAATATAAATAAACGAACAAGACAAGTCGGACTTGAGGTAAGGGATCCTACCTCTTTCTTTCTTTTTAAGTACTCTCTTTTATGTCATTTATTTTAAGATCGTATTTCTTATGTTTGGGGATGTTATTTTATATTACTAATTCTGTACTTTTTATGTTCATATTATGAGATACCCTATTTGATCTCATAAATCCATTTTTGGATGTTTTAAGTGGCGTTGTTAGGCTGCCGAGTTTTCATAAGGGATTTTTCATCTCACTTTTATTCCCGTGAGATTTATACTACATTTTCCACCATTTCCTTTGAGTGCTGTATGTAATGCCCATTATTCTAATATTTGTGTAATATAATTTCGTTTATGAGTATTTACATCAATGTTGTATAGTCCTTCTTTCATGGGGTGTACATTTCAAAAGTTACCCAAATCGGTAAGGGAACCTTTCACCCTACTCTTTTTAAAAGACTTATTTTGTTATGTGTTATAATTTACATCTTATTATGTTGGGATATGTTCTTATATATCCTTATTGTAGTAATTTTTATGTCCAAGTGATGAGATACCCTTTTTATCTCTCATCATCTCATTTTCTGAATTTTAAAGTGACGCCATTTGGCTGTCGAATTTCTGTAAGAGAATTTCTTAACCCAATTTCAATTCTTTGGGTTAAACCTATAATATTTGATTATGTCATACTATGAATATGTGTGGATGACCTCTGATTGTTTTACACTTAATATCCACTTATATTGGGTGTATTTATATTTTTCACACATAATTATGTAATTGATTTATCCTTAATCTAAGGATACCGCCTTTGAACGGGACTTTGTCTCAATCTCCTTTCATTGAGGTATATTTTGTTTTAATACAAGACTTTATTTTATACGCTGTATAAAACACCTTTGACTTTTCATTTCATTCAAATGGAATCTTTTTCTACGAATAATTTTACTAAACTAAAAAAAGGAATGTTTATTTTAACATACGCAGTGACAATGACCTTTTCCGTCGCCGCGAGTATTAGTTGGTCTTTGGCTTCCTCAATAAGTCGTAATGTTTTTAAAATGAAATAAATACCATATACTCTTTTATGTATTGTGGTATTGAAAATGGTTTTTATAATGGATTTGTTATGTCAATATATTTAAGTGATATATTGTGATTAAAATGTGGAAATGTTTTCTTTCCATTATATTTGTTTTATGTCTTATGATTTTATAATGGTACTTGGACATTTGACGGGTGGTTACGTGATAAACCATATGACAGGTGGTGCCATGAATACCAGGATGGGTGGTTACGTTATAACCTCCAATGCATTGGGTATGGAATTCGGCCGTATGGCTATTCCATTTAGTGATATGTGTGGAAGTTGACCGTATGGTTATTCCATTTAAGTATGTTTATATCCCAAGTTACATTTATATGTTATGTGTTCTTTATATGGGTTTTATGGTAATCTTTTGGTTACAAAAGGGTAATTAATGATCTTTTATTCAGTGAAGATTATTTAATACTTCATAAAGGTGAAAAGTATTACTTTTATAAAGTATTTTTGGTTTACTTGTTGTTTTGAAAAACTAACAGTTTTCCTTCTTTCTGTATCCCTTACTGGGATTTTTATGCTCATCCCAAGTTTTTTTTTGAAATGTTTTTCACAGGACATAATGTGGAATAATGTCGAGGATGGGATCAAGGAAATACATGCTATCTAAAACATGGAACTAGACATGTTCCTTTTTAAGAGTTTTTATTTTATGGAAACATAGTAGAAATGTCTACTTTGTAATCTTTTGAGATGTAATAGTTATGTCCTAATTCTCTAAAACTCTAAACCTGAAAAGATCCTCTATTTGAATTATTCATTTAATTCATGATTATTTAATGTTTTAAGGCTGGTTCATTATAATATAACAATAAAGTTATGATGAAGAGTGATAGATAACATGGTCATTAGAAAGTTAACCATCACAAAGCTGTAAATTTGTGATCAGTTAAAATGCCTTTGATTTCTCAAAAAGAAAAGTAAACAAATAATGTTCAAAATATTTTTCCTAGAATTGAGGTATTATTTTAATATTCATATAATCACCTAAAAAATAAAATTACTTGATTACGTTCCATGTCATAAGAATAATCTCATCATTTGGTTGTGCTTAGATCTATTTTCACTTCATCCCTTACACCTGGAAATGAATGTTCAAGATGAATTTCTCATGCCTGAAGCACTTTTAATGAATCATATGGTCTTTAAGTCATTCCTTCAAACATTAAATTTTTACTGAAACCAAGAATGATATCATATTTTATTAATGAAAAATAATTTCCAAAGTTTAACTTGATCCATTCCACAATTAGTTAATCTTAAGATTCATCTAAAACATGTTTTTCCACATTCAACAACCCAAAATTTATAATTAAGGTCACTAAATTTTCAAAATAAACATAACATAAGATTTCCAAAATAATGTTGATTTTATTTTCATATAAAAAATATATGAATACCTTAATCTCCTTTAAACCTTTATGAAATATGCATGATTCAAACAGTTTGTTGAATATATTCCTTAAATCCAAACATCTAATAACTTCATCATAACATAAATCATCAGATCACTAACCACCTTCATGGTCACCACTACTATCCCATAACCATATATTTATTATTATATCAACATAAATAACACATTTATGGTTATATTTCCCAAGTCTTATGTTTTCAAGAAGATCAACTTACAACATAATCACTTCTCTTGATTACTGGTGTTATTCATCACATGCTTAAAATTCCTTAAAGAATAAGTATTCCAGTACAATCCTTATATATCATATGATTCTTATAACAAAATAATCATTGGTAAAATACTCAAATAATGTAATTATTGAATCCAAACACAATACTATTAATAATTACTATTCTTTTTTAGGGTAGAATAAGTTTGACCATTATCTATTATCCTCTGTTTCTGTATATACTTTTGATGCTTGAGACATTGATTTATATAGTGTCCCATCTCCTTGAATTTAAAGCACTGAACATTAGAAAAATAATTAATTTCCTTAAAATCATGATCATGGTGTCCTCAGTCTCTTCCCTTGAAGCAAAATCTTTCTCCTCTTAAGAATATATCAAGTTTTTTCCTTCCCCAATTATCACATGTGGGAAAATACTTCTTTACCTTCTTCCTTTTATCTGTCATTTCCCAAATTTCATCTTTTTATCTTGCTTCCATTTGAAGCCATAATACTTGGATAATTCTTTCTCTATATTGTTATAACATGATATTATTTCCTAATATGATGATAATATTTACAAGACTACTTCTATTTGACATATTGTCTTAAACCCATCGAAGAAACAATCATTGTTACTCTTTGGATTATGTGCATTGATTTTGTTTTCATTCCTTTCACTAGGAATCTTTTATAAACAATGTAATTCACTATATTAGATCATAATATTATGAAACATAATTTATAATCCCAAAACTAGTGAAATACTTAACATAAATTTAAAAATTTATGTATAACTAATCTCATAATCATAAACATGGTTTCTTTGGGATATATTTACTATTAAATACTTTATAATGGTTGTAAAGAAAATGTGAATTATCATAAGCATATCCACCAGGAGTATCAAACCATGTGCGCAGTAAGGAATGTTTTCATGTATCAAGTTACACTGAGTCGGGCTCAATGCACCTTGTCATAGTTGTTACCCCTAGATACATCTATGTCAGAACCACATCCACTTTCAGTATCTAGACATGGATTTATTTCTAAGAATACCCATATAATATTTACCTTACCAAAATACTAGTATATTCTTCTATGCTTGTCCTCAAAGTCTATCTTAGTTTTGTGTTCCCTAATCTATGTTTTTTAAATATAGTTTCCAAATTTTATATTAAACTTCCTCTGATAACAATTGTAAAGACCTTGACCATAGTAGCCCGGATTCGATGCCTTAAATTATTAAATTGGAATAATAATAAAGGAATTTTTATCCTGAAGGATCTAATAGTTTAGTGGACTAAGAAAATCAGATTCATAATTAAGTTTTACATTACAACTTGAAAGGAATAAAAACATAAAAACTTTGTTGGGAACACCCATAAACTTCTAGATTATCCCTACAAGTCATTAATAATACACATCTTATCATCCTATGGAAAAAATAAAACATAAGAAAGGGGTGTGATCAGATGCTCGGTAAGGGTAAACAATATAACAGAATCTAAAATAAATATAAACAATAAGTCATGGTGAATGATGAAAAACACATTCCATTAAAACATATCTTGATCATAATATGGTAGTAATAAAATAAGAATAAATAATTCAATATAAATAATCTCATGAGAATGAAACTTAACCATGGATATTATACTAGTAAAATAATCATATAGGATATGAATTACAAGTATCATAATTAGAGAATTCATAATTTTGGACATCATAAACATACCATCAAGGCCTCATCCAAGACTTCTGAAAATAAACGGTTAAGGCCTCAGCCAAATCCATTTCTATTTTGTCTCATGAGACCTAATGATGCATCGAGGGGATATAACAAGCCCCACCCATCACTTACTAAGTCCAATTAATTATTCATATAGATGGGGTTAAACATAAACAACATATATATATGAAATGTAAATAACTTTCTCCAATCAGTAAACATAATCACTAACCATTCTGATTAGTATAGTGAATGGTATTAAGATAGCACATTTATAGTCAAACTGATCATAAACCATTTAATAAAATATGGTATTTGATAATAATAAGACATAAATATAAATAAATTATAATATTCAACATAGGTTTTTAAATAGATGAAAATACTCTAATAAAATCATCAAGGAATTATTAAGATAAATACCCTTTTTACTTTTCAAGGAAGAGTTATTTTGGAAAAATCATTTGTATTTATAATAATTATTTGTATAAAACTAAAAATGAATAAATATATTCTAATGATAAAATTATTGATTTTATAAAAATAATGGTGTCTTAAAACAAATTATGGGTGGTACTTGAAAATGGGTAATAATTCGAGAAGTTACCTTTAATCGGCTTGCTTATTGGGGATAATTGTGAAGGAAAGCTTGTAAAACATGTATTTACCAATTAGAGAAAGATGAACTGATCTAGATACATAATTTTGGGACATATAAATAGAATTTATAGTAATTATAAAAAAATAATAAATAGTTAATTTAGTGTAAAGAGATAGATAAATTGATTCATGATATTATACATCAAATGGTAGTATACATACACCACACACAAGAAATAGTGGTGAATAAGGCATATCTCACAGAAATAACGGTGAGATGAGAAAACCCTTACCTTATGTCTGAAAGCATTCTGAACTTGTACTTAACATTATAGATAATGAAATTAGATTCATTAATAATTTAATTTATAACCTATTAAAAATATATTTTATTTATTATAATTTTATTAAGTTCATTTACGGTCTTTTTGATGAGTTATAAGATTCAATTTTGTTATTTGGAAGTGTTCATTTCCTTGGCTTTCATGATTGGTTCACTTGTATACTTGTATGAAAGATCATGTGAAATGGGAATAGTTATCCAAAATTAAAATTATATTTTATTAATGAAATTTGATAATTTTTAATGGTTATATAATTCATTTGGTTATTTGGGGTGAGGATTAATCATTAAATAAGACGTTAGTGATAATCGTTTAGATTATTTTGGTGGTTTTTTGATCATTTCAAACTAGTTTTGTCTTATTAATTAATATTATGTATATATACAGGTTCCATAACATTAAATAAGATGAAATAAATATATTATAATATTTTTAACCATAAAAATTATTTTATGACTATTCTTGAAGTCATAATTGAAAAACTAAATGCATTGTCCACAAATGTGGTAAATTAGCACCTCACAGATGATGTTTTCATTTTTAAAATAAAAGAAATAAGAGAAGAGACTTGATGGTGGATTTCCCATTAGAATAATAAAATTAAATTATATATAATATATTATAGTTATCATACATGTTTGGATAGAAGATATTAGGCGAGTATAAGAAAATAAAATAAAGTGAAAAAAATGAAGTGAAAGAGGATTTTACCTCTTAGATAACTCCTTGAGAACCTCCTTAGGGAAATTGGTTTTGCTCTTTTTTTTAGGACAAAGTCTCTTGGATATGGGGGAGATACTTGGGAATAGTATTGATCATAATTTGGAGAAGCTTAATGGATTTAGATTTGTGATGATAAGAGGTGGTGAGGGGTGATATTTATAGTGGAGGAGAGGGGTGTTTTTTTATTATTTTATTTGTTAGTTTATTATTTTGGATCAGGACAAGAAATAATGATGATTAAATGACTAAATATAGTAAATATAGAAGTATGGTTCGATATTATGGTTCTTACATCATTGATGAATCAAGGAATAGTGTATTTAACTTATAATGTATATATACCGTAAATTATCATATTTCACTATTCACCAAAAATTCAACTATTTTAGAAAAATCCAAAAAATCACCCTAACCATTTTTTAATGTGTAGAATTAAAAAATGGACTCAATTTTATGAAAATAATTTTCTAATTATGATAAATTTAATTTTTATATAAAATCATCATTTACTCAAAAAAATATCGATTTTAATATTATAATTATTTTTATGAAAATTTGAAAAAGTAATTAAGGTATCATAAAATTATATTATAATCTTAAGAAAAAAATAATTTATGAATCAATTTTATGAAAATAAATTTTCTTTTAAATCATTATATTAATTATAAAATCATAAATAAATATTTATGCTTCATAAAAATAACAACACTTAATTTATCATTTTTTAAAAAATTATTTACTTATTCTATGATATAAATATACCATATTTTCATTTATAACATACCTAATTTTTCTTTGCACTTTTATAGGTGAAAATACAATTCAAATCATAAATATACTATTAATATAAATAATATGACAGTTTTATAGAAATCGGGATTTTTTCATTATTCACTATCAAATAAATATTTTCAAAAAAATAACAAAATTTCACCCAAAGATAATTTTGACATTCCGAGTTTAAAAAATGAATTTTATTTTGTTCAAATTATTTCTAAAATTGTCAAAATTTAGTTTTAAAACAAGTTCTCCATTAAAAGTCCATAAAACTGCCTTTAGAAAAATATAGACTTTTAATGTGTAAAATTGGATTCATTCTTATATTATACCAATAAAATAATTTGTATGAATGTAAAAAAAATTAATTAAATATAATATATATGTATATATATATATATATTTAATTAATAATATTATTTCCCTCCAATTTAACATCTAGGTTATAACAGTTATTTTCAAAAAATGATATTTAATTGTATATCATTATTTGTTTAATCTTGGTGTTATGTGAAACCTATATTCTCAAAGAAATTAAATTAAAAAAAAGATACATACCATAAAATATTGGGGTGTTATATACTCAGTTGATCGTCATGTTGCACCCCCATCCAAGATTCACAAACAACTCATCATTTGAACCTGATGATTGTTGATACCCTACAGCATCTGATACCTGACAACTAAAGTTGGTGAACATTCCATATACCATGTACAATGAACTAAAAATTGTCCAGAACATCCATTAGACACAAACCATATCCAAACAATCTACCTCTACTAGATAATTCCATCTACCGCTACCAATACACCATAACCATTTTATCGTCTAACACTCTCTTCGTCCGATAAATGTGGAAACACATAATGTTGTGTACACAACCCAATAATCTTACACTTGAATAATACTTCAAGGAAAACCATAGTGAATATCCAACACTTAGGAAAATCCATTGAACTATTATGAATTAATTCCACCTCCTCTATTCATTTATCCAAATCCCGTTGAGACATAATATTTCCTCATACTTTCTTAGAATAAAAACTCATTGAACATGCCCACTATATTGTTCTTCCTAACTATATTATGTGTCCCTAAATCCTTGTCCTATAGAAAATTATATATGAAACGATATTTTAGGTTGTTCTACTTTGACCATGCATGAGAAACTGAGTTCTAAACTAAGTAGAGTAATCCACCTTTTCGCTCCCTTCTGAATTCCTCCAAAAAAAGCCTCAACCAAATCATCTCTTTCCCTATTTTTGTTATTCCCACATATTATGATTTTATTTTGTACAAAGATAACATTAATTACAATATTAACATACTGCTCAGTGTCATTTTTTCACACATGAACACAAATCCAGTTGTATTCATATGAGTTTATGAATCTCCTCCAAAGTTTGTATCAACATACCCCTATAAAATATAATTCATCCCAAATCATAAAGTTATATATTATAATTATTTGATATATCAGATGATCCATTTCACAACTTCTTATTATCCTTTCCCCGTATTGGACATGAAATGGCTAAAGACTCCCATATCATGTGCAATGTCAGGGAAAGTGCACCCTATTTCTAGTATCAAACTACCGACTATTGATGCAAATGACACCTTTTCCACTTGTTTTTTCCCATAATAAATCTTAATATATTATTATTTATAAATATTGAAGTTCCCAACCAAAGGGTTTAAAATAATTTTTCATCTGAACATACTGAATATCTTTATAATCTTCTAGACATAATCCCTCTAAGATAAAACCAAGATTCTGGCTATAATACCTTGATCGATTCTAATCCTTGAGATCTTTTTATCTTTTATGAGATATTTTATCTTGAAACTTTCATAAAACTCATGTTTTACCCCATAAACCCTCTTAATTTTTAGACCTACTATTAATATGTCATCTACATATAAGATAAATAAGATGAAAATCCCATCTTCAAATTCCTTATAGTGGAAATAGTGATTCACATTTTGCTGTAAGAAACCTTTATCTTACATAAATTCATTAAAAATCATGTTACATTATATTGGTTTTGGTTTCAATACATATAGACTTTTATTACCACTATACATAAAGTCCTCATTCCATTAATATGTGAAACCCACTTGTTGTTTTGCGTAAATTTATTCCTCTAAATATCTATAGAGAAATGTAATCTTTACATCCATTTTCTCTATGTAAAAATCATTAGATGTGACTATAATGATCACTATGTGAATGGTGTTATGTTTAACCACGAGTGAAAATATTTCATAGAAATTATTCTCTCTTTCTAATAAAACCCCTTCACCACCAACCTTTCTTTGTACCTCTTCTTCCCATCTATTTATCCCTTTCAATGAAAAATGAATTTATTCTCAAGAAATTTTGTTATTTATATTAAAAATATTAGTGTCCAGGTTTTAGTCGTATGTAGTGAATCTAATCCATCCATCATAGTTAACTCTTACTATATGAATTAACTAATATTGGTTTCCTTTTCTAGGCTCTCAAGTTCCCATATTTCCATTAGAAAAAAAATAATGAAAGTTATCACCATACCAATGAATTGGTCTTATAAATCTATAATACCTCCATAAATTATAATATAGACCTAATTTGTATAGTATTACCTCATATTATTCTCTAATGTTAGGATACCTATCATTCAGTGCTCTCACTTGAACCTCAGCAACATTTGATATCTCTGGTACATCTTTCACTATCCTACTATCTAGACCTTTAGTGATGTTATTTTAATTATCAGGAACTTGTCACTATCCAAAGATCCTATTTAGATTAACTTTAATTTGCTAAGTTGAATAATTTCCTTCAACTTCTTTCTCTTTCAAGTTCTCATCTTTGTACAAGACTTGCTCTTTAAATAGAATATTCTAGCTTCTGATGAATTGTCTCTTATCATTATCCCAAAGTTAAAATCTAAATTTTTTTCTCTATAACAAATAAAAAAACATTCCTTGGATTTTTTCTTTAGTTTATCTTGATCCTTATCACTTCTATAATTTCCTACTCCATTAGTGTTGATAGACTTCTATTAATTAAGTATGCTACACAATTGACCACTTCCACTAAAATCTCCTTGGACATTTCTGAGTGCAACCTATTACTCTGCACCTTCTATGTTAATTTCCATTTCATTATTTCAGCTACACCATTTTTCTCAGGTGTATCAGGTATAATACTTTCAATTCTTATCCATTTTTGCTTGTATAAGTTCTAGAAGCATCTTCCACTATACTTACCACTATTATCAGATATTATGCACTTCATCTTACATCCAATCTCATTCTCCATTATTACCTTTAAATATAAAAATACTTAAAATACATCATATTTGAGTTTAATAAAGTAAAATCATACCTTCCCCATGGAATCATTAATTAATATTCATCTCTTCGGTGTTTATACACATAGGTTGAATGAAACATTTTATTGCTTTATGAGTACTCAACTCTCACAACTTCTAAATTTTGTATGATCCAACTTCAACATGCCTTTAGTTGTTAGAACCTTTATGTTCTTCTCGTTGAGATATTTGAGTTAATAATGGTGTAAATATGAACTTTTTAATGTTATGGTTCCTATAGTTGTCTATCCATATAATAATTTAGTCAAATAAAGTGTTCCATCCCTTATACCTCTGACCAAAACCATTGAACCTCGATTGATATTTCACACTTTATTGGCGAAAATAATTCCAAAACCTGTCTCATCCTACTGATCCATTAAAATTAAGTTTTATCATAATATTTATATGTTTCTAATGACCTTGAGATTAAAGTGGATTGTGTTCTTTATATGGACCTTCACATCACCTTTTCCTATGATTTAAAAAGCCTCATTGTCCAAAAGGTGTACCATATTGAACATTTTAGACACATAATTTTCCATGAATCACTTCTCTCCCATAGAGTGAAATGATGCTTTAGAATCAAAGATTCATGATTCCACCACAACATACACACTCAGTAATGTGATACTACTCTCTTCAGTTACCACATAATTAACTAGACTAGTACTATCAGACACTACCAATCTGAGGTTTACTTTTCCTTCCCTACAATCCTTCTTGAGATGACCTATATTATTACATTACTAACATGTTGGGATAGGAATAATCGACTTGCCTTGTATCCTTCTACATGACTTATCATATTAATTCCTCTTTCTTATATTCTGATAAGGTGACTATCCTTTTACATTTATATTGATTGCATTATTGAATGTGCTTGAACCTATCTCTATCTAAGAACTTAATTAAAGATAATCCCCTAAACATCCTCAAACACCTGGTAAAACTTCCCACAAGAATTTATCATAACAGTTACCATCACTTTCAAACTCCCTATAAGATATGATAACAACATCAATGCCCAAACATATTTTGTGAACTTCATATTAAAATATTCAAGTAGACTTCTAATAATTTTAAAATATTTTATATGATTAGTTAAAGACCTATCTTGTGAAAACCTCATGTAAAATGGTCTTCAAATCATGAACACATTTTTCATTACTGATTATTAATGAAAAAAGCACCCATAGACCACATGTTTTATGAATATGGGGTGTATGTAGGGTGGGGTGGGCCTAAAAATTTTGGTCGTTAAGAGTGTGGGATGATGCAATTTGAGTCTTCATGGGTACAGGATAAGGTGAGTTAATCCTATGTAGGTACGAGATTACTAATGGGAATGATTTAAAAAATCATTTTTTTAATATATGCTTCATTAACATATTAGTTTTTTAATAAAAAATCATTATTAAACCATGGAAAATGATTTTCCTACATAATAGTCATACTAATTCACCATCCATTTACATTGGAATTTTAAATAGGTCTATATTTATTGTTTTAATATGATATTATAATAATTATATTTTAATTATTAATAATATTCACATGGTGTATCATCCCACCTCTCAAAAAAATGGAACTCATATCCCTTTCACATATTTTCAATTATAAAAGAGTTATTATAATAATAATATTTTTTGTGTTGATTTATTATTTTTATTATTTTATTTTATTTTTAAAAAAAAAGTGGAAAGGTCCTAATGGGAACCTTAATCACCCACTTTGAAACTAGTATCTACCTAGAGATTCACCACTCATTTTCAGGTCCAATAGTTAACATCAACATTCCATTAATATCATTATTTGTAGATACTGACTAATCGTTCACCTACCTTGCATCATAATAGTTCACCACCACATCAACATTTCCATATTCCAACATCAACCCACCAAATAATACTCCACCATAGACCTTAAAATTCCAACTATGGTTGATCCAAACTTCACCCCATAACTATCTATGGGGATGATAAATAATAAAATATTTAAATTATTATAAATGATATTTTTTTAATGCAGGAAATTGTGTGGGCTACCCGGGCTCATGTGGGGAAAGCTTTAAATTTTTTGTTCACATTATATGCAGAATTTGGTGGAAAAACCTGTGCAGACTCAAACCCACATGAGCTTCACCTTCCCCACCCATTTTTGTATTACTATTACTAATGGGTTATAATACATTTCCACTAGAGTCTTCATCAACTTTATTGATGTATTCACCTCCAAGATATTAAAGGCTACATTCTGATCCAATGATATCTAAATGATTCTAAGAACCTTTCAATCCAACCTCTCTTATTAAAATTTATCTATCTTCATAGGCTTTATTATATTTATAAGAAATTATAGATCATTTTAAATGATATAATCACTAGTACAAAATACATTTAAGATGACATATTTTTCACATTGGTTATTAAATAACTGATGTGAAAAATCTTTAAAAAAATTATAAAACATCATAAAGTTCCATTTTATGTTCATTCATTCACATAAAAATTGTCAGTTTTCTCTCATGTGGTGAACCCTAACCCTTCATTATTTGATATAGTATCCTAGAATCTCATTTAGTTAGCATTATCCACCATCATCTACCTGTATTCATCATCATCCACTCTTTCACTCTCTCTACACCATGTTCCCATTGGTATCGCCTTCTCATTTTCCCCCTTTCTGCTATCAATTTTCTTTTTGTGTTTATTATTTTGATTTTTAGTGTATCCAAGGTATATTTTAATTTATGAATGTTGTTTTGGGATTGTTTTCTTGAATGGTCACTATCACAAATACTATTTGACATCTTTTCACTATTTTTATTTATAGTTTTTATTATTAATGAATATAAGGAATTTTTTAATCGATGAGTGATTTTTCTGAGATTAAAGTTTGACTAAATGATTATTTGAATAATTAATATTATAAATAATGTTAATTTACAGATTAATGTGTTTCTAATGTATTTTTTTATCTACATTGTGAATGGGAATTTTAACGGTATAATGGATTATAAATTTTGAATATAGAGTATTGATAATATTATGTTAATTTCATGAAACTTTTTATTTTTTTATGAAATAATGATAATAAATATGTACACAGTGATACTTTTGTTTATCAAATGTGTTATCATTATTTTATTTATGAAATATTTTATGGTATTCTTATTATTATTATTTATAAAAGTAAATTTTAAATTACATTTCAAAATATAATTTTTTATTTACAATTCCTGATATTTTTATAGATAATAATGAGTTGAATTTGGATTACTTCATTATGAATAAGTGATTAATATGAGAAAGGTGTTGATTCTTTTTTGTAATTTTTTAAAAAAAATGTTCCAAAAAACCTATTT